>JAIOJX010000006.1:92855243-94055243 GCA_022376925.1 Tragulus kanchil
TAATCAGTAGATGCACTATTAGGAATTTGTGCCCTGGCCAGAAACCCAAGGATATAGTTCAACAGCTTTTTGTGAGTGGCTTGTAAATATTAAAAAGAAAATCAGAATATTGAGTCATATAGAAGGGTTTTGAAGAGATTTGGCCTATGATTCCCCTCAGCTATCTGAACAGAAGCCAGGAATAGAGAAGAGATTATATGAGAAAAGCCTGTGGAAGAACTCCTGGATTAATGAAGTGAATCCTTGAACCATACATGAGAGACCCTCAGAGTTCTTGAAAATATGGTATCATCAGAAAACCCAACAGCTTGGACTGGAAAAAAGCCAAGTATAAATACGAAACAAAAGAGGGCTTTTAGATTCACAAAAAAATTAATAAACAAATAAAAGAAGGCTCTTAGATTCTGTAAGGGAAAACAGGCAAACTGGAATTTCCAAAGAAAAAAATTTAAAGATTTGCACCAAGAAAAAATAAAAACAAATAGCAGCTAATGTGTGAGGTGAAAAAATATACATAATTTTCAAATTTTAAAATGTATCAGAGCAATAAAACAAGAGGCAGTTATTTGTGTTTAGGAAGAATAATAAGATATGACCAAACATATAATAAAATGCAAGGAAATGGTAGCAATAGGAAAAAAGAAAAGTAGAAGAAAAACCCAGGGGATTTACCAAATATTATTTATCTGAACCATAAATTTTAAATAGAACATGGGTGCCATCTTCAGAGAAACAGTAAATGTTTAGCACTTTCAATTATGGTTTTTACTTTAAAAATTGTTTTAAGTTAATTTTTATTGCAAATAGCTGCTTTGCAATGCTATGTTTATTTCTTGCTGTGTAGCATAGTGAACCAGCTATTGGTATAGATATATCCACTCTCTTTTGGATTTCCTTCCCATTTAGATCACTACAGAACACTGAGTAGAGTTCCTTGTGCTACACATTAGGCTTCTCATCAGTTATGCATTTTATAAGTAGTAATGAATATATGCCAGTCCCAATTTCCCAGTTTATCCCATCCCTAGGTACCTGTCTAAGCAAAGGATTAATGGCATGACCTGGTTCCTTCTTGTTGCTTAGCAAAGTAAGGGGAGAAAGAGATAGATTGAAGGAAGAATTGAAGCAAAAAAGAACCAGGACTTCATGATTTGGAACATTCTCAACCTATCCAGATTGCAGACGATGCAATAATCAGTAGATGCACTATTAGGAATTTGTGCCCTGGCCAGAAACCCAAGGATATAGTTCAACAGCTTTTTGTGAGTGGCTTGTAAATATTAAAAAGAAAATCAGAATATTGAGTCATATAGAAGGGTTTTGAAGAGATTTGGCCTATGATTCCCCTCAGCTATCTGAACAGAAGCCAGGAATAGAGAAGAGATTATATGAGAAAAGCCTGTGGAAGAACTCCTGGATTAATGAAGTGAATCCTTGAACCATACATGAGAGACCCTCAGAGTTCTTGAAAATATGGTATCATCAGAAAACCCAACAGCTTGGACTGGAAAAAAGCCAAGTATAAATACGAAACAAAAGAGGGCTTTTAGATTCACAAAAAAATTAATAAACAAATAAAAGAAGGCTCTTAGATTCTGTAAGGGAAAACAGGCAAACTGGAATTTCCAAAGAAAAAAAAATTTAAAGATTTGCACCAAGAAAAAATAAAAACAAATAGCAGCTAATGTGTGAGGTGAAAAAATATACATAATTTTCAAATTTTAAAATGTATCAGAGCAATAAAACAAGAGGCAGTTATTTGTGTTTAGGAAGAATAATAAGATATGACCAAACATATAATAAAATGCAAGGAAATGGTAGCAATAGGAAAAAAGAAAAGTAGAAGAAAAACCCAGGGGATTTACCAAATATTATTTATCTGAACCATAAATTTTAAATAGAACATGGGTGCCATCTTCAGAGAAACAGTAAATGTTTAGCACTTTCAATTATGGTTTTTACTTTAAAAATTGTTTTAAGTTAATTTTTATTGCAAATAGCTGCTTTGCAATGCTATGTTTATTTCTTGCTGTGTAGCATAGTGAACCAGCTATTGGTATAGATATATCCACTCTCTTTTGGATTTCCTTCCCATTTAGATCACTACAGAACACTGAGTAGAGTTCCTTGTGCTACACATTAGGCTTCTCATCAGTTATGCATTTTATAAGTAGTAATGAATATATGCCAGTCCCAATTTCCCAGTTTATCCCATCCCACTCCCCTGTTCCCCCTTTGATAGCCATAAGGACCTAGAGATTGTAACACAGAATGAAGCAAGTCAGAAAGAGAAAAACAAACATCATATAACATTGCTTATAGGTAACATGTTGACTTTTCGTGACTTAAAAATTATGCCAAGTGAAAGATGTAAAAATCCAAAGAATAAATACTGTCTGATGTCATTTATATGAAATGTTATAACTGGAAAGACAAGAGACAGAAAACAGACCAGTGATTGCACTGGAAGTTACCTTGCACTTTCAATTATTAATTATAAAATTTTTTGCACTGTCACTTGTATCCAACCTTTATGTTATTAGCAACAAGAAGTCACTCATATTCATGGTTAAAATAATAAATTGGTTTTTCTTAATCAACATACACATTAATTTTTTTTGCTAGCTTTCACATCATCAAAAAATATTCCAGACTTTTCCAGTATCAGAAAAATATCTAAACCATAGTTCATTATTAATGTCATTTTTTTCTCCTGTACATTCAGAGGATTCTTCTAAACTAAGAAGTATTAGTCACAGCATAACTCAAGGATATGATGCATTCATACTTCTCTTAAGGCACAAAGCATTTTGTAAACAGTCTTTGAAACAGTCTCACAACTAGTCATGATTTAGGTCAGCTGGAAGGCAGTGTTGGGTATTTCACAGATGCCATCATGATGGGAACTCAATCCCCAAACATCCTAAGACAATCATCATGAACCAATGAAATCCTAGTGTTTATCATTAATTAACCTGGCTGTGTATCAAGTACCATTCCATTAGTTACCAAGTGCCATGAACAAATTTCGGTTAAAACAGGAATAGCCATTTCAGTACTGAAATGGTAAAATAAATTTCCATCACCATCTTCCCAGAGTTTGCTCAAACTCATGTCCATTGAGTTGATGAAATTTACTTAAAAAAATCCATAACTTTGAATTTTATTTGTACAAACGACAAAACAAAAAATTCATAACTTTGAATTTTAAAGTGCAAACTTTATCTGTATGGTTTATGTCCATCCTGTGGACTGGAAAGGACATTATCTGATGTGATATATCTGGGTTTGTTATTTGTGACAGAAAAATGGGATTATTGAGAACTTTGAAAACAGTATTAAATCTTTGTTCAGATAGTACAGTATAAGACTAGAGAGAGAGATGGGAGTTTCAGTGGAGATCTACAATTTTCCAAATGTTTTAGTTGGCATTGTCTCCAAATAAAAGTATCTCTATATCATGCAATAATTATGAAAATCTTTTCAATCATCTTTTTCAATAGACCTAATATGTACTCCCAGTCAACATATAAATTTCAAGGAGGATTAAATAATGTGTAGGAGGATCTAGAAAAGGGAGATTGGAAGAATATGTGTGTAAGCCAAATTGGCCGCTGCTTGTGCTTTAGCTGCAGAAGTGGTTTGGAAATACTGTCAGCCCTTGTATATTCAATATGCTGAAACTGTGAAACAGAAGTCATTAAAATAAAAATTTAAGCTAAATTTGGCTTTTCCAAATATCATTTTAACAAATATACTAGTTTTTCTTTGCACTAAAAAGAGACATACCAGTAATAAACCTCATACTTTAATTCAGTAAACCGTTAAAGTGACTGAATGTATAAACAAAAAGTCCACGAAGGAGAAGTGAAACTCTAGAAATGAAGAAAGACCATTGGAAACAAAACAAAGTAACACTTCCTAGAGGTTTAGATTGCTTAATAAGTTATAGGAAAATGTGCTTGTAAGATGATAAACATGAAAGGCATAACAACTTTCTGTATTTCTTCTATTGAATTCTGAAAGTTGGCTCAGTGATATCACTAAAGCTCTAAGTATTAAAAAATAATATAATAAAATTGGGGCAACAAATTAAATATGAGATTCTAATAATCTTTTTAACAGAATCTAATAGGATTGTTTTCTTCACTTAGTCAAAAGTATATATTAGAAGCATATATTACAATCTCAGGTAGTATGAAAGGTAGTAAAAATTTTTTTGAAAATGAGGTAACCACATATAAAAACAACACATAGAACTCTTTGGCCAAAAACCCCCAAACTTTCAAATCTAGAAGAAATAGATAATTTCCCAACAAAATATGTTATAAAAAAGACCATGCCCCATATGTCCTTTGAATCAACCAGTTTCCAAAAAGAGACATAACTAAGATTCTGACAGACAGTAGGACTAGATAGTTTTGTAGCTAAGATCTTACTTGAAAATTTAGTATATTATATATTTTAAAATGTAGTATATATTATATATTTCTTTTAATTTTATTATTTTATAGGTTTGTGTTGTTTAATTATTGCAGATTCAGGTCGATGTGTGGCAGTATACATTATATATTTTTAAATATAAAATAGGCACAATTCCAATGGTCAATATTTATAGATCATTGAAAAAGAAGGGTAATACTCCAATTCATTTTATAAAGCCAGTTATATTAGTTAGGGATCCTTTTAACTCCTTGTATTAGATAGCCCCACTACAATGGATAAGATTAAATGCATTGTTAGCTTCTAAAGAAACATGTCCAAAGAAGATTAGAAGGTTCAAACCAACAACTCTCCTATTCCATGCCTTTTCCCTCTATATGGCTTCTACACTTCAAGCCACTAGGGGTTAAAATGTGAGGGTGAAAAGGGACAAAGAAACATCGAAATTCTGTGTGTGCGTGTGCACGCACACGTATGCACTGTGCTCAGTTGTGTCTGACTGTTTGCGACCCCATCACCTGTAACTCGTCAGACTCCCCTGTCCATGGAATTTTCCAGGCAAGAATACTGGAGTGGGTTGCCATTTCCTTCTCCAGGGGATCTTCCCAACCCAGGGGTCAAACCCACATCTCCTGCACTTGCAGGCAGATTCTTTACTACTAAGTCACCTGGTTAGGTAGCTCAGTGGTAAAGATATAAACTGAACTAGACTAGACTAAACTAATCTAATAATAGATTATTAATAATAAATATAATAGGAAGCTAAACTAAACTAATTTAGACTAGATTTCTGCTTGTATCTCCTAGGCCAGTGTCTGCTCTTCACAAGGAGTGGGAAATTAAGTAGGTAGTAAAAATTTTTTTGAAAATGAGGTAACCACATATAAAAACAACACATAGAACTCTTTGGCCAAAAACCCCCAAACTTTCAAATCTAGAAGAAATAGATAATTTCCCAACAAAATATGTTATAAAAAAGACCATGCCCCATATGTCCTTTGAATCAACCAGTTTCCAAAAAGAGACATAACTAAGATTCTGACAGACAGTAGGACTAGATAGTTTTGTAGCTAAGATCTTACTTGAAAATTTAGTATATTATATATTTTAAAATGTAGTATATATTATATATTTCTTTTAATTTTATTATTTTATAGGTTTGTGTTGTTTAATTATTGCAGATTCAGGTCGATGTGTGGCAGTATACATTATATATTTTTAAATATAAAATAGGCACAATTCCAATGGTCAATATTTATAGATCATTGAAAAAGAAGGGTAATACTCCAATTCATTTTATAAAGCCAGTTATATTAGTTAGGGATCCTTTTAACTCCTTGTATTAGATAGCCCCACTACAATGGATAAGATTAAATGCATTGTTAGCTTCTAAAGAAACATGTCCAAAGAAGATTAGAAGGTTCAAACCAACAACTCTCCTATTCCATGCCTTTTCCCTCTATATGGCTTCTACACTTCAAGCCACTAGGGGTTAAAATGTGAGGGTGAAAAGGGACAAAGAAACATCGAAATTCTGTGTGTGCGTGTGCACGCACACGTATGCACTGTGCTCAGTTGTGTCTGACTGTTTGCGACCCCATCACCTGTAACTCGTCAGACTCCCCTGTCCATGGAATTTTCCAGGCAAGAATACTGGAGTGGGTTGCCATTTCCTTCTCCAGGGGATCTTCCCAACCCAGGGGTCAAACCCACATCTCCTGCACTTGCAGGCAGATTCTTTACTACTAAGTCACCTGGTTAGGTAGCTCAGTGGTAAAGATATAAACTGAACTAGACTAGACTAAACTAATCTAATAATAGATTATTAATAATAAATATAATAGGAAGCTAAACTAAACTAATTTAGACTAGATTTCTGCTTGTATCTCCTAGGCCAGTGTCTGCTCTTCACAAGGAGTGGGAAATTAAGTAGGTAGTTTTATAGCTTCCACAGTAGAAATAGGCAAGAAATTAAGATCAGATGATTCAGTCTCTAGTAACTGCTCTATAAGCATAAATAAAGAAATTGCTCAAGACTTTAAAATATTTATTTATTTATTTATTTTTGGCTATTCTGGGTTTTCACTGCTGCCATAGGATCTTCGCTAGTTGCAGGGAGTGGGGGCTACTCTCCAGTTGAGGTGAGCAGGCTTCATGTTGCATTGACTTCTTTTGTTGTGGAACTCGAACTCTAGGGCTCGTGGGCTTCAGTAGTTGCAGCATATGGGTTCAATAGTTGTGGTTCTGAGACTCTAGAGCACAGGCTCAATAGCTGTGACTCACGGGCTTAGTTGCTCTGCAGCATGTGGGATCTTCTTGTTGTGGTGACTTTCCTTGTCGTGGAACTCAGGCTCTAGGGCACATGGGCTTCAGAAGTTGCGGCACATGGGCTCAATAGTGTGGCTCACAGGCATAGTTGCTCCACAGCATGTGAAATCTTCTCCCATGAGGGATTGGGCTGGTACCTCCTGCATTGGCAGGTGAACTCTTTACCACTGAGCTACCAGGGAAGCCCTCAAGATTTTATAATGTGTGGCAAAACAGCATTTGACAATAGAGAAATCCTGGTGGAGGAAATTGGACATTTAAAAAAATGGACAAAACTGAATTATGTTAAATATTTAACATCAAGATTGAGAGAGCTTTGGGAAAATTTGGTTCTTCACTCTAATATTTTCATAAAAGTACGTCACAGAGTTAGATTTCAGGTATCTTAACTAAAACTGAGAATTGGGAAGGGAATTACCATGGGTTGATGTGCACAGATGCTTCGAGGCTCTTTAAGCCTGACACTTGGCTCCAGAGCTCGCTGGTGCCCTGCTGCCAGCTCTACTCTCAATTCACGTGTGGTTCTTGCCAAGTCTCTCTGCTTTGGAATACATCCAGCCTCCTCATTTTATGGTGACTTCAAATCAGTCAGGATATGAGCTGGTGAAGCCCCAAGTGCTGCCTCCTCTAGTGCTCTAATTTAGATCCCAAATGGAAGAAACGCTGATGATCAAACTGAAGTAGAGTTTATTGATCGTGTTCATTGGCACTAGATTCAAACGGATATGGATTTGACCCCCTTCCTAGTGAATTGTTCACTATGTAGTCTTGGGTAAAAAATGTAACCTCCTTGAATCTTAGGTACCATCTGGGAAAAATATCTTCTACACAAAGCTATATAAGTTAAGAATTCAGTATACTGATCAGCATAGAGCTAACTGGTTAATACATTTTAGCTATAAATAATATTATTAGATTATACTTATAAATAATCAATTGTCTTATTAGGGATTTTATCATGGCATAGTTTAAATCATTCAGTCATTTGTTCAGCATCTTTTGTGCTAGAAACTTTGGGACTTACCAAAGGACCTAACAATTTATCACAAGGATTAATTTAAATAATACATACAGTGACCTCAAGGTAATTTTCTCTACATAAAAAGAAGCTGTCAATCAAAGGAGTGAAGTTACTTGTCCAAAACAAGATCAAAGGTAGAATTACACTTCTCTCTTCTGCTTTTTCTTGAGAAGTTTCTAAAGGTTCCCTGGGAACCTTTTTGTTTGTTTCTAATTAACTTTGGCTGTGCTGGGTCTTCATTGCAGTGCACTGGCTTTCTCTAGTTGTGGTGAGGGGCCTTCTCTTTGTTGCTGCATGTGGACTTCTCATTGTGGTGGCTTCCCTTATTGCAGAGCACAGGCTCTAGGCCTGAGGGCCTCAGCTCAGTAGTTGTGGCACACAGGCTTAGTTGCCCTGCAGCATGTGGGATTTTCTCAGATCGAGGATTGAACCAGTGTCCCCTGCATTGGAAGGCAGATGCTTAACCATTAAGCCACCAGGAAAGTCCCATGAAGCTTTAAAAAAAAAAAAAAAGCATGAAGTAGAGCTGCCTGAGGCATGCTCATAAAAGTTTCTGATTCTGTGACCTTAGGATCCCCCACAATCCTTTTACTGTCCTGGAGCTTGGCCACTAGTCACATGTGGCTATTTATGTTTGAAGTAAAATCAAATAAAATTAAAATTCAGTTCCCTGATCACACTGGCTACATTTGAAGTTTCTCAATTTTGGCCCCAAGTGCTGCCTCCTCTAGTGCTCTAATTTAGATCCCAAATGGAAGAAACGCTGATGATCAAACTGAAGTAGAGTTTATTGATCGTGTTCATTGGCACTAGATTCAAACGGATATGGATTTGACCCCCTTCCTAGTGAATTGTTCACTATGTAGTCTTGGGTAAAAAATGTAACCTCCTTGAATCTTAGGTACCATCTGGGAAAAATATCTTCTACACAAAGCTATATAAGTTAAGAATTCAGTATACTGATCAGCATAGAGCTAACTGGTTAATACATTTTAGCTATAAATAATATTATTAGATTATACTTATAAATAATCAATTGTCTTATTAGGGATTTTATCATGGCATAGTTTAAATCATTCAGTCATTTGTTCAGCATCTTTTGTGCTAGAAACTTTGGGACTTACCAAAGGACCTAACAATTTATCACAAGGATTAATTTAAATAATACATACAGTGACCTCAAGGTAATTTTCTCTACATAAAAAGAAGCTGTCAATCAAAGGAGTGAAGTTACTTGTCCAAAACAAGATCAAAGGTAGAATTACACTTCTCTCTTCTGCTTTTTCTTGAGAAGTTTCTAAAGGTTCCCTGGGAACCTTTTTGTTTGTTTCTAATTAACTTTGGCTGTGCTGGGTCTTCATTGCAGTGCACTGGCTTTCTCTAGTTGTGGTGAGGGGCCTTCTCTTTGTTGCTGCATGTGGACTTCTCATTGTGGTGGCTTCCCTTATTGCAGAGCACAGGCTCTAGGCCTGAGGGCCTCAGCTCAGTAGTTGTGGCACACAGGCTTAGTTGCCCTGCAGCATGTGGGATTTTCTCAGATCGAGGATTGAACCAGTGTCCCCTGCATTGGAAGGCAGATGCTTAACCATTAAGCCACCAGGAAAGTCCCATGAAGCTTTAAAAAAAAAAAAAAAGCATGAAGTAGAGCTGCCTGAGGCATGCTCATAAAAGTTTCTGATTCTGTGACCTTAGGATCCCCCACAATCCTTTTACTGTCCTGGAGCTTGGCCACTAGTCACATGTGGCTATTTATGTTTGAAGTAAAATCAAATAAAATTAAAATTCAGTTCCCTGATCACACTGGCTACATTTGAAGTTCTCAATAGCTACATACAACTAATGGTTACTGTGCTTTACTATACAGATTGTAGAACATCACCATCATTGCCAAAAGTTCTATTGAACACAGCACTACTGGTTTATCTCATTCTGCTCCATGGAATTGTCAGCACAACTGGGGATAAAGGAAGCATTTTTGCTACCAAATATTGATTCAGGGTGTGGGGGGGAACACAATGACTTCCTTCTCAAGAACTTGGAAGGAAGATGTTCCTCTGAGAAGAAACCTGTAGAAACAAGGGTATTTCACAGAAATGAAGGATCGAGTGGCAGCTGCTCTCCAACCATTAGACTTAAAAATAAGATGTTTCATTCTAATAACATATGAA
Organism: Tragulus kanchil; assembly: GCA_022376925.1. Taxonomy (NCBI): domain Eukaryota; kingdom Metazoa; phylum Chordata; class Mammalia; order Artiodactyla; family Tragulidae; genus Tragulus; species Tragulus kanchil. The sequence continues at coordinate 92,865,204 of JAIOJX010000006.1, forward strand.
TGATGGAGTTTTAGAATACTGTTTGATCAGTTTGATCACTTATGATTAGAAAAAGAGAATTGCAGAGGTAAGCTTGGGACCATGACCCTCTACATAGCATGCAAGCTGCTTTACCAAGCGCAGACCTTCTTTACTATGGTACTCCAATGGCAGGTTAGTGTTTAAGGTCATACAGTTATATATAGTTTTGCACTTTGCATTCTATGTAATTCCTAAAGTTTTAATTCCATTTGGTAAAATGGTCAATATCTGATATTATTAATATCTGTTTTCTTGGGAAAGTCTGCCAGAAGAGAGAATATGGTGGAATTTCTACTTCAAGTATTTAATTTCCATTGATCATCATGTCTTGCTATAAAGTAGGATATTGAAATTAAATTCTTTTTCCAATGGGTCTGTCCCCCAGCCTGCAAGGCTGAGGTCCAAACCCTGAGGCGTAATATGTTAAGCACACCAAAGTGACAGTGAAACTGGAAGGCGGTTTCCTGGCACCCAGGCCCACACTATGGGCCAAGACACCAATGACCTACCCCACCTGGGCCCCCATGTGTTAGCAAAGTGCATCAGCAGACTACAAAATAATCTCTTCCTTCAAGAGCTCACTTATTTTCATCCCAGAATCACAAAGATATTTTAGTGTAATTTGGAAAATAAGGAAAAAATATTTTACTGTCCTGGAGCTTGGCCACTAGTCACATGTGGCTATTTATGTTTGAAGTAAAATCAAATAAAATTAAAATTCAGTTCCCTGATCACACTGGCTACATTTGAAGTTCTCAATAGCTACATACAACTAATGGTTACTGTGCTTTACTATACAGATTGTAGAACATCACCATCATTGCCAAAAGTTCTATTGAACACAGCACTACTGGTTTATCTCATTCTGCTCCATGGAATTGTCAGCACAACTGGGGATAAAGGAAGCATTTTTGCTACCAAATATTGATTCAGGGTGTGGGGGGGAACACAATGACTTCCTTCTCAAGAACTTGGAAGGAAGATGTTCCTCTGAGAAGAAACCTGTAGAAACAAGGGTATTTCACAGAAATGAAGGATCGAGTGGCAGCTGCTCTCCAACCATTAGACTTAAAAATAAGATGTTTCATTCTAATAACATATGAATGATGGAGTTTTAGAATACTGTTTGATCAGTTTGATCACTTATGATTAGAAAAAGAGAATTGCAGAGGTAAGCTTGGGACCATGACCCTCTACATAGCATGCAAGCTGCTTTACCAAGCGCAGACCTTCTTTACTATGGTACTCCAATGGCAGGTTAGTGTTTAAGGTCATACAGTTATATATAGTTTTGCACTTTGCATTCTATGTAATTCCTAAAGTTTTAATTCCATTTGGTAAAATGGTCAATATCTGATATTATTAATATCTGTTTTCTTGGGAAAGTCTGCCAGAAGAGAGAATATGGTGGAATTTCTACTTCAAGTATTTAATTTCCATTGATCATCATGTCTTGCTATAAAGTAGGATATTGAAATTAAATTCTTTTTCCAATGGGTCTGTCCCCCAGCCTGCAAGGCTGAGGTCCAAACCCTGAGGCGTAATATGTTAAGCACACCAAAGTGACAGTGAAACTGGAAGGCGGTTTCCTGGCACCCAGGCCCACACTATGGGCCAAGACACCAATGACCTACCCCACCTGGGCCCCCATGTGTTAGCAAAGTGCATCAGCAGACTACAAAATAATCTCTTCCTTCAAGAGCTCACTTATTTTCATCCCAGAATCACAAAGATATTTTAGTGTAATTTGATATAAGGAAATATGAAGTTCAGAAAAATATAAAGATTTGATCAAAGGTCCTGAAATTAGTTGGAGAGTATAAGCAAACACCCAGTTTTTCTAATCCTAAGTTTTTTTTCCATTATTTTCTTCTCATTCTGAACAATCACCAACAACCCTGTTAAACCAGAGTTCTGCAACTTTAGAAATCTGTTCTGCAAATTAACTTTTAATTGATTTATCAAGTTCATTTAATCATCACAGTACAGTGTTGTTTGTTATTTCCCTGATATGTCTGTGGTTTGAGTGAACTGAGGCTAATTAAGTAGAAAATTAGTTGTCTTATGCAGTCCACTCAGAAAATCGTCATTTGGAAATGACACTACAGGCTAGTCAAGTGTCATAAACACAGTATCATTCAAGTTTTCTTTTTTAAATATAATACTTTATTTGCTATGTACGAAACCCTGACCCTGAAGCAGGTCATTCACAAATGGTTTAGCACCTGTCACTGGATGCGTGACAGGCAAGGGGGTGGCATTCATGTCTTCTTAGAGAGAATAACAGATCATTTTAAGTTGTGTGTCACATGGATCCTTGTTACCCAGGACCAATGTTAAAATTATCATCCGATCAGGCACATATTTGATAGCTCTAATATGTATTTATGGATGGATGTGTGTGTTCTATCTCTTTACACATAGAATTTTCCACTGATCACATTCCAAGCTGAAAGTCACTCCTGAAGGTATATGAAGTTCCTGACTCCAAAATCTACACCTCTCCTTGTGTCCCTGAATTCCATATTCTGTTTCAAGTCTCCAGCCGCATATTTCATGTGAATATCCTTTCTATACCTTCAAATCCATGTAGCACGAATCAGTCATCATTCAAGGTCTCCCTCTACAAACCTGCTTCCCCTTGTTCCTAGCTGTCTTTTTAGTTTCTTCTCAATAACTAGAACTAGAAATATTGGAGTCATCTTTACTTTCCATATCTAATGATATCAGAATTTGACTCCAATGAGGTGCATCAGCAGACTACAAAATAATCTCTTCCTTCAAGAGCTCACTTATTTTCATCCCAGAATCACAAAGATATTTTAGTGTAATTTGATATAAGGAAATATGAAGTTCAGAAAAATATAAAGATTTGATCAAAGGTCCTGAAATTAGTTGGAGAGTATAAGCAAACACCCAGTTTTTCTAATCCTAAGTTTTTTTTCCATTATTTTCTTCTCATTCTGAACAATCACCAACAACCCTGTTAAACCAGAGTTCTGCAACTTTAGAAATCTGTTCTGCAAATTAACTTTTAATTGATTTATCAAGTTCATTTAATCATCACAGTACAGTGTTGTTTGTTATTTCCCTGATATGTCTGTGGTTTGAGTGAACTGAGGCTAATTAAGTAGAAAATTAGTTGTCTTATGCAGTCCACTCAGAAAATCGTCATTTGGAAATGACACTACAGGCTAGTCAAGTGTCATAAACACAGTATCATTCAAGTTTTCTTTTTTAAATATAATACTTTATTTGCTATGTACGAAACCCTGACCCTGAAGCAGGTCATTCACAAATGGTTTAGCACCTGTCACTGGATGCGTGACAGGCAAGGGGGTGGCATTCATGTCTTCTTAGAGAGAATAACAGATCATTTTAAGTTGTGTGTCACATGGATCCTTGTTACCCAGGACCAATGTTAAAATTATCATCCGATCAGGCACATATTTGATAGCTCTAATATGTATTTATGGATGGATGTGTGTGTTCTATCTCTTTACACATAGAATTTTCCACTGATCACATTCCAAGCTGAAAGTCACTCCTGAAGGTATATGAAGTTCCTGACTCCAAAATCTACACCTCTCCTTGTGTCCCTGAATTCCATATTCTGTTTCAAGTCTCCAGCCGCATATTTCATGTGAATATCCTTTCTATACCTTCAAATCCATGTAGCACGAATCAGTCATCATTCAAGGTCTCCCTCTACAAACCTGCTTCCCCTTGTTCCTAGCTGTCTTTTTAGTTTCTTCTCAATAACTAGAACTAGAAATATTGGAGTCATCTTTACTTTCCATATCTAATGATATCAGAAATTTCTCCCAAGTGCCCCACCTACTTTATTTCTGAAATATCTCTTTAATTTGTCACATCTTTATACTACTTTTCCAAACACATAGTGCTTGCCGTGCACAGATATTCACACGTTGAATCCTCATGAAGATAGCTGAGCCCCCCATGAAGATAGTTGATAGTATTATTCTTGTTTTCAAATGAAGAAATTGATGTTGAGCTTAGTAACTCCCTGGAATCACACAGCTATTAAACCCAAGGGAAAGGATTCAAATCCTCTGGGCCTGATTTATGTTGATATATGGCAGAAACCAACCCAATATTGTAAAGCAATTACACTTTAATGAAAAATAAATATTTTAATTTTTAGAGAAGGATTCAAATCCAGGCAGTCTGGTCCTCTAAGCCTTACTCTTAAGGACTGACTGCCTTGTGGAGCACCTCTTTTGCCTCCCCATTCCAATGCTAGTACAGTCAGGTTCTGCATCCTCCAAACCAGGCTTTCCATATCCAGTAACTCGCTTTTTCTGAATCATTCAAGAAAGATGAGGAGATGAGGACAAGAGAAATTCTTTTTCTTTTTAAAATATTATTGGCCATATTTCTTTTTAAATATTTTATTTATTTATTTTTGGCTATTCTGAGTTATCACTGCTGCCACAGGCTCTTCTCTGTTTGCAGGCAGTGGGGGCTACTCTCTCATTGAAGTGAGCAGGCTTCTTGTTGCAGTGACGTCTCTTGTTGTGGAACTTGGGCTCTAGGGCTCATGGGCTTCAGTTGTTGTGGCACATGGGCTCCGTAGTTGCATCTCTGAGGCTCTAGAGCACAGGCTCAATAGTTGTGGCTCACGGGCTTAGTTGCTCCACAGCATGTGGGATCTTCCTGGATCAGGGATTGAACTTGTGTCCCCTGCATTGGCAGGCACACTCTTCACCACTGAGCTACCAGAGAAGCCCAAGAGAAATTCCTTTGACCTTATTATTTTATCTTCCTCCCACTTAAAATCTTTGAAAACTTTTGTCACCTACCCTTCTCTTTCCCACCCTCACAGTTGCCCCAATTTACAGATTTCCTCCACAGGATGATTCCAGCCTCCTTCATGTCACTTTCCTCTGGATAGCTTGCCAGTTCTGCCAGTGTGCTCTGTCCTGCCTCAGTGGCCATATGAGAGTTGGTCCTTGTTTGTTGAATGCCTGTATTCACCTCCTGCCACGTGCTCAGTCCTACTAGGTCTCCAAAGTTGAAAGCTCTTCTTGGGAATCTCTCGATTCCCAAATGAAGTTATCTCCCACCTTCTTTCTTGGTCTCTGTGTCTCTACCTCATACTGGGAGGTAAGGGAAGATAAGGCGCATTAATCTAGAAAGGAAAATTCAAGGCATGATGTCATGAAGTTTGAAATGTCAGCCTTAGGTATGTCATCTACTTTAAACTGCTTATTTTAAACTGCTTTAAACCTTTCAAAGGTTTAAGAGAAAGAGACTTATGTTATGAGTTGATAAAAACTGCTGACTCACATTCCAAAATATTTAGTCCGTACTATGAATAAGTCTCATCTATAGACATAATGACATGCTAGGCAGACACTAAACATGCTAACAAAAACTTGGAAAGATATCCATGGAAACTTACAAAGATAATTCATAAAATGTACATTACCTGTATTTTATTCCATTTATATGGGATTATGTGTGTATATGTGCATTGTGTGTGAGCATTTGCATGAGAGAGACAGAGAAGACACATATATGTAGGGAAATGTTCATCAAAATTGCTAACAATGTGTAGGTTTAGATGAGGATATTTTTCTATATAATCTTGGTATCACTTAAAATATTTAAAGCAATAATGCATTATGTTTATGATCAGTAGAAACACGAACAGGCTGAACTGATCCTTAGACAAGAAAAGGAAATGACTTCCTGTAAAGTTGGCTGGGGAGATACAACAAAGATCTTACTAGAGAATCCCTTGACTCAGTGGTAAAAAAGCCACCTGCACAGCAGGAGACACAGGTTCAGTCCCTGGTTCAGGAAGATTCCTGGAGAAGAAATGAAAACCCATTCCAATCTTCTTGCCTGGGAAATCCCAAAGACCGAGGAGCCTGGTGGGCTACAGTCCATGGGCTATAGTCCAGAATTGGACATGAATTAGCAAGTAAACAACAGAGGATCCCCATCATTTTACTTCCTTTTTAAACTTTTGTCACCTACCCTTCTCTTTCCCACCCTCACAGTTGCCCCAATTTACAGATTTCCTCCACAGGATGATTCCAGCCTCCTTCATGTCACTTTCCTCTGGATAGCTTGCCAGTTCTGCCAGTGTGCTCTGTCCTGCCTCAGTGGCCATATGAGAGTTGGTCCTTGTTTGTTGAATGCCTGTATTCACCTCCTGCCACGTGCTCAGTCCTACTAGGTCTCCAAAGTTGAAAGCTCTTCTTGGGAATCTCTCGATTCCCAAATGAAGTTATCTCCCACCTTCTTTCTTGGTCTCTGTGTCTCTACCTCATACTGGGAGGTAAGGGAAGATAAGGCGCATTAATCTAGAAAGGAAAATTCAAGGCATGATGTCATGAAGTTTGAAATGTCAGCCTTAGGTATGTCATCTACTTTAAACTGCTTATTTTAAACTGCTTTAAACCTTTCAAAGGTTTAAGAGAAAGAGACTTATGTTATGAGTTGATAAAAACTGCTGACTCACATTCCAAAATATTTAGTCCGTACTATGAATAAGTCTCATCTATAGACATAATGACATGCTAGGCAGACACTAAACATGCTAACAAAAACTTGGAAAGATATCCATGGAAACTTACAAAGATAATTCATAAAATGTACATTACCTGTATTTTATTCCATTTATATGGGATTATGTGTGTATATGTGCATTGTGTGTGAGCATTTGCATGAGAGAGACAGAGAAGACACATATATGTAGGGAAATGTTCATCAAAATTGCTAACAATGTGTAGGTTTAGATGAGGATATTTTTCTATATAATCTTGGTATCACTTAAAATATTTAAAGCAATAATGCATTATGTTTATGATCAGTAGAAACACGAACAGGCTGAACTGATCCTTAGACAAGAAAAGGAAATGACTTCCTGTAAAGTTGGCTGGGGAGATACAACAAAGATCTTACTAGAGAATCCCTTGACTCAGTGGTAAAAAAGCCACCTGCACAGCAGGAGACACAGGTTCAGTCCCTGGTTCAGGAAGATTCCTGGAGAAGAAATGAAAACCCATTCCAATCTTCTTGCCTGGGAAATCCCAAAGACCGAGGAGCCTGGTGGGCTACAGTCCATGGGCTATAGTCCAGAATTGGACATGAATTAGCAAGTAAACAACAGAGGATCCCCATCATTTTACTTCCTTTTTAAAGTTTCCATTTTATGATATTTTAAGGAAGAACTGTATAGCCAGGCAGTAGAGACAGAACTGAGTAGTTTCTCTGCTCCTTTAAATTCGACTTTAGCTAAGTTGAGTTTCCCTAGGGGCTCAGACAGTAAAGAATCTGCCTCCAATGCAGAAAACCTGGATTTGACCCCTGGCTCAGGAAGACCCACTGGAGAAGGGAATGGCTACCCATTCCAGTATTCTTGCCTGGAGAATTCCATGTACTGAAGGGCCTGGTGGGCTACAGTCCTTGGGGTTGCAAAGTTTTGGACACAACAGGGTAACTAACACTTAACTAAGTTAATGAAGTTGCTGTAATAGCTTTGTTGTTTTTTAGTCCCTAAGTAGTTTCCCAGGCTATACAGGAGTGGGTTTTCATTTCCGCCTCCTGGGGATATTCCTGACCCAGGGATCGAACCTGCATCTCCTGCATTGGCGGGTGGGTTTGTTACCACTGAAGCATGAGGGAAGCCTTTTAATAGCTTTACTCACAATTAAAAAATAATGAGCACTATTTCCAATAAAGCATCTTTTGTTCCTGAAGAATTCTAGAATGGTATCACCCAAGAGGGTTGAAAATCTCCTCGTTTCGTCTCAATCGTTGTGTGACATTTTTATAAGTAATTGAATAATACTGGCAAAAGAATGTTAACGGACTGAAGGGTCACATATAAATGAGACCCCTTTAAAAGTCACTCTCTGCTCCAGGGAATCTTCCTGAGACCTCGAACACTGTAACTTTGAACCTCATTTTTGATTGCTTCACTAACTATACTTCATTGTGTCTCTGGCTGCTTATCATTACAGGGAAATGAGGATTCCACTCAAATAAAATGTTTTAACATTTTAAGAGCAACAGTTTTGTTTTATTTTTATAAGTGTGTGGTTTGATCATTTGTCCTGGTTCCCCCAGACAGTACACACTTCTGCCCAGTCCTGGCATCTGTCCCACCCACTTTGCACAGTCCATGCCAATCACAGCTCCATGTAATTTTAATTTGGACAGTGTGTGTTATTTCATATCACTGTAGCAGGGCCACGTGGTTCAAAGAGCATGGGCCTTGGAACCAGACAGACTTGGGCTTGTGCCTTGGTTATGGTCATTGCCAAGTGGCCATGGATATGTTTAATTTCTTTTCAGGCTCAATTTCTTCATGTGAAAAGGGGAGAAATGCTAAATCCTGGTTGTGGGGAGAATTTATTGAATCAGTGAATGTGTTATAAAGTTCTTACCAGTGACTGGCATACTGGAGATTCTCTATAATGTGTATTTCTTAAGAATCTAACTAAAATCACTCTGGAACTTCCCTGATGGTGCAGTGGTTGAGAATCTGCCTGCCAGTTTTGGGGGCACCGACTGGATCCCTGGTCTGGGAGGATTCCATATGTTGCAGGGCAACTAAGCCCATGTGCCACAACCACTGAGCCTGCGCTCTAGGGTACATGCTCCACAACAAGAGAAGCCAGTGTACTCAGTTAGAGAGCAGCCCTCACTCAGTGTAACTAGAGAAAGCCCATGTGCAGTAACGAAGGCCCAGCACAGCCAAAAATAAATAATAAAAACAGGAAAAAAAAAAACCCTCTGACTTCTCCTCTAAGTGATGCTGTAGTGTTTCTCTGTAGTCTTTTCTATAGTAAAATGATACTGTTGGATTTTTAAAGTATTTTATTTCACAGAGAACCTCTGCCTGTGGAATGTTACTACCAAAAGTCTACGAGGGAATACATGTAAAATACTCCTATTTAACAGATAATAATATTGAGGTTCAACGTATTAAGCCTTAGGTAGGAAGGCTGTATTTGATGGGAAAAATTCACTAACTATAAATGAGACCCCTTTAAAAGTCACTCTCTGCTCCAGGGAATCTTCCTGAGACCTCGAACACTGTAACTTTGAACCTCATTTTTGATTGCTTCACTAACTATACTTCATTGTGTCTCTGGCTGCTTATCATTACAGGGAAATGAGGATTCCACTCAAATAAAATGTTTTAACATTTTAAGAGCAACAGTTTTGTTTTATTTTTATAAGTGTGTGGTTTGATCATTTGTCCTGGTTCCCCCAGACAGTACACACTTCTGCCCAGTCCTGGCATCTGTCCCACCCACTTTGCACAGTCCATGCCAATCACAGCTCCATGTAATTTTAATTTGGACAGTGTGTGTTATTTCATATCACTGTAGCAGGGCCACGTGGTTCAAAGAGCATGGGCCTTGGAACCAGACAGACTTGGGCTTGTGCCTTGGTTATGGTCATTGCCAAGTGGCCATGGATATGTTTAATTTCTTTTCAGGCTCAATTTCTTCATGTGAAAAGGGGAGAAATGCTAAATCCTGGTTGTGGGGAGAATTTATTGAATCAGTGAATGTGTTATAAAGTTCTTACCAGTGACTGGCATACTGGAGATTCTCTATAATGTGTATTTCTTAAGAATCTAACTAAAATCACTCTGGAACTTCCCTGATGGTGCAGTGGTTGAGAATCTGCCTGCCAGTTTTGGGGGCACCGACTGGATCCCTGGTCTGGGAGGATTCCATATGTTGCAGGGCAACTAAGCCCATGTGCCACAACCACTGAGCCTGCGCTCTAGGGTACATGCTCCACAACAAGAGAAGCCAGTGTACTCAGTTAGAGAGCAGCCCTCACTCAGTGTAACTAGAGAAAGCCCATGTGCAGTAACGAAGGCCCAGCACAGCCAAAAATAAATAATAAAAACAGGAAAAAAAAAAACCCTCTGACTTCTCCTCTAAGTGATGCTGTAGTGTTTCTCTGTAGTCTTTTCTATAGTAAAATGATACTGTTGGATTTTTAAAGTATTTTATTTCACAGAGAACCTCTGCCTGTGGAATGTTACTACCAAAAGTCTACGAGGGAATACATGTAAAATACTCCTATTTAACAGATAATAATATTGAGGTTCAACGTATTAAGCCTTAGGTAGGAAGGCTGAAAGTTAGTAATAAAACAAGTATTCTTTTTTTTTAAGCTATTATTTATTTACTTTTGGCTGTGCTGGGTCTTTGTTGATGTGTGGGTTTAGCTACTCTGTGGTATGTGGGATCTTCCCGGATCAGGGCTCGAACCTGTGTCTCCTGCATTGGCAGACGGGTTCTTATCCACTGAGCCACAAGGGAAGCCCCTAAACAAGTATTCTTGAAGAAATCTGAAGACAGATTTTCTTTACAGCACATCCATATTACTTACTTGCTTCATCTGATAATTTACAGCGATGGTCACAAGTCTTGAGTGAGGTTGGCCAGACAAGTACAGTTACCTATTTATACATTTGAAATATATATAAATTTGAGTCTCTTCTATATGTCAAATATATTGCATGGAATTTACACAAACATTATAATTTGTAATCTGGTTTGCAACTCTCTGGGATAGGAATCATCTCCACTTTACAGATAAAGTCAGTTGACTTGCCCATGGGCACATCATCTCTATTACTTGGATCCAAAAATGTTTGAAAAATAATGAGTCAAATGATCCTTAAGTCCTAACTAGCACTTAACTTTTAGGCTTCTTTTCCCTTAAGACAATATTCATGTGAGATCATTCTAAATTTTTTATTTTAATTTCAATATTTGATTCACATGAAAAAATTAGAAATATTGTAAGTGTACTATATAAAATTGATCAAGGAATTAATTTGGGTTAATGGAATTAATTAGTTAAAAGCTGGCTTAAAACTCAACATTAAAAAAACTAACATCATGGTACCTAGTACTATCACTTCACGGCAAATAGAAGGGGACAAGTGGAAGCAGTGGCAGATTTAATTTTCTTGGACTCCAAAATCACTACAGATCATGATGGAAAACATGAAATTTAAAATATGCTTGCTCTTTGGAAGGAAAGTTATGACAGACCTAGACAGCATATTAAAAAACAGAGGCATTACTTTACTGACAAAGGTCCCTCTAGTCAGAGCTACGTTTTTTCCAATAATCATGTACAGATGTGAGAACTGGACCACAAAGAAGTCTGAGTGCTAAAAAACTGATGCTTTTCAGTTGTTATGCTGGAGATTCTTGAGAGTTCCTTGGACAGCAAGGAGTTCAAACCAGTCAATCCTAAAGGAAATCAACCCTGAATATTCATTGGAAGGACTGATGCTGAAGCTGAAACTCCAATACTTTGGCCACCTGATGCGAAGAGTCAGTTCATTGGCAAAGACTCTAATGCAGGGAAGATTTGAAGGCAGAAGGAGAAGAGGGTGGCAGAGGATGAGAAGACTGGAATAGCATCACTGACTCAAAGGACATGAGTTTTAGCAAACTCCAGGGAAAGTGAATGACAGGGGAGCCATGTGTACCGCAGTCCATGGTTTCACAAAGAGTTGTTCCACATGACTTAGTGACTGAACAACAGTAACAACTGGAATTATTAATGTAATTTCTTATCAAGGATTTAATGATACTTCTATAATTCTCATTTAAATATTTGTACTCATTAACACAGAATCAAAGTGATCTGAGGGTCATAATAGTGAGGACAAAGTATCTGGTATTTCTCCAGGACAGAGGAATCTTCTGATGAATGAACTTTGAACAAGTAAATTAATATTTAAACAGTATAATTTTATTAATCAATTTCTAGCTACTATATAATCTGCTATCTGAATATGTGTGTGTGTATACAATGACATATTATTCAGGTTTAAAAGAAATCCTGCAACAACATTTGCAGCAACATGGATAAACATGGAAGACATTATGTTAAGTGAAATAAGTCAGATACAGAAAAATAAATACTACATGATCTCAGTATTGTAAGTGTACTATATAAAATTGATCAAGGAATTAATTTGGGTTAATGGAATTAATTAGTTAAAAGCTGGCTTAAAACTCAACATTAAAAAAACTAACATCATGGTACCTAGTACTATCACTTCACGGCAAATAGAAGGGGACAAGTGGAAGCAGTGGCAGATTTAATTTTCTTGGACTCCAAAATCACTACAGATCATGATGGAAAACATGAAATTTAAAATATGCTTGCTCTTTGGAAGGAAAGTTATGACAGACCTAGACAGCATATTAAAAAACAGAGGCATTACTTTACTGACAAAGGTCCCTCTAGTCAGAGCTACGTTTTTTCCAATAATCATGTACAGATGTGAGAACTGGACCACAAAGAAGTCTGAGTGCTAAAAAACTGATGCTTTTCAGTTGTTATGCTGGAGATTCTTGAGAGTTCCTTGGACAGCAAGGAGTTCAAACCAGTCAATCCTAAAGGAAATCAACCCTGAATATTCATTGGAAGGACTGATGCTGAAGCTGAAACTCCAATACTTTGGCCACCTGATGCGAAGAGTCAGTTCATTGGCAAAGACTCTAATGCAGGGAAGATTTGAAGGCAGAAGGAGAAGAGGGTGGCAGAGGATGAGAAGACTGGAATAGCATCACTGACTCAAAGGACATGAGTTTTAGCAAACTCCAGGGAAAGTGAATGACAGGGGAGCCATGTGTACCGCAGTCCATGGTTTCACAAAGAGTTGTTCCACATGACTTAGTGACTGAACAACAGTAACAACTGGAATTATTAATGTAATTTCTTATCAAGGATTTAATGATACTTCTATAATTCTCATTTAAATATTTGTACTCATTAACACAGAATCAAAGTGATCTGAGGGTCATAATAGTGAGGACAAAGTATCTGGTATTTCTCCAGGACAGAGGAATCTTCTGATGAATGAACTTTGAACAAGTAAATTAATATTTAAACAGTATAATTTTATTAATCAATTTCTAGCTACTATATAATCTGCTATCTGAATATGTGTGTGTGTATACAATGACATATTATTCAGGTTTAAAAAAGAAATCCTGCAACAACATTTGCAGCAACATGGATAAACATGGAAGACATTATGTTAAGTGAAATAAGTCAGATACAGAAAAATAAATACTACATGATCTCAGTTATATGTGGAATTTAAAAGAGTTGAACTCTTAAAAGCAGAACATAGACTGGTATTTGCCAGGGGTTGAAGGGGCAGTGGAAAGAAGTCTGGAGACATTCAGTGATCAAAGAGCACAGTCATTGATCCAAAGGCACAAAGGTTTTGTTTGCATAAGGATTGTATATGTTTGAAGATCTATAGTCCAGCATGATGAATATAGTTAATACTGTATTGTATACTTGAAATTTGTTGAAAGATTTGATGTTGAGTGTTCTTAAGATACGCACACCATACACAAAGTCTTAACTGTGAGTGAGGTGGCAGATATGTTAATGAACTTGGTTGTGGTAATCATTTCACAATGTTTTATATACATCAAAACACCACTCAGTGTATACCTTAAATATATGAAATTCTTGTGTGTCAAGCATTCCTCAATAAAGCTGAACCAAAAAGAAGCATAATTTAAAACATAGAAAGTCCAGTTATATATTAAATATTGTACACTTGATACACGTGTTTCTTGTTGATATATGTGATTCTTCTACCCTTTGGAAGTAAAGCATTTTGTCATTTCTGACAGTCGAAAACTGAGCAAGAAAGGGCTTAACAGCAGTAAGAATGATCAGCAAACGTTCCAGCCCCATGGATGAATGTCACAAACACAGTGTTAATTGACAGTAGCCAGACACAAATAATATCAACTGTATCATCCAACCTATACAAGTTAAAGAAAGAGGAGATGTAGAACCTGAGAGGTCAAGAGAGTGTTCCTCTGTAGTGGAGGCAGAGACTAAAAGGAAGCATGAGGAGGGCTTTGAGGGTGTTGGTTACACATCCGTGTGTTCAGCCTAATTCTCATTTAAATATTTGTACTCATTAACACAGAATCAAAGTGATCTGAGGGTCATAATAGTGAGGACAAAGTATCTGGTATTTCTCCAGGACAGAGGAATCTTCTGATGAATGAACTTTGAACAAGTAAATTAATATTTAAACAGTATAATTTTATTAATCAATTTCTAGCTACTATATAATCTGCTATCTGAATATGTGTGTTTTATACAATGACATATTATTCAGGTTTAAAAAAGAAATCCTGCAACAACATTTGCAGCAACATGGATAAACATGGAAGACATTATGTTAAGTGAAATAAGTCAGATACAGAAAAATAAATACTACATGATCTCAGTTATATGTGGAATTTAAAAGAGTTGAACTCTTAAAAGCAGAACATAGACTGGTATTTGCCAGGGGTTGAAGGGGCAGTGGAAAGAAGTCTGGAGACATTCAGTGATCAAAGAGCACAGTCATTGATCCAAAGGCACAAAGGTTTTGTTTGCATAAGGATTGTATATGTTTGAAGATCTATAGTCCAGCATGATGAATATAGTTAATACTGTATTGTATACTTGAAATTTGTTGAAAGATTTGATGTTGAGTGTTCTTAAGATACGCACACCATACACAAAGTCTTAACTGTGAGTGAGGTGGCAGATATGTTAATGAACTTGGTTGTGGTAATCATTTCACAATGTTTTATATACATCAAAACACCACTCAGTGTATACCTTAAATATATGAAATTCTTGTGTGTCAAGCATTCCTCAATAAAGCTGAACCAAAAAGAAGCATAATTTAAAACATAGAAAGTCCAGTTATATATTAAATATTGTACACTTGATACACGTGTTTCTTGTTGATATATGTGATTCTTCTACCCTTTGGAAGTAAAGCATTTTTGTCATTTCTGACAGTCGAAAACTGAGCAAGAAAGGGCTTAACAGCAGTAAGAATGATCAGCAAACGTTCCAGCCCCATGGATGAATGTCACAAACACAGTGTTAATTGACAGTAGCCAGACACAAATAATATCAACTGTATCATCCAACCTATACAAGTTAAAGAAAGAGGAGATGTAGAACCTGAGAGGTCAAGAGAGTGTTCCTCTGTAGTGGAGGCAGAGACTAAAAGGAAGCATGAGGAGGGCTTTGAGGGTGTTGGTTACACATCCGTGTGTTCAGCCTACCCTTCTTATATGTACTTTCTTGTGTGTTTATTATAAATGCATAAACATAAATACATAAATAAAAAATTTCTAGAGACCCATGTTCCGGAAACCACAATGCTGACATCACTGGATGTTAATTTTTGCAAATATGGTCAGATGAGTTTTAGTCTAGGGCCTCCCTTGTATTGGCTTTTGAAACAGCCCAACTTTAGGAATCACGTAAGGATGGACTCATTGGGTGCTTGGGAACATTGGTAAAAAATAAGAGCTTGAAAGAGGAATATGAGCATAAAGATGCATCCTCCAGAGGCTCTGTATTCAAGGAACTGTTGGTGGGGAAGGGAATTCAGTGATGAAAAGGAAAGTGAGATGAAATCAATGACTTCCAGCAGGGCCAGGTTAGAGAGTAGATTCTTCTGATCCAGGCACAGGTTGGTAGATGTCAAGGAATAGTATCAAAAAGAATGAGTGCTCAAGCTTTGGACATGTTGGTTCTGAATCTTAGCTGTTACATCAGGAAAGATAACTCTAGCTAAGTAAGCCTCATTCACCACTTTTCTAAAATGGGAATACTAGCCTGGTAGTGTTGGTGAGATTATATAAGATAATTATGTTGCTGGTGAACTTAAGGTTCTTCCTTTATCGTGAAAGAATTCTGAGATGAAGTGATAGGTAATAGGCAGATTTTTTTTTTTTTTGGAGAGAAATACACTCCTTAGACGAGTGTGGGCCATCTCAGAAGGTGAGAGAGAGAGAGCTCTGACATATGGAGTGGTTGGTTATTATGGGCTGGGTAATTTCCTAGGCTAATACGTGGACATATTATTCAAATTCTTTTGTGGAAAGAGGCAGGAATTTCTAGAAATTGGGCCACCACCCACTTTTTCACCATTTACGCTTAGCCTCTTTTTGCCTTTTCTTACAGTTCATGAGGTTCTCCCAGCTAGTATATGGGAGTGGTTGGCCATTTTCTCCTCCACTGGATCACGTTTTGTCGGAACTCTCCGCTACGACCTGTTCATCTTGGGTGGCCCTGTATGGTGTGGCTCATAGCTTTGTTGACATGACAAGGCTGTGATCCATGAAAGGGATTAGCCTCAAAACCGTCATGGCACAGGTGAATGTGTCATTAGCATGCTAACGTGTTACAGTGAGCATATAACAAGGCTCAAGATCTACTGGAAGTCAGATCTTGGTCCTAGTTGGTTCTAACCAGTTTTTGTTATATCCTCTGGCTATATAATTCTTTTAGAGGTTGTGCCCTGCTCTCTTGCCTCCTGTTTTAATTGTACAAAGTAGACAGCATGGTGTCTGTCTTACTTCCCTGGTGGCTCAGATGGTGAAGAGTCTGCCTGCAATGCGGAAGGCCCTGGGTTCAATCCCTGGATCTGGAAGATCCCCTGGAGAAAGAAATGGCAACCCACTCTAGTATTCTTGCCTGGAAAACCCCATGGATGGAGGAGCCTGATGGGCTGTGGCCATGGAGTCGCAAAGAGTCAGATACAATTGAGTGACTGACACTACTAAAAGACAATTCTCCCCTTTTTCTTGTTCACACTTCAAATCTTGAAATAAAGATTTAATGTTAATATTCAGAATCCAGAGGAAAGAGTTTTTCAGGGAAGCAGGAAGAGCATGAAGGAATATGAGAGATGGTAAGACACAGTCTGTGTACAGAAAATAGATGAGGAATAAAGATTTTTGCTGGGGTTGGGCTGTGGAGGGCCTCAAGGGTCAAGTTCATACTTTGTGTTTTGGTGAGCTTGGTAAGGTGTTTGCAACGTTGCACTTAATGGATACACTCAAGATGGATTAAGCTTGGGAAACACCTGATGATGGAGCGCACACCATGAATTGAAGCCCTTACTTCACTATAAGAATGAGGTTGACTCTGAGTGAGTCAAGTGAAACATACAATCACTCCCTCAGCTGTCTTGACTTTATGAACCCAAGATCCCACTTGAGATGTGTCATCCAAAAATTAGACATCAACAGGACTGAATTTTCCCTCTTTCAAGCAGATTTATTTGGTGCCTGTCACAGCCTGCTGTGTTTTCCAGTTATGTTAAAATTATTCTATTCAAAAAACAAAATTCTACTGACCATGAACTTTAGGGGGTTGTTGATCCACAGCAATGGTTGTCCCCAGGCACTGCTTCTGAGTTATGTTTTCTGGGTTAGGCTCTCTGTGAAGGTGCTCTACTTGCTTTCTGGTGGAAAGCAAGAGTTTTGCAACAGAGATCAGAAAGAACATGGCATTGCAATTTTCTCCTTTGGTCAAAGAAAGAGGCTTAAAAATTGGATATATTTGTGGGCAAGAAAGGTAGTAGTTTTATATTTTTTCTTGTAAGACACTTAAAAATTTTTTTTTCTTTTAAGCAGAAATGAACTTTTCTGCTCTCATCTGGGTGTATGTCCTTGGTCCTGTGCTCTTGGTGCACATCTTACCCTGTGGGTGAGTAACAAACAAATGTTTCCTTTGGGGTGGGGTGAAATGAGGCTGGCATTCGTCCTAGGTAACTGGGCATTGTTCCCCATCCCTCTCACCTGCTCAGCCAAAGTCATTAACTCAGTGTGATGGCCTCTGCTGAAAGGAGCTCAGGTTGGTAAATCAATGTGCCAGTGAAAGAATCGTGTATTCTAGAGGAAACAGCCAGCTGTTCTATGCCATGCAGGAGCACTTTACCACTCAGGGACAGCCATCCTCTTAACAAGGACCTCTAAGTGCCATCTTGTCATTCACTAAAGATGTGAAGAAACCTGATGTTAGCCCTGTTTCTTTTCTCTGCATCCACTGGAAATTGGGTACCAAAAATGAGTTAGGAAGAAATAGAAAGCAACAAGAAAAGAAATGCCCTGACTCATGTCATTAATGGAGATATAACTGGAGCTTTGAGTGTTTGCTACATTCTGTTAGCAGCAGTCACATTTAGGAATATGCTTGAACACAGTCTTCTGCCCAGTTCTTCACTCTGTGACCTGTCTACCACCTACAGTTCTGGCAGGAAGACCTCAGAAATACCATGAATTGATTCTCTCCCATCATCTTCCTTTAGAATATCATTCATGTTGGTCTTTGCCTCTCTCTGCTTGCCAGCAACCTGGACCAGGTCCTCAATAATTCATACCTAGTGTGTGGCCGTATTCTTCTGGCTGCCATCTCCACCTCCTGGCTGCACATCTTAGCTCAATTCATCTTCTGTAAATGCCAATTTCTTCATGGCACCTATTAATTTAAGTGCCCTTGGTAGTTTTCTGTTTCCTAGAAGTCCATAGCTTGGCTTTCACGTATGGCTGTATCTTCTGGTGGAAAGCAAGAGTTTTGCAACAGAGATCAGAAAGAACATGGCATTGCAATTTTCTCCTTTGGTCAAAGAAAGAGGCTTAAAAATTGGATATATTTGTGGGCAAGAAAGGTAGTAGTTTTATATTTTTTCTTGTAAGACACTTAAAAATTTTTTTTTCTTTTAAGCAGAAATGAACTTTTCTGCTCTCATCTGGGTGTATGTCCTTGGTCCTGTGCTCTTGGTGCACATCTTACCCTGTGGGTGAGTAACAAACAAATGTTTCCTTTGGGGTGGGGTGAAATGAGGCTGGCATTCGTCCTAGGTAACTGGGCATTGTTCCCCATCCCTCTCACCTGCTCAGCCAAAGTCATTAACTCAGTGTGATGGCCTCTGCTGAAAGGAGCTCAGGTTGGTAAATCAATGTGCCAGTGAAAGAATCGTGTATTCTAGAGGAAACAGCCAGCTGTTCTATGCCATGCAGGAGCACTTTACCACTCAGGGACAGCCATCCTCTTAACAAGGACCTCTAAGTGCCATCTTGTCATTCACTAAAGATGTGAAGAAACCTGATGTTAGCCCTGTTTCTTTTCTCTGCATCCACTGGAAATTGGGTACCAAAAATGAGTTAGGAAGAAATAGAAAGCAACAAGAAAAGAAATGCCCTGACTCATGTCATTAATGGAGATATAACTGGAGCTTTGAGTGTTTGCTACATTCTGTTAGCAGCAATCACATTTAGGAATATGCTTGAACACAGTCTTCTGCCCAGTTCTTCACTCTGTGACCTGTCTACCACCTACAGTTCTGGCAGGAAGACCTCAGAAATACCATGAATTGATTCTCTCCCATCATCTTCCTTTAGAATATCATTCATGTTGGTCTTTGCCTCTCTCTGCTTGCCAGCAACCTGGACCAGGTCCTCAATAATTCATACCTAGTGTGTGGCCGTATTCTTCTGGCTGCCATCTCCACCTCCTGGCTGCACATCTTAGCTCAATTCATCTTCTGTAAATGCCAATTTCTTCATGGCACCTATTAATTTAAGTGCCCTTGGTAGTTTTCTGTTTCCTAGAAGTCCATAGCTTGGCTTTCACGTCTTTCCATATCACCTGGCCTCACCTCAGTTTTGCATCTTCTACCTTTCCTAACACATCTGTCCTATGTATGCGGATTCTCCACCCATGCATTCATAAAGAATGAATGGTGTATGCCCTTTCATATCTGCACATCCCAGCAGAGGATCTGCCTCATAAGAGAAGTTCAATTAATAATAATAATAATCTGCTACATAAATGAATCTATGAATCAAAGAAACCTCCCCTTTCCCACTCTTTCCTACATGAAATTAATTAACTTCAGGAAAGAGGCAAATTAGTGGTGGGCATTAGGGTCAACACTGTTGCCTTTTTCTTGCTGCTTCAGCTGGCTTCCAGGTGCCCAGTGGTACCCTGGGGCTTCTAGGTCATTCTTTGAGTCCCACTGTATCCTGACAACACTCTCGCTCTTTTCTCTTAATTTGGTAACTCTCCTGTAAATTAAATGTCTTCAGTAGTCTTTTTCAAGAGAGCATGTTTGTTTGGGAAATGATGGAGATTCCCCTCCCCTCCTGGCTCCCTGCCAATGTCCTTTGACTCTTTGCTCCTTGACTCAGTCACTCTTGCCATTTTTCTCACGCTCTCCTTTCCTTTTGTCGTGGGACTTTACTCTGGAACTAGAACTGAGTAAGACCGAGGTCCCAAAGCAGCAATAAATCATGCAAACTTCATGAACCATGAAACTGAGTGAACACAAAACTTCTGAGAGGCATCAAAATATTTATCACAAAAGCCAAACACAGTGTTTCACAAGAGATTCCCACGGAATAATTTGAGCCAGACTTGAAAACATTTCTTTCTTGCAACTACCAAAATAGGACACCACCAGAGTACAAAAAGCTTCTACAAAGATCCGAATACTCAATTATATTTCAATTGTTTGATCCTCTGACCATAAACACTGTTTTCTGATACTCAAATTCAGTGCTTGAGAGTAATAACAATCTCTTATGTTTGAGTCAAGCTTTATTGATTTCTAAGTTTTTTCATATCCACGTTAGGAGTCATTGGCCTCAAAAGCTGTATTCCATTGCTTGTAGCTGTGTACTTGAGCAAGTTTTTCTTCTCTCTGTTTGTCAATTTCTCTATTTTTGAAATGGGAATAAATCAACCCCATCTCATACAATTAATGAGAGAGTGACTCATAAAAGACTTAAAACAGTGTTTATGTATAATGAGAACTCTACTCGCCTTGGCTACATGAGGAGGAGGATCAGAAGTTACTCTGTTTGGTCCTCACAATCACCCTGTGAGGTAGGTTGGGAAAGAATAGTTATGGAGGCTTTATTTTTGAGCTAATTAAGACCCAGCGAGAACAAACCACTTGTTAATGGTATTTGTATAAAACAAACCTAAAATCAGGTCTTTTAAAATTCAAATCCAGGGATGTTTGATGATAGAAATTTTTGGGGCTCTCTATACAGTTTACAGTGATTGTCAAGGGATAAAATACCTCTTATATACAGAGGCGATCCCTCAAACCCTCCCAGACCCCAATGATTAAACCACAATTGGATGGCTAATCATAGTTCAGTTCGAATTCTTCTTTTTTAATTTATTTTTGTTAAGATATTTTTGATGTGGGCTATATTTGAAAGTCTTTATTGAATTTGTTATGATATTGTTTCTGTTCTGCGGCCCCAAGGCATGTCGGCTCTTAGCTCTCCCAACCAGGACCTGCACCCCCTGCATTGGAGGGCAGCGTCTTAACCACTGGACCACCAAGGAAGTACTCAGTCAGAATTCTTTTGCTAGGAAGTTGGAGTCTAAAAAGAGAATGAGAGGAAAACTAATAATAAACCTGAGAGAGAGCAAGTTGGAGACCCATTGTGGCTAGAACTCGGTCATGTAAACTTGGGAACTGTGGATAGCCAGGTTCCTGCAGTACCGGCATGCTCCACCAGGTGGCTCCAAACGATGAGTACCACTTTATTTGCCATCAGTTTCCCTTGTTACAGCCCTTCCTGAGAGCTGGCTGTGTTCTTTCTGCAAAGGGCAGTATTCTGTGAGATAAGAATTAACTGTGGTAGAACAGTCTTGACTAGTGACTAAGAGCACAGACTCTGGTCTGGGGTGTTTTAATTCAAACCTTACGTCTCCCACTTACTGGCTCTGTGACCTTGGTTACAAGGTGTGGTGTCACCTTCCTCATCCACAAAATGGGGATGAAAACAGTGCCAAGCTCATTGATACTGTTATGGGAAGGAAACGAGAGAATGAGTGCCTGGCACTATAGATGCCCAGTAGCTGTCAGCTGTTACTCTGCTTATGATAAACTCCCTTGTGGAACTGTGTGTGTGTGTGCCAAGTCCCTTCAGTCGTGTCCAACTCTGTGCAGTCCTATGGACGGCAGGCTCCTCTGTCCATGAGACTCTCCAGGCAAGAATACTGGAGCCGGGTGCCACGTCCTCCTCCAGGGGGTCTTCCCAACTCAGGATCAAGCCCAGGTCTTAGTCTCCTGCAATGGCATTGGCATTGGCAGGCAGGTTCTTTACCACTAGTGCCACTAAGGAGGGCCCTTTGGAGCTTATCTCAGTGCAAACTGTCAGCAACTAAAGTGTTTAGGACATCATCATTTTCCCAAACAGTCTAACTTGAGAATTAGAGTCATCTGCCTTTTCTTTTCTTTCTTTTTTTAAAAATTTTCCAGATCTAATCAGTTTCTCAGTCCTACTGCTTCTAGCATTGTGATAAAAGTGCTTTAGGATATCATCATCTTCCAAACAATCCAGTTTGGAAATCAGAGTCATCTTCCTTTTTCTCTGACTTCCTAAATCTAATCAGCTACTGAGTCCTACTGATTCTAGCAGTGTGATGCTTTACTGTTGTCCTTCATACATACTCATTTCATCACAAGGTTTGTTAGATCACGGATGTATCTGTCTTTTACACAGCTTCCAGGATAGGTAAGCTAGGCATGGAACAGCACTGTCAAAGGGGGCTGATCTTTTGTACCTGAGTAACATGAGACTATAGGGAGGAAATGCACTGTCCTAGGCCCGCAGTCTCCACATGGAGGATATTGTTCAGGCTTAATAATGTCGAATCTGAACAGCCCTTCCTGAGAGCTGGCTGTGTTCTTTCTGCAAAGGGCAGTATTCTGTGAGATAAGAATTAACTGTGGTAGAACAGTCTTGACTAGTGACTAAGAGCACAGACTCTGGTCTGGGGTGTTTTAATTCAAACCTTACGTCTCCCACTTACTGGCTCTGTGACCTTGGTTACAAGGTGTGGTGTCACCTTCCTCATCCACAAAATGGGGATGAAAACAGTGCCAAGCTCATTGATACTGTTATGGGAAGGAAACGAGAGAATGAGTGCCTGGCACTATAGATGCCCAGTAGCTGTCAGCTGTTACTCTGCTTATGATAAACTCCCTTGTGGAACTGTGTGTGTGTGTGCCAAGTCCCTTCAGTCGTGTCCAACTCTGTGCAGTCCTATGGACGGCAGGCTCCTCTGTCCATGAGACTCTCCAGGCAAGAATACTGGAGCCGGGTGCCACGTCCTCCTCCAGGGGGTCTTCCCAACTCAGGATCAAGCCCAGGTCTTAGTCTCCTGCAATGGCATTGGCATTGGCAGGCAGGTTCTTTACCACTAGTGCCACTAAGGAGGGCCCTTTGGAGCTTATCTCAGTGCAAACTGTCAGCAACTAAAGTGTTTAGGACATCATCATTTTCCCAAACAGTCTAACTTGAGAATTAGAGTCATCTGCCTTTTCTTTTCTTTCTTTTTTTAAAAATTTTCCAGATCTAATCAGTTTCTCAGTCCTACTGCTTCTAGCATTGTGATAAAAGTGCTTTAGGATATCATCATCTTCCAAACAATCCAGTTTGGAAATCAGAGTCATCTTCCTTTTTCTCTGACTTCCTAAATCTAATCAGCTACTGAGTCCTACTGATTCTAGCAGTGTGATGCTTTACTGTTGTCCTTCATACATACTCATTTCATCACAAGGTTTGTTAGATCACGGATGTATCTGTCTTTTACACAGCTTCCAGGATAGGTAAGCTAGGCATGGAACAGCACTGTCAAAGGGGGCTGATCTTTTGTACCTGAGTAACATGAGACTATAGGGAGGAAATGCACTGTCCTAGGCCCCGCAGTCTCCACATGGAGGATATTGTTCAGGCTTAATAATGTCGAATCTGAACCCCTTCATGATCCGACTCCTACACAGCATTCAGTTCTCATTTTCCAATGCATGCTTGACATTCTTTACACTCTACCATCCCTGGACAGATGAGTCACTTTCCCTTCATTCATGTAGTTCTTTCGTATCTCGATAACTTTTTCCTTCTGGAATCTTTTCTGCCTGAAACAATCCTATTCATTCCTGAAGACTGAATCATAAACTTTATCTTCCAAGAAGGCTTTCAGCATGTCCCAGGCTGACTGATGACCCTTCTGCTGTGCACCCACCTCTCATAAACTCTCATCATGTACTTTCTTAATTCTCTGGGTACCGTGGTTGCTTCCATACACCTCCCCCACCATTAAGCTGCATTGTAAGCTTAATGAGACAGCTAAGCCATCTCTCCTCCAGGATGCCTTCTCCGCTCCCCCTTTCTAGGTTTTTTTCCCTCCTCTACTCTCCCACAGCACCCTGTGCAGAGTTAGAGCACAGACTCTTCTGTGTGTGCGCTGGAAAACACCTGTTCACATGTTCACTTCTCTACACTAAAAGCTCCCTAAGGCCAGGGAATATTTTTTTCAACCTTTGTAAACCTGTGCTCAGCATACTTACCTACCTCTGTTTGCTGATTTAACTTAACGTGAGGGGAGAGATCTTCTCTAGATCAATGTGGCTGCTCCTTACTGAGCTACAGTGAACATTCACAAGGTCCCTAGAGCTGTGGTTCCCAGAGTTTCCCCGTAAGCAGGATCAGTGTCACCTGATTCAGGATGGGTTAGAGATATACATTCTCAAGCCTCAGGCCAGACGGATTGAAACAGCAACTCTGTGGACAAAGCACAGCAGTTAAAATTTTACCGAATCCTCCGAGTGACTCTGCTACCCACTTGAGTTTGAGAGCTACTGTTGATAGATGACAGTGGATAGGCTGCCGTGAATGGTGTCGGATTCTTGATCTCCTAAGGAGAATTCACATTGGGATCAAAAAGACTTGACTTTGGTCACTCGTGCAGGAGAAGTTTATTAAAGAAAAAAGGGATAGAGAAAGCTTCCAGCACAGTCACTGGAAGGGGGGATGGAAGAATGCCCCCAGAAGCTAGTTCAGACAAGGCAATTAGTATTTTCCAGTTGGTTATTAACAATAGCTTAAAGGACTATCTTAAGGCTGTAAAGGCCTTGCAAGGCCCACATCCAAAACATTAACATAAGATTAGCCAGAGGATGGCCTCAGGGCTTTAGGACCAGAAAAAGGAAAATAGTTCATTCATGTAGTTCTTTCGTATCTCGATAACTTTTTCCTTCTGGAATCTTTTCTGCCTGAAACAATCCTATTCATTCCTGAAGACTGAATCATAAACTTTATCTTCCAAGAAGGCTTTCAGCATGTCCCAGGCTGACTGATGACCCTTCTGCTGTGCACCCACCTCTCATAAACTCTCATCATGTACTTTCTTAATTCTCTGGGTACCGTGGTTGCTTCCATACACCTCCCCCACCATTAAGCTGCATTGTAAGCTTAATGAGACAGCTAAGCCATCTCTCCTCCAGGATGCCTTCTCCGCTCCCCCTTTCTAGGTTTTTTTCCCTCCTCTACTCTCCCACAGCACCCTGTGCAGAGTTAGAGCACAGACTCTTCTGTGTGTGCGCTGGAAAACACCTGTTCACATGTTCACTTCTCTACACTAAAAGCTCCCTAAGGCCAGGGAATATTTTTTTCAACCTTTGTAAACCTGTGCTCAGCATACTTACCTACCTCTGTTTGCTGATTTAACTTAACGTGAGGGGAGAGATCTTCTCTAGATCAATGTGGCTGCTCCTTACTGAGCTACAGTGAACATTCACAAGGTCCCTAGAGCTGTGGTTCCCAGAGTTTCCCCGTAAGCAGGATCAGTGTCACCTGATTCAGGATGGGTTAGAGATATACATTCTCAAGCCTCAGGCCAGACGGATTGAAACAGCAACTCTGTGGACAAAGCACAGCAGTTAAAATTTTACCGAATCCTCCGAGTGACTCTGCTACCCACTTGAGTTTGAGAGCTACTGTTGATAGATGACAGTGGATAGGCTGCCGTGAATGGTGTCGGATTCTTGATCTCCTAAGGAGAATTCACATTGGGATCAAAAAGACTTGACTTTGGTCACTCGTGCAGGAGAAGTTTATTAAAGAAAAAAGGGATAGAGAAAGCTTCCAGCACAGTCACTGGAAGGGGGGATGGAAGAATGCCCCCAGAAGCTAGTTCAGACAAGGCAATTAGTATTTTCCAGTTGGTTATTAACAATAGCTTAAAGGACTATCTTAAGGCTGTAAAGGCCTTGCAAGGCCCACATCCAAAACATTAACATAAGATTAGCCAGAGGATGGTCTCAGGGCTTTAGGACTAGATCAGACATTCCAATATAAAATAGCTTGTCTCTATAAGACCATAAACTTAGGGTTGATCTTTATCATGGTAAATATTTTAGACTAGAAAGTGTTTCCTCTCCTCCACCTCCTCCTCTTTGGAAACCACCAGCTTCCTTATCAAATATGCCTATTCATCCCTTTCACTGCTGCAGTGTTTAAAACACAAACATTATTTATATTCATGAATTTCTGTGAGTCTAGCCCCCATATCAGGTTAAGCTCACTTACCTGGGAGGGCAAGGTACAGAAAGTGAGTGTCAGGGGTTATTTTGACCCAGGTAGTGTTTGCCAGAAGGCAATTTATATTATCATCCGTCCAAAGAGTGGAGAGTCAAAGTAGAATCCACAAGAACACTGTAAGTCAAAGGCTAGAAAAATTAAATATTGAATTAAAAAGAATGAGATGAATGCAAAATCAGAAGCCTGAGGAGCAGACATGGCGGGGATAACTGAGGAAAAGGTGGAGTGTGTAACATCAGTTATCTAGAATCTATGTCACTCACAGGAAGAATGCTTTTTTAGAGTGATCCTGGTTGATTGCAATTGGTTGTGGAGAAATCCATAGAGTGTGCAAACTGTGTGTGGTTATGACTGTTTTCCCACTTTATAGATAAGCAAACTGAGGTTCAGTGTGAATGCTAGAGTAAGTACCAAAGCTACTAAGAGACAAGTGCTCAGCAGACTTACAGACCAAGCCTGACTGTAAGACCCAGGCTGTTCCATTCTGCCCTGTTGCTTCATTTGCCAATAAATAAATAAAATTTGTACTCAAATTGAATGACCTCTAGGAAAAAGAGCATCCTTGTCCTTAGCGGTCTGCATTACATTCCTCAGCATGGGGCTGATTACCTGTTATCCTACTGTTTTCTATTTTTTTATGCATTTGTGGCCTCATTTTGCTGCAAGCTAAGGGTAAGGGTCCCCATCTGAAAGTCAATCGTCATACAAATTCTTTCAGGTAATATCAAAGTAATCATTCAGTATTTATTCTGTGATAACCATGGGGCTTCCCAGGTGGTGATAATGGTAAAGAACCCACCAGGCACTGCAGGAGATGAAGGAGACTTGGGTTCAATCTGAGGAGCCAATATGAGAACAATTCAGACCCATGAGCTCTAAGTGAAGTCATCTAAGGGCTCTGGGGAAGGGCTGTCTTCTGGGAAGAGGGTGAGCCAGGAAGACACGTTCCCTTTCTTCTTCTGAGCACTGGTGTATCTGGATGTCCAACCCGGCACTGCTGAAGCCGTCTGACCATTTACACTTATCCAAGGAAAAAATTCTCAGGGAGGAAGAGGGCACCTCAGCCAACTTCATAGTGCCCTGGATGTCTTGTTGAGTAAGATTATGCATTTCCTTCTAGTGGAAGCCATGTGGAGTTCTGGCAGCATCTTAATGGACCAAGGGATGCAGAACGGCAATTTATATTATCATCCGTCCAAAGAGTGGAGAGTCAAAGTAGAATCCACAAGAACACTGTAAGTCAAAGGCTAGAAAAATTAAATATTGAATTAAAAAGAATGAGATGAATGCAAAATCAGAAGCCTGAGGAGCAGACATGGCGGGATAACTGAGGAAAAGGTGGAGTGTGTAACATCAGTTATCTAGAATCTATGTCACTCACAGGAAGAATGCTTTTTTAGAGTGATCCTGGTTGATTGCAATTGGTTGTGGAGAAATCCATAGAGTGTGCAAACTGTGTGTGGTTATGACTGTTTTCCCACTTTATAGATAAGCAAACTGAGGTTCAGTGTGAATGCTAGAGTAAGTACCAAAGCTACTAAGAGACAAGTGCTCAGCAGACTTACAGACCAAGCCTGACTGTAAGACCCAGGCTGTTCCATTCTGCCCTGTTGCTTCATTTGCCAATAAATAAATAAAATTTGTACTCAAATTGAATGACCTCTAGGAAAAAGAGCATCCTTGTCCTTAGCGGTCTGCATTACATTCCTCAGCATGGGGCTGATTACCTGTTATCCTACTGTTTTCTATTTTTTTATGCATTTGTGGCCTCATTTTGCTGCAAGCTAAGGGTAAGGGTCCCCATCTGAAAGTCAATCGTCATACAAATTCTTTCAGGTAATATCAAAGTAATCATTCAGTATTTATTCTGTGATAACCATGGGGCTTCCCAGGTGGTGATAATGGTAAAGAACCCACCAGGCACTGCAGGAGATGAAGGAGACTTGGGTTCAATCTGAGGAGCCAATATGAGAACAATTCAGACCCATGAGCTCTAAGTGAAGTCATCTAAGGGCTCTGGGGAAGGGCTGTCTTCTGGGAAGAGGGTGAGCCAGGAAGACACGTTCCCTTTCTTCTTCTGAGCACTGGTGTATCTGGATGTCCAACCCGGCACTGCTGAAGCCGTCTGACCATTTACACTTATCCAAGGAAAAAATTCTCAGGGAGGAAGAGGGCACCTCAGCCAACTTCATAGTGCCCTGGATGTCTTGTTGAGTAAGATTATGCATTTCCTTCTAGTGGAAGCCATGTGGAGTTCTGGCAGCATCTTAATGGACCAAGGGATGCAGAACTATGGCAAAGGAGTAAGGAGAGTCTATGGAAAGATGTTTCAGGATCTCAATGGCCTGATTTGTATTCCACACCCATTCCTCAAGCCTTGACTGGCCTGGGAATGGAATTAACAGTCATTTTGATTGGGGCCTCAAAGCTAAGCATTTAGGGTCAAATAAGGTAGACCTCAGAGCAACTATAAAGCCAGTCAGATGAGGTAAAAGGTGAGGAAGGCAGAGACCTAGGTTGACATTTCTCACATGCTGGATTTAGTAATATCTAAATGGACAATCATTTGGAGAGACTAAAATAGTGCTAGTGCTTGCCTTTCTTTTGTTGGCTTTTATATGCTCACTGGTAGGCTGCAAAACTTTTCAGACATTAGATGGGTAGACTTCATCCCTGAGGTAACATGCCTTTTATTATTTATGTATTTATTTGGGATCCAGTTGGCTGACCATGTTGTGTGAGTTTCTGCAGCAGAGTGAAGTGAATCGTCTATAGGTGTATATATATATCCTCTCCCTCAGAGCCTCCCTCTCACCCCCTCACCCCGTTCTTCACCACAGAGCACCGAGCCAAGCTCCCTGTGCTCTACAAGGCCTTCTCAGTTTACACCTGGTGGTGTGTGTGTGGCAATCCCAGTCTCCCCATTCATCTCCCCACCCGTGTCCATGACATGGTGCTGAGAGGCTAGAAACTGAGAGATTTGACATCTTTAAAACTCCAAAACAAATAACAAAAAGAAGCTGCAAAGAGATAAACACTGGACAGTTTAAACAATGTATTTTCTACTGGATAAAAAGAGAAAGCTTTGTGCATGTGTCATCTTCAGGTCACATACTAGGTCTCCAGAAAGAAATCATAACTCAGACATGTTGAACAAAATAGTGATCTGATGTGAAACTGTTTCTCACAGGCATTAAGTATGTCAGATTTGAATGATTATTCCTTCCCATTTTCAAGAGTCTGGGTTTCCATTATTGGGCTGTCTTCTGGGAAGAGGGTGAGCCAGGAAGACACGTTCCCTTTCTTCTTCTGAGCACTGGTGTATCTGGATGTCCAACCCGGCACTGCTGAAGCCGTCTGACCATTTACACTTATCCAAGGAAAAAATTCTCAGGGAGGAAGAGGGCACCTCAGCCAACTTCATAGTGCCCTGGATGTCTTGTTGAGTAAGATTATGCATTTCCTTCTAGTGGAAGCCATGTGGAGTTCTGGCAGCATCTTAATGGACCAAGGGATGCAGAACTATGGCAAAGGAGTAAGGAGAGTCTATGGAAAGATGTTTCAGGATCTCAATGGCCTGATTTGTATTCCACACCCATTCCTCAAGCCTTGACTGGCCTGGGAATGGAATTAACAGTCATTTTGATTGGGGCCTCAAAGCTAAGCATTTAGGGTCAAATAAGGTAGACCTCAGAGCAACTATAAAGCCAGTCAGATGAGGTAAAAGGTGAGGAAGGCAGAGACCTAGGTTGACATTTCTCACATGCTGGATTTAGTAATATCTAAATGGACAATCATTTGGAGAGACTAAAATAGTGCTAGTGCTTGCCTTTCTTTTGTTGGCTTTTATATGCTCACTGGTAGGCTGCAAAACTTTTCAGACATTAGATGGGTAGACTTCATCCCTGAGGTAACATGCCTTTTATTATTTATGTATTTATTTGGGATCCAGTTGGCTGACCATGTTGTGTGAGTTTCTGCAGCAGAGTGAAGTGAATCGTCTATAGGTGTATATATATATCCTCTCCCTCAGAGCCTCCCTCTCACCCCCTCACCCCGTTCTTCACCACAGAGCACCGAGCCAAGCTCCCTGTGCTCTACAAGGCCTTCTCAGTTTACACCTGGTGGTGTGTGTGTGGCAATCCCAGTCTCCCCATTCATCTCCCCACCCGTGTCCATGACATGGTGCTGAGAGGCTAGAAACTGAGAGATTTGACATCTTTAAAACTCCAAAACAAATAACAAAAAGAAGCTGCAAAGAGATAAACACTGGACAGTTTAAACAATGTATTTTCTACTGGATAAAAAGAGAAAGCTTTGTGCATGTGTCATCTTCAGGTCACATACTAGGTCTCCAGAAAGAAATCATAACTCAGACATGTTGAACAAAATAGTGATCTGATGTGAAACTGTTTCTCACAGGCATTAAGTATGTCAGATTTGAATGATTATTCCTTTCCATTTTCAAGAGTCTGGGTCTCATTCCATTATTTAAGGTCAACAGACAGTAGAGAAACTGTCCTTGTTACATCTTAGGAAGGAACTATTTTCTTTATCTACCTTTTATTGTGTGTCATGTAAATATTGTTCCTGAAATTTCAATTTTCCCCCAGTCTTAGGAGGAAGATGTCGTCATTGTTTGTATTTTGTAGTTGATGAAGCTGAGTATTAGGGAGGTGAAGTAACTGGCCCAATATTCCAGTTTAAGTTACAGTTTAACAGATGGTACTACTGAGTTGGCCGTTGGGTTTTCCATCTGTAAAATGCATGACAAAACCCGAATGAACTTTTTGGCTAGTCCCAAACTAAATGGAGGGCTTCCCCCGAGGCTCAGTGGTAAAGAATCTGCCTGCCGATCCAGGATGCTTGGGTCCTATCCCAAGGTCAGGAAGAGCCCCTGGAGAAGGAAATGACAACCCACCCTAGTATTTTGCCTGGGAAATCCCACAGACAGCGGAACCTGATGGGCTATAATCTATGGGGTCACAATAGAGTTGGACATGACATAGTGACTAAACAACATCTACAACAATACTAGAAGAGCAGGGATTAGAACGTGGATTTGTCTGACTCCAAAGTATGACTCATAGAGGTCCACCAAATCTTGCCTATCTTTGACATCCAGAGTGTATTTATATCTAATATTTAGGGCCATGTAGAAGCCATATGATTAATACCTAAATTATCGTCTATAGGTGTATATATATCCTCTCCCTCAGAGCCTCCCTCTCACCCCTCACCCGTTCTTCACCACAGAGCACCGAGCCAAGCTCCTGTGCTCTACAAGGCCTTCTCAGTTTACACCTGGTGGTGTGTGTGTGGCAATCCCAGTCTCCCATTCATCTCCCCACCCGTGTCCATGACATGGTGCTGAGAGGCTAGAAACTGAGAGATTTGACATCTTTAAAACTCCAAAACAAATAACAAAAAGAAGCTGCAAAGAGATAAACACTGGACAGTTTAAACAATGTATTTTCTACTGGATAAAAAGAGAAAGCTTTGTGCATGTGTCATCTTCAGGTCACATACTAGGTCTCCAGAAAGAAATCATAACTCAGACATGTTGAACAAAATAGTGATCTGATGTGAAACTGTTTCTCACAGGCATTAAGTATGTCAGATTTGAATGATTATTCCTTTCCATTTTCAAGAGTCTGGGTCTCATTCCATTATTTAAGGTCAACAGACAGTAGAGAAACTGTCCTTGTTACATCTTAGGAAGGAACTATTTTCTTTATCTACCTTTTATTGTGTGTCATGTAAATATTGTTCCTGAAATTTCAATTTTCCCCCAGTCTTAGGAGGAAGATGTCGTCATTGTTTGTATTTTGTAGTTGATGAAGCTGAGTATTAGGGAGGTGAAGTAACTGGCCCAATATTCCAGTTTAAGTTACAGTTTAACAGATGGTACTACTGAGTTGGCCGTTGGGTTTTCCATCTGTAAAATGCATGACAAAACCCGAATGAACTTTTTGGCTAGTCCCAAACTAAATGGAGGGCTTCCCCAGAGGCTCAGTGGTAAAGAATCTGCCTGCCGATCCAGGATGCTTGGGTCCTATCCCAAGGTCAGGAAGAGCCCCTGGAGAAGGAAATGACAACCCACCCTAGTATTTTTGCCTGGGAAATCCCACAGACAGCGGAACCTGATGGGCTATAATCTATGGGGTCACAATAGAGTTGGACATGACATAGTGACTAAACAACATCTACAACAATACTAGAAGAGCAGGGATTAGAACGTGGATTTGTCTGACTCCAAAGTATGACTCATAGAGGTCCACCAAATCTTGCCTATCTTTGACATCCAGAGTGTATTTATATCTAATATTTAGGGCCATGTAGAAGCCATATGATTAATACCTAAATTAGGATACTTTCAAGAGTAAAAGTGAGGCTTCCCCTGGTGGTCCAGTGGGTAAGGACACTGCCTTGCAGTGCAAGGGGTGCCGGTTCGATCCCTGGCCTGGGAAGATCCCACGTGCCACAGAGCGGCTGGACCGATGTGTCCAGTTACCAAGCCGGAGCTCCGGTGTGCATGTGCCCAGAGCCGGTGCTCTGTGACGACAGAGGGCACCGCGATGGGAGGTCCACAGGAGCCAAAGAACAAAGACGGATGAAAATAGAGAAATGAAAGACCAATAGAAGTGGCCCGCCCATCCCCCTCCCTCCCCACCCCACCCCTCAAGAAGATAAATAAATAAATAAAATAAATGTTTTTTTAAAAAAAACAGTAAAAGTGGATCCTGTCAAAGATTCTGCAGAGTCAACAGGCATGAATTGGGACTGTCCCAAGGAAAATGAGGATGTGCCATCTTAAGTTGTGTGCCTCCTGGAGGAAGTAACATAGACTCAGGAATGAAACAGTCTTGGAATTCAAAACTTGATTTCCTCATGTCTAAGGTAATTATAATCAAATCCTTCAATGAGATATTTGTAGATCACCCAGCATCATAAAATGGTTTTCCTGGTGGCTCAATGGTGAAGAATCTCCTTGCCAATGCAGAAGATATAGGAGACGCATGTTCAGTCCCTGGTTTGGGAAGATCCCCTGGAGAAGAAAATAGGAATCCACTTCAGTATTCTTTCTTATTTTTTTTGTAAACCACTTCTATTACTCTTTAATTGATTCATTTTCATCCATTTTTGTTCTTTTGGCCTGTGTGTAACTATCTTTTTATTTTTGAAAAATAAATTATATCTAGACTTTCTTGTGTACAAATAGATTCCTTTCTATTTTTCTATACATTTCTGGGCACTCATATGGGTCACTCCTCTATATTTAATGGTATCCCACTGATTTCATCCAATGCCCTGGTCAGTAACATAATTAGATAAAGGGAGAGTAATAGTCAGTGATCCTTGCTGCTGCTGCTACTTAGATACTTCACTTGTGTCCAACTCTGTGTGACCCCATGGACTGTTTCCCACCAGGCTCCTCCACCTATGGGATTCCCCATGTAAGAATACTGGAGTGGGTTGCCATGCCTTCCTCCAGGTGATCTTTCCAACCCAGGGATTGAACCCAGGTCACCTGCATTATAGGCAGATTTGAGCCACCAGGGAAGCCCCTAGTGATCCTTAAACCACGTCAAAATGTTACTTCACACTGATTTCCAATAGACTGTATGAGAATCACCTGGTTAGTTAACAAATATGGATTTTTGAGTTCCATTCCTAGAGATTCTGGTTCCGTATTTGTAGACGTTGGTGCATGTGGACTTGGTTTCTTTTTTCTTTCTCTCTTTCTTAAGCCCACTAGATAATTCTTACAGAGTTGCAAGTCATTTTTTCAGAACATCTTTATACCTTTTCTAAATCAACCATCCCCGTAGTTCATCAAGAAAGAATTATGTATTATGCATATTGTAGGTACTAGGTGTAGAGGGAGGATAAAGCTCTGAATAAGACACACGCTGATTTCATGACAATTAAAGACAGCAGTTTCTTTAACATCTAAATTTCAAGAGAGCTCAAATGTTGGGGATAGAAATACTAATTGTAGGATAGACCCTTGTGATTCATAAGGGATACATTCAGAGATTATCACAAATTTCCAAAGCCTTGAAGAGAGAACAACAAAGCCAAGGTAAGAAAGGTCCATTCATTAGCTGAATAATAGAGGCTTTCAAGTATGTCAGGGAATAGTTGAAATCAAGACTCTCAAACTTGTGGATGGAAAGTTTGTATTACACTCACAACAAAATAAAAGGGTTTGTCATCACCTCATTCCTCTAGTATCTGCTCTCTGAGTACCATGCAACCTCATTCAAGACATGGGTATCTCTGCAATTGCAATTTCCCCATAGTGTAATAAATTGATTAATTTATCTGTGTCACTGCACTAGATGATCCGTAGGGGTAGCAACTGATACATTTTCTTTTCACTATTATATATATAGTGCCTAACTCTATACTTTACACCTAGTAGATAATCAAAGAGATTAGCTGAATGATGAGTGAATGAATGGGTGAGACTCCTGTCCTAGCCATCATCCCAAGACAGTCACATTCTAAAGGAT
Source organism: Tragulus kanchil (assembly GCA_022376925.1). Lineage (NCBI taxonomy): Eukaryota > Metazoa > Chordata > Mammalia > Artiodactyla > Tragulidae > Tragulus > Tragulus kanchil. The sequence continues at coordinate 92,900,020 of JAIOJX010000006.1, forward strand.
TTTCGAGCACTTCCATCAGCCCCCTTGGGAAACTCCACACTTATTATGATGACTCTAGCATTACCAAATCATTTCTGGAAATCTACAGAGCCTGTTGTATATTTCATGAGATAAATATCTTCAATGAAAGTCAATATTTATAATGTAAGAGTAGTTTTTATTTAAAGAGTGAAAGGTCATGCCTAAAATCTTTGAAAAAATTAAAATATTTACGTAGACAGTCTGGACTGAATTTTTGGGTAAATAGTCATTGCCAAAATTCTTTTTAGAGATGCCGTATATTTTATTTCCCCACCCTCAGTAGGACTTGTTTATTTATCTTTTGTCTAACATTAAGATTTGTCATTGAAATGTTTGCTTAATGGGTTAGAAGTGATTATTCATCATTGTAATATACAATTTTTTATTTCTCATAAAATTCAGCTCTTTCCTCTTTGTCATTTGTATTTTAATTTTTTAAAATAATAATCAAATATATTGATTTTTTTTCCCTTTTGTGATCTCGTCCTTGCTTCTGAGATTAGAAAGACCTTTTTTTTTATTTTTTTAATTTTTTTTATTTTTATTCTTTATTTTAAAGGTTTTACAGAGTTTTGTTGTTCACATAGATGTATGTTCCCAGATCAGTCATATGCATATCCATGGTCCCCATCCACCCAGATCCCCCCATCCCACCCCTCCAGACCTTTGCCCCAAGCCATTGTAAGCACTCCTATTCCCTTAGCACTGTGACACTAGCTATCTTTTCCACACATAACACTATCGGTTTCCTTGTTACTTCCTCCATGCTTCCCCCTCCCTGTTTATTCACCACGATGTCCCTATGTCTATGCTCTGTTAGAAAGACCTTTTTTAATCTCAAATTTAGATAATCATTTTTTCTTGTTTAAAACTTCTGCCAATTAATTAAATTTACATTTAACACTTTAATTGTACTTAAATATAGAATGGTGTTTGGTGTTTTCCTAATTTTCTAGTTTCAGTCTTGCTCTATTTTTATGTGGTCCATATATGTGTGCTGTATGTGCCTTATTTATTTAACCTTGTAATGTGAAGTTGTTGCTTTGGAAAAAGAGCGTTTCTCTTTCATTTTTCATCTCTTTCCTCTGGCAGGAGAGCTATTTATTTTTATTATCTTTTATCGTATTTCCAATGGGTCTTAAGGTTCTGATACTGCTTCCACAGTGTGAGGGTGACTTTGACAGGAAAGCCGAGGATAACACGTTTGGCTTGTTTGAATCTCATGGAAGAGTGTTCATCAAAGATGGTCACTTTCTCCTGTGGAACTACCTGACTTGGAGAAAAGATTGGCTATAGATTAGCAAGTGTTCCCGCTGAACTGTAGGAAATGCCTTTGGTTTATAGATATGAAAAAAAGAGATAATTTAATTAAATCACTTAATTTTTAGATATAGAGAAATCCAGGTAAAGAACAAACATGATAATAAATATTTAGCACAATGCCTGCCACATAAAAAGTGTCAGTAGATATGAGTTTGCTTCTTCTATACTGAACATGAAAGCAAAATTTTATTTTTTGAGATCCTATAACATATATTCAAGGACATTGGCCTTGGACTCATACTGCCAGGTGAATAATTTCTTCTCAGTACTCACTAGATGTGTAATGTCAGGTAAATTGTCTAAGCTCCCTGTACCTAAATCTAAAATCTAAAATGAGAATCTAATTTTGTAGCACTTTGGATTATAGTTGGCCGTATAAAAGTAAAATTCAAAACTATAGTGATTTATTTATTTATTTTATTAAAAAATTACAGAGGGAGACCATCCAGGGAATGTGTTGTGTCTTCTAGTATCAGGAACTCATGTTATTTCTAATCTGCCTCCTTAGAGAGTTCCTTCCACCCTTAAAGTCATTTTAGAGTCCAAGGCAGCTGATAGAGTTCCAGTCATTTTTGTATACATTTTGTGTATGAAGAACCTAAAATCAAATTGCACTTTCTAAGTACAACTGGTAAAGTGTAGGATTCTAGTGGCATCTTCTACATCATAACTCTCCTGCAGGGTTGGTCAGGTAACTAAACAGGATAATGTATGTAAGATGCCAAGGACAATACCTTGGACATAGGAACTGAGCATATAAGTGGTACTTACTAGTGACCAGTATTGCAGAGCACCTTTGACAACGTCAGACCTATATCTAAGTTTCCAGATCTTCCCTACTGGTCATTTCTCAGATATTAATTATATATTAATGGGTAAAAGGTGTCAGGGTATCTAGGGGTTTCTACCAGCTACTAATATATGGGTTTTTAATGAGGTGAAACTCTGTCAGGTCCTCTCAAAGATTTTCAGGTTTAGAAATCTAATTCTGTTAGCATAATGATAACAGAGGTATCTCTTAGAACACACTCAAGGTAAACAAGCTTACATAGACTAATGTATAGTTACTGTGTGCTCAGTCACTCAGTCATGTCTGGCTGTCCCATGAACTGTAGCCTGCCAGGCTTATCTGTCCATGGAATTTTTCAGACAAGAATACTGGAGTCGGTTGCTACTTCCTACTCCAGAGGATCTTCTCAACCCAAGGATTGAAACTGCATCTCTTGCATCTCCTGCATTGGCAGGAGGGTTCTTTACCACTAGCACTACCTGGGAAGCCATATAGTTACTACAATATCAATTTATTAATGTATCCTGAGAAATAGAACCTTCAAAGGAAAGAATACTGTAAGATTTATCCCACATATTCATTCCCTGTGACCTAAGCCTAAACCAAACTTTTCCCCACCTCCAAAACACAAATAAATAAATAAAGTGAAATGAGCTTCAGTTGGAAAATTGCATCCTCTCTCTTGTGCCATGCTGAGTCATACGTATGACATTCTACATCTATTTTTTCCCTTTATTTAGTCTTCCTGTTATTTACAGATCTCTTTTCTTCCCCTTAAAAATCTATTAAAATTCACCCCTAAGTTAGTTATTCCTAAACTTCACTGATCATTTGATGCTGAATCTTATACCTAGGTCCTGATTCAGGATCTTCATCTTAATTTGTACCTAATCTGAATTTCTGGGGACTTCTAGAGAAGTTGTTCAGGAATCCAGGTATTTAAAATTTACCCCAGATGATTCTGCTGGATGACTCTTTCTAACTTGCTTTTGGCAACTGCTAGTCCCGTTGACAACTTCCAACACCCTGATAGAGTCAAGGCTTGGAAGTGAGACTAGGAGGAGGCAGGGCAGGGGTGGAGGGTTGGGGTCAGAAGGGTCAACGGATATCTCTCTGAAAGTGTATTCTACCCTGTGGGTTTCTTGCATCACACTTTTTTTTCTTGGGGCGAGGGGCGGTGGGGATAAGCAAGAAGTAGGTTTACTGACATAAAAACACACTCCGCACTGTGGAGTGTGGGCCTTTTCAGCAATCTTGTCACCGTTTACTCCCGACTATGAAATTCTGAAGGATCTTTTCCTCTACTGGCCTTGAAAATTAATGTTACAATGAGCCACTGCTACTAATTTTGTCTTTGAGGAAAGGACAATCTATCAGTACTTGGCAGACTTACCTAGTAGTTTAAGATGAGGAAAACTGAGAAGGAGAAGTTTTTTTTTGAGGGAGTGAGGCAGGGAAGGGAATAACCACTCTTGACTGGATAGATTAAGGAAGGAGTCAGGAAGGCAGTGTTTATACAAGGTCAGCCACGACTGGTGGGTGGGAGTGTGATGAGTGACAAATGAAAAACAGCCGTGCTTAGACCCAGTGGCCTGGCATTGGCGTGGTCTCTTCAGAGTTTAGACCAAAGGTCAACTCTGTTCTTTCCCTTAAGTTACAAATTATTTTTGTATCCTGAGAAATAGAACCTTCAAAGGAAAGAATACTGTAAGATTTATCCCACATATTCATTCCCTGTGACCTAAGCCTAAACCAAACTTTTCCCCACCTCCAAAACACAAATAAATAAATAAAGTGAAATGAGCTTCAGTTGGAAAATTGCATCCTCTCTCTTGTGCCATGCTGAGTCATACGTATGACATTCTACATCTATTTTTTCCCTTTATTTAGTCTTCCTGTTATTTACAGATCTCTTTTCTTCCCCTTAAAAATCTATTAAAATTCACCCCTAAGTTAGTTATTCCTAAACTTCACTGATCATTTGATGCTGAATCTTATACCTAGGTCCTGATTCAGGATCTTCATCTTAATTTGTACCTAATCTGAATTTCTGGGGACTTCTAGAGAAGTTGTTCAGGAATCCAGGTATTTAAAATTTACCCCAGATGATTCTGCTGGATGACTCTTTCTAACTTGCTTTTGGCAACTGCTAGTCCCGTTGACAACTTCCAACACCCTGATAGAGTCAAGGCTTGGAAGTGAGACTAGGAGGAGGCAGGGCAGGGGTGGAGGGTTGGGGTCAGAAGGGTCAACGGATATCTCTCTGAAAGTGTATTCTACCCTGTGGGTTTCTTGCATCACACTTTTTTTTCTTGGGGCGAGGGGCGGTGGGGATAAGCAAGAAGTAGGTTTACTGACATAAAAACACACTCCGCACTGTGGAGTGTGGGCCTTTTCAGCAGTCTTGTCACCGTTTACTCCCGACTATGAAATTCTGAAGGATCTTTTCCTCTACTGGCCTTGAAAATTAATGTTACAATGAGCCACTGCTACTAATTTTGTCTTTGAGGAAAGGACAATCTATCAGTACTTGGCAGACTTACCTAGTAGTTTAAGATGAGGAAAACTGAGAAGGAGAAGTTTTTTTTTGAGGGAGTGAGGCAGGGGAGGGAATAACCACTCTTGACTGGATAGATTAAGGAAGGAGTCAGGAAGGCAGTGTTTATACAAGGTCAGCCATGGCTAGTGGGCGGGATTTTGACAAGTGACAAATGAAAAACAGCCGTGCTTAGACACAGTGGCCTGGCATTGGAGCGTGGTCTCTTCAGAGTTTAGACCAAAGGTCAACTCTGTTCTTTCCCTTGACTTGACTGTAAGGTGATTTCCCTCAGCTTTGGAGGCTTCCATGTGGGTACAAGATGTTGCCTGTATTCAAAGGTTGGTTTCTAGAACTTTGCTGGTCTAAAGTCACATCTTTAAACTAGCACAAAAGCAAAAACAGATAGGCCCCATGGACTGTATCCCTGTCAGGCTCTTCTGTCCATGGAATACTCCAGGCAAGAATACTGGAGTGGATTGCCATTCCCTTCTGCAGGAGATTTTCCCTGACCCTAGGGATTGAACCTGGGTCTCCTGCATTGAAGGCAGGTTCTTTACTGCCTGACCCACCAGGGAAGCCCAAGAGATCAGAAACTGGCTTGAAATCTGTCCAAACCGCGTGGGAGGTTAAAATTGGAGGTGAATGGGTTCATTGCCTCTGAGTTGGTCTTTAAAGACCATAAGTTGTGTTGACATATAAGCTGTCATTTATTAGCAAGACAGCCTTAATAAAAAGACTTTGAAGACATTTGTAAGTGTTTTAGCTTCTATTCTCAGTAAAATCAGAAGGTCCCTGAAGGTGCTCAGTAAGTGTCACACATACATCGAAAGAAATTGTTTGGGCCATTGTGCTGCAAGAATTGGTAGGGATTAGGGGAGAAAAGGAGGGGAGAAAGAGGCAAAGTGGGAAACAGAGATCTGTTTAAGATTCTTCCCGCAATTCAGGTAAGAGAAAGGAGATACTGAACCAGGTAGAAGTAGATTAGTGTGAAGTGTGCTGATTCTGTATGTATTTTGAATGTAGATCAAATGATACAAAGGTATGAAAGAGGGAGGAAGGAAGGAAGGAAAGAGAGGCGTCAAGGGTGCAGGTTTTGACTGAACAGTTAGAAAAATGAAGTTGACACTAGATTGAGCTGAAGCATTTCAGCATTTTAATGCCTGCTATAACAGCTACCAGCTAATCATTTCATAATTCTTTATAATGACAAGGGCATTTGTATATACTATTACATTATTTTATCATCCAAGCAACCTTGAGATAGGCTTGGCATCATCTTTATCCCTATTTTACAGAAAATAAAACCATGGCTCAGGGAAATGAAATGACTTGGCCTAAGATCTCCCAGCTCATTGATGATGAGACTTGAATTTTTGTCCAGGTCTGTTGAACCCAAATCCATGTCACAGTCTGTTTGTTTGCCTTTCAATTTACTGTTTATCCAGTGTTTACTCAAACATAAAGATACTTCTGTTTGCACATTGCTTTCTCCTACTCCAACTTATGGAACCAAAGCAGCTGACAGCTAATGCCACTCCAGGGACATGCAGACACAAGGGGAAAGCTGAGAGAGAGGAATGCTTAACAGCAGGACTTTGAGTCTCTAAGAAACTGACACAACTTGGCCATGCATTGAAGGCAGGTTCTTTACTGCCTGACCCACCAGGGAAGCCCAAGAGATCAGAAACTGGCTTGAAATCTGTCCAAACCGTGGGAGGTTAAAATTGGAGGTGAATGGGTTCATTGCCTCTGAGTTGGTCTTTAAAGACCACAAGTTGTGTTGACATATAAGCTGTCATTTATTAGCAAGACAGCCTTAATAAAAAGACTTTGAAGACATTTGTAAGTGTTTTAGCTTCTATTCTCAGTAAAATCAGAAGGTCCCTGAAGGTGCTCAGTAAGTGTCACACATACATCGAAAGAAATTGTTTGGGCCATTGTGCTGCAAGAATTGGTAGGGATTAGGGGAGAAAAGGAGGGGAGAAAGAGGCAAAGTGGGAAACAGAGATCTGTTTAAGATTCTTCCCGCAATTCAGGTAAGAGAAAGGAGATACTGAACCAGGTAGAAGTAGATTAGTGTGAAGTGTGCTGATTCTGTATGTATTTTGAATGTAGATCAAATGATACAAAGGTATGAAAGAGGGAGGAAGGAAGGAAGGAAAGAGAGGCGTCAAGGGTGCAGGTTTTGACTGAACAGTTAGAAAAATGAAGTTGACACTAGATTGAGCTGAAGCATTTCAGCATTTTAATGCCTGCTATAACAGCTACCAGCTAATCATTTCATAATTCTTTATAATGACAAGGGCATTTGTATATACTATTACATTATTTTATCATCCAAGCAACCTTGAGATAGGCTTGGCATCATCTTTATCCCTATTTTACAGAAAATAAAACCATGGCTCAGGGAAATGAAATGACTTGGCCTAAGATCTCCCAGCTCATTGATGATGAGACTTGAATTTTTGTCCAGGTCTGTTGAACCCAAATCCATGTCACAGTCTGTTTGTTTGCCTTTCAATTTACTGTTTATCCAGTGTTTACTCAAACATAAAGATACTTCTGTTTGCACATTGCTTTCTCCTACTCCAACTTATGGAACCAAAGCAGCTGACAGCTAATGCCACTCCAGGGACATGCAGACACAAGGGGAAAGCTGAGAGAGAGGAATGCTTAACAGCAGGACTTTGAGTCTCTAAGAAACTGACACAACTTGGCCATGCACAACTGTGACCTGGAAGTGCAAACTCTTTTGAAAATTGCTGTGATATAGCAAGAGTTTAGTTAAAAGGAGTAGGCAGTGAGTTGTCACGGAGATAACCCTGACATCAAGATCTAAAGTTAGAATACCTAGTTCAGGTTTTAGCATTTTTGCTGTCTGATCATGTTCCTTTCAAAAAACTGAAACAGGAGCTTCCCTGGTGGCCCAGTGGGTAAAGAGTCTTCCTTGCAGTGCAGGGGACACTGGTGCCATTCCTGGCCCGGGAAGATCCCACGTGCCGCAGCAGAGCTGAACCGGTGGATGTGTCCAATTATGAGCCAGCGCTATGGAGCGCATGCGCCCAGAGCTGGTACTCTGCAGTGAGAGAGGCCACTGCAATGGGAGACCCACAAGGGCCGAAGAATAAAGATGGATTAAAAATAAAATAAAATAAAAGCGGTAAGAAAAAGTGCTGATACAAATCTTTTTTGAGAATGGGATATTATTAAAGTTAATATAGAATTTTGATAGGGGGAGGTTCGGGGGAGATGTGTGTAAACGAGTGGAGGATTTGGGTTGATGTGTGGTAGTAAACAACAAAACAATAAAAAAAAAAAAAGAAAGAAAAAATGATATAGACTCAAACTTTAAAAGGCAGAATTCTAAATAAATATTAGTTTGCTTGACTAAATAAAAAAAAAGAATTTTGGCTACAATTCATCATCTTTTGATCTACTGAACACTAGAAATTTAAAATACTAGCTAAAAACTTGCTAAGCTTTACTCTTTCCTTCATCTTCCTCTCTTCCCATCTTTTGTCCAGACACAATTTTTCACTTCAGTCAGGACCAGACACCGGGCAAGGTGAGTTGATATTGAGCTCTCTGCCTGGTTCAAATAGTTGTGTGTTTCTCAGCACTCTGAACCTCTCTCCGGATGCTCGGCATGTCCTTCCTGAACAGCAGTGTTGGCAATGCTGACTTAAAATAAATGAATCACAGGGTCGTGGGAGGTCAAGATGGGATATAATGAATAATCTTGAAAGAGGGCCATTTTCCCCATTCCCAGATTATATTCCATGCAGCTTGCCTATCTGTTGGCAGAACAATTTTTTAGCATATTGTCCACAGATGGATATGTTAGCAGTGGCTGCAATCCCTTGGCCAGGACTAGGAGCCAGAAGTGTGCCAGCCTCATCTCCAGAGAATGCTAAGGGAAACACTGCTGTATACCATGTCTCACCCTCTTGCTGCTGGTATTTTCCAGGTTGGTGTTTGCATAAGCGTGTGATATTCTCTAGTTAAGAAAAGTGAGAATTCATCTGGGACCATTCTAACTTCTAGGAAAGAAGCTGGATGGAAGAAAGATTTTCAAGTCTGATCCCAATATTCTAAAATTATTTGAATCCGAGTACCTTTATGACCTTGGCCTGCCAGCTGCTCTGTTCAGTTCCTCCAGAATCCCATCTATTTATGATTTTCAAGCCACCTGTCACCGTGGTAAACAGGAGAGAGGGTGCAGTGAGGAGGCAAATTAGATGTGAATGTCTCTGTCATTGGAAGCTAATTCAATTACATGTTGAGTTAATAGAAGATCCAAACCAAACAGCATCAGCGTGTTGGAGCAGAAAGCCTTTGGAAAGAGAGCATGGAAGTAGGTTCCAGTTTAATTCACCAGGACTTTTGTGTGGATTAAAGGCCATTATGTATGTTCCACATCCAGTTAAGTCACATAGCAGATGCTCAATCTTTTCCTTTCCTGGTCCTTGTCCATGAATTAATTGTGGCATTGAACACATCAGCAACACTGTGTAACCAAATCTCCAGTGGCAGAATTGCCAGAAATGGAAAGAATGTACATTTAGGCTCTGTTGCTAAGCACTATGCCAAGAACTATTTATATTTAACATGAATCTTTCATTTCATCCTCAAAACAACACCTTTGCTTAGATATTATCATCATGAGACAAATGAGGCATTTAAGAGTGAGAATGTTTTTAAAAATTGCCCAAGGTCACTCTGAACCTCTCTCCGGATGCTCGGCATGTCCTTCCTGAACAGCAGTGTTGGCAATGCTGACTTAAAATAAATGAATCACAGGGTCGTGGGAGGTCAAGATGGGATATAATGAATAATCTTGAAAGAGGGCCATTTTCCCCATTCCCAGATTATATTCCATGCAGCTTGCCTATCTGTTGGCAGAACAATTTTTTAGCATATTGTCCACAGATGGATATGTTAGCAGTGGCTGCAATCCCTTGGCCAGGACTAGGAGCCAGAAGTGTGCCAGCCTCATCTCCAGAGAATGCTAAGGGAAACACTGCTGTATACCATGTCTCACCCTCTTGCTGCTGGTATTTTCCAGGTTGGTGTTTGCATAAGCGTGTGATATTCTCTAGTTAAGAAAAGTGAGAATTCATCTGGGACCATTCTAACTTCTAGGAAAGAAGCTGGATGGAAGAAAGATTTTCAAGTCTGATCCCAATATTCTAAAATTATTTGAATCCGAGTACCTTTATGACCTTGGCCTGCCAGCTGCTCTGTTCAGTTCCTCCAGAATCCCATCTATTTATGATTTTCAAGCCACCTGTCACCGTGGTAAACAGGAGAGAGGGTGCAGTGAGGAGGCAAATTAGATGTGAATGTCTCTGTCATTGGAAGCTAATTCAATTACATGTTGAGTTAATAGAAGATCCAAACCAAACAGCATCAGCGTGTTGGAGCAGAAAGCCTTTGGAAAGAGAGCATGGAAGTAGGTTCCAGTTTAATTCACCAGGACTTTTGTGTGGATTAAAGGCCATTATGTATGTTCCACATCCAGTTAAGTCACATAGCAGATGCTCAATCTTTTCCTTTCCTGGTCCTTGTCCATGAATTAATTGTGGCATTGAACACATCAGCAACACTGTGTAACCAAATCTCCAGTGGCAGAATTGCCAGAAATGGAAAGAATGTACATTTAGGCTCTGTTGCTAAGCACTATGCCAAGAACTATTTATATTTAACATGAATCTTTCATTTCATCCTCAAAACAACACCTTTGCTTAGATATTATCATCATGAGACAAATGAGGCATTTAAGAGTGAGAATGTTTTTAAAAATTGCCCAAGGTCATGAAAAATTTAAACTGACAATGTTGGGTTTATGGACTCCAATATCAGGGTCATTGAGAGAAGTGGAAATAATGCTTCTTAAATTTTTCCTTGTGGGAGAGAAACATGAGCACATGAAATCGCTCCTCATTATCTGTTTTCTCTTCGTAATTCATGTGAACTTATTCTCACTTTATCCCACAATGTATCTGCGATTGTTTTACTGTAAAATGAATGCCTTATAGCTGTGTTTATTTTCTGGCTCTATGTATCCCCTTTAGGTTTTAGTTCCTAGATAATGTGCACATCCAGAGATGTAGTGATAATAAACTTTAGAAGGTGACCTCTATGGTCCCCTTCTGATTTTAATGATTTAGAGATAGAAATAATTGCACCAGTTAGCAGGGAGCTAGTCTTATGTAGATGAACAGTTGTAACAGTTGTTACTTGGAAATGTAATGCCATCTTAATGCAAGGGCAGTTGGTTTGTGTTGTTAACGGGGCACTCTCCCTAGGCTGTTATAAGGGACCAGCTCTTCGAGTCTGCAGACTACCCTCTCCTGAGTAAGTGTATCTCATTCTGTCAACTGCCACAGCTCTAGGCAGTCCAGATGAGATACATGGACACCTTTGAATAGGGTGAATGTAGCATTGCTCAGATCCCAGTGACCACAGCACCTTTCAGGTGACCCTCTTGTATAGCTGAAGGCCTTTCCATTCAGTAAACTTTTCCTCCTCTTACCCCATCAGTCCTAGGGGCCATGGACACTTCCCACTGTGACTAGTCCCTACTGGTTCCTAGTTAGTTGCCTAACCCTACTCATACCTTGGTAAGTATTTCCTCTTCAATTTCCCTTTGCATCAGTCATCTGCTGTTTACTGAGATCTTAGCTTTTTCTTTTTCCCAAGCCCTATCCCTATTGTCCGCTACTAACTGAATGTGTTGACTGTAGTTTCACAGTCAAACAGAGCTCAACTACCGAACAGAGCTCATCAGAGACCGGCTCCTCCTGATGTGCTGCCTTACTCAACAGAGACGCTACTTTCTATTAATTACCACCCCAGACACCAAGGTGTCATCCTTTTCTCTCCATCTCACATCTCCCAGCCCGTCACTAAGTTATATCAATTGTCTTTCCTAAGGTTTCCTACATTTACCTCTTCTTCACCATCTTCACAGTTCCTGTTCTCATTATTTGTCAAGTAGATTGCCTCTTAATGAATCCACCTATGCCTTTCTCTCCCTCCCCATTAATTTTCCATTGTTTTCTTTTCTCAGAATCATATATTACAAAGACAAAAACTGTCCATAACAACTACTCAATAAAACCTTCAATGACTTATTATCACCTTGAAGATAAAGTCTGAACTGCTTAATAAAGCATGTAAGCCTGTTTTCTTCCTTCCTTCCTTTTTTTCTTTATTTATTTGGCTGCATTGTATATTAGTTGTGGCATGTGGGACCTTAGCTGCATCATGCGGGATCTTTGATTGCAGTGCGTGGATTCTCTTGTGAATGTGAGTTCAGTAGTTGCAGCTCTCAGGACTAGCTGGTCCATGAAGTGTGGGATCCAAGTTCCCCGGCCAGGGATCAAACCTACATCCCTTGCATTGCCAGGCATCTTCTTAACCAGTGGGCCACCAGGGAAGTCCCCTTCCTTTCTTCCTTTCTTTCTCTTCTTTTCCTCCTTTTCTTCTTCTTCTTTTTTTCTTCCACTTCTTAACCATTTTCCTGATACTTCCTCATAAATACTTTATACTGAGTACTACCAATTCCTTCCATGTTTATCACAGATGGTTGAACTGCACAGCTATGCATTTGTACATGTGATTGCCTTTACCAAGAATATATTCTGCATAATAGTCCTTCAAGTCCTACCTCCAGCATAGACCTCTCTAGGAAACCTGCCCAGATAACCACAAGCCTCACGACTTATTTGGGAGCATCTCAAGGCTTCCAGTGGCCTCTACCCCTCAGGTGATGGCATGTGCCAGGACAAAGTGCTCTGTTCTGCAAGATGAAACACCATCACATTCACTGTGATATGTAATCTCACAATACCCCTTAGAATTAAAAAATGGTAAGTTTTAGGTGTGTGTAGGCTCGCTTTTTCTGATGGTGCCCTTGGCCTTACTCAACAGAGACGCTACTTTCTATTAATTACCACCCCAGACACCAAGGTGTCATCCTTTTCTCTCCATCTCACATCTCCCAGCCCGTCACTAAGTTATATCAATTGTCTTTCCTAAGGTTTCCTACATTTACCTCTTCTTCACCATCTTCACAGTTCCTGTTCTCATTATTTGTCAAGTAGATTGCCTCTTAATGAATCCACCTATGCCTTTCTCTCCCTCCCCATTAATTTTCCATTGTTTTCTTTTCTCAGAATCATATATTACAAAGACAAAAACTGTCCATAACAACTACTCAATAAAACCTTCAATGACTTATTATCACCTTGAAGATAAAGTCTGAACTGCTTAATAAAGCATGTAAGCCTGTTTTCTTCCTTCCTTCCTTTTTTTCTTTATTTATTTGGCTGCATTGTATATTAGTTGTGGCATGTGGGACCTTAGCTGCATCATGCGGGATCTTTGATTGCAGTGCGTGGATTCTCTTGTGAATGTGAGTTCAGTAGTTGCAGCTCTCAGGACTAGCTGGTCCATGAAGTGTGGGATCCAAGTTCCCCGGCCAGGGATCAAACCTACATCCCTTGCATTGCCAGGCATCTTCTTAACCAGTGGGCCACCAGGGAAGTCCCCTTCCTTTCTTCCTTTCTTTCTCTTCTTTTCCTCCTTTTCTTCTTCTTCTTTTTTTCTTCCACTTCTTAACCATTTTCCTGATACTTCCTCATAAATACTTTATACTGAGTACTACCAATTCCTTCCATGTTTATCACAGATGGTTGAACTGCACAGCTATGCATTTGTACATGTGATTGCCTTTACCAAGAATATATTCTGCATAATAGTCCTTCAAGTCCTACCTCCAGCATAGACCTCTCTAGGAAACCTGCCCAGATAACCACAAGCCTCACGACTTATTTGGGAGCATCTCAAGGCTTCCAGTGGCCTCTACCCCTCAGGTGATGGCATGTGCCAGGACAAAGTGCTCTGTTCTGCAAGATGAAACACCATCACATTCACTGTGATATGTAATCTCACAATACCCCTTAGAATTAAAAAATGGTAAGTTTTAGGTGTGTGTAGGCTAAATTGCTTCAGTTGTGTCTGACTCCTTATGACCCTATGGGCTAATGCCTGCCAGGCTCCTCTGTGCATGGGATTCTCCAGGAAGAGTGCTATAGTGACTTGCCATTCCCTCCTCTAGGGGATCTTCTTGACCCAGGGATTGAAGCCGCATCTGTGACTGAACCCTTTCCCAACTCAATTAAGGGTAGCTCCATCCTGGCCCCAAATCCTTAGAACCATTTTCTACCCTTCTTTCTTTAAAGTTCAACATCCATCCACCAGCAAATCTTGATGAGTCTACTTTATACACTTACACAAATTATGACCACTTCTCATGACCTCCATGGTGACCACCATGGTCTGTAGTCACTCTTATTTCAGCTGTTTATTGGAGTAGCTTCTTACTAGCCTCCATGCTTCTAAAATTACTTTCCAACAATGTATTCCAGGCCTTCCAGGCTGCTTCTCTTGAAATAAACCAGATGTTTTCCTTTTCAAAACCTGCAGTACAAAAGCCAGCTTCCTTATATTTACGTTTAAGGCTTTACTGGAGCTGATTCTTGCTTCCTGAAATCAGTTCTTACTACCCTCCTTAAGCCTCCATCTCTCTCAGCCACACTACACTTGTTGCAGCTCCTAACTTTCACAGACTTACTCTTTCCTCAGGATCTTTGCTTGTACTATTTTTTTCCGCCAGCCATATTCTGTCCCCGGATTTGTTCATACCTTGCTTCTGTATTTCCTTCAAGTCTTAGTTCCGATATCATCTAGAAGTAAAATCTTTCCTGATAAACATATTTATGTTTCCTGAGTTTATGTCTCCATTATGCATTTTATTTTTCTCCACAGCAGTTATCACTTTATCAGGTATACTCCATGTATATTTTTTAAGTTTTGTATTTTTTGTGTCTTTCACCAACACTCATATGCACAGTCAAAAAAAGTAAAGTCCATGTAACCACAAGCCTCACCCTCAGGTGGATGGGCATGTGCCAGGACAAAGTGCTCTGTTCTGCAAGATGAAACACCATCACATTCACTGTGATATGTAATCTCACAATACCCCTTAGAATTAAAAAATGGTAAGTTTTAGGTGTGTGTAGGCTAAATTGCTTCAGTTGTGTCTGACTCCTTATGACCCTATGGGCTAATGCCTGCCAGGCTCCTCTGTGCATGGGATTCTCCAGGAAGAGTGCTATAGTGACTTGCCATTCCCTCCTCTAGGGGATCTTCTTGACCCAGGGATTGAAGCCGCATCTGTGACTGAACCCTTTCCCAACTCAATTAAGGGTAGCTCCATCCTGGCCCCAAATCCTTAGAACCATTTTCTACCCCTCTTTCTTTAAAGTTCAACATCCATCCACCAGCAAATCTTGATGAGTCTACTTTATACACTTACACAAATTATGACCACTTCTCATGACCTCCATGGTGACCACCATGGTCTGTAGTCACTCTTATTTCAGCTGTTTATTGGAGTAGCTTCTTACTAGCCTCCATGCTTCTAAAATTACTTTCCAACAATGTATTCCAGGCCTTCCAGGCTGCTTCTCTTGAAATAAACCAGATGTTTTCCTTTTCAAAACCTGCAGTACAAAAGCCAGCTTCCTTATATTTACGTTTAAGGCTTTACTGGAGCTGATTCTTGCTTCCTGAAATCAGTTCTTACTACCCTCCTTAAGCCTCCATCTCTCTCAGCCACACTACACTTGTTGCAGCTCCTAACTTTCACAGACTTACTCTTTCCTCAGGATCTTTGCTTGTACTATTTTTTTCCGCCAGCCATATTCTGTCCCCGGATTTGTTCATACCTTGCTTCTGTATTTCCTTCAAGTCTTAGTTCCGATATCATCTAGAAGTAAAATCTTTCCTGATAAACATATTTATGTTTCCTGAGTTTATGTCTCCATTATGCATTTTATTTTTCTCCACAGCAGTTATCACTTTATCAGGTATACTCCATGTATATTTTTTAAGTTTTGTATTTTTTGTGTCTTTCACCAACACTCATATGCACAGTCAAAAAAAGTAAAGTCCATGTAAACATAATGTTTGTCTTGTTCATTGCTGGATCACTTCTAATCTAGAAAAGTGCCCTGGGGCATGCCTAACAGACACCCAGAAATATTTATTGTTTGAATAAATATTATACAAAGACAAATTTCAATTCTTTTCCATTTATCAAAAAGCTTCGTGAGGGCTTTCCTGGTGGTCCAGTGGGTAAATGGGTAAAGAGTCCACCTTGCAGTGCAAGGGGCACCAATTCGATCCCTGGCCCAGGAAGATCCCACATGCCTCGGAGCAGCTGAACCAGTGTGTCAGTGCTCTGGAGCGCATGTGCCTAGAGCCAGTGCTCAGCATCAAAAGAGGCCACTGCAATGGGAGGCCCACACAGGCCGAAGAATAAAGGTGGATGAAAAATAAATACATTAAAAAATCAATAAAAAAGAGGCCCAAATTAAAAAAAAAAAAAAAGTCTTCATGAAATTTTCTCTATATTGAGAAGAGAAAATCACGTTTCCGTGACAAAATAAGACGTGGGATAATTTCATATATAGTTTAGACATCGAATGTAATTTAAAGGTAGGCTGAAATGACACTACACATTGTGGTAAAAACATCTTGTTTTCATGATCGAATGTTAGGAACTATATTTGGAGTTTAAAAACTCAAATTGCTTATATTTATTTGTTTCTAAATTAAGCCAGACATTTAAAACAATGTCAAGATGGTAAATAGTCAAAGGCAACTCAGCACCTAATGGTGTTTAGTAGCCTAAAGGAAGGTATTAATATAATGAAACCACATGTCTCATTCTTAGCTGCAACTCTTCCCGAGCCTTTCCCAGTGTCCGTGGTAGTTTTGTGACTTTCCAACATAAGAGCAAGTTTTTCCGCCCAAATGGCCCCTCTGGATTTGCCCCACATCCCAACATGAGAGAACTGTGAAACTCTTCACAAAAAATTTGCCTCCCTGGTCCTTCCCTCCTTCTCCTGGTGTCTGTGACTCTGGTTTTCATAAGGTCCATGAGATGTTCTGTGAGCCCCCAACAGGCTTCCTCTGTCTCCTGTCCAGCCCAGTTTAGTTAGACTGTGTCACGGTGAGGCTGCCAGTGCTTTTGGTTGAATGCTGTGGCTCTCCACCTGGCCTGCCTTTGAGTGAAATCTGGATAGTAGTGTCCTCAGCATTGGTTGTTTCCTGTGAAAAAGCTTCAGATATGCCAGATGAAAAAATTCTGGAGATCTGTGGTACAGATGCTGCCTACAGTGAACAATTTTTTTTTTTAAAGATTTATTTATTTATTTATTTTTGGGCGGGGGTCGGGTTGGGGAGGGAGGGGAGCAGGCGGGTCACTTCTATTGGTCTTTGATTTGTCTGTTTTCATCCGTCTTTGTTCCTTGGCTCCTGTGGGCCTCCCGTCGCGGTGGCGTCTGTCATTGTTGAGCGCCGGCTCTGGGCGCATGCGCTCCAGAGCTCCGGCTCGGTAATTGGACACATAGGTCCAGCCGCTCCACGGCACGTGGGATCTTCCCAGGCCAGGGATCGAACCGGAGGCCCTTGCACTGCAAGGCGGTGTCCTTACCCACTGGATCACCAGGGGAAGCCCTACAGTGAACAATTTATACTGAACACTTAAAAAAATTTTAAGTGGGTAGGTCTCATGATACGGGTTATTACCACAATAAAACAAAAACAGAGAGAGAGAGACAGGAATTAAAATGGATGCTTAAGGCCGTAGAGTAACTTTGAAAATCTTGGAAATGTGGATCTAAGACAGCTGTTACAGCTTATAAAAGAAAAAAGAAGATCTATAAAAAGGGGCTTCTCTGAGTGGAGGAGGCTGCAGAACTTGAAGCAGGAGCTAGACCAAAGTCACACACAATGTAGTTTGTATATTTTTAAAGTCGTTTCTTTTTTTTCCCTCCCCACTTTTAAATATGCCATGCCTTTGTTATTTTCTCTGCATTTTTTTGCTAGTATTGAGTATTATTTATTTATTTTGTATAAATTACTAGCCGTAGGTGATTCACTCATTTACTTTTCCATTTCATCAAGTTGGATTGTATATACTGATGTCAATTTCTTTCTTGCATGTATTATAATTCTCATATTTTTTACAGCAAACAATGTATATATGTGTGATCGTAGGTGATTAGGATGAGGATCCTTCTGAGTTCTGAATGGTTGAATTTATTTGTGTTGTTAGAGAAAGATGCATATAAGCTCAGGAATATAGGTAGAATAACCAGTTTTACATAGATTCATGACTACATACTCCACCTGGCCTGCCTTTGAGTGAAATCTGGATAGTAGTGTCCTCAGCATTGGTTGTTTCCTGTGAAAAAGCTTCAGATATGCCAGATGAAAAAATTCTGGAGATCTGTGGTACAGATGCTGCCTACAGTGAACAATTTTTTTTTTTAAAGATTTATTTATTTATTTATTTTTGGGCGGGGGTCGGGTTGGGGAGGGAGGGGAGCAGGCGGGTCACTTCTATTGGTCTTTGATTTGTCTGTTTTCATCCGTCTTTGTTCCTTGGCTCCTGTGGGCCTCCCGTCGCGGTGGCGTCTGTCATTGTTGAGCGCCGGCTCTGGGCGCATGCGCTCCAGAGCTCCGGCTCGGTAATTGGACACATAGGTCCAGCCGCTCCACGGCACGTGGGATCTTCCCAGGCCAGGGATCGAACCGGAGGCCCTTGCACTGCAAGGCAGTGTCCTTACCCACTGGATCACCAGGGGAAGCCCTACAGTGAACAATTTATACTGAACACTTAAAAATTTTAAGTGGGTAGGTCTCATGATACGGGTTATTACCACAATAAAACAAAACAGAGAGAGAGAGACAGGAATTAAAATGGATGCTTAAGGCCGAGAGTAACTTTGAAAATCTTGGAAATGTGGATCTAAGACAGCTGTTACAGCTTATAAAAGAAAAAAGAAGATCTATAAAAAGGGGCTTCTCTGAGTGGAGGAGGCTGCAGAACTTGAAGCAGGAGCTAGACCAAAGTCACACACAATGTAGTTTGTATATTTTTAAAGTCGTTTCTTTTTTTTCCCTCCCCACTTTTAAATATGCCATGCCTTCGTTATATTTTCTGCATTTTTTGCTAGCATTGAGTATTATTTATTTATTCTTTATGAGTTACTAACCTAGGTGATTCACTCATTTAGTTTTCCATTTCATCAAGTTGGATTGTATATACTGCTGTCAGTTTCTTTCTTGCATGTATTGTAATTCTCATATTTGTTACAGCACACAATTGTGTACATGTGTGATCATAGCTGATTAGGATGAGGATCCTTCTGAGTTCTGAATGGTTGAATTTATTTGTGTTGTTAGATAAAGATGCATATATGCTCAGAAATATAGGTAGAATAACCATTTTTACATAGATGCGTGACTACATACATTGTGTTTTTTGTATAGTATTCTGTTAGCTCTAAATATCTAGCACTGCCATTACTACGATGACTAGTACTGCTACTAAAGCAGCTGACATTGAAGGAACATACTCCATGTGCCCAGCCCTGCATACTTCATGTACCCTATCTCTTTGCATTCTCCAAGGAACTCTAGTTATAAACTAATGCTACTTCCCTGAGCACTGTATGCACGTCCTTGAGTCAGTGAATATGCTGTTCCCAGTGCTTGAATGTTTTCCTCTCTTGTATCTATCTGGTCAGCACCTACTGAGCCTTTAAATTTTTTTCTTTGAAAATCTCTTAGGGAGGTGTTCCAAGATATTGCTTTCACCTACATGCTTCCCCTTTACTTCCTTTTTATCAAGCACACTTTATTGTATTTTTAATAATTAAAATTTATTCTTTATATCTTTAACACTTTTTAGTAATTTAGCAGATTTTATGATACTCATGGCAAGAAATGGCTTGCCCAAAGTCAGACAATAACTCATCTAGCTATTTTTCCTTTTTTGCTTTTTCGTAGCATTACATATAATATTTTATTTTTACTCCATTTTTATAATTTCGTTTATATATTTACTTTTGGCTGTTCAGGGGTTGAACCTGTGTCTCTTGCACTGACAGGCAGATTCTTTACTACTGAGACACCAGGGAAGCTCTATTATTTTTCTTAATTTTAATATTTTACCTTTTGATTATTTTAGATTTTATAGGTTGATGAATCTGCTGGTAGTATATTTCTTTCTTTGAAGTATTAACAGCTACTTTCATTTTATTGACTTGAAGTTTTATTTAGAATATGAAATACAGTTGTAGTGATTTAGAGCGGGTCCGTGTCCTGGTTTGCCCAGAACAGTGTGCCACTGTCTCAACACAACAAATGCTTGAACTTGATTTAATTCTCAGAAAATGTGTTAAGAAAAATAGAAGAATAAAAAACTTCATTGTCAGTTCAGAACTGTAGATGTATGAAACACATACTTCATTCCTGATTTAGTGGGAATTCTTTTGATATTTTCCTGGTAATATTATGTTTGTCATAGGTTTTTAATAGAATATTTTCATCTTACAAAATTTTCCTTCTGAGTTCTGAATGGTTGAATTTATTTGTGTTGTTAGAGAAAGATGCATATATGCTCAGAAATATAGGTAGAATAACCATTTTTACATAGATTCATGACTACATACATTGTATAGTTTGTATAGTTCTCTGTTAGCTGTAAATATTTAGCACTGCCATTACTATGATGACTAGTACTGCTACTAAAGCAGCTAACATTGAAGGAACATACTCCACGTGCCCAGCCCCGCATACTTCATGTACCTTATCTCTCTGCATTCTCCAAGGAACTCTAGTTATAAACTAACGCTGCTTCCTTGAGCACTGTAGGCACGTCCTTGACTCAGTGAATATGCTGTTCCCAGTGCTTGAATGTTTTCCTCTCTTGTGTGTATCTGGTCAGCACCTACTGAGCCTTTAAAATTCTCTTCTTTGAAAAGCTCTTAGGGAGGTGTTCCAAGATATTGCTTTCACCTACATGCTTCCCCTTTACTTCCTTTTCATCAAGCACATCTTATTGTATTTTTAATAATTAAAATTTATTATTTATATCTTTAATGTTTCCTAGTAATTTAGCAGATTTTATGATGCTCATGACAAGAAATGACTTGCCTAAAGTCAAACAGTAACTCATCTAACTATTTTTCCTTTTTTGCCTTTTCGTATCATGGCATATAATATTTTATTTTTACTCCATTTTTTATAATTTCATTTATATATTTACTTTTGGCTGTTCAGGGGTTGAACCTGTGTCTCTTGCACTGACAGGCAGATTCTTTACTACTGAGACACCAGGGAAGCTCTATTATTTTTCTTAATTTTAATATTTTACTTTTTGATTATTTTAGATTTTATAGGTTGATGAATCTGCTGGTAGTATATTTCTTTCTTTGAAGTATTAACAGCTACTTTCATTTTATTGACTTGAAGTTTTATTTAGAATATGAAATACAATTGTAGTGATTTAGAGCGGGTCCGTGTCCTGGTTTGCCCAGAACAGTGTGCCACTGTCTCAATACAACAAATGCTTGAACTTGATTTAATTCTCAGAAAATGTGTTAAGAAAAATAGAAGAATGAAAAACTTCATTGTCAGTTCAGAATTGTGGATGTATGGAATACATATTTCATTCCTGATTTAGTGGGGATTCTTTTGATATTTTTCTTGTAGTATTATGTTTGTCATAGGTTTTTGAATATTTTCATCCTACAAAAATTTCCTTTTCTTTTTCGTTGTTAATTTGTTCTATTTTAATCAGAAATTGGTGTTTACTTCATCAAATGTTTCTATCTTATCTACTAGATAAATTACATTTTAATGAAAGAAACTATGTTAATTGATTTCCTAATATTGGCGGTTTACTCAATCATGTCTGACTCTTTGCGACCCCGTGGACTGTGGCCTGCCAAATTCCTCTATGCATGGAATTTTCCAGGCAAGAATACTGGAGTGGGTTGCTATTTCCTTCTCTAAGGGAACTTCCTGACACAGAGATCAAAACTGGGTCTCCCAAGTACAATATACTAACACATATATATGGAATCTAGTAGGATGGTGATGATGGCACATGCAGTGAAGCGACGGAAAGATAGACACAGACAGTGGACATATGGACATTGTGGGAAGGAACAGTGGGTGAGAGGCATAAAGGAAGTAGTATGAAGGCCTGTACTATCATATGTGAAGAAAATAGCTATAGTCATGGCTCTGTGAGAAAAGCAGATCCTTCACGGGTGCTGTATGATGGTCTGGAGGGGTGGAATGCGGGGGATATACATATAACTAATCTGAGAACATACATATTTGTAAACAACAAAACTCTGTAAAAGTTAAAAGTAAAATAAAAGTTTAAAAAAACAAAACAAAACAAAAAAACTGGGTCTCCAGTAGTGTAGGCAGATTCTTTACTGACTAAGCCAATAGGGAAACTGCTTCCTAATATTGAACAATATTCAAAATCCTAGGTAAACTGTACTTATTCATGAAGGATTATTATTCTTAGATTTCACAATTTGATGTATGAATAATTTGGGATTTTAAAATCAATGTTTATGGGAATAGTTTATAACTTTATGTCCTTGCTTGTCTGATTTGTGTACCAAAGTTATAAAAGCATCATAAAATGAGCTGCAGATATTTCTGTGTATTTCCAGGCTCCATATCATGATGAAATTATCCTTAAACAAGCACATGCCACTTAGAGTTAAATATTTTTAAATTCCCTTTCATGATATTTTATCATTATTGGTTTATCTGCATTTCTACTTGTTTTTGTTTTCAGTTTGATAATTTATATTTTCCTAGAATATTATTTCATACAGATTTTCAAATTTGTTAATTTGAAACAAAGTTTTAATTAGTGTTTTATTTTGTATATCTTCTATATGTTTAGTTATAACATTTTTCTCACAATAGTTATTGTGAGTTTCTCTTCTACTTGAATAATCTTGACAAATGTTTGCCAATGTGTTGGTCTTTTCAAGTTAAAAGACTGATTTTAATGATCATGGTAAATTTTTTGTTAGATGTTTGTTTCCTTGTATTAATTTCAATTGAATCAATGTTTTTGTATATTTTTTGTTTCTTATTTTTTATTTTTCAACATTTTCAACTGAATGTCTAGTCAATTTATCTTTAGTTAATTTTTTAATGTATACATGTAGAGTAAAGTATTTTCTTTAGAGCACTGTATGAAAGGTTTTCACTAAGTTTATTTCTATCTAGGATATTATTTAGTTAAGTTTTCCTCTTCAACCCAAAAATGCTCTTAGAAGAGAGATCTCAAGTATTTGAGTATCATAAAAATTTTTTTTTCTTTCCCCATCATAACTCTTTTTTATTTGTATTTATTTTCATCGATCTTTTTATTCTTTGCCATGTGTGGGCCTCCCATTGCAGTGGCCTCTCTCGCTGCAGAGCACCAACTCTTGGTGCATGGGCTCCAGAGTGCTGGCTCATTATTGGACACACTGGTCCAGCTGCTCCGTGGCACATGGGACCTTCCTGGGCCAGGGATTGAACCTGTGCCCCTTGCACTGCAAGGTGAACTGTTTACCCACTAGACTCCCAGGGAAGCCCAAGTATCATTTTTTTAACTCAAAATTTTATGACTTTTAGTCAGTGAATGCTGTCTATATGATTTTTGCCTTTTTGAGTATGTTAAGGTCTTTTTTATGGTCAAATTCAAAGCTAATGTTTATGAATGTTTCATGGATGATGAAAGGATTGTCTATTCTCTGTTTAATAGATAGAAAACTCTAAATAAATTTGATTATTCATGGTTTTGTTACTTGGTTCCTTTAAGTTTTATTTTATTTTTTAACTTCTTGATGTATTTGTGGTTTAAGTATATGGAAAAGGTCCTTTGTGATTGCGGCATTTGTATGTGTGTGTGTATGTTTCTGTTATTCTTTACATTTTTTGTATGTTTTAAAGCTGTATTTTGAACTACATACTGATTCATAATTACTCTATATTGTGAGTATATATTTATCAGTTTAAAATATCCTTTTTGGCCCTTTTAATAAATTTAAATTTGCATTACTTATTGCCATACATCAATATTTCTACATTCACTTTTGTTTATTTTGCACTTGCCTCTCTTAGTGTTCTGCATATACCAGGGCTGGGTTAACTGATGATGTTTCTTCAGCAAGTAACATCACTGAGGAACACAACTGCATTATTCTTTCTTAGGGCCTCTCAGCTTCCATGAACTTACTCAGTTTTTTATCTATGTATTAGCCTAGTTATTCTTACTTGCATTTTTCTTGGGTTCCTGACCACCGCTTTATTGGTTAGAAATCGTTATATCTCAACCTTCTCTTATTTCTTAAAAATTGGATTTGGGTCTTTTTGTTATTATGCAAAGAATAAGAAGGCATGCTTGCTCTCATACTGACTGAATAGAATTAGGATACTCCCCTGATTTTACTGCCAATTTGTCCTGGATTATTAGAGTGTGTACTTGCATTTCCAGAATACCTTTCCTCTCTGGATACTTTTAGAGTGTTTCATGCCTCCTTTAAGTGTGGGGTGAATGTACTGTGTACTGTGACTTGAGGTCTTTAGAGAGAGAAAGCACATAACAGAGAGCACCTCAACATACAGGGAAGTAAAAGGTGAAAATCACTGTTTTGAACACGCCAGGGTAGAAGTGCATTCGTATGGTACGTATGTTAGATGTGGCCATGTAATTTTGATGACTTAGGTAAATCAGAAAGCATGAGATGAAAGTTTCTAGAATAAGTTCTGACTAGTATTCCAATAGCCTTCTACTGCTCTTGGAATACAGTTTACTGGCTACTTACCATCTGCTAATGCTACTGTCTCATGTATTGCTTCATCCAAGGCTAGTGGAATTAAGGAAACCATCCAACATATTGCTTGAAAAAGAAAAAGAAAATCCTCATCTTGACTGCTGAGAGTAAAGTTAATGTGCTGTTAGAATTCTGAGAAATCAGAAGGCAGAAGTAGAGAATAAAATAAAGTGAGGCATTTCATGATTCAGTAGAATGGCTCCGAAAGTGATGATAGCAATCCATGTTTTCTTCTCTGAAATCCCCAGGAGATCATCATGGAAACAATAATTAATTTTCAAGATCGAAATAAAAAGTCTACAAGTTATAAATTTTATCATAGCATTTCTGAAATTCATTCCATGAAGTTCTACATGGAGGAGACTACTCGTAAAAAAAAAAGTAAAAACACTTCCAAGGTTAATGCCTGTTAGTATGTGTAAAGAGGAGTGGCGGATTCTCTGGTGAAGGCAGCCATCAAACTTGGAGTTATTATGATTTCCAAACACTTTAAACTCTATTACTATTTAGCAGTTTACAAAAACCAGTGTATATATTAAATTATAATTCTCATGGACATATCAGTCACAAAATTTATTATATAACATCTATCCTGTTCTAGAAACATGCTAGTTGTGTATGGCTTTGTTTATATAAAGTTATATATAAATAAGCCCAATGTGTCTGGTCTATATACCTTATAACTAGCCTATTTGTATAAATGTTCATACAAAAAGACTTATATGTCATGACAAAAATAAATGTGTTTGGTCCAGAATGAAAGGAATTGAAAATATTTATTCTTGTGGAGGCTCAGCCAAGTTTTCCTATACTTTTTTTTGTCCATGTGTCTAAACACAACCAGAAAAGCTGAGTCTAAAGCTTTTTTCTTAAAATTTATTTAGAATTGAAATTATTCTTAGAAAATAATGTAGTAACTGATTCCATATTTCAAAATACTTGGAAAAAATGTAGTTACTATGCTTTTAAGAGGATAATTTCATTAATATAATTCTATTTACCTACCTATCTGGGACTTCCCTAGGGGCTCAATAGTAAAGAATCCACCTGCAGTGCAGGAGCTGCTGGAGACACGGGTTCGATCCCTGGGTCGGGAAGATCCCCCTGGAGGAGGGCATAGCAACTCACTTCAGTGTTCTTGCCTGCAGAATTCCACGGACAGAGGAGCCTGGCGGGCTCCAGTCCTTAGGGTCACAAAGAGTCAGACACGAATTAAGTGACTTAGCATGCACCTACCTATCTAGAGCTACTGTAAAAAAGTAAATATTTGAGAAGTGTTTATTTTCACAAGCTGATCATTTATGTACATTATAACCAAAAAACTTGGCTAGTATTCAGCATAGACAGTAACAAAAGAAAAGCACTCTTTCTGTGGTGGTTAAGATCAGTTTACTAAGTTATCCTAGATGGACAGTTCCAACCTCAGTAGGCTTTTCCCCACAATGATACATGCCTTACATTGGAGAGGACTCCACGGGTAATATCGGACTTAGCATTTCTAAGCTGCCTGTGGATATTAACTGTATAAAAAATGCTATGTTGTCACTAATAGCTATCATCTATTAAGCATTTACCACATACCAGGAATGCTGGAAATTAAATAAATCTCACAGGTTATTGTAACGCATGTCAGCATTTAAATAAAGAGGAACGGAGTTATAGAAATGTCAAGATAATTTATCCAAGATTATATGGGGTGAGGCAAGAGAGCCTCACTTTTCATTCTATTTAATGCTATTTCTATTTCATCTGCTGGTTTTATTTGACCTCCTATGATTCTGTGGAATCTTACAAATCTCTCGATCTTGAGGAATTAATTTGATATATGTAGTCCAGATATTGCCCATCAACTATAAATTTACATAAATATATGCCCATGTGGATTATTTCAGATGATAAGACACTGAATTAGAGAGTCTGACAAAAGGGTTTCTTCCATAAGTTCAAACATACTTCATGTCAACTTAGGTTATATGTTATATATACACACATATATTTTTATACATGTATATATCTTGTATATACATGTATACGTGTGTGTGTGTGTGTGTATGTGTGTATAAAATGTGTACAAATAATAAAATACAGGGAAGCAGAGAGAAGCTATATTTGAAAAAGTAACATTGTCTTTCTCTTCTATACATCATTTATCTAGTTTACATTATGTTTTTAGGTTTTAGCTAATTTGTGTTTAAGGAGTGTAAATTTGCTTTTACATCTATGTTATTCCATGGACAGAGGAGCCAGTCCTCAGGGTCACAAAGAGTCAGACACAAATTAAGTGACTTAGCATGCACCTACCTATCTAGAGCTACCTTAAAAAAGTAAATATTTGAGAAATGTTTATTTTCACAAACTGATCATTTCTGTACATTATAACCCCCAAAAATGGGCTAGCATTCAGCATAGACGGTAACAGAAGAAAAGCACTCTTTCTGTGGTGGTTAAGATCAGTTTACTAAGTTATCCTAGATGGACAGTTCCAACCTCAGTAGGCTTTTCCTCACAGTGATACATGCCTTACATTGGAGAGGACTTTTTATAGCTCCACAAGTAGTATTTAACTTAGCATACCTAAGCTGCCTGTGGATATTAACTGTATAAAAAATGCTATGTTGTCACTAACAGTTATCATCTATTAAGCATTTACCACATACCAGGAATGCTGGAAATTAAATAAATCTCACAGGTTATTGCAATACCTGTGGGCATTTAAATAAAGAGGAACTGAGTTATAGAAATGTCAAGGTAATTTTTCCAAGATTATATTGGACGAGGCAAGAGAGCCTGACTTTTAATTCTATTTAATGCTATTTCTATTTCATCTGCTGGTTTTATTTGACCTCCTATGATTCTGTGGAATCTTACAAATCTCTCGATCTTGAGGAGTTAATTTGATATATGTAGTCCAGATATTGCCCATCAACTATAAATTTACATAAATATATGCCCATGTGGATTATTTCAGATGATAAGACACTGAATTAGAGAGTCTGACAAAAGGGTTTCTTCCATAAGTTCAAACATACTTCATGTCAACTTAGGTTATATGTTATATATACACACATATATTTTTATACATGTATATATCTTGTATATACATGTATACGTGTGTGTGTGTGTGTGTATGTGTGTATAAAATGTGTACAAATAATAAAATACAGGGAAGCAGAGAGAAGCTATATTTGAAAAAGTAACATTGTCTTTCTCTTCTATACATCATTTATCTAGTTTACATTATGTTTTTAGGTTTTAGCTAATTTGTGTTTAAGGAGTGTAAATTTGCTTAATCTATTTAAGTAAAAACTCATTTAACAAGTAATTTTTTTTTCTGGAAAAATATGTATATATGCACACATACACAAAAACAAACATATATAGATAAACTCAAAAGTAAAGTATCTGTTGATGTGTGTAAATGTGTATACATATTTAGACACAGATAATAAATATGTACATATACATATGCATGTATATATACACACAGATAATCTACATTATTTTTGTGATGTTACTTCTATCAGCACAGATAATTGTGGAACTACACCTCTAATTTGTATTGGTATTTTCAGACACACCAAAAACATTATATTCCCTATGTGCGCCCTTGGTTTAATATAAGTATTTATCTATGTTTTGAAAGGTATATGTAGGTGCCTTTGGGGAAAGCATCTCTGGTGGTTTTGTGGTTAGTTTACATTTTCATTTAATCTATTGTCCACAGGTGACTTTGTAAACCCCAATGTTCACATGTGTAGATCGTTCCAAGATGAATTAATAGTATGGCTCTTTGGGTCATAGAAAACACTATTAAAAAGACAATGATCTAAAAATGTAAGGGGAAGAAACTTAAAGTCACATCATAGTTTCTTTTTTAATATTTTTCAAAAAGTAACTCATTTCACAAATACCAGCTCTAACATGATTTAGACAACTGAGAAACAAGCAAGTATATTTTAAAGTACTAAAATAAAACACATTTATACAAGTACAAAGCAAAACAATGCTGATAAAACGTTAAACTTTATGAAAAAAATCATTTGCAATTCACATCAAAATAATTTAACATTGTCCACCGTTTTAATACCACAAGCTGCAACAACAGAAGAAAAAAAAAAAAAAATACCCGCACAGCATTTTAAAACCAAATCAGTTAAAGTGCAGAAAAAAGTAAGTACAAGCACTTGGAGCCCACACAAATCTTTTAGGATTGGCACCATCTCTCTAAAACATCTATATTCTATATAGATTTCTAATTACAACACCACCAGCAGCTGCCACTGAATTCTAGAAGTACACACACTATACACAGTATATTTGTTCACATTGGGAAGATGAGTGAAATTTAGCCAACTATTGTATAAATGCCTCATTCTTCAAAGACAGTAGAGCAACTCTCAGGCTTCAGACCATCTTTTAAGTGAATTTCAACTCATCTGTATGCTTTTCACTGATCTGTATTTTTTCACAGTATAAAATTGTAAATGGTAACTATAGATTCTGATAGCTTGAGGGTTATTATTAAAGCTGTGGCTAAATGTGAACTCAGATAATACCTTTGATGTCTCCAAAACATGTACATTTTGCTGGGAGACTTAGCACAGAAAAAATTTTTTAACGTGTTTAATTCCTGGTTTGGAAGTCACAAAATTGCAGCAGAGCCATTATCCAATTCATGGACAGTCAGAAATAGTTCCTAGTCTGCCTGATCACATGCTGGTAACAGCAAAAATGGGAAAGACTGTTACGAACAAGGATTAGCACATTCAGGGGTTTGCTTTTTTTCTTTGCTTCAGTCAAATCTACGGGTTCGAGCCCCCCAAATTTATCCAAGCATCTCTAGTGGTTTTGTGGGTAGTTTACATTTTCATTTAATCTATTGTCCACAGGTGACTTTGTAAACCCCAATGTTCACATGTGTAGATCGTTCCAAGATGAATTAATAGTATGGCTCTTTGGGTCATAGAAAACACTATTAAAAAGACAATGATCTAAAAATGTAAGGGGAAGAAACTTAAAGTCATATCATAGTTTCTTTTTTAATATTTTTCAAAAAGTAACTGACTTCACAAATACCAGCTCTAACATG
Source organism: Tragulus kanchil (assembly GCA_022376925.1). Classification (NCBI taxonomy): domain Eukaryota; kingdom Metazoa; phylum Chordata; class Mammalia; order Artiodactyla; family Tragulidae; genus Tragulus; species Tragulus kanchil. Next base: position 92,929,569 of record JAIOJX010000006.1, read on the forward strand.
ATTTAGACAACTGAGAAACAGGCAAGTATATTCTAAAGTACTAAAATAAAACACATTTATACAAGTACAAAGCAGAACAATGCTGATAAAATGTTAAACTTTATGAAAAAAATCATTTGCAGTTCACATCAAAATAATTTAACATTCTCTATCATTTTAATAGCACAAGCTGCAACAACAGAAAAAAACAAAAACAAAAAAACATACGCGCACACCATTTTAAAACCAAATCAGTTAAAGTGCAGAAAAAAGTAAGTACAAGCACTTGTAGCCCACACAAATCTTTTAGGATTGGCACCATCTCTCTAAAACATCTATATTCTATATAGATTTCTAATTACAACACCACCAGCAGCTGCCATTGAATTCTAGAAATACACACAATATACATAGTATATTTGTTCACATTGGGAAGATCAGTGAAATTTAGCCAACTATTTTATACATGCCTCATTCTTCAACAGATAGTAGAACAACTCTCAGGCTTCAGACCCTCTTTAAAGTGAATTTCAACTTATCTTTATGCTTTTCACTGATCTGGATTTTTTCACAGTATAAAATTGTAAATGGTAACTATAGATTCTGATAGCTTGAGGGTTATTATTAAAGCTGTGGCTAAATGTGAACTCAGATAATACCTTTGATGTCTCCAAAACATGTACATTTTGCTGGGAGACTTAGCACAGAAAAAATTTTTTAACGTGTTTAATTCCTGGTTTGGAAGTCACAAAATTGCAGCAGAGCCATTATCCAATTCATGGACAGTCAGAAATAGTTCCTAGTCTGCCTGATCACATGCTGGTAACAGCAAAAATGGGAAAGACTGTTACGAACAAGGATTAGCACATTCAGGGGTTTGCTTTTTTTCTTTGCTTCAGTCAAGTCTCATGGTTTTCCTTGCCACACTCCCTTTCTGTTTCCCACCCCTAACCCAGAGAGATGGTTCTTCCCAATACAGATACGGTCTTCTCAGGCTGCCTCCACACCTTCCCACAGGAGAAAAAAGGGTGGACTGCTTTGATGGTCTGTACAACTTGATCAAACCAGGTCTTCTTCTTTTTTTTTTTTTTTTATCCTGGGACCAAACTGTCCTTTAGGGTCACTTTTCTGAACCTTAGCATTTCACTGTACTTTCCCTTTCCTTTGAGTCATGCTGGTCCCACCTGAATTATCACTGGGTACCAGGAACAGACTGTTTCCTAGGAAATTCAATGAAAATAGGTACTCAAATGAATTGTGAAGTTCATATCCTAGCCCTAGAATGAATATTCAGTTCTCTTTGTACTGTAGATTTATTACTTGGAACCTGGTATTAGAATTGGCAAAGAGACAGAGTTAGCATCATTCCAAAATAAAAGATCCCAAGAATGCATTACTAATAATATTATATATTATACAGTGTATTGAATGAAATGGCAAAGGGTTATATAAATACACAGAAAAAAACATCTTGCTCTCCTCTAATTAGGTAAATTATTTTTCTTATTACAGTTGACTATTATTTCATATGGAATTATAAGATGGCATTTTATTACATTAAATTTTAATTTCTAATGAATTTTTTCATATGGTTATGTACTTTTAAAGGAAATATGTTACTAAGAAATTAGAAAAGAAATTTGATCATGGAGAAAGTTTTTTATTCTAATGGTCAGCACAGTGAAACTTATATTTCAGAATACAGTGGAAACCAACATAAGGGTTTTATGAAACATTTTAAACTTAGGTAGAGCATATTTAGAGAGGTCTTAATGCCTAAGAAATCAAGACAGTAATCCCCAGGTGAATGCCACCCTTTTGATGAAAATCCAGGGATATTAATATTTACTTCAAAATATTTGCATTTGTTTTTCAAGTAGAGGCAGACATTTGCTTTCTATGAAACCATAAAACTTAGCTAAGATTGACTGTTTAAAGAGTCTCATTATAATATTTGAGATCAAGGGGCTCTGATGAAGCTAATTTCAAATCTGCACGGAGATTTGATTTTTAAAAATTTTGTATTTTATTACATTAATTTTAGCTTTTAATGTTTTGGGAGATGTGATTTAATATAATTTAATATAAGAACATTTATCAGGTAGGTGAAGTGGAATAGTGTATTATAATGTTTAAAAGAGGAGAATGATCAATTATGCTAATAGAAAATGGGTGGACTGTTTTGATAGTCTGTACAACTGGATCAAACCAGGTCTTCTTCTTTTTTTTTTTTTATCCTGGGACCAAACTGTCCTTTAAGGTCACTTTTCTGAACCTTAGCATTTCACTGTACTTTCCCTTTCCTTTGAGTCATGCTGGTCCCACCTGATTTATCACTGGGCACCAGGAACAGACTGTTTCCTAGGAAATTCAATGAAAATAGGTACTCAAATGAATTGTGAAGTTCATATCCTAGCCCTAGAATGAATATTCAGTTCTCTTTGTACTGTAGATTTATTACTTGGAACCTGGTATTAGAATTGGCAAAGAGACAGAGTTAGCATCATTCCAAAATAAAAGATCCCAAGAATGCATTACTAATAATATTATATATTATACAGTGTATTGAATGAAATGGCAAAGGGTTATATAAATACACAGAAAAACACATCTTGCTCTCCTCTAATTAGGTAAATTATTTTTCTTATTACAGTTGACTATTATTTCATATGGAATTATAAGATGGCATTTTATTACATTAAATTTTAATTTCTAATGAATTTTTTCATATGGTTATGTACTTTTAAAGGAAATATGTTACTAAGAAATTAGAAAAGAAATTTGATCATGGAGAAAGTTTTTTATTCTAATGGTCAGCACAGTGAAACTTATATTTCAGAATACAGTGGAAACCAACATAAGGGTTTTATGAAACATTTTAAACTTAGGTAGAGCATATTTAGAGAGGTCTTAATGCCTAAGAAATCAAGACAGTAATCCCCAGGTGAATGCCACCCTTTTGATGAAAATCCAGGGATATTAATATTTACTTCAAAATATTTGCATTTGTTTTTCAAGTAGAGGCAGACATTTGCTTTCTATGAAACCATAAAACTTAGCTAAGATTGACTGTTTAAAGAGTCTCATTATAATATTTGAGATCAAGGGGCTCTGATGAAGCTAATTTCAAATCTGCACGGGAGATTTGATTTTTAAAAATTTTGTATTTTATTACATTAATTTTAGCTTTTAATGTTTTGGGAGATGTGATTTAATATAATTTAATATAAGAACATTTATCAGGTAGGTGAAGTGGAATAGTGTATTATAATGTTTAAAAGAGGAGAATGATCAATTATGCTAATAGATATAGTTCCATTTCTCAATTCCTTCTTTTAAGTAGATGTGAAATAATAATACCGAATAAGGAGATTGAGCTAAAGGAAAAGGTTTTTATTTAATTTTCTCTCTGCTAAAAATATCCTTCTGCCTCATAGCCAATCTTTTCTCATAAGGCTATCTTTAGTATAAGGCTGGGTCAACTGAACTTTAAATTTATAGGTTACATCCTCCATTTATTACTATCCTTATTTAAAAATCAAGAACATTTGGCACCTGAGGATAGCTGCAATGGGAGGAAGAAAGAGATGACAGTGGATGCAGCTCTTGAGCTGAATTCTACCTATATGAGCCTATCAAAGCACAGATATTTCTATTATAACTTTAAATCTCTTTTCTGCAGTTTTTTAAAAAGTGACAGTATGAAGTGCACAAAATTATATTCATATTTGTTTTTAAAAAGGAAAATATTAATAATTGCTTTGCCTCTTTTTGGAATGGCTAAGAAAGATTGTGTGGTTTGTACTTGTTAAGGTTCCTCTGTTTTAGTTTTCTGTATTGCTTTGAAAGATCTACATTTGTCATAGTTCATAGCTGCCCTGTTTAAGCAGCCAGAAAGATAAAATCACTGCTCACTGGCATAGCTAAATCTCTGCTAAGCCGCCTTGACACAGTTGAAAGTCTCCAGTGTATTAAGATCATGTTAATTTTTAGAACAGTCCCTCCAATCACGACAATGTCTTCATGGGGTTTATGGACCATTCTTCCAGTGGTGGGACTTGAATAGAACAGAGGAGCTCTTTGTGCATCAGGTTCTCAAAAGAAAGGAATGAAGAAGCCCAAATACATATTTTAAATATTTTAGCTGGCAATGTATTCATAACGAGTGGCCACATTTCATGAAAGAAATAGCCAAGCTGAGCGCAAGGATTATTATTATTATTATGAAGAGAATTTCCAGCTACACAACACACCCCAGTGAGGGAATTACAAAACGGTATTCCAGAAAATATTTTTTGCTACTCCAGGATTGATTGGCAACATGGTGAAATAGTCAAGAAATCTTCCGCTGGTTTTCTTGGTTAATGGAGGTGAATTGAAATAACTAGGTGGAATCCAGGAGGCAGGCTTATGAAGAGGACGTCACACCAAATAGGAAAGTCTCCAGTAAAAGCTCTACACACATCAGTGGAGCCCTCATCATACAGTTGTGTGTTGTGCATGGGACACACTGGTATCAACGCCCCAGTCAATACTGGGCCCGAGTCTGGTTTCCAAGGTCTTTAAAGGAAAGGAAAAAAAAAAAGAAAAAAGAAGAGAAAGGTTGATGTTTTGGTCCCAGATTTTGAGTTTGTTAGAAAATGTACATTCATGTTTGGTGAATCAAAGACTCTTCTGGGAAAAGAATTAAAGTAAACAAACAAATTTCTTTTTTACAGTTGCTTATTAACTATGCCTTTTCCCCTCCATTTTGCTGTTTCACACTCATTGCTTCCCTAGAGCAAAGCACTTGGTATGTAACTGTTTCAACAGACTCCTCCTCAGTCCTCAAGGGTAGAAGCAGTGTTTCTTAAAAGCCTGTGTTTTCTAAGGCCACTAGAAGAAAATCTGCCGTAAGATTTGTGGTTGGTGTCTTCCTCAGTTGATGTTAAATAGCACTGTTGATCTCTTGTCCATTACAGGTGTACTTGGTGTCTTCCACCTCGGGTTTTAACCAGGTGACTAGGCTTGTTCCTGTTGTTTGCGGGAACACCGGAGGTCTCGGCTCCTTGGGGAACCCATGGTTTCCAAGGACATTCACAAGGACGAGGAGCTCTGAGTGTAATCTCTTATGATAAGCGTGTCGTATTTGGGAGACGATGGGATACACAGGGCCGACTCGGACACTGGAGAGTTGGGGGTGGTACTCCCCGAGTCCACCGAGTCTCTGAAGGGGGACGGCGGCGTGAGCGCCACCAGCTCCTCCAGGTCCGCCTTGCCCGGCGCAGCCTCGGGCCCGGCCGCCGGGGGCTCCCTGGCAGCGCCCCCCGCCGGCGGGGCCGCGGCTGCGGGCTGCGCGCCGCCCGTGACCTCGATGGCGGGCAGCGGCTGAATCTCGGCGAACGTGGTCATGGTGGTGGGCAGCTGGATCTCTTTGGGGATCAGGTAGGATGAGCAGAGCGGGGCGCCCGCGCCGGGGCCGGGAGCCCCTGTGGACAGCATCATGGAGTTGAGCTCGCTGATGTTGGCCGTGAAGCGGGTCACCACGCTGCTGATCTGCTCCATGAGCGAGCCCTGCGACGAGCTGCTGCGCGCCGCGGGCTCCGAGTGCAGCGACGGCACGTCGTCGTCCGTGCGGCCGGCGGAGCCCGCGCGCTGGCTCAGCGTGCTGATGGGCGACGGCGAGCGCGGGCGCGCGGGCGCGGGGAACTGCTCCTCGGCCTCCGCCACGTCGTACAGCGCCTTGGGGCTGGCGTCCGGGGGCTCGGGCCCGCCGCCGCCCGCGCCTGCGCCCCCCGCGCCCGAGCCCGCCGCGCCCGCGCTCAGGCCGCGGCTCTCCGTGCTCTTGGGGAAGGGCTTGATGACCGCCGTTTGGTTGGGGTTCTCTTTCTTGTTGATGTGGATGGACAGCCGCTGCCACAGGTGCTGCCCCCGGCTGCTCTTCTCGTTCTGCGCCCAAGTGACTGATTTTCCATTGGAGCTGCGGAGAGAAAGGAGACAAGAGGTGACTCCCCGTTTCCGTTGGGCTTCGGCAGTGGGATAGGTGGGTGGGGATGGGGTGTGGGACTGGGAGGTCTTTGTTTGTTGTCTCAGGACACTAGGGGAAGAGATCTTGGAAGTGGCTTTTGCGTGCTTTGAGTTAAAGGCTGCTTTCTTGTGTCTGACCTTTACTTCATCATTACCACGAAGGTGTCGAAGGGGATGCTAGGAAGCTTAAGGGGCTGTTTATGGGAATCCTGGAGAAGGAAATGCCAACCCACTTGATTATTATCGCCTGGGAAATCCCACCGACCGAGGAGCCTGGTAGAGTACAGACCACTGGGCTCGAGAAACAGTCCGAGAGCTCAGACTTAGCGACTAAACAACAGTGTAAATTCCATAGTAGTTCTATCCCACCTGTGAGTGCAAGAGTTTGTTAAGCTGAAAACCTAGAAGCAAGCGCTGGCAGAGTACTGTGGTTGTGTCTAGACGTGCCCAGTACACAGCAGGGGCTTCCGAAAGTTGGGAGCCTCTTAGGACCACCCCTCAGCCTGATAATCAGAGGGGACAGAGCAGAGGCGGGACTGGAGGCTAACCAGGAAGGAGATAGTGGTTTCCATTCCGTTTTTTCTTCTTCAGGCCAGTGGTTGGTGCATTTCACTCGGGTTTTCTGTAAGAACTCCAGACTTGGAACACGGTTTTGCTTAGTCCGGTTTATTGGTGGAAAATACAAATTCCGTGAACACATACACTGATTTATAATTAGAGCTTTTTTACTTGCTAGAAACTTTCCTCATACATTTGTTTTTAGGCCTGAAGGTTGAATAACAATTCTGCCAGCGAGCGTGCAGTATTATTGCCCTTGGCACACGACTTTTGAATTAGGGTGTTGATGAGCATTGCCTGACTGACCTGGTTTCTTAGAGGCTTTCTTGCTCTTCTCTTCGCCAAGTAGTGGTTTTTGGTCTCCACTCTGGGAACTGAAATCTGCTGTGGTGAAGAAAACCTCTAAGGAGGTTGATGCCTCAGCTTCTCAGCCTGCCTTTATCCTCCTTACCTTTAAAAGTGACACGATAGCCTCTCAGACTACGGAGTCTTTGTTAAGAACCTCACCTAGGGTCAGAGGACGTGGCCTGACCATCAGGGACGTGGTATGGAGAGATGCCGGAGATTTACCACCGCGAAGAAAGGGGAGAGCTCTGTGACTCGGGGGTTTGTTCTGTCCAGACAGCTCTGGTCTGGGTGCTGTGGAGCAAGAGATGGCCCTAGGCCGACTCCAAACAAAGGCCTTGGCCACCTAGTTTGTTCATCTCAGCTGGTGGTTATTAAACTTAACTGTGTATAGGACACACCTCTGGTATTTGTCTGCTACCAGGGCAGGGCCTCAGGAGATTCTGATTGTCTAGATTCGGTTCCACAGATCTATGTATATCACAAGCACTCTGCTCCCTAACGTGATTCTGCAGCAGGTGTTTTACAGACTAAGAAACTCTACCAAGAAGTTCTCCTTTCTCTTCGGGTTCCGTTTGCTCCCTCGGCCTCCTTGCCAGAGGGCTGCCTGGCCTTTGCCAGGCGAAGGACTAAATTGCGTTTGGAGCCCACCTGCCTTGGGACTCCCCACTGCGACTTTGAGAGCCTCTCTTGCTTGAGGTGCCCACCTCCTTTGCAGCTCCTGGAACAGACATGCTTCCTGCCTCTTTGCCACACTGTTTGCCATGTCTCCATCTGTCCTTTCCACTCTGTGGTCTTCCTTTCTCTGCTCTTTTCTACTGCAGTCCCAGTCCATTTGATCTCCCCTGTATTTTGCCACCTGGTGTCCTTCAAAATCCTGGGATAGGAGATGTCCTCCCCAACTTGCCCCCTTTTCTTGCAAATAATGGACATTATGTCCAGGTGTTGAGGTTTTTATGCATCCCCCATAACAGAAGGGACCCTGCTAATCTGTTAACTTTGCAGAGAGTTTCAGAGTTTGTTTTTACATTTTTGCATTAACCTGACCTGCCACCCTTTATGTTTTCTGTGTATAACTTTCCTTTTTCCCAAATGTTCATTCACTTCTGGAACATGGCACTGGAGAGGTGGGCGAAATGATTTATGGCACTTGTTTGGGAGCATAGTGCCCCACAACCCTGTTTTTCTCCTACTGGCAAGATAAAAACAGAGAAATTGGGAGGGACGATTAGATTTGCAGGTAGCTGAGGCCACTTTTATTCCAAAGCACAGGTTAGAAACAAGTAGTATAACTGGATTCATTCTATCAGGCTTACTCTAGGGAAATTCTTGGCCCCAGCACAGACAGGTTTCGCTGGAACAGCCTTGAATAGTGGCAGTCATTGAAATTACCTGTGGATGGACTGCGAGACAGGATAGCAGATTGAAAAACCTTTGGGTGAATGTGTGAGAAGGAAACAGTCCTAACCAAGTGTAGGCAGAGAGTAAATTAGCCAAGATGGCTTGATCAGGCTCTCACCCCATATTTTGTAAATAATGATTAACAGCCAAGCTCACTTACAGCATTACGCATGTGCGGCACAAGGTACTTGCTTGGCCATGGGTTACTTTTTCTTTGGCCGCTTCTATTGGTCTTTCATCTATTTATCTTTGTTCTTTGGCCTGTGTGGGCCTCCCTCTCTCGCTGCAGAGCACCAGCTCTGGGCACATGCGCTCCAGAGCTCCTGATGGGTAGTTGGACACATCGGTCCAGCCGCTCCGTGGCATGTGAGATCTTCCCAGGCCAGGGAACGAACCAGCGCCTCTGGCACTGCACGGCAGTGTTTTTACCCACTGGACCACTGGGGAAGCCCCAGAGGCTACTTTTGTTTTGTAAGTATAAACTACACCTGAAAAAGCCCTTGGGGCTGCGTGAGAGCTACGTAAGGGGTACGTTATGGCTGCATTATGGTGGTGAGGCTGTGTCACGGCTGAGTCTGGTGGGTCAACCATGAGAGGAGAGAATGTGGCATATCTTGCTGCTGGTGGGCCAGCCAGAAGAGGTTTAAGCCTATCTGTGATTCCTACAGCTCCTTGCGTGTTCTTCCAGCCTCTTAGCTTGTGCCTTGCTGACCATGGGTTCAATGAACAGTGCAAATAGTCTGAACAACGAGAAACTGGCGTAGCTGGCAGGATCAGCAAGACGCTGAGCAACCTGCTAAGTACTGCCACCTTTCCTGGCCATGTCTTTGCCACATGTCATTCACTTCTGGAACATGGCACTGGAGAGGTGGGCGAAATGATTTATGGCACTTGTTTGGGAGCATAGTGCACAACCCTGTTTTCTCCTACTGGCAAGATAAAAACAGAGAAATTGGGAGGACGATTAGATTTGCAGGTAGCTGAGGCCACTTTTATTCCAAAGCACAGGTTAGAAACAAGTAGTATAACTGGATTCATTCTATCAGGCTTACTCTAGGGAAATTCTTGGCCCCAGCACAGACAGGTTTCGCTGGAACAGCCTTGAATAGTGGCAGTCATTGAAATTACCTGTGGATGGACTGCGAGACAGGATAGCAGATTGAAAAACCTTTGGGTGAATGTGTGAGAAGGAAACAGTCCTAACCAAGTGTAGGCAGAGAGTAAATTAGCCAAGATGGCTTGATCAGGCTCTCACCCCATATTTTGTAAATAATGATTAACAGCCAAGCTCACTTACAGCATTACGCATGTGCGGCACAAGGTACTTGCTTGGCCATGGGTTACTTTTTCTTTGGCCGCTTCTATTGGTCTTTCATCTATTTATCTTTGTTCTTTGGCCTGTGTGGGCCTCCCTCTCTCGCTGCAGAGCACCAGCTCTGGGCACATGCGCTCCAGAGCTCCTGATGGGTAGTTGGACACATCGGTCCAGCCGCTCCGTGGCATGTGAGATCTTCCCAGGCCAGGGAACGAACCAGCGCCTCTGGCACTGCACGGCAGTGTTTTTACCCACTGGACCACTGGGGAAGCCCCAGAGGCTACTTTTGTTTTGTAAGTATAAACTACACCTGAAAAAGCCCTTGGGGCTGCGTGAGAGCTACGTAAGGGGTACGTTATGGCTGCATTATGGTGGTGAGGCTGTGTCACGGCTGAGTCTGGTGGGTCAACCATGAGAGGAGAGAATGTGGCATATCTGCTGCTGCTGTGGCTGGTGGGCCAGCCAGAAGAGGTTTAAGCCTATCTGTGATTCCTACAGCTCCTTGCGTGTTCTTCCAGCCTCTTAGCTTGTGCCTTGCTGACCATGGGTTCAATGAACAGTGCAAATAGTCTGAACAACGAGAAACTGGCGTAGCTGGCAGGATCAGCAAGACGCTGAGCAACCTGCTAAGTACTGCCACCTTTCCTGGCCATGTCTTTGCTCACAGTGTCACGGGATCTATGGTCACATGAGGGAGACAACCCCAGACAACCTGAATAACAATGGAAATGAACACAGGAGACACCAGAGGCATGGAGTCCATAACTGAGCACTTCATTTCATTTCTTGGGTCATGGGATATTTTTATCTCCAAAGGAACTGAGAATTAAGAAAAAAACTGACCTAGGACATTAGCCAGTTGATTAGTAGAATGTCGTTTCCATGATGATAGGGGCCTCATCTGTCTTGTTCATTGGCACAGAGCAAGATCTTAGTAAGAGTTTGATGATTAGGATTGTTAAGTCAACAGGGCTGTTGTGTGGTGTCCTGAAAGTGCAGTGGACAAAGTCACCTAAAATCTGGGTTCTAATTCTGGATCTGTCCTTCTGGATGCTTACAAAACAATCATCTCCTTAAGTCTCAGTAAAAAAAGCAGATGGTATGTCATTTGGTGAAGATAGTTCTCAGGATTAAATGAAGCAATGAAAGTGAAAGGTTTTGGTAAGGAGAAGATAACTAAGGCTTCTTTTTTGGTATCCTATGCAAATACTAAGTTTCAAGAAACAAAAATAATGTCTACAGTTGGCCCCCTGTATCTACATCTTCACCTTCGTGGCTTCAACCCAAAGCTGTGGATGTTAAACCTGAGGATACTGAGGGCTGAATATATTCATTGTATAGCACCGTTTACATAAGGAATCCGATTAGCTGGGGCATTGGTCTCCCCAGGGACTCCTGGAATCAATGCCTAGGGGGTACAGAGGGCCCCCTGTTCCTGTGTTGTCTTGAGCTCTGGTTGAGAAAGAGAATTCAGTGCAAAGTATTTATGGTAATGTCATACTTCTGGTTGTTCCTTGTTAATCTGACCAACTGTATCCAACTTTGAAGTTACATAGGGTTTTCTCTGCAGCATGTCTTTTCTCACCCTAGCTGTGTCCTTGGGTGATCACCTCTGCTCCACAAAGTTCAGCATTATTCCACTTTGTTCCTGCTCTTTCATTGCACTCCCTCCTCTGCCTTTTCCTTCCTTTTTGCCCAAGTAGATCTTATCTCTTTTTGTTGTTGTTTGGACTTAACCTTAGTTGCTTTTTCTTGAAGGAAGCTTTCCTGACCCCATCCCTGACTGGGTTAAATTCCCAGAGTTCCTGCCTTAGGCAATGAGTAACTCCTTGTTGTCTGTCCATCTCATCTGTGGGATGGACTGTTTTGAAGACAGAAACAGAGGGTTCTTTAATATCCGCTGCATTGTTGTTTCAGTCACTAAGTTATGTCCACTCTTTAGGACCCCATGGACTGTAGCCCACTAGGCTCCTCTGTCCATGGAATTCTCCAGGTAAGAATATTGGAGTGGGTTTTCATTTCCTTTTCTAGTGAATCTTCCTGACCTAGGAATCAAACCCATGTTTCCTGCTTGACAGGCAGATTCTTTTTTTTTTTTAAACATTTATTTTATTTATTTATCGTTTGGGGGGTGGGGTTGGGAGGGAGGGGGACGGGTGGGCCACTTCTGTTGGTCTTTCATTTCTCTATTTTCATCCGTCTTTGTTCTTTGGCCCGTGTGGGCCTCCCATCGCAGTGGCTTCTGTTGTCGCAGAGCACTGGCTCTGGGCGCATGCGCCCCAGAGCTCCAGCTCGGTAATTGGACACATCAGTCCAGCCGCTCCGCGGCACGTGGGATCTTCCCAGGACAGGGAATGAACCGGCGCCCCTCTACACTGCAAGGCGGTGTCCTTACCCACTGGACCACCAGGGAAGTCCGACAGGCAGATTCTTTACCACTGAGCTACCTGGGGAAGCGCCCTTGCTTGCCCAGTAGTACTTATTGTCTCATAATTGAATGGATAAATGCCTTCTTAAAAATTCATACTAATTATTTTTCTGCTAGAATTAAGTTTTAAAAATAATTTCATATGAATGAAATTTTACTTCTTTTGTCTTATGGATTCATCTACTTTTTATATCACTTACTGTACTCATTAGTGCTCAATGCAGTGTGTACAGAGAAATGATTACTTCATAAATGAAGTACAAAAATACTGGTTTGTATCTATCTGTTTGAGTGAAACTTCTCAGTGATGAAAACTTACTGAGGCAGCAACCCAAAATGTGGCTCCAAAATCTGGTCTTGATGGATATTGGGCCAATCACTTGATGTATTTTGAGACTCTGCCTGTTGGTGGAGAAAAACCAGAAGCAGCACCCTTCCTCACCTCACGTGGTTTCTGGGAGAATCAAAAGGGCAGGATACATTAGAGGACTTTATGAAGATAGTGCCTCTGCAAGAGTTTAGCACCACCCAACCTTGCCCTTCACAGAGGTAAAATGTATATTATTATTATTGTTTAGGCTAATATGTTTGTATATATTTATATACATGTATATGTGTATATATATTGTTGTAGTTCATGGGTAATAGAGTCGGACATGATTTGGTAACTGAACAACACACACACACACACATATATATACACACACACATATATCAGCTATCAGGATTATATGTTTGTACTAGGGCCTAAGTTGAGGAAAAGGGTGAATGTTTCCTTATCTGTCTATGACACTTCAGTCTTCCAGGTAATATTTCGGGCATTAGAAAAGGAGACAGAGAAAAGAGGCTTGGAGGGAGAGACAGAACCAATGGTTTGGTGCATCCGGGAAGGAGGACAAACTGGCCAAGGAAACAAAACAAAGCCTTGCTCTTTGCAGGCACGAATGAACTCTATTGCCATCGGTAATACTGTGTAGTCCGTAGTCTGATGTTCTCTTTTTTTAATGATAATTTGATATTTATTTCTCAAAAAAACCCAAAAAGAACAAAATTCAGCATTTCATTAATGTTATTGGAGAGTTAGGTTTTTCGTTTGATTGCTTTTTGTTGACACTTTGGGTCTGCCAAAATGACACCATCTACCTTTATTCTCCAAATGTGTTCTCCCGACTTCTTGTATTCCATGTGGGACGCTTAAATAATTGATTCTTTTCAGGCAGGCTCTGAATGTTAGCTCGATGACGTCTCCCAATTTCTCTGTTATCTGCCAAAACCTGCAGGAATTAGAGCATACTGCATGGCACACCATTGTTAGGAAGATGTTAATAAAGAGAGTTTGTCAGGACAGTCCATGGAGTTTAGGATTTTTGTGTTCATTTGAAATGGCTGTTGACTAATCAGTGTGATTTCCCCCCTCTCAAAATTCACTTAGGGTTTTATTAATGGCATGTAAGCAATTCAAATTCTCAGAGTATTTCATTAAATTAAAAAAAAAAAAAACCTAGGCCTTTAACCTCTTTTATTATGCACTTTATGAACACTTTCCCAAGTTGCACAGTTTTAGTCCATAAGAAAAATTAAATATTGAGTATATCCTCTAAAAAAAATTTTTTTTTTTTTTTATGAAAAAGATATCTTCATTATCAACCTGTCTTGTTTGTGATGTCGGGTTGAGGGCTAGCTAGGAAAGAGGTATAGTAAAGTTATGAACTTCCTAATACAAAAACATATTCGAGGGCTTCCCTGATGGTCCAGTGGGTAGACAGTCCGCCTTGCAGTGCAAGGGGCGCCAGTTCGATCCCTGGCCCAAGAAGCTCCCACCTGCCGTGGAGCAGCTGGACCGGTGTGTCCAATGATAACCCAGCACTCTGGAGTGCATGAACCTGGAGCCCATGCTCTGCAACGGGACAGAGGCCACTGCAATGGGAGGCCCACACTAGCCAAATAAAGATGGATGAAAAGAAAGAAATAAAAATCCAACAAAAGAGGCCCAAATTTGAAAAACTATATTTAAAAAATACAAAAACTTTATACCAGCATTAGCAAATGCGTCTTTGGAGTGGCATTAGCTGATATTAGATCGATAAAAGAATTTCATGAATTAAGAATATTATAAGCAGAAAATTTGCAAATGCAGTTCCATTTTCTGCACATTTTCTTAAGCTTTTAAAAACCAGTCTATTTTGCTTTCAGTACTTTGAATTACAAAGTATGGAAATACAGTTTTTGAAACATAGTGAGGAACTCTGTATTGTTTAGATTCAGACACTGTAAATTAGGTTGAAGAATTTCTGTCTGAGTCTTGCCTAAAACCTGACAGTTGATTTTGACAATAACACTGAGAAATGCACTATAATATAGAAGAGAACGGCAGAATCCTCTCTATGAATTTATCCAGTTACAGCATAAATGGATGTAAATAGCTATCTTGCTGTCGAAAAGCAATTTAAATGGCCAGGACGGTGTCTCCATTAGAGATGCGTGTATAGAGACAAACGCTTGAATAAATGGAAATGAAGTCCGGGCTAAGTCACCCGATAGGGATGTAATAATCAAAGCACTAACACCTGTTTTCATAGTGCTGTGTAAAGCACTTTTAGGAATACTGACTGTCAGAAGTTATTAGGGTCAAAGTCTTTATTCTCCTTCCCAAAACAAGAAAACCAGGGTTCAGTGAGATGAGGTGATTTTCCCGAGGTTACACAGAAATTGGCAAAGTGGGGGCTGAGACCATGTCATGCTTTTCAATTCCATTTTCCATGACAGTACACTGTCCATATTAGCTTTCTGAAGTGTGCCATCCTTATTCCATGGAAGAGAGGCCTCAGCTGTTGTCTGGTCATACGTGTTTTTAAGGAGAGAAATGACTGATTTGTATTATCTTTTGTTCACCCTCTATCTCTTTATTTCTCATGTATTTCATGGTTTCAGGAAAACACCCTACATCTCTTTGGTTGCTAACTCAAATAGCACGGATCACCTATATTGGTCCAAGATCCTGATTAAATGCCTTGATGATGAAGGCATTTGAAGTTTACAGCCATACAAGTTAATATTATCCACCTTTATTTTTTCTATGCTGTGATTCAACAAATGATAGTTGTCCCCTGTATAGTACTTATTTTCTCTGTGGCTGACTTTGGAATGCCAGTGAATGAGAGTGGTGTAATGTCAGGGATAATCTTAAATCTGCGCGATTTTGAAAATGTTGGTATTTCAACTAATGTTAGTAATAAGAAATTTGTGATCCTTTTCCAATGATTTTGATTCGTCTGTGCTTTTTGGACATTATGGCTGAGAGTTCTTGGTATAAGAGAATTCCCTCAAAGAGGGTATAATTGCATTCAAGAGAGAACATCTTTATAGAAGGCAGATAACAATATTCTGACAGAGATTATTTTTCTTTTTCTCTAGGACCTTGAAATGAGGAAGCAGTCGGACAAGAGGAAGGAGGCTAAACATGAGGTAGGTGAGGGATGGTGCAGCGTGGGAACGAGCAGTCACTTGACTGAGCTCTCAGAGGTTCAAAGATCACAAGGGGTTCAAAGATGTCAGAAGAAGAAGAAACCATTTCCAGCAGGAGGGGATTGGGCTGCCCACCTATAGGAGACAGAT
The DNA here is from genome assembly GCA_022376925.1 of Tragulus kanchil. Lineage (NCBI taxonomy): Eukaryota > Metazoa > Chordata > Mammalia > Artiodactyla > Tragulidae > Tragulus > Tragulus kanchil. Next base: position 92,945,216 of record JAIOJX010000006.1, read on the forward strand.
AGCATCTAGGCTTGAGTAATTTGTAGGTTATGGCAAGACCTGAAGAGAGTGTGCTAAGGATTACTCTCCAGGAGGGATGGCAGTGACAGAAGGCCAGGAATCCACAGAGAACTTTGCAAGAGATAACCAGTCGTCCTGTTGGACTGTGTGGGGATAGACTAAGCAGTTCAGGAATCAGAAGGTAGTGTTTTGAGGCTTTTTGTCTGCTGTAACAATTCTTCCTGGCCACCCTTGACCTACAGGAATCTTTTTTCTTCTACGTACATTTGCTCTTCTAGTTACTCATTAGTAGTTAACCTTGGACTTATTCTTATTAATAGTGGGATACGTGGTGGCCTGGTCTATTCAGCTGGAGAGAGAATTGCATTATGTGTGTGCGTACTCAGTTGCTTCAGTCGTATCTGACGCTTCTGCGACCCCGTGGACTGTAGTCTGCCAGGCTCCTCTGTCCAAGGGATTCTGCAGGCAAGAATATAGAGTCGGTTGCCATTTTCTCCTCCCGGGAATCTTCTTGACCTGGGGATTGAATCTGCATCTCCCGCACTGGCAGGTGGATTCTTTACCACTGAGCCACCTGGGAAGCCCCTCAGGATTAGATGCACATGTAATCTGCAGGATTCATCAATGAAGAAATGAACATATAAAGACACATGGGTGGCTTTTCTGTTTTCTTCTTCAACTGTCAGACTTCCTTGAAGTTATTTAAGATTTTCTCCATTTGGTCTTCTGTGCTGAGCTCAGCAAAAAGAGTTGACCCCAGGAACCATGCATGCCCTAATCTTTAACTTTCAGCACAACTCCATCCAGTGTCCTGATCTCTCATCTGGTCCCCAGTCCTGGTCCTGCTTCAAGCCTAATTAGTATTAAAAGGAACTAGTCCTTCAGGCAACGGAAAACCAAGAAGTTTGACACAGGCAGTGGTGGTATCCAGGGTAGATTGAAGGGTTTCTTTGAAGCCTTAGGAACGCAGTGTGAAGATGCTAACAGGTGTGGCCAAAATAAGGATGGAAAGGAACCTTTGGATATGAAAACTCCTGTGATAAAAAGACATTTGTCCTTGTGCATTGGGTTTTTCTTGTTGGTATCAGAGGAATTTGGAGAAAAGGTTGCTCTCGGGGGAAAGAAGCTCAAAGAAGGATTTGCCAGTAAAGTGGAGCTTCCTGCGTGCGGTCTTACAGCCCGGGGAATGTTGAAATAACATGGATAAACAAACTGCAGTTAGTATGCGTCTTGCATATAGGGCCAGGAAAATAATGCCACATGTGTAATCCTGTACAACCCTTCCAACAACCCTGTGGTGGACTTTTGCCTCTCTTTTAAGTAGCTGAGGTGAGAGCTATTGCCACATGCTTCTAAAATAATGCTCTCAGAGGACCTCTTTTAGTAAGCATTTAGTCCCTAATAAAATCCTTGCGGGGAGGAGAACCATTCAGTCCTATTTTACCTTGTCTTTGGTCTAACAGAACGAGGAGGCCTTTTCAGAACGTTCCATGTCCATTCAGTTGGGCTGTTAAAGTGCATGGTGGCCTGGTATTGCTATTACTTTTAAAAAAATTGAAGAATAATTGATTTACAATATTTTATGAGTTTCGAGTGAACAACAACGTGATTCAGAATTTTTTTAGATTTTATTTCTTTTAAAGCTACCACAAAATAATGACTATATGTCCCTGTACAGTACAGCCTTACAGCTTATTTATTTTATAGCACAATAGCTTATAGTGTTGCTGCTACTTCACTCGAAGATTTTATAAAGAGGGAGTGTCATGAAGGACATGCAGGAGTGTGTGCCAAGCAGAGGCAGTTTGTTCAGTCTTTATAGACTTTCTTAAATTAAGGTATTTCTTTCGATCCATAATTCGGTAACCTGGACTCCAAACTAAACTCCTCCTCATACCGAGATATAAGTTCTAAGCTTAGTTGAGGTGCTTCAGCCACGACTAGCAGTTTTCTCTTTTCCAAAATGGGAGATTTTTTTTTTTCCTCCCAGCAATCACTGTAATGCCCAGACTGCAACTGAGTAAAGAGTAAAAGAAGGCACAGCTGTTTTGTGCCTCTGGTGCACAAAGCCTCGGAGAAGATTTTGTGGAAGAATCCAGCTTGATTTAAGCCTTGAATAAAACATGGGATAGGGATTGATGGCAAAGGAGAGTCCTGGAATGATAATAGCTCCTATTTGAATAGAACTTTCTGCTTTCCACAGTGTTTTGCCCTATATTGTTATATTTGACCTTCATAGCAGCTGTTTGACAGACACTTATCGACATAACCCTTTTAATGATGTATTTATAGGTCTGTTCCTACTCTAAACCTGGAATGCTCCAAGGGCAGCAACTCTGTGAAGTTCCTGTGCTTAGTATGATAGCTGATACAGAGTAGGGGTGCTGGGAGTGTCAAGAAAAGGAAGTAAATTCTTTCCCCTTGAATGCTTGAGGTACTCTGTCAGTTGCCCTGGGAGGTTTAGTGATAATCTTTCAGCTGAGGTGAGAGCTATTGCCACATGCTTCTAAAATAATGCTCTCAGAGGACCTCTTTTAGTAAGCATTTAGTCCCTAATAAAATCCTTGCGGGGAGGAGAACCATTCAGTCCTATTTTACCTTGTCTTTGGTCTAACAGAACGAGGAGGCCTTTTCAGAACGTTCCATGTCCATTCAGTTGGGCTGTTAAAGTGCATGGTGGCCTGGTATTGCTATTACTTTTAAAAAATTGAAGAATAATTGATTTACAATATTTTATGAGTTTCGAGTGAACAACAACGTGATTCAGAATTTTTTTAGATTTTATTTCTTTTAAAGCTACCACAAAATAATGACTATATGTCCCTGTACAGTACAGCCTTACAGCTTATTTATTTTATAGCACAATAGCTTATAGTGTTGCTGCTACTTCACTCGAAGATTTTATAAAGAGGGAGTGTCATGAAGGACATGCAGGAGTGTGTGCCAAGCAGAGGCAGTTTGTTCAGTCTTTATAGACTTTCTTAAATTAAGGTATTTCTTTCGATCCATAATTCGGTAACCTGGACTCCAAACTAAACTCCTCCTCATACCGAGATATAAGTTCTAAGCTTAGTTGAGGTGCTTCAGCCACGACTAGCAGTTTTCTCTTTTTCCAAAATGGGAGATTTTTTTTTTTCCTCCCAGCAATCACTGTAATGCCCAGACTGCAACTGAGTAAAGAGTAAAAGAAGGCACAGCTGTTTTGTGCCTCTGGTGCACAAAGCCTCGGAGAAGATTTTGTGGAAGAATCCAGCTTGATTTAAGCCTTGAATAAAACATGGGATAGGGATTGATGGCAAAGGAGAGTCCTGGAATGATAATAGCTCCTATTTGAATAGAACTTTCTGCTTTCCACAGTGTTTTGCCCTATATTGTTATATTTGACCTTCATAGCAGCTGTTTGACAGACACTTATCGACATAACCCTTTTAATGATGTATTTATAGGTCTGTTCCTACTCTAAACCTGGAATGCTCCAAGGGCAGCAACTCTGTGAAGTTCCTGTGCTTAGTATGATAGCTGATACAGAGTAGGGGTGCTGGGAGTGTCAAGAAAAGGAAGTAAATTCTTTCACCTTGAATGCTTGAGGTACTCTGTCAGTTCCAGTTTCATTCCCTTTGGGATGGTTCTCATGCTTCATGATACATCTTTGCATCCTTTCCTCCTCCCTCTCTCCCTCTTTTCTTCCTCTCTCCCTTCCTTCTTTCTTTGTATTACGGTAAGGACACTTAAAGTGAAACCTACCCTCTTAAATGCTTTAGTGTACATTATCGTGTTATCATATCTGTAAGAATAACTATTAATCAAAAAAAGGATAAAAAAAATATTGGTCAGGATGTGGAGAAACGGGGAACCCTGGTGCAGTGTTAGTGGGAATGCGAATCATCTGTGGAAAACAATATGGAAGTTCCTTTAAAAAATAGAAAACAGACTACCACCTGCTCTAGCAATCCCATTTTGGGGTATATATATCCCCCCAAAATTGGAATTAGGATCTCAAAGAAGTATTGTCACCCCCAAGTTCATTGAAGTGTTATTCACAGTAGCCTAACAACCTAAATGTCCACTGATAGATTAGATAAAGGAAATGTGTCCTTTCTGAACAGTCACTTGTCCAAAGAAGACATACAAATGGCCAACAGGTACATACAAAGGTGCTTAACAGCACTAAGCATCAGGGAAATGCAAATGAAAACCACAATGAGATATCATGTCATGCCCGTTAGAATGGCTGCTATCAAATAAAGAAGAAGTAACAAGTCTGGGCAAGATAGGGAGAAAAGAGATCCCTTGTACACTTTGATGGCAATGTAAATTGGTGTAGCCACCATGGAAAATAGTTTGGAGGTTCCTCAAAAAATTAAAAAAAAAAAAAATCACACTACCATGTGAATCTAGCAATACCACTTCTGAGTATTTATCCAAAAGAAATGCAATCAATATCCTGAAAAGATATCTGTACCCCCATGTTCATTGAAGCACTATTTACAATGGCCAAAATATTGGAAGCAATCTAAGAGTCCACCTTTGCAGCAGGTGGTGCTTTGGGCTTCCCATGTGGGGCTAGTGGTAAAGAAACTGCCTGCGAATGAAGGAGATGTAAGAGACACAGGTTCAATCCCTGGGTTGGGAAGATTCCCTGGAGAAAAAGTGGCAACCCACTCCAGTATTCATGCCTGGAGAATTCCAGGGACAGAGGAGCCTGGCAAGCTTTAATCTATGGGGTCACAGAGTCAGACACAACTGAAGCTACTTTGTACTTGCATTGAGTCCCTTGATGGTCAAAGTGATAAACAAAGTGTGGTTAAAAATATTATTCAGGGCTTCCCTGGTGGTCCAGTGGGTAAGGGCACTACCTTGCAGTACAAGAATGCTGGTTTGATCCCTACCTGGGAAGGTCCCACGTGCTGCGGAGCAGCTGGACCGATATGTCTGACTACCGAGTCAAGAGCTCTGGAGCACATGCCCCCAGAGCCGGTGCTCTGCGGCGAGAGAGGCCATTGCCATGGGAGGTCTGCACAGGCTAAAGAACAAAGATGGAAACAAAAGACCAATAAGAGTGGCCAAAAAAAAAAAAAAGATATTATTCAGCCTTTTCTATGCAGAAATAGAAGTATATCCTGCCATTTGTGACAACATGGATGAAAGCTGAGGGCATTATATTAAGTGAAATAAGTTAGAGGAAGATAGATGCTGCTAGGATCTCATACTTCCCACGGAAAGGAAAAATATCATATCATGTTCTTGTGGGAACTTGATGTATAACATTTGTGAAGGGACTACTACAGTGTCTGATGCATAGTAATTACAGTAATGGCAGCAATTGTTATTATTAGTTTATTTGTTTTAGAACATCTCTAAATATGTTAGAGCATTAATTTGAAGTTGATGTTAGGGAGGAATGAAGAAAAGAATGCTACAGCTGTACTAACTTATTGTTTAGCAACCAGCTGACTTCTGCTGTTCAGCAGAGGCAGACTTTCTCTCCTATGGACTCTGAATCTTTTTCATTGTATAGTGTCCTTCTTTATCTTTCTTTATGGCCTTTGTTGTAAGGTCTGTTTTGTTTGATATAAATATTGGGACCCCTACTTTTTTTGTATTTCTGTTTGGATGAAATATTTTTTTCTGTCTCTCACTTTCAATCTGTGTGTGCACTTTGCCCTAAAAGGGGTCTCTTGTAGGCTGCATATTGTAGGCTTTTTTTTTTTTCTTTTATACAGTCTGACACTCTGTGTGACTGGAGCATTTTATGGACTCTGAATTTTAATAATATATATCTGTGGGTCTTGCTGTTTCTGAACAGTCATTTCAGGTTTATTATAATTTAGCTTCTATTACTCTTAATTCTGTTTGCACTGGCATAGATTACTGTTTATGAGAGTAAATGAGGAGTTAACCTGATAAATCATTGTTCTATGGGGGAAGAGTTCTGTATTGCTTTGCAGTGATCTGTTTTCTGATTCTATTCTCCAGCAGACAGTTGATTTCAAAGGCATTAGTCTTGACTTGGTGGCCATCCATTTATCTCAAGTCTTGTGAGTTCTTGGCTCATAGCAGATGCTTAATAAATGAGCATTACATGAAGGAAGAAATAATTGAATGAATGAAAGGCAAAAGAATCCTCACACAGATGTCGTGTTTGGGGGTTACTTTCAAATCTGAGTTCCTTACTCATTTAATAATGATCCTTATGACATCACTGTTACTAGATTCTCCAAAAAATAAAAATTCAGCCTTTTCTATGCAGAAATAGAAGTATATCCTGCCATTTGTGACAACATGGATGAAAGCTGAGGGCATTATATTAAGTGAAATAAGTTAGAGGAAGATAGATGCTGCTAGGATCTCATACTTCCCACGGAAAGGAAAAATATCATATCATGTTCTTGTGGGAACTTGATGTATAACACTTGTGAAGGGACTACCACGGTGTCTGATGCATAGTAATTACAGTAATGGCAGCAATTGTCATCATTAGTTTATCTGTTTTAGACCATCTCTAAATACATTAGAACATTAACTTGAAGTTGATGTTAGGGAGGAATGAAGAAAAGAATGCTACAGCTGTCCTAACCTATTGTTTCACAACCAGCTGGTTTCTGCTGTTCTCCAAAGGCAGACTTTCTCTTTTATGGACTCTGAATTTTTATCATTGTATAGTGTCCTTCTTTATCTTTCTTGATGGCCTTTGTTGTAAGGTCTGTTTTGTTTGATATAAGTATTGGGACCCGTGCTTTTTTGTATTTCTGTTTGGATGAAATATTTTTTTCTGTCCCCTCACTTTGAATCTGAGTGTTTACTTTGCCCTAAAGTGGGTCTCTTGTACGCTGCATATTGTAGGCTTTTTTTTTTTTTTTTTAAATACAGTCTGCCAGTTTGTCTTTTGACTGGAGCATTTTATGGACTCTGAAGTTTAATAATATGTAACTGTGAGTCTCGCTGTTTCTAAACACTCAGTTCAGATTTATTATCATTTAGTTTCTATTATTCTTAATTCTGTTTGCACTGGCATAGATTATTGTTTATGAGATTAAATGAGGAGTTAATCTGATAAGTCATTGTTTTATGGGGGAAGAGTTCCATATTACTTTGCAGTGGTCTGTTTTTCTGATTCTGTTCCCCAGTAGACAGTTGATTTTCAAAGGCATTAGTCTTGACTTGGTGGTCATCCATTTATCTCAAGTCTTGTCAGTTCTTGGCTCATAGCAGATGCTTAATAAATGAGTATTACATGAAGGAAGAAATAATTAAATGAATGGAAGACAAAAGAATCCTAACACAGATGTTGTGTTTGGGGGTTACTTTCAAATGTGAGTTCCTGATTCATTTAATAATGACCCTTACAACATCACTGTTACTAGATTCTCCAAGAAATTATTAAATATTTATTACCCACTGAAATTAGATGCTGGATCTGCTAGGTGAAAAATCAATTACATAATTGATATGATGTAGCAACAGTATAAACTACCCCATACCTCTCTGCTTCCTTCAAGCACTGAATGGAGGCTTGAGATCTATTTCATTTAAGGAGGACCTTTTCTCGGAGACTGGGAGGCTCAGAATGGCTGTGCCTCTCCATGATGGAGTCTGTCATGAGCACATCAGAATGCAGACTCAAGGAGCACAGGGGTGGAATCCCCCTGCTAAGGCGGGTAATGACAGCATCCATTGTTGAGGTTTTAGTCATTCCTGAGGGTGGGTCATCTCTGTATGAGATCCCACGTTACAGGGTTCGGAGAATTTGGCTTTTTTTTAGATCACCTCCCTGTTTAGGACTCTTTCAGTTCTCCTGCAATCAGGAAGACTCTACGCTGAAACACTATCCACTATGAAAATATGAATAGTTAATAAATTCTACTATAGTCAGACAGAAAAATAATGTTCACACAAAGAGAAAAGAGTGACCTAATATTTTGGGAAACTGGACTGTTAGGGATGCCTACAATGTTCCTATTCCTTTCCAAGTGTGGGGTGAGAGGAGGGAGATGTGAGGGGGTTGTGGAAAGGCCCTGCAGATAAGGTCACGCTGTTCTGCTGTGCTGTGACTGCATACCTTGTACAGCTGCTACCAGGCAACGTGGCTCTGCAAGAATCTCCCCAGGCACTTGTAGGGTCCAGTCTCATAAGGTTTAGTCCATTCTGTCATTTTATCATAGAATATATAGGTAATGAGAAGTGACACTCCTGGTTTGTTGTGGTTGTTTGAGCTTCCCTTAGCCTTTCCCTGGGACTAGTTGTTTGGTGATGGCCACAGAACCAGCCCAGATGTTTGCAGAGTAAATATGATGGCTGACTCTGACTCTAGGAAGCAACAAGAGGACCTTATCAAGGGGAAATTTGGGGGTCAATAGGTATTTTTAGATGAGCAAGTTGGGTAAAATGAAGGAAGAAATAATTAAATGAATGGAAGACAAAAGAATCCTAACACAGATGTTGTGTTTGGGGGTTACTTTCAAATGTGAGTTCCTGATTCATTTAATAATGACCCTTACAACATCACTGTTACTAGATTCTCCAAGAAATTATTAAATATTTATTACCCACTGAAATTAGATGCTGGATCTGCTAGGTGAAAAATCAATTACATAATTGATATGATGTAGCAACAGTATAAACTACCCCATACCTCTCTGCTTCCTTCAAGCACTGAATGGAGGCTTGAGATCTATTTCATTTAAGGAGGGCCTTTTCTCAGAGACTGGGAGGCTCAGAAGGCTGTGCCTCTCCATGATGGAGCCTGTCATGAGCACATCAGAATGCAGGCTCAAGGAGCACAGGGGCGGAATCCCCCTGCTGAGGCAGATAATGATAACATCCATTGTTGAGGTTTTAGCCATTCCTGAGGGTGGATCATCTCTGTATGAACTCCCACGTTACAGGGTTCGGAGAATTTGGCTTTTTTTTTAGAGCACCTCTCTGTTTAGGACTCTTTCAGTTGTCCTGCAATCAGGAAGACTCTGCACTGAAACACTATCTACTATGAAGATATGAATAGTTGATAAATTATGCTATAGTCAGAAAAATAATGTTCACACAAGGGGAAACAGTGACCTAATATTTTGGGAATATTATGTTAGGGATGCATACAGTGTTCCTATTCCTTTCCAAGTGTGGGGGTGGGAGGAGGGAGATGTGAGGGGGTTGTGGAAAGGCCCTGCAGATAAGGTCACGCTCTTCTGCTATGCTGTGACTGCATGCCTTGTACAGCTGCTGCCAGGCTCCATGGCTCTGCAAGAATCTCCCCAGGCACGTGTAAGGTCCAGTCGCATAGGGTTTGGTCCATTCTGTCGTTTTATCCTAGAAAACATAGGTAGTGAGATGCGACACTCCTGGTTTGTTGTGGTTGTTGGAACTTCCCTTAACCCTTCCCTGGGGCTGGTTGTTTGGTGATGGCCACAGAACCAGCCCAGATGTTTGCAGAGGAAATATGATGGCTGACTCTGACTCTAGGAAGCAACAAGAGGACCTTATCAGGTGATATTGGAAGTATCTGTGGAGGTCTCAAATAGGTATTCTCTTTCCAGACCTTCCATTCTAGTGCAGAGCAAGTAAATTGGGATTAACTACTCTAACCCCTTATTGGAAATAGTTTACATTGCAGTTGTCACCTTGTCTCCCTTCTGATACTGTCTTTCTCTCAATATTCATTTTCAACTTACTTCTTCTGGATAAATATCATTGTGTGTATGTGCTCATATAAACAAAGAGAAGAACTCCTCCTATACTATTTCTCTGTCTTTGCCAGTTTCTATTTGATGCTAAAGAAATGGGAAGAAAAATTAGGAAAGGGTGATCATTTGCTTCTGCTTAACTATGCTTATCTGTGGTCTGAGGCGCTTGCTCAAACAGAACTGTCTTCACTGCAGCACTTACTGTTCTCCTCTGCCCAGCAGGACATATCAGTGTAATAATCCTTACCATTATCTTGCCTGTATGCAAGCCAGTGCTAAATGGTATCTTACTGTTGTGGGGAAACAGACCATTTCAGTGTAGACACATTGAGTGGCTACCTTAGTAGATCTGGACCTGGCCCAAGGAAGCTGGGGTCCCCTTACTCACCATTTTTCCTCCTCCCTTCTCAATCAAGACAGCCTTCAGCAAATCAAATTGTCAGGCTGCTCAGATTTGAGAGTTCCAGGCACTGACTAAACACTTTCAAGAATACTGCATGACAGAACTGAGACCTTGTGTTTGCCATGAACAACTCCACGTCATCTCCTACACAAATGGATTATTTCAAAATACCAGTTTATGGACTGGTTAATCAGAATGACCTTGAAAATGTGTTAAACTACAGATACTTTTTCTTCAGTATATATGTATATATATATACATATTTTTTTAAGCTTTTAATTTTGCATTGGGGTATGGTCGATTAGCAATGTTGTGATAGCTTCTGGTAAACAGAGAAGCGACTCAGCTATACACATACATGTATCCCCTCTCCCCCCGGATCCCCTCCCATCCAGGCTGCCACAAAAAATTGAGCAGAATTCCATGAGCTATACATTAGGTCCTTCTGGGTTATCCATTTGCCTCAGTATAGTTGATAGGTAGTCAAGTTTGCTAGGTTTGGGAGCTCCAGTCTGAGACAGTGCCTCAAATCAGAAGTCACGTTGGACAGAACCCCTGTGCTCATTTGGTGTAGCCATTTTCACTTTGTCCTGCCAAGCCTGATAACTTTCTGAGTGCTTTTCAAGTACAGGAATTGTGTCCCTTTGTTATATCTGAATAGAAGGACACCAGGAGCCTCAGTAGCAGTCTCTTGAGTGACCTCCACAAAATGATCCATTGAGGCTTATCTTTCAGACACACTGAGATCTAAAGATGGCTGTATAAAGGGACTGTGGACTTAAGCCCATCAGATACACCAGTGTGCACGCATATGTGTTTGCACGTGTATATATGTTCTCACTACCTGTGTCTGGGAACAGTGGAGGAAGTCAGCCAAGCTTCTGACCAGGGCTGCTAGGAACAATGGCTCAGGCTGTAGCCTGCACCGTTCAGGACACCATTTTCACAGACTGCAATGTGAATGGCCTTCCAGAAGTTGTGCAGTGTCCTTGCAGAAACTTAGGCATTATCTTGCAGAAATCAATGCTAAATGGTATCTTACTGTTGTGGGGAAACAGACCATTTCAGTGTAGACACATTGAGTGGCTGCCTTAGTAGATCTGGACCTGACCCAAGGAAGCTGGGGTCCTCTTACTCACCATTTTTCCTCCTCCATTCTCAATCAAGACAGCCTTCAGCAAATCGAATTGCCAGGCTGATCAGATTTGAGAGTTCCAGGCACTGACTCAACACTTTCAAGAATACTCATGAAAGAACTGAGACCTAGTGTTTGCCATGAATAGCTCCACATCATCTCCTACACAAATGGATTATTTCAAAATAACCAGTTTATGGACTGGTTAATCAGAATGACCTTGAAAATGCGTTAAACTACAGATACTTTTGCCTCAGTATATATGTATATGCATACATATATATTTTTTAAAGTTCTTATTTTGCACTGGGGCATGGCTGATTAACCATGTTGTGATAGTTTCTGGTAAACAGCGAAAGGACCCAGCTATACACATACAAGTATCAACTCTCCCCCCAGATCCCCTCCCATCCAGGCTGCCACATAACATTGAGCAGAATTCCATGTGCTATACATTAGGTCCTTCTTGGTTGTCCATTTTGCCTCAGTGTAATCAATAAGTAGTCAGCATCGCTAGGTTTGGGAGCTCCAATCTGAGACAGTGCCTCAAATCAGAAGTCACTTTGGACAGAGCCCCTGAGCTCATTTGGTGTAGCCATTTTCACCTGGTCCTGCCAAGCCTGACACTTTCTGAGTGATTTTCAAGTACATGAATTGTATCCCTTTGTCATATCTGAATGGAGGAACACCAGGAACTTCAGTAGCAGTCTCTTAAGTGACCTCCCCAAAATGATCCTTTGAGGCTTATCTTTCAGATACACTGAGATCTAAAGATAGCTGTATAAAGGGACTGTGGACTTCAGCCCATCAGATACACCAGTGTGCACGCATATGTGCTTGCGTGTGTATACATGTTCTCCCTGCCTGTGTCTGGGAACAGTGGAGGAAGTCAGCCAAGTTTCTGACCAGGGCTGCTAGGAACAATGGCTCAGGCTGTAGCCTGCACCGTTCAGGACACCATTTTCACAGACTGCAATGTGAATGGCCTTCCAGAAGTTGTGCAGTGTCCTTGTGGAAACTTAGGCCTTACCTTGAAAGCCAAAAGGAAGCCGCTGTTGTGGAAGAAAACCGTGTTGAGGAGTGGAAGGTCAGCGGGGTTGGGTTCTCTGGTTGGTCTGCAGCAGGGTCGCAGGCTCTGTTCTTGGCACAGGTGCACACATGTGTGCACATGGTACTTTCTGTATCTCTCCTTTCCTTTCATCCAGGCTGATTTGCGAGAGCTTCCCTTCCACACCTCTGTACCACAGGTGGACTGAGAAATGCCACAACAAATTAGAGGTAGGGTGTTAGTTCATGGGGGAGGGGGGGTCTGTTTCCCAGCTTAGGGCCCCTCTAGCCTCATGGAACCATTTATTTCCACCTTTGGCAGTTTTTATCTCCACAGAGCCCTCTTCTTGAAACCCAGTCCCATGTAATAACACACGATTATTTCATGCAACACAGCTCAGTCGATGTTCACAGTGCCAGCTACCCCAGTTTCCTGGGCACCACTCGACTGGGAAGGCCTGATATGAAAGAACATGCACAGCGCAGCGACATGAGGTGTTCACCACCAAACATAGAGGCAGAAGGGAGCTGCAAAGCTATGGTAGCTAGAGGAGGACTGGCTTTCTTGACGTTGTTTCACAACAAGCCTCTGGCCTCTGCAGTTCACTCATTTGGCCTGGCATTTGCCCTGGGCTATGAGAGGACGTTTCATTCAGTGTAAGTCAGATTAATCCCCAGGCTTGTGGGATCAGGGTGGGAGTCTCCCCTCTACTGCAGTCCTTCCTGCAAAACCAGTCCTAGGCTTCTGCCTTTGTTTTTGTTAAGTGACTGGATAGTCCTGAATCTCCTCCAATCTCTTCCACTTTGCAAACTTCACAGAAGCATTTGACCAGGAACTTAAAGATTCACAGGGGGCACTGACTGTGAGCTAAGGCTTCAGACATGCAAAGTGCACAGCCCTGGGAAGCAGCAGCATCCGGGACAGGAGGCTCCCATCACTTCACATGAGGATGGTGTGGGTTTTGCACATCAAACACCCGTAGAAACCCAGCGGTGGCCCAAGTTGGACACACGGCCTGGGAGGTAGGGCTGAGTGAGGCCGCAGACCAGGGAGCTACCTGTGCCTGCAGCTTGCGTACACTTAGTCACACCACCTCAGGCCACTCGCGGTTTGCTTACCTGCTCATGGTTGCTCTCCCACCAATCTCCATACTCCCTTTGGGGGCGAAACACTCTATTTCCCACTGGTGCTGGGCCAGTCTCCTGTCTTTGTACCTGATGAGCATCAACAAGGACAGGAGCGAACAGAGAGATGTGATTGTGGGCTTCCCTGGCCGGGCTGAGGGAGAGCTGGGGCTATGGAGGGTGGCCCCGTGGCTGGACAGGGCTCCTGCTTTCACTGCAGTGCTGGCCTCTGGTGCTGCAGATGGCTGTGATGATACGTTGACAGTGCTAGGGGGCGGTTTTGTTCCTTCTTGGTTGAACCACATGCGGTCCACCCTTTTAAACTGCCTATGGATCATACTTAAGAACCAGTGGTCAAAGGAATGTAGTTCATAGCATCTAAGGAAAAGATGAATATCAGTAAATTAGAACTTATTTGATGTTTACCATGTTCCAGACATGGTGCTGGAATTTGACCTCAAGGCAGTCCTGGCAAAAACTCATAGTAGAGCCTCTGTTATTGTTATATTCATTTTACTAAAGCAGAAACCTAAGATTATAAGGACTGACTGAACAAAGACTTGACTATAGGAAGCCCAGTTCAGAACCTATACTTTTGGCTATTATAATGTGTTGCTTCTGACTTTAAAAAGTCATCCTTATCATTAATGAACCTTTGCTGAGTGGTACCATGTCTAAGCGTTATATTAGAGACTGGTGATGCCAGAAGAGAAAAGAAATGTTCCTTGGAGGTGAGAGGTTTATATAATCCTTAAGCTGCAGTGTGACAGTCAGGACTGGGCTGCCTGCCTTGTGTAGGGTGGCTCAAACAGCCTTTATATAAGAGTTGGCATTTCACTACACCTGGAAGGTACTAGAAGTTTCAACTAATATAAGTTATGTGATTTCCAGCATTTGTCTGCTACCTGGTACGTGAGGATGAATCCTTATGTTTGTATGTCAGTTTTCAGAGTCAACATGCTTTCACAGAAATAATCTTGTTTTTTTATCATCAGTTTAAGCTTGTGGGGTAATTAAAGAGGCACTGTTATCACCATTTGCCAGCGGAGGAAACAAACTGACTTAACTAATGTGAGCAAAATCACAAGGCTAGTTAGTAGAGAGTCATAGTCCATAGAGCTCACAAGGGTCCAAGACGCTTAAGGTTTGATGTGTATTACCTCTTCCCTTCCAAATCGGGAGCTTGAACTGGTGCCCCTTCATGCATGTTCCTGGTATTCAGCAGGCAGTGATCAAGTGACTTGCTTTCAGAAGACCTGCTTACCCTTGATATAGTCAGTTTTTAGAGATGTTTCTTTTCATGCTGTCTCAACATTAATATTAAATAAAACAAAAGGCAATCAAATTATAATCATGATTTGTCCCGGGATAAAGGCTTTCCTCATAACTTTGTTCTCTTCTAAGATGTTAAAAGTATTTAGCATCTGAGTGAAAGTGTTGTGGCTTATTAAATCAAACTAAATGGATTACCTTCTTCAGTAGACATTAGATGAGCATCTATTAAATTCTAGGCCACAGGCTTTATTCTGGGGATAGAGAGATAAATAACCCACAGGTCTTGCCTCATAGAGCTCATATTCTCTTGGGAGAAGGAAGGCAAGAAAGCAGTATGTACACTGTGACTTTAGGTCTAGGCCATGAAGAAAACAGGAAAAGAACTTAAGGGACCAGATTTAGCAAGCTTTACTGCATCAAAGAAAACACTGTAGAAGAGATCCTTTGTAAAGTACCAACTGTCGAACAACATTCCACATTTCAGCAGAAAAAGCATTTTGTATTTATTTGTGAATTGAGTTACACAGCCAGAATGTGATTTTAGAGATTAATTTAAACATTGATAGAATTATTCATGGTTCCTCACAAAGGGGTCCTTAAAGTATTTTTGAAAATCTTCTGTTAGACTTATTTCCAGTTAATGTAAATATTTTAATGGGTAATTCAGGGCACCTACACACCCTATTCAAAAGCTGTTCTCTCTGTCTCTCTGTGTCTGTCTCATGTACACACACAGACTGCCAGGTGTCCCTGTTTATGAAACAGATCCTAAACATTCTGTTCTCTTATAACCCAATCTCTTTTGGTAAAGGATTTTACAAAAATATAAACAGTGCAAGTCCCAACTTATTCCAAAAAACAAGAGACACATTAGCCTTTTTTGGAACTTTCAAATGGTTCTTGTATTCAAAGTAAGGTGGAAATTTCATTTATAGATTGAGAAGTTCATCTTTGCTTTCAAATTGGACCTTTTTCCTGTCTATAATTACAGCTGAATTATGTTTACTAGCTACTTAAATAGACCACATTTTCATTCATTCACTTATTATCGCTTTCAACAATAATGTACTGTTTAAAGTAGCTAATAATGCTTTTATAATCTCTGCTGCAGCTATATAATTCTATTTGGGCTTATTTCAGAAATATAAAACATCAACTAAAAATGTTGAAGCTTTTCAGAATCTATAACTAATAAAATATCAGTGAAATTTATTTTTCTTATATAATAAATTCATGTATCTTTTAGGATCTTACTAAAACATAGGTACACATACACGTATACATGTATACATACTTGGGAGGACTGTTTTAAGTGCTTTATAAATATTATCTCACTTTTCAAAGAAAATGCTTTATAATAATTTTCAAGGTCACAGTAAAAATAACTATATAAATAACTTAATCACTTTGTTATACACAAGAACTTGATATAATTTAAAATAACCTATAAAAAGAAATAATGATAACTCCAGAATATTGAATGTACCACATTCTTTTTCCTGTTTTTTCTTCAGTTCTTAAAGCTACTCTACAGAGTAGGTGGTGGTATCATTCCAAAGAGGCAGGCCTTGAGGATCAGTATCAGTAAACCCAAGTTCACATGATTTTAGAGTGTGAAACCCAGGATCAGAAAGTGTGCCTGTCTGATTCTAAAGCTCATCTTATTTCCATTCAACTTCCATATATGTAACAGTGTCAATAATCTTAGAAACAAAGCTATGGCTTATAAACTTTACACTGTGTTCCCTCCTTTGGGTCCTTATAGATGCACTACACATGTTTGATTTACAGCATTCCTTATTGCTGAATGCTCCATGTGCAAGGCACTGTGATAAGGAGCATCTGGGTAACAATGTCATTGGTAAGTTCACAGCCTGGAGGGGAGAATGGGATGTAAACAGATAATTTTTAAACATAATGAGAAGTTTTATTATAGAAATATACAAGAAGGACTCTTAACCCACACCAGAATGGCAGGAGAAACTTCAGTAAGATCTGATCCTAGGGTAAGTCTTCAAAGATGAGTAGAAATGCAGTGTGAGCAGACAGGTAGACAGGCAGAAGAAAAATGCAAGCACAAACAGGAGGCTTACCAGCATGGCGTATATGGGGAAACAGTGCCTTTAAAAGAAAGAAAAAAAAAAAACTGGTGGTGATTTAGTTGCTAGATTCTGTTCAACTATTTTGTGACCTCATGGCCTATAGCCTGCCAAGCTCCTCTGTCCATGGGATTTTTCTGGCAAGAATACTGGACTGCATAGACTGGGTTACCATTCCCTTCTCTAGGGGATTTTCTGGATCCAGGAATGGAATCTATGTATCCTGCATTGGCAGGCGGATTCTTTATGCCGAGCCAATCAAGTGTAAAATAATAAAAAGTAAAATGTGTTGTGTGGATGGAGAAGGATGTAAAACATAGCTTATGGATGAATTTATACTGTAGATTGTGAAATCTTAAGGCTAAGAAGAATAACAGTTAATATTTAGATAAAGTCCTGTGTAGCGGAGGGATTGGAATGAAAGATAGACTCATTTTATTGCAGTAGTCACATGAGAGATGATGAGATAATTCCTTGGGGTCATGGTAATGTGGAAGAAGAGTAGATAACAGTTTAAAAAAGATATAGGAGGTAAATGAATAGGATTACTGATGAGTTTAAGAGGAAGAATTGTAGAATGCTACCTCAGTTACTGCCTTGAGTGGTGCACTTACTGAGTTCAGAAAATATAGTAGAGGGTGTATATTTAGAGGAAGAAGTAAAAGCTTTGTTTTAGAATATTGGGTTTTAGATGTTGGTGGAACATACAATTGGACAAATTCAGAACACATGTGGGTTTAAGCATCCAGAAGTTAGGGACTCTTACGTACTTGGGAGCCATCAGCACACAGATGATTGCAACTACCATGAGAATGGTTGAAAGTACCCACAGAGGGCAGTTAACTATGGGACGGTGGATGGAAGGGAATTTCATACTTCCTCATTCTACCTGTTCCCAAATTTCTGTAACACTGTTAACATAAGCATTCCCTCTAAACAAAGATGCTGAGTATAGCTTTGACATTTTGGTTTCTGCGCCATACTCTTGCTATGAAAAACTGTTGTAATAGGTTTTAAATATTTAAGAATGATTTGTTCTGACATTCAATTTAGTTACCTTATGCAAATTATTTTTTTTGCGGGGGGGGGGGTTCCTTTTGTCTGTCCTTTGTCCAGGAAACCCTAGTTCCTATTTACTTAGTTTTTTTTTTAAAAGATTTAGGGCTTCCCCTGGTGGTCCAGTGGATAAGGACACCGCCTTGCAGTGCAAGGGGCACCGGTTCGATCCCTGGCCTGGGAAGATCCCACGTGCCGCGGAGCGGCTGGACTGATGTGTCCAATCACCGAGTGGGAGCTCTGGAGCGCATGCGCCCAGAGCCGGCGCTCTGCAACGACAGACGCCACCGCGATGGGAGGCCCACAGGAGCCAAAGAACAAAGACGGATGAAAACAGAGAAATGAAAGACCAATAGAAGTGGCCCGCCCGCTCCCCTCCCTCCCCAACCCGACCCCCGCCCAAAATAAATAAATAAATAGCGGCTCGGTGATTGGACACATCAGTCCAGCCGCTCCGCGGCACGTGGGATCTTCCCAGGCCAGGGATCGAACCGGCGCCCCTTGCACTGCAAGGTGGTGTCCTTACCCACTGGACCACCAGGGGAAGCCCCGGGGAAGCCCCCTCTTTACTTAGTTTTGAAAGAGCCCATGTTTATCTTGTGAATTTAAAAAATATGGGGGTAATCACTCAGGATTGGATAGTAAATGTAGTTTATCCATAATGATTTGAATAAAAATTCCATCTGTACTCTTTTTCCATCATTTCTGTCAGTGTCTACTAGACATGGGATTACTGAAATTTATATATAGACTATGTGGTCCAGAATGGATAAATGAATCCAGAATGAGACGAACAACCAGCAAAATGAATAAATTCAAAGAAATATGTGTATACTAGGTGAAATAGCAGTTATTGTGGATATGATACCTAAAGTTAGAAGGAAAAGAGAGAGTTTGATATGCGAACTATTACTTATGTGAGGGAGATTTGGGTAATACATTTATCAGAGGCAGAATGGCTAACATGATAATTCTAATTGTATTAGAAGTGAATCATTATAATTTAGAAGTTAGCCTATGATTATAGATTGCCCTTTTGTTGACTTGTCACTACGTTGTGTCTGCATTTTTCTGCAATCCCACAAACTTTAGCTCACCTGACTCCTCTGTCCATGGGATTTCCCAGGCAAGAATATTGGAGTAAGTTGCCTTTCCCTTCTACAGGGAGTCTTCTTGACCCAAAGATTGAGTCTGTGTCTCCTGCCTTGGCAGGGGGATTCTTTCCCATTAAGCCACCTGGGAAGCCCTAATTTGCCCTTGATATAGCCATTAAAGTAACTCAGAATGATAGCAGAGCTTGGAGTAGACAGAAATTCTTCACCCAAAAGTTGATAGCAAATAGTAATTTTAAATGAAGTGGAAAGATAGAGGGATAACTAGATGTTAGAAGACTCAAAGAAGGTGGTTTTTGATTTTATATTTCAATATGACACGTGGAATACATATGGAAGCCATAGGAGTTGCTGATTCCCAGCCCTGGGCCCTGAGGAATATGTGCTGTTGAAGGATAAGTAACCTTCTGTGAAAGATCTACAGAGGAATGAATGTTCTTAGGAAAGAATTAGGTTTTAAAGTTAAATAAAATACAGTAAAGGGAGTGTTTAGTGAAGAGATTGAAGATGCAGGGTGTTTTACAAGAAATAGGATTTATAGACTTAAAACTCAACATTCAAAAAACCATGGCATGTAGTCCTGTCACTTCAAACAGAGGGGGAAAACGTGTAAGCAGTGACAGATTTTCTCTTGTTTGGCTCCATAATCACTGCAGACAGTGACTGAAACCATGAAAGTAAAAGACATTTGCTCCTTGAAAGGAAGGTATGACAAGCCTATACAGCATATTAAAAATCAGAGACATCATTTAGCTGACAAACGTCCATATAGGCAAAACTGTGGATTTCCTAGTAGTCATGTATGGATGTGAGAGTTGGACAATATAGAAGACTGAGCACTGAAGAATTGATGCCTTCAAAATGTGGTATTGGAGAAGACTCTTGAGAGTCCCTTGGAATGCAAGGAAATCAAACCAGTCAATCCTAAAGGAAATCAATCCTGAATATACATTGGAAGGACTGATGCTGAAGCTGAAGCTCCAATACTTTGGCCATATGGTACAAAGAGCCAACTCATTGGAAAAGACCCCGATGCTGGGAAAGACTGAGGGCAGGAGGAGAAGGGGGCCACAGAGGATGAGATGGTTAGATAGCATCACTAACTCAAAGGACATGAATCTGAGCAAAGTCCAGGAGATAATGCACAACAGGGAAGCCTGGTGTGCTGTAGTCCATGGGGTCTCAAAGAGTTGGACAAGACTTAGTGACTGAACAGCAACAGAGATTACAGACCTTTAAAATGGTTTGGAAGGACAAAGTCCAGTGAATGAAACAAAGACCAATATGCGTAACATGAGATGTTAGGAAGATTCCGACATCTGAAATGTCAATGTTCACTCTTGCTGTCTCTTGTTTAACTGTTTACATTTCTTAATAGTAATTTCTTAATAATAATTTCCAAATGGCTTTAATCCAAAGACAAATACTTAAATCTTGTTTCCCTGTCTTATAAAAAAAACATGTTTTAGATTCCCAGCCCTGGGCCCTGAGGAATATGTGCTGTTGAAGGATAAGTAACCTTCTGTGAAAGATCAGAGGAATGAATGTTCTTAGGAAAGAATTAGGTTTTAAAGTTAAATAAAATACAGTAAAGGGAGTGTTTAGTGAAGAGATTGAAGATGCAGGGTGTTTTACAAGAAATAGGATTTATAGACTTAAAACTCAACATTCAAAAAACCATGGCATGTAGTCCTGTCACTTCAAACAGAGGGGGAAAACGTGTAAGCAGTGACAGATTTTCTCTTGTTTGGCTCCATAATCACTGCAGACAGTGACTGAAACCATGAAAGTAAAAGACATTTGCTCCTTGAAAGGAAGGTATGACAAGCCTATACAGCATATTAAAAATCAGAGACATCATTTAGCTGACAAACGTCCATATAGGCAAAACTGTGGATTTCCTAGTAGTCATGTATGGATGTGAGAGTTGGACAATATAGAAGACTGAGCACTGAAGAATTGATGCCTTCAAAATGTGGTATTGGAGAAGACTCTTGAGAGTCCCTTGGAATGCAAGGAAATCAAACCAGTCAATCCTAAAGGAAATCAATCCTGAATATACATTGGAAGGACTGATGCTGAAGCTGAAGCTCCAATACTTTGGCCATATGGTACAAAGAGCCAACTCATTGGAAAAGACCCCGATGCTGGGAAAGACTGAGGGCAGGAGGAGAAGGGGGCCACAGAGGATGAGATGGTTAGATAGCATCACTAACTCAAAGGACATGAATCTGAGCAAAGTCCAGGAGATAATGCACAACAGGGAAGCCTGGTGTGCTGTAGTCCATGGGGTCTCAAAGAGTTGGACAAGACTTAGTGACTGAACAGCAACAGAGATTACAGACCTTTAAAATGGTTTGGAAGGACAAAGTCCAGTGAATGAAACAAAGACCAATATGCGTAACATGAGATGTTAGGAAGATTCCGACATCTGAAATGTCAATGTTCACTCTTGCTGTCTCTTGTTTAACTGTTTACATTTCTTAATAGTAATTTCTTAATAATAATTTCCAAATGGCTTTAATCCAAAGACAAATACTTAAATCTTGTTTCCCTGTCTTATACACACACCTGAATAAAATGATGTGCATGTTTTAGGGATAAATTATTTAATCATGCCTTGGTCTGTTAATATATAAGATTGCTTTTGAAGCACATACTTTATTTTAAATGATGCACAAATTGAAGGCTTTAGTAAAATTTAGAAGAAAAAAAAAGTCAGCGAAAGGAAGATGGAAAATGTTGGAAAGTTCATGTATGTTTTCTGTGTAAATTGAATATGGAATGGACACTAAGGGGGCAAGAGAGGAGAACTGGAGAGTCAGTGTGTAGGAGGGTATTCTTTAAGGAAATTTCTCACGTAAATGATCATAAATGCATAACATTTACAAAGTAAATTTAAATTCTTTTTGCTTCAACTACTTTCTGTTATTCAGAATAGAAGTATGGCGTGAGCATATAAAAATGATATGGGAAGGGATAGTCTTTTTGGCCAATAAATGCAGAAAAAGTAAAACTTATTGAAGTAGCTATAGAACAAATCATTTTGAAATTCAGAAAGCCCAGTCAGTGATTTTCACAACACAGTTGTTGTCAAGGAGGCAGTTTTGAGGCTAAGATTAAGTATAAACCTGGATAACTAGAGTATTAAAAAATAATCAGAGTGAATAAAATTTGTGAATGAATAGATGGATGAATGAACGAATAAATTAGGAAGGTAATTTGAGGGGTTATCAGATCTTAAGAGGGCTTTGTTGTTCATTTTGTTTGGTTTTGTTTTTTAATAAGTAGACACTAAAATAGCTTTGTAGACTTCTATCAAGAGCTCAAAGAACAGAAAAAGAATGAAAGATGTTTAGGGAAAGAGAATAACTAATACAGAGTTTTGAGATAATTACAAGAAAAAGAAGGAAAGAACACATGGTTTTCACTTATGCTTCATAATGAAACAGTTGACATATACCATAGGCTTCATTTTCAAAACAGTGCCAGAATCTGACCGTTTCTTGCTACTTCTTCTATTTACTACTTTGGTCCAAATCATTATTTTTGCTATAAAAATTTTAGCAAACTGGTCCTGCTTCTGTATTACTAACATCTTACCCCACTCCCCACCCAAACCAACCCAATAAAAATTTTAACCTCTGTTAAAATGATGTGCATGTTTTAGGGATAAATTATTTAATCATGCCTTGGTCTGTTAATATATAAGATTGCTTTTGAAGCACATACTTTATTTTAAATGATGCACAAATTGAAGGCTTTAGTAAAATTTAGAAGAAAAAAAAAGTCAGCGAAAGGAAGATGGAAAATGTTGGAAAGTTCATGTATGTTTTCTGTGTAAATTGAATATGGAATGGACACTAAGGGGGCAAGAGAGGAGAACTGGAGAGTCAGTGTGTAGGAGGGTATTCTTTAAGGAAATTTCTCACGTAAATGATCATAAATGCATAACATTTACAAAGTAAATTTAAATTCTTTTTGCTTCAACTACTTTCTGTTATTCAGAATAGAAGTATGGCGTGAGCATATAAAAATGATATGGGAAGGGATAGTCTTTTTGGCCAATAAATGCAGAAAAAGTAAAACTTATTGAAGTAGCTATAGAACAAATCATTTTGAAATTCAGAAAGCCCAGTCAGTGATTTTCACAACACAGTTGTTGTCAAGGAGGCAGTTTTGAGGCTAAGATTAAGTATAAACCTGGATAACTAGAGTATTAAAAAATAATCAGAGTGAATAAAATTTGTGAATGAATAGATGGATGAATGAACGAATAAATTAGGAAGGTAATTTGAGGGGTTATCAGATCTTAAGAGGGCTTTGTTGTTCATTTTGTTTGGTTTTGTTTTTTAATAAGTAGACACTAAAATAGCTTTGTAGACTTCTATCAAGAGCTCAAAGAACAGAAAAAGAATGAAAGATGTTTAGGGAAAGAGAATAACTAATACAGAGTTTTGAGATAATTACAAGAAAAAGAAGGAAAGAACACATGGTTTTCACTTATGCTTCATAATGAAACAGTTGACATATACCATAGGCTTCATTTTCAAAACAGTGCCAGAATCTGACCGTTTCTTGCTACTTCTTCTATTTACTACTTTGGTCCAAATCATTATTTTTGCTATAAAAATTTTAGCAAACTGGTCCTGCTTCTGTATTACTAACATCTTACCCCACTCAACCCAAACCAACCCAATCAACTCAATCTCCACAGAACAACCAGAATATCTGGTCAAGGCAAACATATTTTTATATTACTTCTCTGTTCAAAACTCTCAGTTACCCATCTCCCAGAGTAAAATCTAAATTTCTTATAATGGCTTACCAAGTTCTATGCAATCTTATTTCTCTGATCCTATAACTTACTCATTTTTACCTCTCTTGCTTTACTTTGTTCTCTTTGAAGACATCCTCCCACCAAAGTGCCTTTGCTTTGGCTATTTCCTCTGCCTTGAGGACTTCTGTCTCAAATATCCTGAGCGATTATCTCTTTGAAATCTTTTCTCAAATGTTACTTTTTCAATATAGCCTGCCATGACCACCCAGTTTAACAATGCCAACTGTGGAGATTTCCTGGTGGTCCACTGGCTAAAGAGTCCGCCTTGCAGTGCCAGGGGCGCCAGTTTGATCCCTGGCCCGGGAAGATCCCATGTGCCGTGGAGCAGCTGAACCAGTGTGTGTCAGCATTCTGCAGCGCATTCGCCCAGAGCCAATGCTCTACAAGGAGAGTGGCCACTGCAATGTTAGGCCCACACAGGCTGAAGAATAAAAATGGATGAAAATAAATAAACAAAAGTTCAACAAAAGAGGCCAAAAATTACAAAAAAAAAAAAAAAAAAAAAAAGCCAACTGTGACTTTACTCTTCTTTCTCTTCCTACCATTTCTTGCATTTATTTAATCCAACGTAATTTATATTTTTCCTGTTTTGTTTTACTTGCTGTCTGTTTTTCCTAGAAGAATCTTCAAAAGAATGTGAACACTATGAAGCCATGGATTTTAGGCTTTTCCCTTCACTGCCGTCCTTTCGGTGCTGTGACACCGTTGCGCTTGTAACAGGTAACATTTGTTGAATGAATATGCTGCATACATGAATGAATGAATGGAAAGAGAGCCATGCTAAGGGAGAATGTTCAGGTGGGGAGGAGGAAAGGTTAGCAAGGTTATAATAAATGACGTTAGGTCTCTCAAAGTTGGCGTGATAATAAGAGAAGAGTGGTTGGAATTTGAGCTTTGTGAAAGTATGGGTGGAAAAGTGAAATGGCTGTTTTGGGCAGAAAGCTTATGGAGTTAGCAAAAATATCGGGAAACTGACAGGTGAATCATGCAAGGTTGTATAAAAGATCCTTATTTCTAAAAACATTTTTGCCTGTCTTTCATGTAGCCCTGTTCTTCACACCAAGTGGTTCCATTCTTGCATTCAGGAGGTAGATGCTGATTAGACTGAGCCGAGAATGCTAGCCAATTTTACTTGTCGTGGTCAGGCAGTGACCATGAAAGAGGGCATTCTGGAGATTTCTAAGAATTTTTAAGTCTTATCAAGAAAACACTGGAAAGCATGGTCCCTTTTGCTGTGAACAGTTGTTTGGGTGCTATACCTGACCGTGTTATAACCATTTTGTGGGATGAGATAAGTGGAGCTAACATTTCAGAAGATGGTGGCACGGGAGATGAAGTGAATGCAGGTCCTAGACAGCGCCTCTGAGCCACTGCATTAGCCTCTTGAACCTGAGAACTTCTTAAATGTGAGATTGTTTTCCTTATGATGTAAGTCACCGTGAATTATGTTTTAGATACTCTGATGCGACCTCCTCCTACCGCTGACCTTGTTTCATTACTTTCTCTACCAAGGCTTAGTTCCAGAATTTCTAAGGTGGTTTGTAGCATTTGCTTATGTTTAGGTATTCATTAAAGGGCACATGTGTATGTGTATTTATGAAAACCTTAAAGAGACAAGTTACTACCAAATACTTTAGTCCTGCCTAACCATTTATTTGTAAAAAGTATAGGAGTCTCCATAGAGTTATGTTTGTATAGAAAACAAAAGAGGGAGACAGACTGAGGAAACCAAGGTATTGTGATCTCAATAATTCAGATTTGGAAAATGCCTAACCATGGAACAAACACCTCTGTTCACTTATCAGAAGCTATGCTAATTACAGTCATAAGCTGTGCAATATTGTGACATAAGATTTCAGATCACCAAAATGTATTTTTCATATGTATTGGGTCTTCCTCCACTATTACTGACTCAAGCTCTTGGAATTTTCTAAGTACTGAGAGTGATAAATATGTCTTCTATGATGTTAATGAGGTGACTTTTGGAACTCTGCTAAGGATGGGGCCTGGTTGCCAGTGGACCCAGCCAAGGGATTAGAGGATTAGAACTTCCAGTCCCACCCTTTTAACCTCCATAAAGGGTGGGAGGAGAAAGGAGCCAGAGATGGATCTCTACTGCCAGTGATAAGTGATGTAATCAGCCGTGCCTATGTGATGAAGCCTCTATGAAAACCCAAAGGATGGGTTTGGAAACTTTGGTGTCTTGTAGAGGTGTCTGCAGAGTGCAGTGCCTGGAGAGGACATGAAAGCTCCGTGTCGCTACCGCGTCTTGCTCTTGGCATCTCTTCTGTCTGGCTGTTCTGAGTTCTATCCTTTTGCAATAAATCTGTGATCTAGAAAGTACAGTGTTTCTCTGAGTCCTGTGAACCACTCTAGCAAATGTATCCAGCTGAGGAGGGGATCACGTGAACCTCCGATTTATAGGCAGTCAGTGAGAAATCCAGATACCAACTTGGACTTGGGACTGGCCATGGCATCCAAGGAGAAGGGGTCGTGGGAACCTCCAGTTTGTTGTTGGTTGGAGATAGCCATAGAGGGAGGGCAGACCTGTGGGAATGAGCCCTGACCCTGTGGGATCTGATGTTCTCTTCAAGTAGGTAGGGTCAGAATTGAGTTGAATTGTCAGACACCCAGTTGGTGTTTAGATAAGTCTGTTGAGGGAGACCCCTGTAATTGAAACTGGGTCCAGGAGCCCAAAATGACCAGTTATTGTGTGTTCAGTTCTCAAATGGATTAACTAGTGGGAATTATTACAAATCCAGATACTTAAAATACTTATATAAAATTCTTGGTCACATGTATTTTCAGAACTGGCATTGACTGGCATGTATTTTTCAAAGATTTCCCTCAGTTACATTTCAAGTCACTAGACTAGGAAACTGTCAAGAAAAACAAAATGAAGAAAACGAAGCTTAGTGTTCCTGTGTGCTTATCCCTTAGCCAGTCAGTTACACATTCATGTAACAGAGGTCTTGGCTTTAATCAATGATGATTTGGAATTCTTTTCCAAGCACCACCTGAGTTCGATTATAGTAAGTTGAGGATCCAGTTTTTCTCAGTTCTCCCTTTCACTTTGCCTTGCCTGGCTTTGGACAGGATGTTTCTGCCTTTAGTTTTCAAGTTTGACTCTGGTCCAGTCATTGTCCCCTCTTCCCCTGTGTACCAGCACAGACCACTGTGGGTGCATTCGACCTTGTTCCTACGTTGTCTCCTCAAACACCAGGTGGAACCTCAGCTTTTACTCTCCAGGCAAACTTTGGATCAATCACCTATGCTTGGTTATATCTGCCGTGAGCATCTGGAAACTCAGTTTCAACTTTTATTTTATTTTTAAAATATTTATGTTTACATTTTATTGGAGTCTAGTTGCTTTATAATGTTGTGTTATCTTCTGCTGTACAGCAGAGTGAATCAGTCATATATATGTCCTCTTTTTTGTAGAGTATCTCACAGTTTCTAATTTTAAAATGTACACAGCAGAGTGCAAAGCTGCATTTTATATTTCAGTTACTGCCACATTACCTTGAGGGTCATCCTAATTTTGGATTCTGACAGTAATAAAGTAAGAACAGAAACTATGGTGTCCATTTGAATAGCATCTAAAATATTGCAGAAAGCATCTCCTGTACCATTTAATTCTCTCAATAAGCTAAAGTATGTAATTGTTCTCCTCCTCCTTCAGACTCTCAGTCATAGAGTCTGGCCAATGCCCCATAAGTGGTAAGTCACAGAAATGGGGCTGGAAATCAGATGTCTTACCTCCAGATATCATGCTCCTTATTAACACCTCACTTTCTTCATTTTATGCTGGGGAGGAAAAAAAAAAAAAAAAACCCTTGTCTAAATAATTTGATAACCCATTTGAGGGACTGAAAAGGTCACACGTGAAAGCAACAGTGTGTACTTAGTAGAGTGAGGTTTTGAGCACAATATAGACTTAGTTTTTCAAAGGTCAGATTTGACGACATAGTGGCCAAGCAGCATAAATCACCCTGCAGGCCTCTAATGAGAGTTTGCAGACCCAGAAATACGCACAAGTCTGAAGGCTATGAAAGAGGCGTCTCTGAGAAGATCAGTGTTGATGCGTGGGATGCTGTCTGATAGCACAGGGGTGAAGTGGCAGAATACTTCAGCCACTCTTAAGATGTTACAGAGAGCGCTGAACCCAAAGCCAAAGACATCCTTTCAAGTCACATTGATCAAAGGCGAATTCTAGATGTAAGCAGAAGGAGAAGGAACACTCTTAGGAGTGAATCTTCCGAGGGGAAGAGGAAGGCCAAATCTGGTTCATTATCACAAAGTCATATTGCCAAGTCATTCCCGAGTTCACTCTCATCCCCTTGCCCTCTGTGAGCCCACACAGAAGTAAATTTATTAGCATGCTTTACTACGTGTTTCGGCAGGTCTTGTGGTCTCCATATACAGAAAAACAGTGTTTGCCCAGACTTGAAATGTCAGGTTGATTCATTCGGAGATTTCAGGTTGAAGACAAAAAATTTCGCAAGATGAATAGGCCACAAAAAGAATATCAGAAATGAATATACATTGAGAAAGTATTTGAGAAGCTGCCAGGGAACATACTGCTCTATCCTCTGTAAAATAAAAGGAAGTAGAAGTTGACAGGGTGGGCGGGGAAGCAATGCAAATAAACCCTTCACATGTAAAGAATCAGCTTTGTGGACCTAGGAATTGTATTCAGAGGAATTTATTCTAAAGGAATGGTTCAAGAAGCTCTAAGGCTTCTTGCAAAGACTTTCCTCTTCAGTGATACAGAAAATGGCAAAAACAATACAAAACAAGAACACAGCAACCACTGGAGAACAGTTTAATACACTACAGCACAGCACACGATTATGGAAATGCGTTAAACTTTGTACTGAGTAAAGCCATTCATTGAGCTTCTAGAGAATTCCCAAAGGAAGTATTTCAGTCCCACTTATGACGAGAACTTGCTTTCAGATTTGAATTATCTGAAGTTATTGCCTTTCCATTGTGTGCTCTCCTTCAACATCCCTATTTGTTTCACAATCAGTAGAAATTCAGGAAAATACAGATTTTAATACTATTTCGAAGGTGCATTTCAAGCTTACACAACATCCTCAAGAGGGAAACATTTTCAGGGAGGAGCTACATGTTGACCAGAAGGAGGGTCTCCATAGGAGAACAGGGTCAGTGGAAAGACACATTGCAGTAGCGTTCATTTAAAATTGCTGGTTGCTGTTTTCAGGTTGGGCTTCCCAGGTGGCGCTAATGATCAAGAACCCACCTGCCAATGTAGGAACCATAAGAGACGTGGGTTTATGGAATCCAAAAGACTTTGTGCTCCTGTATTCTTGTGAACAGGGAAGCACCTCTTAGGAGTGAATCTTCCGAGGGAAGAGGAAGGCCAAATCTGGTTCATTATCACAAAGTCATATTGCCAAGTCATTCCCGAGTTCACTCTCATCCCCTTGCCCTCTGTGAGCCCACACAGAAGTAAATTTATTAGCATGCTTTACTACGTGTTTCGGCAGGTCTTGTGGTCTCCATATACAGAAAAACAGTGTTTGCCCAGACTTGAAATGTCAGGTTGATTCATTCGGAGATTTCAGGTTGAAGACAAAAATTGCGCAAGATGAATAGGCCACAAAAAGAATATCAGAAATGAATATACATTGAGAAAGTATTTGAGAAGCTGCCAGGGAACATACTGCTCTATCCTCTGTAAAATAAAAGGAAGTAGAAGTTGACAGGGTGGGCGGGGAAGCAATGCAAATAAACCCTTCACATGTAAAGAATCAGCTTTGTGGACCTAGGAATTGTATTCAGAGGAATTTATTCTAAAGGAATGGTTCAAGAAGCTCTAAGGCTTCTTGCAAAGACTTTCCTCTTCAGTGATACAGAAAATGGCAAAAACAATACAAAACAAGAACACAGCAACCACTGGAGAACAGTTTAATACACTACAGCACAGCACACGATTATGGAAATGCGTTAAACTTTGTACTGAGTAAAGCCATTCATTGAGCTTCTAGAGAATTCCCAAAGGAAGTATTTCAGTCCCACTTATGACGAGAACTTGCTTTCAGATTTGAATTATCTGAAGTTATTGCCTTTCCATTGTGTGCTCTCCTTCAACATCCCTATTTGTTTCACAATCAGTAGAAATTCAGGAAAATACAGATTTTAATACTATTTCGAAGGTGCATTTCAAGCTTACACAACATCCTCAAGAGGGAAACATTTTCAGGGAGGAGCTACATGTTGACCAGAAGGAGGGTCTCCATAGGAGAACAGGGTCAGTGGAAAGACACATTGCAGTAGCGTTCATTTAAAATTGCTGGTTGCTGTTTTCAGGTTGGGCTTCCCAGGTGGCGCTAATGATCAAGAACCCACCTGCCAATGTAGGAACCATAAGAGACGTGGGTTTAATCCCTGGGATGGGAAGATCCCCTGGAGTAGGAAATGACTTTGTGCTCCTGTATTCTTGCCTGGAAAATTGCATGGGTAGAGGAGCCTGCTGGGCTACGGTTCACGAAGCCACAAAGAGTCAGACGTGACTGAGGCGCGAGCATTTCTTCAGGTTGAGAAATGTTCAGATGAAACAATTTATTCTTTCTAAAGGCAGATGAGCAGTTTTCCAGCAGGAATCTTTCCTAACATTTTTTTGTGCATAGAAACTGGAAAAACTTGATAGGACAAGCTGGGCAATAATGGCAGTGATAGCCAGGATTTACTGAGCACTTGGAATAGACCAGACACAGTCTATACCCACATTTTACTGATTTAATCACTGCAACAGCCTTATGAACTAGGTCCTTCTAATATCTCTATTTCACAAATGAGGAAGAACTAGCACGCAGAGAGATAAAGTCACTTGTCCACAGTTACTGGATTGATTAGCCATGATGCATATTATCATCCTGGCTATTTACACTAACTGGGCCGTTTGTTGGGCCATTCTGTCTTTACATTTTAAGTGGCTTAAGGTGCACAGGTAACTGTGCTGTGCTTCAAACCCTTCTATCTTTTTTTCCTGATCTCCTGGCTTAAGCCACTGTCTTTGCTCTTTTTTCAACCCTTACTACCCTAGAAGAGGGGCTTCCCAGGTGGCATTAGTGGTAAAGAACCTGCCTGCCACTGCAGGAGACATAAGAGGTGCAGGTTCAATCCCTGGGTTGGGAAGATCCCCTGGAGGAGATCATAGCGACCCACTCCAGTATCCTTGCCTGGAGAAATCCATGGACAGAGGAGTCTGGTGGACTATAGTTCATGACGTTGCACAGAGTCAGACACGACTAAAGCAATTTAGCACACACATTACCTTAGAAGGTTGGAAGACTGATCCTTTTTTTTAGTACTGACCCCAGTTGCAATTTTCCCTTAGCAACTTGGCTTTCTTCATCTGGGCTCTGTTGGAGCTCATGGCTCAGGACTTCTCTGTGGAAGCAGATTGCTCTGAACCTAATGGAGGATCAGGGTCCCCCACTTAGAGCAGTCCCATGTAAGGCCTGTTCCTACTTTGGTATTCACATTGTTTCAACCTTTTTCTTAAATAAAGGCCCACCGCCCCAACTGCATGAACGTTAAGTCTCACAAAACTTGAATATACCCCTGCTTTCCGGAGTTTGCTTCCTGGCTCAGAAGGATATCATGAACTAGCTGTGTGGAGCTCAGGGAGCTCTACTCAGTGCTCTGTAGTGACCTAAATGGGAAGGAAATCCAGAAAAGAGGGGCTATATGTATTCATATAGCTGATTCACTTGGCTGTATTGTAGAAATAAATACGACATTGTACCTCTACTCCAATAAAAATGAATAAAAAACCCAGAAGAACAAACTACCTCCTACCTCCGAAACAAGCTATGTTATGTTAGGAGACGTTCGGACGTCTTCTGAGTTATAATTTCCCTATTTGTAGAATGGAAGTGTTGGGGATCAGGTGATGTAATTTATGTAAAATTCTTGATCTTAATAGGTACATATTAATGTTAATTTTCCTATCTGTCATTCTAATAAACCGTCTGAAGGTTTTCTTGATTAGCCATGATGCATATTATCATCCTGGCTATTTACACTAACTGGGCCGTTTGTTGGGCCATTCTGTCTTTACATTTTAAGTGGCTTAAGGTGCACAGGTAACTGTGCTGTGCTTCAAACCCTTCTATCTTTTTTTCCTGATCTCCTGGCTTAAGCCACTGTCTTTGCTCTTTTTTCAACCCTTACTACCCTAGAAGAGGGGCTTCCCAGGTGGCATTAGTGGTAAAGAACCTGCCTGCCACTGCAGGAGACATAAGAGGTGCAGGTTCAATCCCTGGGTTGGGAAGATCCCCTGGAGGAGATCATAGCGACCCACTCCAGTATCCTTGCCTGGAGAAATCCATGGACAGAGGAGTCTGGTGGACTATAGTTCATGACGTTGCACAGAGTCAGACACGACTAAAGCAATTTAGCACACACATTACCTTAGAAGGTTGGAAGACTGATCCTTTTTTTTAGTACTGACCCCAGTTGCAATTTTCCCTTAGCAACTTGGCTTTCTTCATCTGGGCTCTGTTGGAGCTCATGGCTCAGGACTTCTCTGTGGAAGCAGATTGCTCTGAACCTAATGGAGGATCAGGGTCCCCCACTTAGAGCAGTCCCATGTAAGGCCTGTTCCTACTTTGGTATTCACATTGTTTAAACCTTTTTCTTAAATAAAGGCCCACCGCCCCAACTGCATGAACGTTAAGTCTCACAAAACTTGAATATACCCCTGCTTTCCGGAGTTTGCTTCCTGGCTCAGAAGGATATCATGAACTAGCTGTGTGGAGCTCAGGGAGCTCTACTCAGTGCTCTGTAGTGACCTAAATGGGAAGGAAATCCAGAAAAGAGGGGCTATATGTATTCATATAGCTGATTCACTTGGCTGTATTGTAGAAATAAATACGACATTGTACCTCTACTCCAATAAAAATGAATAAAAAACCCAGAAGAACAAACTACCTCCTACCTCCGAAACAAGCTATGTTATGTTAGGAGACTTGCGGACGTCTTCTGAGTTATAATTTCCCTATTTGTAGAATGGAAGTGTTGGGGATCAGGTGAGGTAATTTATGTAAAATTCTTGATCTTAATAGGTACATATTAATGTTAATTTTCCTATCTGTCATTCTAATAAACTTCTAAACCTCTTTGTCTGGACAGGTTTTCTGATACAAATATTTTGTTTTGTTTTCTCCACACATTCCTCTAATACTTATGAAACCATTAGACCTCCTGTTGGGCATGAGCTGTATCATCTCCATTAAATCTTGTGGTTTAATGATCTTTGATTTTTAATGCTATCCACAGCTGTCTCATATGCTCTCACATGAGACTGCTGTGATTTCGGCTTGCTTTGAAAATGATCTAAAGACAGATGACCGTCTCTTTATTTTATCTCAGTCTATACCCCTGTTAATCTGTATCAGAATCCTATTGTCTTCCTTCATGCCCTCATTTCAAGTTATAACTAGATGTTAGTTTGCTTACTAGTTCATGATCTTTCTTTCCCATTAGTCTGTAAACTTCATGGGCCCAAGGGCACATCTGTTCATTTCCCAAACACCTAGCGTAAGGGCTGACATACAGTAGCAACTCAGCAAATGCTTTTTTGCACTTAGGTGGCCATGAAGATTGTAAAGGTAAGAATGTTTCTCAATGGCGAGGCAGTCCTATTTATCCAAGCTTGACTTTGTCTAAACTGGCTCTCCCCTTCTGTTGTCCGCAGACGGGCATCCCCAGTGCTTCATATGTCAGCAGAGTTGTTCTGCTTGTCACGCTCTGTGCTTCCTATAGTTCTCTTCCTTCACCATGATTGCTTCTGTCTCACATCCACACACAAAGGAGTTTCCTTCTTTTTTTCTCCTCCTCTGCCTCTTGACTACGAGGGAACATATAAAGTGTTTCCAAGTACTGCAGAAAATCTTAGTTCCCATTTCACTCAGGTTTAATAATCACTTGCTTTCTGACAAGACCAGGATGGAGCAGGGGTGGTCAAGAGAGGTTGGGGAGTTACCAGTCTCTGTAGGTATGGGAAATAAATCCCTATTTGAAAACCAAAAAACTGGATGTTATGTTAGGAGACTTGGGACGTCTTCTGAGTTATAATTTCCCTATTTGTAGAATGGAAGTGTTGGGGATCAGGTGAGGTAATTTATGTAAAATTCTTGATCTTAATAGGTACATATTAATGTTAATTTTCCTATCTGTCATTCTAATAAACTTCTAAACCTCTTTGTCTGGACAGGTTTTCTGATACAAATATTTTGTTTTGTTTTCTCCACACATTCCTCTAATACTTATGAAACCATTAGACCTCCTGTTGGGCATGAGCTGTATCATCTCCATTAAATCTTGTGGTTTAATGATCTTTGATTTTTAATGCTATCCACAGCTGTCTCATATGCTCTCACATGAGACTGCTGTGATTTCGGCTTGCTTTGAAAATGATCTAAAGACAGATGACCGTCTCTTTATTTTATCTCAGTCTATACCCCTGTTAATCTGTATCAGAATCCTATTGTCTTCCTTCATGCCCTCATTTCAAGTTATAACTAGATGTTAGTTTGCTTACTAGTTCATGATCTTTCTTTCCCATTAGTCTGTAAACTTCATGGGCCCAAGGGCACATCTGTTCATTTCCCAAACACCTAGCGTAAGGGCTGACATACAGTAGCAACTCAGCAAATGCTTTTTTGCACTTAGGTGGCCATGAAGATTGTAAAGGTAAGAATGTTTCTCAATGGCGAGGCAGTCCTATTTATCCAAGCTTGACTTTGTCTAAACTGGCTCTCCCCTTCTGTTGTACGCAGACGGGCATCCCCAGTGCTTCATATGTCAGCAGAGTTGTTCTGCTTGTCACGCTCTGTGCTTCCTATAGTTCTCTTCCTTCACCATGATTGCTTCTGTCTCACATCCACACACAAAGGAGTTTCCTTCTTTTTTTCTCCTCCTCTGCCTCTTGACTACGAGGGAACATATAAAGTGTTTCCAAGTACTGCAGAAAATCTTAGTTCCCATTTCACTCAGGTTTAATAATCACTTGCTTTCTGACAAGACCAGGATGGAGCAGGGGTGGTCAAGAGAGGTTGGGGAGTTACCAGTCTCTGTAGGTATGGGACAGGTGAGGGCTGAGGGAGGGCATGCTTACTGGGATAGTTACTGCTGCCTAAGAGAGCGAACGGCCTCCCAGGAGAGGGAGGCGGTCTCTGCAGGTCCTCGGTCGGCCAAGTTGTGCTCTTAAATGAGCTTCAAGAGAACTACCTCCATTCCATGATAGTGGACACAAGATATTAGTCCCAGGTCTATGTCTGGCAACCGTCTGTCCACGTCTAGTCTTCATCCCATTGTTTTAACACTATCATTTTGATAAAGGGAACTACATTTCTTCTGGTTTTAGGATAATGCCTTGTTGTTTATTATAATCACATATTATTGCACCAGACATATTTACCAATTTTGTTGTTTCTAAGCAGATTCCTCACTTTCAGTGTCTAATAATATCACAAAAATTCTAAAGTGAGATTGTTCTAATTTCATAATGGTAGATTATCAAAGAAACATTACCTACAAATGAGGCTATAAGGTCTTACATTTAGTGTTTAGTCTCTTGGGTTTCCTAAGTACTTGTTATCTACCAGATACTAAACTAGGAGTTGCACAGTGATCTATAAATCCAGCAGTTTATAATGACAGAATGTAATAAAATAATGTGCACAGTTATACAGCACCATTATACTACATGTGTGACATATATGCACATACTACCCATATAAACACACAAGTACACATATCTCTATATAATCGTACACAGATACACACATATAGATATACAATAGTTCTCCAGGTTTTCTAAATGCATTAGGATTCTTGATAAAACTCTCCCTTCTGTTGTCCAGACGGGCATCCCCAGTGCTTCATATGTCAGCAGAGTTGTTCTGCTTGTCACGCTCTGTGCTTCCTATAGTTCTCTTCCTTCACCATGATTGCTTCTGTCTCACATCCACACACAAAGGAGTTTCCTTCTTTTTTTCTCCTCCTCTGCCTCTTGACTACGAGGGAACATATAAAGTGTTTCCAAGTACTGCAGAAAATCTTAGTTCCCATTTCACTCAGGTTTAATAATCACTTGCTTTCTGACAAGACCAGGATGGAGCAGGGGTGGTCAAGAGAGGTTGGGGAGTTACCAGTCTCTGTAGGTATGGGACAGGTGAGGGCTGAGGGAGGGCATGCTTACTGGGATAGTTACTGCTGCCTAAGAGAGCGAACGGCCTCCCAGGAGAGGGAGGCGGTCTCTGCAGGTCCTCGGTCGGCCAAGTTGTGCTCTTAAATGAGCTTCAAGAGAACTACCTCCATTCCATGATAGTGGACACAAGATATTAGTCCCAGGTCTATGTCTGGCAACCGTCTGTCCACGTCTAGTCTTCATCCCATTGTTTTAACACTATCATTTTGATAAAGGGAACTACATTTCTTCTGGTTTTAGGATAATGCCTTGTTGTTTATTATAATCACATATTATTGCACCAGACATATTTACCAATTTTGTTGTTTCTAAGCAGATTCCTCACTTTCAGTGTCTAATAATATCACAAAAATTCTAAAGTGAGATTGTTCTAATTTCATAATGGTAGATTATCAAAGAAACATTACCTACAAATGAGGCTATAAGGTCTTACATTTAGTGTTTAGTCTCTTGGGTTTCCTAAGTACTTGTTATCTACCAGATACTAAACTAGGAGTTGCACAGTGATCTATAAATCCAGCAGTTTATAATGACAGAATGTAATAAAATAATGTGCACAGTTATACAGCACCATTATACTACATGTGTGACATATATGCACATACTACCCATATAAACACACAAGTACACATATCTCTATATAATCGTACACAGATACACACATATAGATATACAATAGTTCTCCAGGTTTTCTAAATGCATTAGGCTTGATAGTTTGCTTGAGATAGGCAATGCATGCATGTATGTATGGGCATGTCTGCTCAGTCTTGTCTGATTCTGTGTGAACCCATGGGCTGACAATTGAGTATACTGGCTTTGTAGTGAATCCACATGGGTTTGACTCCTAGCAGTACCCTTCCTCACTGTGTGATTCTTGGTAACTTATATAGCTTTCCTTACATTTCATCTTTGAATAATGAGAATAGTGCTGCTTAACTCAAAACATTGATGTTTTACATGGATTTTAGCATTTAATTTCACAAAGACATTGCAAAGTTGGTACTGTTATCATCCCCATTTTACAGCTAAACTGAGTCGCAGAGTGTTTAAATGACTTGTTTAAAGTCACGTGGTCCGAGGGGCAGAGTTAGACGCATATCTAAGCTGTTCAGCTATCATGCTGTACTCCAGGACATTAAAGAAAATAACCGAAAGTGCCAAAGGGATGACTAGAAGAGAAAATAAAACTCAATTAACAACAAAACAACAAGGAGAAACCAGCGATTAGGAAAAGAAGGAGAAAGAGCAAATGTTTGCGCCAGGCACTATTAGTTTTTAAGTCATAAACCTCCTTACAACCTTCTTTGTAAAAAGGCGATGCCCTTTTTTAAAAGGAGAACTACAACTCACACAGCTCATGAATGTTGGTGTTGGAATGGAATCTAGGTCCTTCTGATTCTAAATGATATACTCAGATACCTAAGGTGCATCTAGATACATGGCATCGTGCTTGGTTCTGTAGTTGGCATTAAGAAACTGTTCATTGACTCTGAGCTCAAGGAGTTTAGAGTCTAAAGGGGATGACAGACACGGGTGCCAGAAGCAGGAAGAGAGCAACCCCGCTGTGTGGGTGGCTAGGAAAGAGCCTAGAACTCACATGGAAAATGTCACGGTGGACCTTGAACTTCACCTGGACCGAGAGGCTGAAGCTTGGCTCATGGTGCACAGTCACTATTTGTCAAATGCCTAAGGGATAAAGAGAATTAGCTCAGAGAAGAGACACAGATCTTCTTCTGTTACCTTTCCACCTATAGCTTTCCCCTTCAGCTCTAGAGTGTGTGCAGAGGGCCCGGAGGGGAGAAGGGGGAAATCCAACAGGGGCAAGCTCACTGCTTTGCCAGAGAATGCCAGGGCAGCAACTACTTGTCTTATCTCATTGCCCTCAACAATGACCTGGTAGGTCCCAATGAAGAAGTGTGCTGGCTGAAAGAATATATGAATGAAACAAAATGATGGATTATTTCAGGGAGGACTTACAGAAATCAGAAGGGAGAGGTAAAATTTAAAAAATCACAACCAGAATTCATGCCACCATGTTATCCTTTCTTTGAGGCCTTTCCCTTCCCCTCTCATGTAATTATTTCCTTTTCTGTGCTCCTGCAGCCCCCCTACACAGACTTAAACCTCCTACAACTCTCTACTGACATTGTTTGCTTACGTCTCCAGCTCTCCTCAGAGGAGAGGAGTTACCTAGGGGGAGGAAGGTATTCCTTCATTTTTGTATCTCTAGTGCCTAAAATACCACCTAGCTCAGCAGACAACATGATGAATAATACCTTCTCAGCAAATAGAACCTATTTAGTATTGCTGTTTGGGCAACAAACCTCACTGAGTAGAGAAAGTTACTTTCCTGTGACTGACTTCTGCCCAGCTTCTGTCCTCTTTCTAACTTGTTTTTGTTGCCTGGCACACAACTTAAATTTTTCTACCTCTCGTGTGACTGATTCCCTTTAATTCACCTGGTTTCGTTTTGATTCCATTCTCCATAAAAGTGTGTGTTGCCCCCTGGTGTCTCCTTTAGTGAAACTGCCCACAAACTTCCCCATTTAGGCATTTCTGCCCCGTCCTGTGGGGCTCTGCTGCCCTCTAGGGGGCCTCGTTTGCCACACGCTGCTCAGGACCCTGTTTGATCAGTACTTGACAGCACAGTCCTTGGTTGGAATTGCTGTGCTCATGGCAGGACTGCCAGGCCCCAAGGCTGCTCCTGCAGCCCGCCGTTTACAAACCTGTGGCTGTGCAGTGTAATGGGTTTAGGGATATGAGCCTGGGGCATAAGCAAACATTGGGACTTTCAAACATTGGAACTCATTCCAAGTGGAGGCTTTGAGGAGGCCATCCTTGGATCTCAGTGCTCGTGGTGCCCACACGTGCTCGGTTGTGAAGATCCCACCTGCATTTTGGTAGTTTGCAGTCAGAGTTTATTCTTTGGAATCCAGTATCTGACTAATGAGAACGTTCTATCTGGTAAATCAATGATGACTTCCATCTTTGCTTGGGCTTCTGTGATACAAAGCGCTTCCTCAAAGCATTGGGGCCTCATTGGTTTTTCGTTAAAGTTCAGACTAATATCTGGTTATCATATCCAGTGGTGATGACTCTTTATCTAATTTGACTTCTCTGTAACATTGAAACTGTTGATCAATCCATGTTCGGATCATTCTTTCTATTTTTGTGTTATCACCTGAGCCTAGGTCTCAGATGTATATAATAGCAGTATTCAGGAATTCTTTGACTGTTTCTCAGACTTTCCTTTATCTAGTCTGGGTTCTTTATGTAGTGGGCCCTACTCTTTGCTTTCCCAAACTGAAACTCAGACACCAAACTCTCTTGATCGACAGGCCAGTATTTCCAACAGCTTCTTGGATGTGTTCACTTAGATGTCTCTTAGGATTCTCAAATTTAATAATTCCAAAATGAAGCTCATTTTACTTTCCATTTTCTCTCCTTTTATCTTGCCATCCTTGCTCCCCAATTTCTGCTCATTTAGTCTGATTATCATCAAGTGTGAATGGCTCCCCCAACTCTTCTATTTTAACGTCCTTCTAGGACTTCTCTGAGCTCATCAAACATAGTATTACTATTGCCAGAACTTCACACTTCATTTTATCCTTCAAGATTCTCCCTCCCAGGTCTGAATTATACAGGTCCAGATCCCCCCATTTACACAGGTCAAACACCTAGGACTCATCTGTAATTTTTCTCTTTTCTTCACATACACATAACAGTGATTAAATCCTATTTTATACTTTCTACTTGAACCTGTCATAATCTCTAAGCCTAGCCTGTCGCAGGGACCATCTAGCTGATTTTTTTCCATTTCTTCTTTCCACTCTTCATCCTCTTCTGTCTATACAAATCAGAGGGATCACTTAACATACGAGTCTCATCATGTGACTTCTCAAACCTGCCAAAGCTTCCTATTGTATTCAGGACAGAGTACAAAGTTTGTACCTCATGCAGTCTGATCTCCATGTGCTGGTCCACATTTTCCTCTGACCATCATCTCCCCTTCTTATTTTACTCCACCCACAGTGGATCTTGCTGGTCCCCTAAAATGATAATCTTGCTCCTGCCTCAAATTCCTTTCACTTGCTGTTTCTCTGCGTGGAACACTTAGCCTCCACCTCCATGATCTTTTGTTGTTGTTGTTAATGCAGCAAAAGTTTTATTAAAGTAAAAGGGATAGAGAGCTATCCAAAGTGGTGATGACTCTTTATCTAGTTTGACTTCTCTGTAACATTGAAACTGTTGATCACTCCACGTTCGGATCATTCTTTCTGCTTTTGTGTTATCACCTGTGTCTAGGTCTCAGATGTATATAATAGCAATATTCAGGATTTCTTTGTCTGTTTATCAGACTTAACTTTTTCTGGTCTGAGTTCTTTATGTATTGGGCCCTACTCTTTCCTTTCCCCAACTGTAACTCAGACGCCAAACTCTCTTGATCAACAGGCCAGTTTTTCCAGCAGCTTCTTGGTTGTGTTCACTTAGATGTCTCTTAGGATTCTCAAATTGAATGATTCCAAAATGAAGCTCATTTTACTTTCCATTTTCTCTCCTTTTATCTTGCCATCCTTGCTCCCCAATTTCTGCTCATTTAGTCTGATTATCATCAAATGTGAATGGCTCTCCCAGTGCTTTTATTTTAACATCCTTCTAGGACTTCTCTGAGCTCATCAAACATAGTATTAATGTCGCCAGAATTTCTCACTTCATTTTATCCTTCAAGATTCTCCTACCCAAGTCTGAATTATACAGGTCCAGGTCCCCCCATTTATACAGGTCAAAAACCTAGGACTCTATAATTTTTCTCTTTCCTTCACATACACATAACAATGATTAAATCCTATGTTATAGTTTCTACTTGAAACCATCATAATCTCTAAGCCTAGTCTCTCACAGGGACCATCTAGCTGATTTTTTCCCATTTCTTCTTTCCACTCTACATCCTATTCTGTCTATAGAACTCAGAGGGATCACTTAACATACAAATCTCATCATGTGACTTCTCAAACCTGCCAAAGCTTCCTATTCTATTCAGGACAAAGTGCAAAGTTTGTACCTTGTGCAGTCTCATCTCCGCGTGCTGATCCACATTTTCCTCTGACCATCATCTCCCCTTCTGATTTTACTCCACCCACAACGGATCTTGCTGATCCCCTAAAATGATAATCTTGCTCCTGCCTCAAATTCCTTCCACTTGCTGTTCCTCTGCCTGGAACACTTACCCTCCACCTCCATGATCTTTTTTTTTTCTTAATGTAGCAAAAGTTTTATTAAACTAAAAAGGGCTAGAGAGAGCTATCAGCAAAAGGCACTTGAAGGGGGTAGAAGAGTACTCCCTCTCTGATGTTTATGTATCCTATTTCTGCACTTCGTTTTCCTCTCTGTTCAACTTAATCAGAGCGACTACTCCTGACACCATAGCTAAAATCACTGTCTATCCAGCCCACCTTAGTTCTTCACATTTCTTCATTATTTTAATAGCATTGATGCCTTTATAGAATTTTTTATTTGTTTACTTTTTATTGTTATTCTGTCTGACTGCAGTTGAAGTTCTGTGATGGCTGAGATTTTGTTTTCTTTCTCACTTCATCCTCGAAGAGAGAACAGTTCCTGGTAGACAGCACGTTCTCAGGGCTTAATTGCTGAATGTAGTGGTGAACAAAGGCAGGGTATTTTTTTTTAATCGTTTG
The DNA here is from genome assembly GCA_022376925.1 of Tragulus kanchil. Taxonomy (NCBI): domain Eukaryota; kingdom Metazoa; phylum Chordata; class Mammalia; order Artiodactyla; family Tragulidae; genus Tragulus; species Tragulus kanchil. The sequence continues at coordinate 92,986,928 of JAIOJX010000006.1, forward strand.
GTTTTTTTTGCCCCTAAGTCATCATTTATTTTTCATCTATCTTTATTATTCTTTGGCATGTGTGGGCCTCCCATCACAGTGGCCTCTTGCATTGCAGAGCACTGGCTCTGGACGCACGTGCTCCAGAGCTCTGGCTTATAACTGGACACACCGGTACAGCCCCTCCTCGGCATGTGGGATCTTCCCAGGCCAGGGATCAAACGGGTGCCCCTTGCACTGCAAGGTGAATTCTTTATCCACTGGACTACCAGGGAAGCCCAAAATCAGGGTATTGAAATGTATGCCACATTCTCTGTCACATAATTTTTGCTTTATCTTCAATAGGGACTATGCATATATTTGAAATATGTATATATGAGGTATTATGTATTAGTACAATACTTCTATTGAAGTATGATAGTTAATCTAATGCAATTTGGTTGTAATTTGTCCAAATAAAATTTTCTTCCTTTTAGAAAGATGTTTGTGTAAAAACTATAGCATTCAAAACTAAGATGTTTTCTCTGACCAATGGAGAATTCTCAAAAATTGAAGGTATGGAACTAATTTAAAATCTTACTACAGATCCCTTCTGACTCCACCCACAACGGATCTTGCTGATCCCCTAAAATGATAATCTTGCTCCTGCCTCAAATTCCTTCCACTTGCTGTTCCTCTGCCTGGAACACTTACCCTCCACCTCCATGATCTTTTTTTTTTCTTAATGTAGCAAAAGTTTTATTAAACTAAAAAGGGCTAGAGAGAGCTATCAGCAAAAGGCACTTGAAGGGGGTAGAAGAGTACTCCCTCTCTGATGTTTATGTATCCTATTTCTGCACTTCGTTTTCCTCTCTGTTCAACTTAATCAGAGCGACTACTCCTGACACCATAGCTAAAATCACTGTCTATCCAGCCCACCTTAGTTCTTCACATTTCTTCATTATTTTAATAGCATTGATGCCTTTATAGAATTTTTTATTTGTTTACTTTTTATTGTTATTCTGTCTGACTGCAGTTGAAGTTCTGTGATGGCTGAGATTTTGTTTTCTTTCTCACTTCATCCTCGAAGAGAGAACAGTTCCTGGTAGACAGCACGTTCTCAGGGCTTAATTGCTGAATGTAGTGGTGAACAAAGGCAGGGTATTTTTTTTTAATCGTTTGGTTTTTTTTGCCCCTAAGTCATCATTTATTTTTCATCTATCTTTATTATTCTTTGGCATGTGTGGGCCTCCCATCACAGTGGCCTCTTGCATTGCAGAGCACTGGCTCTGGACGCACGTGCTCCAGAGCTCTGGCTTATAACTGGACACACCGGTACAGCCCCTCCTCGGCATGTGGGATCTTCCCAGGCCAGGGATCAAACGGGTGCCCCTTGCACTGCAAGGTGAATTCTTTATCCACTGGACCACAAGGGAAGCCCAAAGTCAGGGTATTGAAATGTATGCCACATTCTCTGTCACATAATCTTTGCTTTATCTTCAATAGGGACTATGCATATATTTGAAATATATATATGAGGTATTATGTATTAGTATGATACTTCTATTGAGTATGATAGTTAATCTAATGCAATTTGGTTGTAATTTGTCCAAATAAAATTTTCTTCCTTTTAGAAAGATGTTTGTATAAAAACTATAGCATTCAAAACTAAGAATTTTTCTCTGAACTGTGGAGAATTCAAAGAAATTGAAGGTATGGAACTAATTTAAAATCTTACTACAGATGAGATATCACACACATTATAATAAGTGGTTTCTATCATATATATATGATATACATATCATGATGTGTATATCATATATATATGTATATCCATCTAAGTGAATGGTAAAGTCATTAATAATGGGGTCTGTGTGTTTAGAACTTTTGTGGACTAGAAGATGAATAATGGCTTTATAAATGGCATAAACTAGATCAGGAAAGATGAGAGAAGGGTGAGTTAATTTCATGGTCCATAAGTAATTGATAAAAGCAGCAGTGTAAAAGGAGTGTTGGGGGTCCATAGGTGAGGCACCTTGATTGATGCAGAAGATTAACGCTCAGGAGGAGCATGAAGGAAGGTGAAAAGATGAGAAAGATAACCTGAAGATGTTCTGCAGAGACTTAAATTGTCACTGAAATATTTTTAAACAAGTAGGATCTGAGGAGGCATTGACTGTTTTTGAGAAAGTCGAATGTATTGGATTTATCGCTATTGCAGTATTTTAGATGTACAGAGATAAGGTAATGAATTTGTGTAGCAGTCATGGGAATACAAATGAAGATAAACATGTTTGAAAAAGCATTCTAAATAACATAATATCACAACAACATCTAATAATTAAGTATGTTTTAAGTTGAGGACAAGGACAAGCATGGCTAACATTTTGATGGTGGGAATTAGCACTTGTTACATTTACCAGAAACAGATGAAAAAGAACTCATTAAGGGCAAATTCATTTGATCTAAGAGAGTGAGTTTTGGTATGTGTTGAGGTTGAGATGATGCCAGGTATGAAAATGGAATTATCCAGTTGCCATCTAACTGTTCAAAACTAGAGCTGAGAGAACACTTGAGACTTGAATGTGGAATTTTCTGAAGAAGAGAACACAGGGAGAAAGGAGCCAGGGACCATGGATAAACCTTAGAGAACATGGACAGCTAGGAGACAGGAAATGGCCCCAAACAGCCCTGGACTCTGAACCTTTGGGCCCGTTCTTATCTCTTGTTGGAACTCTTCCCCTACCTGAGCCACTTGGACACTCCTACTGGTCTTTCTTTTCCGTGCTACCTCCTTTGTGAGTTCCGTTAGTACATTACTGAGAGTTGGAATTCTGTATCTGAGTTTTCCTTTGCAGACTCACAGGAGTCTTCTTCCAGCTTTGAGCAATGGAGGATATAATAAGGCACAGTGCAGGGAGCACGAGCAGTCACCTGGTAGTCATGGTTTCAGATCAGCTCAGTCACAAGCTAAGTGTACGGTCTTAGAAGATTTCATCTTTCAAAACCTGTACAAATTAAGTGGCATATTAAATGTAAGAGCTCAGAGCACATTGAAGGAGCTTGTTCTTGTCTTCTATGTGTGTATGTGTTTGGGGACATTGGTATGTTCTCCAAGATAGATGGCTTGCATGTCCCAGATATGATGTAGTTAAGCCACACAGGGCAAATGTAAGTAAAAGGAACAATTCTGGAAACAAGATTTTGAAGAAAAAAAAATGCTTAGTCTACCCCACTGTCCAACAATTCATATCAATTAATCAAAAACATTTTAATCAAATTCCAGTAGTACCAAATGAGACCACTACCATCACATGCAAATTAAAATTCACTGTAATCACAGCATTCAAGACTATCAATTCATTATACAAAGGGAGTATTTTAGATGTGATTCATCAGAATCATCCAGACATAAGTCTTTTATAGCTCCACAAATATACTTTAGTTATTGCAGAGCCAAACCATTTAATTAATCATTTCAAAGCATTTCTTTCTGCCCAAATTAAACACCTGAAACATATTATGCGTAACACTATAACCCACCAGATCTAAATCATCTTAGTGTTTGCTTTCAAACATGCCCAGTGAGAGACAAATATATTTAAGTGGTATGTTAGTAGATAGTGGTAGAGCAAGACTTAAAAAGTGGACTTACTCTGTTGGAAAATGAACCACCATGGAGTACTCATTCACCATTAGGGAAGGAGCTAGGTCTTCACCAGAAACTAGAGAAGTGAATTTTTGCTGCCCATTCCTCACATATTTACTAGAGAGCTTGTTTAGAAAGGCACTGTGTTAGTTGCTGGTGGAGACAGTGAAGGCAATGCCTCCATGAAACTTACGGTCTAGCAGGGGGAAGACACAAACCACACTGTAAGACAACTTGAAGAGCTCTTATGAGGAGATCCAGAAAGTCAAGGGGAAATATGGTTTATACAGGAGGTGTTATATTAGGGTTAGGAACTGGAGGGTAAGAAGATGCTTTCTAGGTAAAAGGAAGAGATGAATGCAGAGCTTAGCAGAGGCAGAAATAGAACATACACAGCAGGAATATGCCAAACAAAGGAATGACTGAGGTATGGCGTATGTGGGAAATTACGTGCAGTCTGGCATTGCCATGATAAATAATATGTGTGTGTCGTCAGGAGCACTGGTGAGCTGAGGGAGAGATTGGGGATTGGTGGAGAAGATTGGGGACTGGGCCTCAGGTTGAAAAGATTGTCTTCAAGGGCCAGGTTTTAAAAGGGCTTTGTGAGGGCCTCCCTGGTGTCCAGTGGGTAAAGAGTCCACCTTGCAGTGCAAGGGGCACCGGTTTGATCCCTGGCCTGGGAAGATCCTACATGCTGAGGAGGAGCTGTACTGGTGTGTCCAGTCATGAGCCAGAGCTCTGGAGCACGTGCTTCCAGAGCCAGTGCTCTGCAACAAGAGAGGCCACTGTGATGGGAGGCCCACACATGCCAAAGAATAATAAAGATAGATGAAAATAAATGACTTAGAGGCAAAAAAAGGGCATTGTGAGTCATGGGAAAGAGTTTTTGATGTTTAATGTTAAGGCATGTATACTTGCTAATTTGAAGGCTGTGTAATGTGATCAAATCTGTACTTTAGGAAGGCAGCTGTTGAGACAGCATGCTGCATGTATGCTTAATCACCAGATCCTGTCCAGCTGTTGGCAAACCCGTGGACTGTAGCCTGCCAGGCTCCTCTGTCCATGGGATTCTTCAGGCAAGAATATGGAGTGGGTTGTCATGCCCTCCTCCAGGGGATCTTCCCACCTAGGAATAGAACCTGTGTCTCCTGCATTGGCAGGTTGGTTCTTTTCAACGAGCCACCTGGGAAGATGGTTGGGACAGGTGTACATCAATCATAGAGATTTAGGACATTTTGTCATTAGCTCAGAAAATTGTTTTGGAGTCTTGATCTATAGTAGCATCATTAAGAATGCAAATGATGAAGTAAAATAAGTAGAAAAATGGTTTATACAGGAGGTGTTATATTAGGGTTAGGAACTGGAGGGTAAGAAGATGCTTTCTAGGTAAAAGGAAGAGATGAATGCAGAGCTTAGCAGAGGCAGAAATAGAACATACACAGCAGGAATATGCCAAACAAAGGAATGACTGAGGTATGGCGTATGTGGGAAATTACGTGCAGTCTGGCATTGCCATGATAAATAATATGTGTGTGTCGTCAGGAGCACTGGTGAGCTGAGGGAGAGATTGGGGATTGGTGGAGAAGATTGGGGACTGGGCCTCAGGTTGAAAAGATTGTCTTCAAGGGCCAGGTTTTAAAAGGGCTTTGTGAGGGCCTCCCTGGTGTCCAGTGGGTAAAGAGTCCACCTTGCAGTGCAAGGGGCACCGGTTTGATCCCTGGCCTGGGAAGATCCTACATGCTGAGGAGGAGCTGTACTGGTGTGTCCAGTCATGAGCCAGAGCTCTGGAGCACGTGCTTCCAGAGCCAGTGCTCTGCAACAAGAGAGGCCACTGTGATGGGAGGCCCACACATGCCAAAGAATAATAAAGATAGATGAAAAATAAATGACTTAGAGGCAAAAAAAGGGCATTGTGAGTCATGGGAAAGAGTTTTTGATGTTTAATGTTAAGGCATGTATACTTGCTAATTTGAAGGCTGTGTAATGTGATCAAATCTGTACTTTAGGAAGGCAGCTGTTGAGACAGCATGCTGCATGTATGCTTAATCACCAGATCCTGTCCAGCTGTTGGCAAACCCGTGGACTGTAGCCTGCCAGGCTCCTCTGTCCATGGGATTCTTCAGGCAAGAATATGGAGTGGGTTGTCATGCCCTCCTCCAGAGTATCTTCCCACCTAGGAATAGAACCTGTGTCTCCTGCATTGGCAGGTTGGTTCTTTGTCAACGAGCCACCTGGGAAGATGGTTGGGACAGGTGTACATCAATCATAGAGATTTAGGACATTTTGTCATTAGCTCAGAAAATTGTTTTTGGAGTCTTGATCTATAGTAGCATCATTAAGAATGCAAATGATGAAGTAAAATAAGTAGAAAAAATGGTTGAGAGAAGAGTCAGGAATGACACTGGGCTGGGCAACTAGGTTGGAGGTGTACTTTTATCCAGAGAGGAGGTGTGAGAGGAAGATGAGCCTTCAGTTATAGCTCCCTTTCTTTTTTGAGAAGTTTTCATTTTATTCAATGTCATTTCTATTTTTTATATGCAAGGTAATACCCAATTTCCCATTGTGCAATAAGTGTTAAGTATTAAAACTAGTAGCTAGAAGCTCCAATACTTTAGCCACCTGATGCTAAGAGCTGATTCACTGAAAAAGATCCTGATGCCTGGAAAGATTGTGGGCGACAGAGGATGAGATGGTTGGATGGCATCACTGACTCAGCGGACATGGGTTTGAGTAAACTCTGGGAGACAGTGAAGGACAGGGAAGCCTGGCGTGCTGCAGTCCATGGGGTCACAAAGAGTCAGACATGACTTAGTGAGTGAACAATAAATTAAAAACTAGCATCAAGTTCCAAGCTGCAGAAATCTCTACTCTGAGGTAGTGCAAGAGTTCCATTTTTAAGGCCGTGAAAATTGTACCTACTTTCTGACAAGATCTTCATTTAGCACTTTCACAGGGAATGATAACATCATTATGTAATTTCTTGGTCAAAATAAGACTTTCCTCTGATTACCTGTGCTGCACGTTATACTTATCCAGGATGTCAAATACACTTAATTCTAAGAATTTGTCTGAAATATTTGCATAAAGTAGGTCCTGAAGAAATCTCTGGTGAATTTCTTTGTAAAAGAAACCTTCACCATCTCAACCATTTTTAAATTGGCAACTTTAGAAATAATCTTCATTTGAAGAAAGGGAATACAGAGTAATCATAAAAGAATAAACCATAAGTGAAAAAAATGAAACGATGTACTTAATCAGAGTCTGCCTCTAGAAGACATACCCCATTCCTTGTAGCAGTTTAGTCTGAGTCAGCACTGTCTGCCTTGCGTGGACATTTCAACCAAGAAACTGAAATGTCCTTCCCTTGTGTATTGGCTTTAATGAGCAAACCAGATTGGCTTTGGGCCTTAACTGGATTATAGCTCAGCAGAGTGCTCTAGGCCAGGGGTCCCCAACCCTCGAGGTACAGACTGGCACCTGGCTGTGGTCTGTTAGGCACCAGGCTGCAAAGCACAAGGTGAGTAAGCGAAACTTCATCTGTGGTTATAGCCATGCCCATCTCTGGTATTGGCTCGTGTGCTCCCCCTCCTGGTGGATCAGCAGCAGCACTGGATTCTCCTAGAAGCTCAGTCCCTATTGTAAACTGCCCACAGGAGGGATCTAGGTTGAGTGCTCCTTATGAGAATCATCCTGAAACCACCCCTCTCCTCCCGTCCGTGGAGAAACTGTCTTCCTTGAAACTGGGCCCTGGTGCCAGAAGGGCTGAGGGCTGCTGCTCTGGACAGTGGCTTTAAGACTCCCAGGAAGAGAATGTAGTAAGAAAAGTGATTAACTAAAGAATCATCGTTTAGTTTGTCCAGGAAGTTGAACGGGAGGATATCCAACCTCAATCAAAGTACAGGGGGTGGGTGGGAGAGAGGCTCAGGAGGGAGAGGAGATACAGATGTACAGATAGATATGGATGTATCTAATTACGACCGATTTGCCTTGTTGTAGAGCAGAAACCAACACAGCATTGTACCTTAGGCCGTGAAAATTGTACCTACTTTCTGACAAGATCTTCATTTAGCACTTTCACAGGAATGATAACATCATTATGTAATTTCTTGGTCAAAATAAGACTTTCCTCTGATTACCTGTGCTGCACGTTATACTTATCCAGGATGTCAAATACACTTAATTCTAAGAATTTGTCTGAAATATTTGCATAAAGTAGGTCCTGAAGAAATCTCTGGTGAATTTCTTTGTAAAAGAAACCTTCACCATCTCAACCATTTTTAAATTGGCAACTTTAGAAATAATCTTCATTTGAAGAAAGGGAATACAGAGTAATCATAAAAGAATAAACCATAAGTGAAAAAAATGAAACGATGTACTTAATCAGAGTCTGCCTCTAGAAGACATACCCCATTCCTTGTAGCAGTTTAGTCTGAGTCAGCACTGTCTGCCTTGCGTGGACATTTCAACCAAGAAACTGAAATGTCCTTCCCTTGTGTATTGGCTTTAATGAGCAAACCAGATTGGCTTTGGGCCTTAACTGGATTATAGCTCAGCAGAGTGCTCTAGGCCAGGGGTCCCCAACCCTCGAGGTACAGACTGGCACCTGGCTGTGGTCTGTTAGGCACCAGGCTGCAAAGCACAAGGTGAGTAAGCGAAACTTCATCTGTGGTTATAGCCATGCCCATCTCTGGTATTGGCTCGTGTGCTCCCCCTCCTGGTGGATCAGCAGCAGCACTGGATTCTCCTAGAAGCTCAGTCCCTATTGTAAACTGCCCACAGGAGGGATCTAGGTTGAGTGCTCCTTATGAGAATCATCCTGAAACCACCCCTCTCCTCCCGTCCGTGGAGAAACTGTCTTCCTTGAAACTGGGCCCTGGTGCCAGAAGGGCTGAGGGCTGCTGCTCTGGACAGTGGCTTTAAGACTCCCAGGAAGAGAATGTAGTAAGAAAAGTGATTAACTAAAGAATCATCGTTTAGTTTGTCCAGGAAGTTGAACGGGAGGATATCCAACCTCAATCAAAGTACAGGGGGTGGGTGGGAGAGAGGCTCAAGAGGGAGAGGAGATGCAGATACACAGGTAGATATGGATGTATCTAATTATGACTGATTTGCCTTGTTGCACAGCAGAAACCAACACAGCATTGTAAATCAATTATCCTCCAGCGAAAAAATATTAAAAAATCAAACATAAAAAATCAAATTATAGCTATAGTGACACGTTCTCAAATGTGCTTCTCAGTCCTGACCTTTATTTGGGTTCCGACTAACACTTTACCGTCCTTTCAAAGACAGTCTTCATGCTTATAATTTCTGACAGTGAAGGCCACTTCACTGAGTGCTTGCTTAGAATTCAGAGTTCAAATTCTATCCTTGGGCGGTTGGCCTTACTGCTCTATCTCTCAGTTCACTTTTTTATGAAAATGAGGCTGCTGGTGTTACTTACTGGACAGGGCTGTCTTAAGGAGTCCATGAATGTTTATGAGGCACTGATACTAGTGCCTGCCACAGTGTAAATGTTCATAAAAGTAAGCTGTTGTCATCAGCATCATCCCTTGTGATCATCCTTTCTTCCCATCCGCCCTTCCCACCTTCTCTTCTCTAGCCTCTGCCTGTTTAAAGTTTAAGCTGTAATGCGTGCATGCTTGATTTCAAATCCAGCCACAGTGACTGCCTGACCCCTCCCTCTGTGTCCTTTCTCATCCCCTCCCACCAGCAGACCCCTCCCTTCTCACTGGCATTGAGCCCAGGAGATAAAATGGTGCAGAATCTGATTCATTACTTTTCCCTGAGGTAAAGGCTACCACCTGTCCCTCCCCTGTGCTTTGTTCCTCTCCAGAAAGAGCGAGACTAAGCACATGACGTGGCAGGCTGACTTCGCATTCAGAAGGCCACGCTTTAGAGAAAGCCTTAAATTTTGGTGCGTTTTAGGGCTGAAGTTCTTAACTGCAACAACTGAGTTCAAACCCTGGGTTAGCCACTCACCACAGTGGGCAAGTGTCTTTCTCTCGATAAGCCTCATCAATATAGTGGGCATAACCACCCTTCTGATCAAGGTTTCTGTAAGAAATGAATTAGATGAAATAAATAGTGCTTGTGGGTACCTGAAGCATCCTCAGTAAAGGGAAGCTCTTTTTTTTTGGCCTCTTTTATTGGTTTTTAAAATGTATCTTTATCCATCTTTATTCTTTGGCTCATGTGAACCTCCCACTAAAGTGGCCTCTCTCGTTGCAGAGCACCGGCTCTGGGCGCATGGGCTCCAGAGCACTGACTCGTAATTGGACATGCCAGTCCAGGTGCTCCGTGGCACATGACATCTTCCCAGGCCAGGGATCAAACCATCACCCTTTGCACTGCAAGGTGGACTCTTTACCCACTGGACCACCAGGGTAGCCCTAAAGGGAAGTTCTTGATTTCATTCCTTAAGACTAACACTGGGAACATGACCTGTTGGATTTGAAAGGCATTCCTGGTGGACGAGTGAGTGGCAGGAGACTATTTAGGCAGTGCTCCTCTGTGACATGTGAGGATAATAGGTGTGTTATAAAAGTTTGGTATTCTAGGAAATAACATTGATTTTCCCCAGCTTTTATATGGTATTTTTGTGGGTATGCAAATGTGATATCAACGATGATGAGAAAACCAACACAGTGGTAGGAGGAATCTCTTTCCTTTGGTTCAGCTGGGAGTCAGGATATCTACCGTGAGTGCTGCTTCCACAGGAGTTTGCCTCCGGCTCTGTGTATCACCCTCTCTGTCCAAGTCCACAGTCGCAGTTCCTCCTCACGGTTAGCCAAGCTGAGAGCATCTCCCACAGAAATGCTCCTTCCCACCTGAGATGCCCAGAGACTCCTAGCTGCCACATCATGGCAGGAGAGGAGGAAAGAGGGAGGAGTCTGTAAACAGTTGACACACAGAGTCTGGTCCTTCACTAGCATCTCCAAGGATGGTTAGAAATGCGCTGGAGTTTAAAGGCTGTCTGCTGCTTTCAGCCCACGGCTGGCTCTCTGTCTGGCACGATTCTCCCCGGAGAAGCAGTCCGGAAGCCGTGTCTGCACAGTGACTACAACGAAAGGAGAGCCTCTGGAAATGTTCAAGGGGAAACTAGAGCACATGGGCTTTGAGGCAGGGGTTTGGAGTTTGAAGGTGAAAGAGACAGGCAAGACATCAGAAGTCTTTTCTGCTCGGCTCATTAGCATTCTGCCGAGGGGCTTTGCAAGTTCTCCACTGAAGTCCATTTGCTGAGGTTTTCTCAAGTATCATCAGATATTTCCAACAGCCTTTCCATTAAAACAAATTTTAAAGTCCAGTTGTGAGTGCAGGTTGAAATTGATTTATTGTCTTAGACTTTTATTAATGAACTATCGAAAGGGAAAAGGGCTTGCTGTTCCCTTTGGGCTGAACGTTGGGCTCTCATTTTGCCATCCTGGCAGCCACTGGCTCTGTGCTGGGAGGAGAAAAGCCTGTTTTTGCCCAGGTGCATTCTTATAGGGATGGGCTGCATGCTTGGCTGTGCCCAGTGGTGGGAGAGTCCCTGGGAAACATGTCTGCAGTTCACTGTGAACTCAAGTTGCCTCCCACTTCCCTCAGAGGCCCCTTCGCTCCTCTACTGCCCTCCCCCCTCCCCTGCCCTGTCCCAGTGTGTCTGTCTGAGTCAGAACACACTGTCCGGCGTGCCAGACTCTCCCCAGTGAGTCAGGTGGGCCCTGCTCCCCCAGCTTCTGATCAGGACTCTGGTGGGATCCAGAGTGCGGTGGGCAGGACATGACCTCGGGCAAAGCTGAGCAGGAAGGTGTTGCACAGCGGGGCCTGTGTGTACTCTGAGGAGCCGAGCAGGGCCTCAGGAGGGCTTGATTTCCATTTATCTCCTGTGTGACCACAGTGACAGTTTACCAAGTTCCTGCTTCAGGATGACTGAGAAAATGTTCTGGCCTCAGTGATCTCTAGTTGTGTGTGAGTGTGTGAGTGTGAGTCAGTGTCACATCTGACCAGAATAAAACCTTGGAGAATGTCACAGAACCATCCAGGAGTTCTGTGTCGAAAAGATGAATGTCTCCTCTCTGTCTGCTTGACCCACAATATCTTTTCAGGAGTGTTTGTGCGCTGGATGTTTCAGAGGGTGTGTTTTCTATTGCTTCTGTAATGAATGACCCCAAACTTAATGATTTAAATTGACTATCTTGCAAATGTGTGATCTGACAGTTGAGTAGATCCAGAGTCCAGTGGGGCTTCCATTAGGTGAATATCATGGCTCCTCTGAACCTGGAGTGGATGAGCCATTTCCCCGCCTTTCTAGCCTCCAGAGGCTGCCGTGGCCCTGGTGTGTTTAGACCTGCGTGGTGGAGGAATGGCTCCTGATCTTGGGCACTGGAAACCAGGGGGGCAGATGGGTTAGCCTCACAGTCAAAAGTTGGGGGAAGGTGGAAGACCATATTAGGGTTTTTTTCTGAGACTACTGTGGTGAGTGGAGAGCAGAAAGGATGCGGAACCATTGGAAAGAATGGTTTGGCCTCTTGTAATGGCAGGCAGTGCCGTTTAATGAGTCCAGAGAGCAAAAGTACTAATGGGGATGGGGTGGGAGGAAGTGGGAAACAGGAAGGGGGAGCAGTTACCCATTTGATACATCGCCTTCAGGCCTTATGAGTAATGCTGCTGTGGAAGGAACACAGTGTTTAGACTCACAGGACCTTGAGTTTGAATGCCCCCATCCCCGCTACCCTTTCTCCCTCACCAGCTGGGCCGTCTGGACAAATCAGTTAACTTCTCTGCAGTTCAGTCCTGTGAGCTGAGCATATGGGAGTTGGTGGTTCTCAGAGTGTGGACCTGTGTCAGCAGCCAAGTCATGGTCTCTTTTTCTCTCCAACTAAAACAGTCACATTAATAACAGTCAGAGAAAATAGTGTGATGACTTTGCATTTTGGGCTCTGCCATTTTACCTTCACAGAGATTTGAGTTCTCTGGCAGCTCGCACCATGGTTCATCATTTTGTTTCTGTACATTAGGTGACGTGGAGCCACATGTTCTAGGCCAAGTTAAAAGTCAAAAAAAAATTTTTTTCATGAAAAAGTATAAATGCACTACAAAAACCACAAGGAGAATGACAAAAATGCCTAATACCTACAAATCACCTTGAAACTCTGAGGAAGACCTGACTTCTAAAAGAGTAGTTTAATGGAAACTTCTTTAATGCACTACCTAAGAATATGATAGAAATGTGGAGGAAGGGCAGGAGCCCCCAGGATACAGCAGTGATTTACTTGTAATTCAGGCCAGAATTGGGCCTCCTGCGTGGTGCTAGTGGTAAGGAACCTGCCGACCAGTGCAGGAGACATAACAGACTCAGTCAATGCCTGGGTCAGAAAGATCCCCTGGAGGAGGGCATGGCTACCCACTCCAGCATTCTTGCCTGGAGAATCCCATGGACAGAGGAGCCTGGTAGCCACAGTCTATTGGGTTGCAAAGCATCAGACATGACTGAAGCAATTTAGCATGCACATGCAGGGCAGATGTACATGGTCAAGTATTTCTATTTCAGTAACTTTCCCGAGGAGTGATGTTAGGGAACCTCCTCCGATCATGTCCCCAGAGCTGTGTATGGGGTTGACAGGAGCTAAGATGACCCCATGATGAGGGGTCACATATCAGGAACCTGGACTGTGGGACATATTCTGTGTCATGCTCAAAATGACCCTGTGAGCCTAATACAGAGAGTGGTGTGTGGTGTTCTTCTCACCGGCGAGAGGCTCTGTCCAAGACCTCAGCTTGGATGGAGGCAGAGCCACGAGGACTGGAATCCATGCCCTTGTCAACCAGGTGTAAGCGATGACTTTAAAATACATATTGAAAATACATACTGAACTGGACCATGGTGGAAACCATCAGAATTGCTTGCCTATTTCGATGTGAGTTGGTGGTTCTCAGAGTGTGGACCTGTGTCAGCAGCCAAGTCATGGTCTCTTTTTCTCTCCAACTAAAACAGTCACATTAATAACAGTCAGAGAAAATAGTGTGATGACTTTGCATTTTGGGCTCTGCCATTTTACCTTCACAGAGATTTGAGTTCTCTGGCAGCTCGCACCATGGTTCATCATTTTGTTTCTGTACATTAGGTGACGTGGAGCCACATGTTCTAGGCCAAGTTAAAAGTCAAAAAAAAATTTTTTTCATGAAAAAGTATAAATGCACTACAAAAACCACAAGGAGAATGACAAAAATGCCTAATACCTACAAATCACCTTGAAACTCTGAGGAAGACCTGACTTCTAAAAGAGTAGTTTAATGGAAACTTCTTTAATGCACTACCTAAGAATATGATAGAAATGTGGAGGAAGGGCAGGAGCCCCCAGGATACAGCAGTGATTTACTTGTAATTCAGGCCAGAATTGGGCCTCCTGCGTGGTGCTAGTGGTAAGGAACCTGCCGACCAGTGCAGGAGACATAACAGACTCAGTCAATGCCTGGGTCAGAAAGATCCCCTGGAGGAGGGCATGGCTACCCACTCCAGCATTCTTGCCTGGAGAATCCCATGGACAGAGGAGCCTGGTAGCCACAGTCTATTGGGTTGCAAAGCATCAGACATGACTGAAGCAATTTAGCATGCACATGCAGGGCAGATGTACATGGTCAAGTATTTCTATTTCAGTAACTTTCCCGAGGAGTGATGTTAGGGAACCTCCTCCGATCATGTCCCCAGAGCTGTGTATGGGGTTGACAGGAGCTAAGATGACCCCATGATGAGGGGTCACATATCAGGAACCTGGACTGTGGGACATATTCTGTGTCATGCTCAAAATGACCCTGTGAGCCTAATACAGAGAGTGGTGTGTGGTGTTCTTCTCACCGGCGAGAGGCTCTGTCCAAGACCTCAGCTTGGATGGAGGCAGAGCCACGAGGACTGGAATCCATGCCCTTGTCAACCAGGTGTTAAGCGATGACTTTAAAAATACATATTGAAAAATACATACTGAACTGGACCATGGTGGAAACCATCAGAATTGCTTGCCTATTTGATGAGATTTTATATGAGATTGTGTGCATGCATGCTCAGTCGCTCAGTTGTGTCCAACTCTTGGAGACCCCAGGAACTGTAGCCTTAGAGGCTTCTCTGTCCATGAAATTCTCCAGGCAAGAATACTGGAGTAGGTTGCCATCCCTTTCTCCAGGGGATCTTCCTGACCCAGGGACTGAACCCACATCCTCTGCATCTCCTGCATTGACAGGTGGACAGATGCTTTACCACTGAGCCACTTGGGAAGCCCTTTTAGGAGATTAGACAGAGCTAAAGGAGAAGGAGGAGGGAGAGAGGAAGGAGGAGGGGAAGGAGAATTATTATTACACAGGAACGTAGTATAAGTCCTTGTACTTCCTAGTTATAATAAAATGTTATTAATAAGCATAATAACTAGTAAAAATTGGTGTCAGATTTTTTACCTTATAAGCGGAATCGATACAGGTATTTTTAAATCACTACTCATAGAGAAGATTTCAGACAGGCCTTAAAGTTCAGGTTTTTATTTCACTCTCTTGGCAAAACTCTGTTAGCCTTTGTCCTGCTTCATTTTGTACTCCAAGGCCAATCTTGCCGGTTACTCCATATGTCTCTTGAATTTCAACTTTTGCATACCAATCCCCTATGATGAAGACGATGCCTTTTTTGGCATTAGTTCTAAAAGGTCTGTATGTCTTCATAGAAGCATTTGATTTCATCTCTTTGCATTAGTGGTTGGGGCATACATAGACTTGAATTACTGTAATATTGATTAGTTTGCCTTGGAAACAAACAGATCATGCTGCACCCAAGTATTGCATTTCAGACTTTTTTGTTGACTCTGAGGGCTCCTCCATTTCTTCCAAGGGATTCCTGCCCCCCAGTAGTACATACAATGATCATCTCAATTAAATTTGCCTAGGGTTCTCAGGTGGAGCTAGTGGTAAAGAATCTCCCTGCCAATGCAGGAAACAAGAGATGTGCATTCTGGGATGGGAAGATCCCGTGTAGAAGGAAATGGCACTCTAGTATCTTTTTGTGGGAAATCCCTGGGACAGAGGAGCTTGGTGGGCTACACTCCCTGGAGTCACAAAGAGTTGGACACAACTGAGTGAGCGTGCGTGCATGTACCTCTTAAAAATATGTATGTGTATGTATAGGGGTGTGTGTGTATGTTCCTTTTCAGAAAAATTTTTTTTTGCTATAGGCCAAGAACTTCTCTGTCCATGAAATTCTCCAGGCAAGAATACTGGAGTAGGTTGCCATCCCTTTCTCCAGGGGATCTTCCTGACCCAGGGACTGAACCCACATCCTCTGCATCTCCTGCATTGACAGGTGGACAGATGCTTTACCACTGAGCCACTTGGGAAGCCCTTTTAGGAGATTAGACAGAGCTAAAGGAGAAGGAGGAGGGAGAGAGGAAGGAGGAGGGGAAGGAGAATTATTATTACACAGGAACGTAGTATAAGTCCTTGTACTTCCTAGTTATAATAAAATGTTATTAATAAGCATAATAACTAGTAAAAATTGGTGTCAGATTTTTTACCTTATAAGCGGAATCGATACAGGTATTTTTAAATCACTACTCATAGAGAAGATTTCAGACAGGCCTTAAAGTTCAGGTTTTTATTTCACTCTCTTGGCAAAACTCTGTTAGCCTTTGTCCTGCTTCATTTTGTACTCCAAGGCCAATCTTGCCGGTTACTCCATATGTCTCTTGAATTTCAACTTTTGCATACCAATCCCCTATGATGAAGACGATGCCTTTTTTGGCATTAGTTCTAAAAGGTCTGTATGTCTTCATAGAAGCATTTGATTTCATCTCTTTGCATTAGTGGTTGGGGCATACATAGACTTGAATTACTGTAATATTGATTAGTTTGCCTTGGAAACAAACAGATCATGCTGCACCCAAGTATTGCATTTCAGACTTTTTTGTTGACTCTGAGGGCTCCTCCATTTCTTCCAAGGGATTCCTGCCCCCCAGTAGTACATACAATGATCATCTCAATTAAATTTGCCTAGGGTTCTCAGGTGGAGCTAGTGGTAAAGAATCTCCCTGCCAATGCAGGAAACAAGAGATGTGCATTCTGGGATGGGAAGATCCCGTGTAGAAGGAAATGGCACTCTAGTATCTTTTTGTGGGAAATCCCTGGGACAGAGGAGCTTGGTGGGCTACACTCCCTGGAGTCACAAAGAGTTGGACACAACTGAGTGAGCGTGCGTGCATGTACCTCTTAAAAAATATGTATGTGTATGTATAGGGGTGTGTGTGTGTATGTTCCTTTTCAGATTCTTTTCCTTCATAGGTTATTAAAAAATACTGAGTTCCCTGTGCTATACAGTAGATGCTTGTTGGTTATCTGTTTTATATCGTGTATATGTATTAATCAAGATAGTTTTTAAAATTTTTTTGTAAGCTTTTTTTTTTTTGGCCACTTCTATTGATCTTTCATTTATTTCCATTTTTGTTCTTTGGTCTATGTGGGCCTCTTAGCACAGCGGTTTCTGTTGCTGCAGAGCACTGGCTCTGAATGCATGAGCTCCAGAGCACTGGCTCGTAATTGAACACATCTGTCCAGCTGCTCTGTGGCACCTGGGATCTCCCCAGGCCAAGGATCGAACCGGCGCCACTTGCACTGCAAGGCGGTGTCCTTACCCACTGGACCACCAGGGAAGCCCCAATCAAGGTAGTTTCAAGATCTCATTAGATAGGTTGTGAATTTGTTGTGTACATACACAAAACAAGCCTCTCATCCCCGGGACCTAGCACAGCACTTTGCAATCCTGAGTTCTCAGTAATTGTTTCTCAATAAATAATACATGAAGAAGGCATGAAGAATGCATGCTAAATGTTCTGAGTGAGTCCCAATGAGGGAAAGTCTGTTGAGATAGTTTAATCTCATAGAGTTTTGCAGTCTTTTGTTTGTTTCTTTGTTTTTAATTTTGACCTCTTTTATTGGTCCTTTATTTGTTTTCATATATCTTAATTCTTTGGCCTGTGTGGGCCTCCCATCACAGTGGCCTCTTTGTTGCAGAGCACCGGCTCGGGGTGCATGTGCTCCAGAGTGTTGGTTTGTAATTGGACACACCGGTCCAGCCTCTCCACAGCATGTGGGATCTTCGCGTGCCAGGGATTGAACTGGTGCCCCCTATACTGTGAGGTGGACTCTTTACCCACTGGACCACCAGGGAAGCCCACTCATAGAGTTTTGTTGAGGAACTTGGCCTTGGAAAATAAAAACGATCTGGAGAGAAAGTAGAGGCAGGCAGTTCTAGAGAGGGAGAGAGAGCATGACGATCACTTCAAAAAGACAAATCAGTACTTAATGAAATCTAAGCAGTTGGAAATCTTCGAAGCTCTCATAGTTGGATACATTGGAATTCACACACGAGAGCCAGTTTTCCAGGCAGATTGTTAATTTGGGCGATGAATGTGAAAGGGCTTACCCATTGCTCTAGCCTACGTGGACCATCACAGCAATGTTAGTGAGCCCAAAGTCAATGAGTTCATTCAAACAAAAACAGCAAGTGATAGTTTCTGAAATCAAGGTGGGGACAATCGAATGTTTCTGCCACCTGACCGGAATCCCTGGGGAGGGTTTTACCTTCTCAGAAACTTTATCATTTAGGAGTCTGGGCCTCTCTCATTCATTTAGCCATGAAAGGCCCACTGCTTCCTACCACCTCAGCCCCATGACCCTGGCAGCTCTGAATGTTGAAGAGCCAGAACTTTAGACTCATCAAATTCAATGCTTTATTTAGGTCAGAACTGGCTTTGTGCTCGTCTGTCAGTTTGCAGCTGAAGTGAAGGCCCTAAACGGAAGCGTGGCATTATCTGCCTGACAGTGATTTGACGCTGCACCATGTCGTGCTGGAAAATTAGTGTCTAGAACCGAAATGTTAATCACAGGGACCTCTATACATTGATGGCACAAATAGTACGTTTCTATATAAAAAAATCCATAGTGACTCATTCTCTTTAAAATAAAAATCTCCCCTTGCTATTTCAGTGAATGGAATGACTGACTCCAGGCCCTTTTCTTTTTTGTGCTCTAGGGTGAGCCTATTTCACGTCTCAGACAAAACTGTTGAATTTGTAAGAATTAGCTCTATTCTTCCCTTAGGTTCTCAGAGAACAGAGGTGAGTCTCTCTCTGATTGCAGGGGGAACGGGCTCTTTCTAGTCCCCTTCTCCCTGCAGAGAGGAACTATTCTTCAGGCCCCCTGAACCATTTCTTCTCTTTTGGCTATGATGATGTTTCCAGAGAGAATTCCACTTGTAGTATCAATTCTTCAGAATGTTAAAAGTTACTTGAAAAAGTAATGTTCTGTTTAGTAATGTGGGATCTTCGCGTGCCAGGGATTGAACTGGTGCCCCCTATACTGTGAGGTGGACTCTTTACCCACTGGACCACCAGGGAAGCCCACTCATAGAGTTTTGTTGAGGAACTTGGCCTTGGAAAATAAAAACGATCTGGAGAGAAAGTAGAGGCAGGCAGTTCTAGAGAGGGAGAGAGAGCATGAGATCACTTCAAAAAGACAAATCAGTACTTAATGAAATCTAAGCAGTTGGAAATCTTCGAAGCTCTCATAGTTGGATACATTGGAATTCACACACGAGAGCCAGTTTTCCAGGCAGATTGTTAATTTGGGCGATGAATGTGAAAGGGCTTACCCATTGCTCTAGCCTACGTGGACCATCACAGCAATGTTAGTGAGCCCAAAGTCAATGAGTTCATTCAAACAAAAACAGCAAGTGATAGTTTCTGAAATCAAGGTGGGGACAATCGAATGTTTCTGCCACCTGACCGGAATCCCTGGGGAGGGTTTTACCTTCTCAGAAACTTTATCATTTAGGAGTCTGGGCCTCTCTCATTCATTTAGCCATGAAAGGCCCACTGCTTCCTACCACCTCAGCCCCATGACCCTGGCAGCTCTGAATGTTGAAGAGCCAGAACTTTAGACTCATCAAATTCAATGCTTTATTTAGGTCAGAACTGGCTTTGTGCTCGTCTGTCAGTTTGCAGCTGAAGTGAAGGCCCTAAGCGGGCGTGGCATTATCTGCCTGACAGTGATTTGACGCTGCACCATGTCGTGCTGGAAAATTAGTGTCTAGAACCGAAATGTTAATCACAGGGACCTCTATACATTGATGGCACAAATAGTACGTTTCTATATAAAAAAATCCATAGTGACTCATTCTCTTTAAAATAAAAATCTCCCCTTGCTATTTCAGTGAATGGAATGACTGACTCCAGGCCCTTTTCTTTTTTGTGCTCTAGGGTGAGCCTATTTCACGTCTCAGACAAAACTGTTGAATTTGTAAGAATTAGCTCTATTCTTCCCTTAGGTTCTCAGAGAACAGAGGTGAGTCTCTCTCTGATTGCAGGGGGAACGGGCTCTTTCTAGTCCCCTTCTCCCTGCAGAGAGGAACTATTCTTCAGGCCCCCTGAACCATTTCTTCTCTTTTGGCTATGATGATGTTTCCAGAGAGAATTCCACTTGTAGTATCAATTCTTCAGAATGTTAAAAGTTACTTGAAAAAGTAATGTTCTGTTTAGTAAGGTTGGGAAAAGATGGAAAAGAATGAATACATGAATGATTGATTTATACACTGCAAGTCTTCTCAGTGTCTATCTCCAGTGAAAGAGTAGTCAGTTTTTTTTCAAACTTGTTTGACTAAATAACGTTTTTCCAATTAATGGCCTGTGGCACTAGCTTAGCAAGGAAAATATTCTGGGAAATGCTCCGCTCTGATGTCAAAAACTGAGTGAAAAACTGGTCCACAGCTAAGTAGTCATGAGACTCTGGATAAGTGTTCTAGCCATGCTGAACCTCAAATCCTTCATTTGAAAAATGGGAATGATTGATTATACTTTCAGTGTTATTGTTACTCAGTCATGTCTAACTCTATGATCCCATAGACTGTAGCACACCAGACTTCCCTTTCCTTCACTATCTCCCAGAGTCTGCTCAAACTCATGTCTGTTGAGTTGATGATGCCATCAACCATCTCATCTTCTGTTGCCCCCTTCTCCTCCTGCCATAAATGTTTCCCAGCATCAGGGTCTTTTCTAGGAAGTTGACTCTTTGCATCAGGTTACCAAAGTATTTTTGTGACCACTAGGCAGTTCTACTAGTATGGCTCTGTGTGTGTGTGTGTGTGTGTGTGTGTGCGTGTGCGCACGTGCGTGTGTGTGTGCGTGCACTCAGGCGTGAGCAATTCGTTGTGACCTCATGGTAGCTCACTAGGTTCCTCTGTTAATGGGATTTCCCAGGCGAAAATACTGGAGTGCGTTGCCATTTTCATCTCCAGGAAGTTCTTCCTGACCCAGGGATTTAACTCGCGTGGAAGTACTAGGAGCACCCAAGTCCACTTGTTTCCCTTAAATTAAGCCCCAGTGTGGCAGACAATGTGATATATACATGGGCCTCTAGAAAACTGTAAAATGGGAGATAAATTGATACATAAACAGTTACATCTACAATGTTCTGAACATCTTGATTCTGGACCACAGAAATGGAATACTTAGTCTGAGAGCTCAAGGGAGGTTACAGAGGAATTTGTTATTGTTATTGTCTAGTTGATTCTGGACCACCTTATGTTTCCAGAGAGAATTCCACTTGTAGTATCAATTCTTCAGAATGTTAAAAGTTACTTGAAAAAGTAATGTTCTGTTTAGTAAGGTTGGGAAAAGATGGAAAAGAATGAATACATGAATGATTGATTTATACACTGCAAGTCTTCTCAGTGTCTATCTCCAGTGAAAGAGTAGTCAGTTTTTTTTCAAACTTGTTTGACTAAATAACGTTTTTCCAATTAATGGCCTGTGGCACTAGCTTAGCAAGGAAAATATTCTGGGAAATGCTCCGCTCTGATGTCAAAAACTGAGTGAAAAACTGGTCCACAGCTAAGTAGTCATGAGACTCTGGATAAGTGTTCTAGCCATGCTGAACCTCAAATCCTTCATTTGAAAAATGGGAATGATTGATTATACTTTCAGTGTTATTGTTACTCAGTCATGTCTAACTCTATGATCCCATAGACTGTAGCACACCAGACTTCCCTTTCCTTCACTATCTCCCAGAGTCTGCTCAAACTCATGTCTGTTGAGTTGATGATGCCATCAACCATCTCATCTTCTGTTGCCCCCTTCTCCTCCTGCCATAAATGTTTCCCAGCATCAGGGTCTTTTCTAGGAAGTTGACTCTTTGCATCAGGTTACCAAAGTATTTTTGTGACCACTAGGCAGTTCTACTAGTATGGCTCTGTGTGTGTGTGTGTGTGTGTGTGTGCGTGTGCGCACGTGCGTGTGTGTGTGCGTGCACTCAGGCGTGAGCAATTCGTTGTGACCTCATGGTAGCTCACTAGGTTCCTCTGTTAATGGGATTTCCCAGGCGAAAATACTGGAGTGCGTTGCCATTTTCATCTCCAGGAAGTTCTTCCTGACCCAGGGATTTAACTCGCGTGGAAGTACTAGGAGCACCCAAGTCCACTTGTTTCCCTTAAATTAAGCCCCAGTGTGGCAGACAATGTGATATATACATGGGCCTCTAGAAAACTGTAAAATGGGAGATAAATTGATACATAAACAGTTACATCTACAATGTTCTGAACATCTTGATTCTGGACCACAGAAATGGAATACTTAGTCTGAGAGCTCAAGGGAGGTTACAGAGGAATTTTTGTTATTGTTATTGTCTAGTTGCTAAGTCGTGTCCTACACTTTGTGACCCAAGCACTGTAGCTTGTCAGGCTCCTCTGTCCGTGGGATTTCCCAGGCAAGAATACTGGAGTGGGTTGCCATTTCCTCCTCCAGGAGATCTTCCTAACCTAGGGATGGAACCTGCATCTCCTGCTTAGCAGACGAATTCTTTAGTACTGAGCCACAGGGAAACCCTAGAGAGGAATTTTAATTTGGACCTAATTTATTTCTTAGAATTATAGCCTTAGAACAGGGGGCAGATATAGGATATATACAATGCAAGGTTGATTTTAGCTTTCTTTGGCTTTCTTCTTCTATATGTCAAAAGCAGATTCCAGCCTGAATATCTTAGTAGCAAAAAGAAGTCTCTGTATAATCAGAATATGGCCTATCTCAGCTACAATCACATATAGACCAGCATTTGCCAGGACTCATACACAGCCAACACTTGCCGAAGGTCCCTTTGCTATTCTAATGCCCAGATGTAATGACTACAAAATCCAATCATTAGTAACTACAGGACCCTGTAGGGGAAACAAGTTAAAATATTGCCCTAAATCTTGAGAATTCCCATTCTGTGTGGACTTTCCAGGTGGTGCAAGTGGTAAAGAACCTGCCTGCCAGTGCAGGAGACATAAGAAACATGGGTTTGATCTCTGCACCAGAAAGATCCCCTGGAGGAGGGCAAGGCAACCTACTCCAGTATTTTTGCCCAGAGAATCCCATGGACAGGAGCCTGGCTAGCTCCAGTCCATACGGTTGCAAAGACTTGGACACAACTGAAGTCATTTAGTGTGCATGTGTGAATTGGAATTATTAGTGAATTTTGTGGCCTATGTTGCCCTTTAATTTACTAAATTAGAAATAGCTGAAAATAACAATCTAATGTTATGAGAGGAATTTTAGAATTATAGCGAAACATGAGACCAGTGGATGGGACTGATGGTCTGATTCTTGAACAGAAACTGATGACCACAGGTGTTCAGGGGTTGTTTGTGATACAGATCACTGCAAGCTTAATTTTATGAAAGTTATTGGAACCACTAGGGGACAGTAGTGAGTGCACAAGACAAGTTGAAAAGAGCCACCACATTACTACCTTCTCCAAACCATTCATTCAACAGACATGCTGACAAATGATTATTGAGTGTGTTCTGTGTGTCATGCAAACTTCTCAGTACTTTTCGGCCCTGGAGGCAGAGTGGTGAACAAGATAGATGAGGCCTCCACTGCCAAGCTCCCTCTGCTTTGATTGGGACAAAGAAGTGTGTTCTACAGTCTGGCATGGAGCTGGACACTGTGAAAATGGAGATGCCCTAGAAAGCCCAGGCTATATAATCAGTGCATCTGTAGGTCTGTTCTGCCTTTACTGATGCTCTCTTCATTGCACACCTGACCCACAGACTTTCTGGTGTGGAAAAAGACAGTTGTTAAGTTAGTTAATAATGATAGCAAAGTGTTTGATTTTAGCTTTCTTTGGCTTTCTTCTTCTATATGTCAAAAGCAGATTCCAGCCTGAATATCTTAGTAGCAAAAAGAAGTCTCTGTATAATCAGAATATGGCCTATCTCAGCTACAATCACATATAGACCAGCATTTGCCAGGACTCATACACAGCCAACACTTGCCGAAGGTCCCTTTGCTATTCTAATGCCCAGATGTAATGACTACAAAATCCAATCATTAGTAACTACAGGACCCTGTAGGGGAAACAAGTTAAAATATTGCCCTAAATCTTGAGAATTCCCATTCTGTGTGGACTTTCCAGGTGGTGCAAGTGGTAAAGAACCTGCCTGCCAGTGCAGGAGACATAAGAAACATGGGTTTGATCTCTGCACCAGAAAGATCCCCTGGAGGAGGGCAAGGCAACCTACTCCAGTATTTTTGCCCAGAGAATCCCATGGACAGGAGCCTGGCTAGCTCCAGTCCATACGGTTGCAAAGACTTGGACACAACTGAAGTCATTTAGTGTGCATGTGTGAATTGGAATTATTAGTGAATTTTGTGGCCTATGTTGCCCTTTAATTTACTAAATTAGAAATAGCTGAAAATAACAATCTAATGTTATGAGAGGAATTTTAGAATTATAGCGAAACATGAGACCAGTGGATGGGACTGATGGTCTGATTCTTGAACAGAAACTGATGACCACAGGTGTTCAGGGGTTGTTTGTGATACAGATCACTGCAAGCTTAATTTTATGAAAGTTATTGGAACCACTAGGGGACAGTAGTGTGTGCACGCGAAGACAAGTTGAAAAGAGCCACCACATTACTACCTTCTCCAAACCATTCATTCAACAGACATGCTGACAAATGATTATTGAGTGTGTTCTGTGTGTCATGCAAACTTCTCAGTACTTTTCGGCCCTGGAGGCAGAGTGGTGAACAAGATAGATGAGGCCTCCACTGCCAAGCTCCCTCTGCTTTGATTGGGACAAAGAAGTGTGTTCTACAGTCTGGCATGGAGCTGGACACTGTGAAAATGGAGATGCCCTAGAAAGCCCAGGCTATATAATCAGTGCATCTGTAGGTCTGTTCTGCCTTTACTGATGCTCTCTTCATTGCACACCTGACCCACAGACTTTCTGGTGTGGAAAAAGACAGTTGTTAAGTTAGTTAATAATGATAGCAAAGTGTTTCAGAAGCACTTGCTGTCAGTTAGTCATTAAATCATGTCTGCCTCTGCGTCCCCATGAGCTGCAGTCCACCAGGTTCCTCTGTCCATGGGACTTTTATGGTGTGGCAAACACTTGCATGTATTTACTTATTTAGTCTTAAATCCACTGTACAATATGTGTTTCTTTCAACAGAGGAGGAAAGAGAGGCGTAGAGATAACCTCTCTATGTGATTTGCCTGTGGTTAGTTCTACAGCTGGTCAGTAATACTGCTGCTGTTCAGCTCCATGCTGCCCACCTCTGCACTCTGCTCCCTGTCCACTGTTTGCCTGGCTGCTGCACACCCTATGTCTTTCACCCTTGACCATCCTATGAGGCAGGTGGTGTGATCTCAGTATGGCAGAGGAAAAAACTAAGGCTCAGAGAGAAGACATGACAGTGCCAGTGTTCAAGCTCAGGACAGCTAAGCTCTTCACTGTTGCTCCATGTTCTCTCAAAAAAGCCTGCCTGGTGAGTTTGGGGGTATTTAGGCCCAGCTTCACAGTTCTGTCCCTCCAGCCACTGGTTTGTTTGATCTATCAGGATGTCCTGGAAGGTTTTATTTGAAGAGTCTAAAGAAGGGCTGATAAAATCAAAGCTTGGAAAAAGAAATTTTCTTAGAGAAAATAAAAGGCTGATGATGCACAGTTGCAGCCAAGGAAAAGGTTTGAGAGAGGAGTCAGAAGGTAGATGGAAAGTGTCCCGACAGCTAGATGTGTGGAAGGTCCTCTGTGTATAGACCATGGCATTGCTAGGATTTATTGAAGAACTACAAGAGGTTATTATTATTTTTAACCAATGCTTACAAGCTAGTTGAATACCTTTCACAGTATACATGTGAAAGAGATGAGAGGCATACAGGAATCAGAAGAGAACTGGAAGAGGCAAGGATTCAAGGTCACAGCGCAAATGAGTTGGGCCACATGGAGAAACTCCAAGTATTATGTGAAAGTGTTTTAATTCTCAGCAGACACAGTATCTTTACCATCACGCATTGTTCAGGATTTGAAGAATTAGGGCTGACAGGAAAGTAGGACGTTTCATGCTCTGTAATTGATGGGGTAGGAAAATTGTTCAAGGATTAGTATTTAGCTATTTGTCTTCCATTCGAATAGCAAAGTTTTAGAGCACTTGCCGTCAGTTAGTCATTAAATCATGTCTGCCTCTGCGTCCCCATGAGCTGCAGTCCACCAGGTTCCTCTGTCCATGGGACTTTTATGGTGTGGCAAACACTTGCATGTATTTACTTATTTAGTCTTAAATCCACTGTACAATATGTGTTTCTTTCAACAGAGGAGGAAAGAGAGGCGTAGAGATAACCTCTCTATGTGATTTGCCTGTGGTTAGTTCTACAGCTGGTCAGTAATACTGCTGCTGTTCAGCTCCATGCTGCCCACCTCTGCACTCTGCTCCCTGTCCACTGTTTGCCTGGCTGCTGCACACCCTATGTCTTTCACCCTTGACCATCCTATGAGGCAGGTGGTGTGATCTCAGTATGGCAGAGGAAAAAACTAAGGCTCAGAGAGAAGACATGACAGTGCCAGTGTTCAAGCTCAGGACAGCTAAGCTCTTCACTGTTGCTCCATGTTCTCTCAAAAAAGCCTGCCTGGTGAGTTTGGGGGTATTTAGGCCCAGCTTCACAGTTCTGTCCCTCCAGCCACTGGTTTGTTTGATCTATCAGGATGTCCTGGAAGGTTTTATTTGAAGAGTCTAAAGAAGGGCTGATAAAATCAAAGCTTGGAAAAAGAAATTTTCTTAGAGAAAATAAAAGGCTGATGATGCACAGTTGCAGCCAAGGAAAAGGTTTGAGAGAGGAGTCAGAAGGTAGATGGAAAGTGTCCCGACAGCTAGATGTGTGGAAGGTCCTCTGTGTATAGACCATGGCATTGCTAGGATTTATTGAAGAACTACAAGAGGTTATTATTATTTTTAACCAATGCTTACAAGCTAGTTGAATACCTTTCACAGTATACATGTGAAAGAGATGAGAGGCATACAGGAATCAGAAGAGAACTGGAAGAGGCAAGGATTCAAGGTCACAGCGCAAATGAGTTGGGCCACATGGAGAAACTCCAAGTATTATGTGAAAGTGTTTTAATTCTCAGCAGACACAGTATCTTTACCATCACGCATTGTTCAGGATTTGAAGAATTAGGGCTGACAGGAAAGTAGGACGTTTCATGCTCTGTAATTGATGGGGTAGGAAAATTGTTCAAGGATTAGTATTTAGCTATTTGTCTTCCATTCGAAAAGTATTGATCTCCCACTTATCTATCTAGATTTTAGCAGAATTCTCCAATCTCTGTAGAGTTAGCACATGATATTCTGACTGCATGTTTTGAGATGTATTCTTAAATATGATTCCAATAACAGTCTTGGTAGCCTTTTTGATACCTCCAGAACTGTTCTCAAGCCACTGAGATAATCTCATTGTCTTTTGAAGTGCCTTAGTCCCTCACATGGGAGGTAGGCAGCATTGGCTGTTGACTTCAGATTCTTTTTGGATGGCAACTGGCTAATAACTATTAGCTGGGATACTGACCTTGATGGGTAGGATGGGACAAAAGAGAAAGGGGGAAACTGGCTGGTTGTTAAAGACTGTTACCTGCAAAGCCACTGTGTTATTTTACCCCTTTCAGATGCTTAGACATATTCCAAGAGTTCAAGTTGCGCATTAAGAGTGAAAATACTGATTTTACATTCTTGTACCTCTATGGGACAGGCAGTATAGGATTCTTTTGGGCTTGAGAAAGATTCAGGCCCAAGTTAAGTGCCGTCATAATCTTCTCTGCTTTATTCTGGTGAATCAGAATTTAGTCCACAG
This sequence comes from Tragulus kanchil, assembly GCA_022376925.1. NCBI lineage: Eukaryota > Metazoa > Chordata > Mammalia > Artiodactyla > Tragulidae > Tragulus > Tragulus kanchil. The sequence goes on from JAIOJX010000006.1 coordinate 93,014,708, forward strand.
TGGATCTCTGTCCTCTCTGGAACTGGACTTTCTTCCCTTGCCTTAGTGACTCAGCTGTGCCCTCCCAGTCCTTCTGACCTCACTTTTGTGTTAAGTCTTTGCTTTTATTCTTCTTCTCAACTTTCAAGTTTCTATTTTTAGACCAAGCCCCTAGGGCCCTATCTAATTCTTTCTGTGAAAACCATTCAATGCGAATGTCCCAAACCCTTAACCAGCACCCTGTATCCCCTAGTTTTAGGTATTCAAGTATTTTCCATTTAAATGACCTGGGAAACAAAGGCCACCACTTCAGTCATAGGGGCCAGTGCCCTCCCCCCCACTTTTACCTTAGGGTTTCCCCTGAGGAGCCCCTCCTCTTCCACAGGTTGACCAAGCTGCTGGACCTGCTGGCCGCCGAAGAGGACTTGCCATCCCCCACATGCATGCGTACCACTGTGGACGTGGTGAAGGCGCTGCGCACGTTCCTCTCCGGTTTGGCCAGGATGATGTAGACCTTGGGCACAAACATGCAGCCGAGCGCCACTGTGGCACTGAGGCTGACGGAGAAACACATGGTGATGATTTTGTAGTTGCTGCCGAAGTAGATGGGCACAAAGGCCAACCATATGATGCAGGTGGTGTACATCGTGAAGGCGATATACTTGGCCTCATTGAAGTTAGCAGGAACATTTCTGGTCTTAAAAGCATAGAAGGTACAGCTCAAGATGAGCAGTCCGTTGTATCCGAGAGGAGTGACGACTCCCAGGTTGGTGGTGTTACAGATCAGGTAGACTTCTCGAATGCTCGGATAGTCGTGCATTATATCTGGTGGCTCCATGATAAAGAGAGCGACAATGATGCCCAGCTGGATGCAGATTAGAATGAATGCGATCACCAACTGGGCACAGGCACTCATGAATCTGGGCTTTTTGGTACAGATCTTCTTCTTGCTGCCAGCAAGGATCCTCGCAATCCGATTGGTCTTGGTGACAAGGGCTGAGTAGCTCATGGCCGGAGAGAGACCAATGCCTATTCTCTGAAGGTAGCAGTAGATCTGTTTGGGCTTCGCAATGAGGCAGAAGGTACATAAGTAGCCAAGGCAGATGCCAGCAAGGATAATGTAGCAGAGTTCCCGGCTGGAGGACTTGACTACCGGCGTATCCCGGTAAATGATGAAGATCGCGGTGACAAACAGGGTGGCCAGCAGGCCGAGGCAGGCAAACACCACAGCTGCAATGGGCTCAGGGTCACCCCAGCGAAGATACTGCACTGGGATCAAGTCACAGCCTGCAGAGAACAGACACGCAAAAGAAGGATGGAAATGTTGATTTGAGTCACTCGTGCTTAAGCTGCTTGTAACTTTTTCTTTCATTTCTCCAGTCTACCCTTTTCACCTCAGTATCCCATATGACTCCTTTCTTCAGATAATCAGTCATAAAATATTTATGTTTACACTATCAAATCAATACCCTGTGACAGGAGCTTTTCTTGATTCTGAAAACAAAATGATGAAGAATGTATTCCCTGTGCTTAAAAAAAATGTGGTGAGGAAAGGGGGACGTTTAAAGAATTACTTACAGGTGGGATAAGGGCCATGTCGATGTTTTAGAATGGATCTTGACTCAGTCTGTGGGTAGTGAAGCCTCCTTTAGCAGGAAGCAGCAAATGCAAGTGTGGTGGTCTGGCTCAGTTTGTGGATTTGGTAGGTTTGGCAAACACAAGGGAAATGTAAGGAAAGAGCTCGGAGGTGTTAGAGGCACGGGAGGAGGTCACGTGCAGTTCTAGAATGAATGGCCTTAGACAAGCCTGGGATGCAGGCAGGAGGGGACTCTCAGGGGAAAGAGTCTTAGATCAATGGGAAGTCTCTGGAGCGGTGTAGGCAGAGTAGAGGAATGACATGGTCAGATTGATGTGTGTGTTTTAAATATTCTTTGGGTTGCTGTGTGGATTTTGGATGAGATGAATGTCTGGAGAGATCTGAGACTATTTTGAGGCCAGATAGGCTGTTTATATGGATGAGAGGGTATCACGAAGGTAATGGCACCAAGGATGACCCGCATTGGATCCATCTATGCTGTCTTTGAGTCTCCTGCCAGAAAGCACAACAATTTGGCACCTTTTGGGTGGTGTACCTTCTTATAAAATTTATTTAGGACAGCGATTCTCAAACTTGAGTACACACTGGAATCACTTAGGTATTTTTTTAAAGAATACTTTGGCTTAGGTTTCACTGCCAGAGTTTCTGATGTCACTGGCCTGGGCATCAGAATTTTTAAAAGGCACTCCAAAGTGCTTCTAAATGTGCAGCCAGAGTTGAGAACCATTGCTCTAGAAGGGTCATTCCTGTCAATTACTTTTTAAAAATAGAATTAAGATAGTTTTATTGAGTGAGTAGAGAGGAGTGAAGTAATCTGGAGCATCCTCCAGTTCAGCAATGTAGCAGAGATTACTAACTCGCTGCACATATTGATTCTCCTCTTTATCCGTAGCAACAGAGCTACAATTTCATTTGAGGTCGTAAAGGACATTTCCATGGACAGAGGAATTTGGCGGGCTACAGTCCATGGGGTCTCAAAGAGTTGAACAGGACTGAGGGACTAACACCCATTTTTAACAGTAATGAGATATGCATGTATTTATAATTTTTTATACTATGTAAAATAATTGTCATATTTGGTTTGGGCTATCCACATACAAATTTTTAAGTTAAAAGCAGAGGTTTTAAAATAAGCATCCATTTTCCCACAGAAACTATTTTGTAAAGTGTGCTGAGTATCCTAGGCTATTAAACCCATAATGAATCTTACCTCATAATTTTAGAATGCGTCCCTTAAGGAAGCAGCTCAGTTTGTGGATTTGGTAGGTTTGGCAAACACAAGGGAAATGTAAGGAAAGAGCTCGGAGGTGTTAGAGGCACGGGAGGAGGTCACGTGCAGTTCTAGAATGAATGGCCTTAGACAAGCCTGGGATGCAGGCAGGAGGGGACTCTCAGGGGAAAGAGTCTTAGATCAATGGGAAGTCTCTGGAGCGGTGTAGGCAGAGTAGAGGAATGACATGGTCAGATTGATGTGTGTGTTTTAAATATTCTTTGGGTTGCTGTGTGGATTTTGGATGAGATGAATGTCTGGAGAGATCTGAGACTATTTTGAGGCCAGATAGGCTGTTTATATGGATGAGAGGGTATGCGAAAGGTAATGGCACCAAGGATGACCCGCATTGGATCCATCTATGCTGTCTTTGAGTCTCCTGCCAGAAAGCACAACAATTTGGCACCTTTTGGGTGGTGTACCTTCTTATAAAATTTATTTAGGACAGCGATTCTCAAACTTGAGTACACACTGGAATCACTTAGGTATTTTTTTAAAGAATACTTTGGCTTAGGTTTCACTGCCAGAGTTTCTGATGTCACTGGCCTGGGCATCAGAATTTTTAAAAGGCACTCCAAAGTGCTTCTAAATGTGCAGCCAGAGTTGAGAACCATTGCTCTAGAAGGGTCATTCCTGTCAATTACTTTTTAAAAATAGAATTAAGATAGTTTTATTGAGTGAGTAGAGAGGAGTGAAGTAATCTGGAGCATCCTCCAGTTCAGCAATGTAGCAGAGATTACTAACTCGCTGCACATATTGATTCTCCTCTTTATCCGTAGCAACAGAGCTACAATTTCATTTGAGGTCGTAAAGGACATTTCCATGGACAGAGGAATTTGGCGGGCTACAGTCCATGGGGTCTCAAAGAGTTGAACAGGACTGAGGGACTAACACCCATTTTTAACAGTAATGAGATATGCATGTATTTATAATTTTTTATACTATGTAAAATAATTGTCATATTTGGTTTGGGCTATCCACATACAAATTTTTTAAGTTAAAAGCAGAGGTTTTTAAAATAAGCATCCATTTTCCCACAGAAACTATTTTGTAAAGTGTGCTGAGTATCCTAGGCTATTAAACCCATAATGAATCTTACTATAAACTAATCATACTATTTGAAACCTAAGATCTTGAAGAAAGAGACTGGAAGCCAGAAGCACCTAGAAAGGCAAAGGAAAATTTCTTCCTCCCTGATAATGAAAGAAGCATGTGGTTCTTTCAAAATATGTCTAAGGGAACTTTGCTATAAAAAGGAATGGAAACATTCTTTTTTCTTTGCCAGTCTCTTTCTTCAAGATCTTAGGTTTAAAGCTCCTCTGTTCCCAGAATTCTCCAGGCAAGAATACTGGAGTAGGTAGCCATTCTCTTCTCCAGGGGATCTCCACCCAGGGATTGAATCCGGATCTCCTGCATCAAAAGCAGATTCTTTACCATCTGAGCCGTCAGGGATGCCTGCTAATGACTATACCTGTAGCCATATTTAGGCACCCATGTTAAAATATGCTGCTTATATATAGGAATTCAGCTTTGGAGACTTTAGTATGCCCTAGGGTTTAAGTTCACATTTACAGATCTGTTCCTCATGGAGACGATTTTACAACATGAAAAATAGGGACTAATCATTCCTGTCTCTCTTTTTTCATTCCTATCTTCATCCTTCCATAACAGTTTATAATACTGATATGACAGTGCCATTTATTATGTACTGTAGTTCATTCTCTATAGGTCTATTTCCCCTGCTAGGTCATGAGCTACTAAATGATTGTAGTAATTTGGTTATATAGGAAAGATATTATGTGGTACATGAAGCAGAAATCCCTTCATTAGCTAAAGAGAGTCAATATATATATGTGTGTGTGTGTGTGTATATATGTATATATACATCTATCTGTCTATCTACGTAAATACATATTTAAAGGCTGTCACTTCCCGGTTGGCTCAATGGTAATGAATCCAACTGCCAATGCAGGAGATGGAGGTTCAATCCCTGGATTAGGAAGATCCCCTGGGGAAAGAAGTGACAACCCACTCCAGTATTCTTGCCTGGGAAATGTCATGGTTAGGGGATGTAGCAGGCTCTATTCCATGGGGTCGCAAACAGCTGGACACGACTTAGTGATTAAATAACAACAACGAGGGTTTTCACTTTACTCCTTCTTTTGTTTTCCCCATGCTGGTCTGCTGAATCTTAACTGTTTTTATCTAAATGTAATTAACACGCTAACTACTAAATGCTTTCTATATGATAATATTCACCACCATTTTTATGTCAGGTATATTTTTGAACTCTCCACATGTGTGAACCTAAAGAAAACTCCTACTAAATATACGTGTTGAAAGAAATATATATTGTGATTATTTTCACAAGCTTGTCAGAGTTTATATTTTCAAATGAGTGTTTCTGTCATTTGATGTGAACCACTTCAAAGACTTTATACATGTTTACTTTAATGATACTGCCACTGCACAAAAAACTTCTGAAGCCGTTCTCTTGGAATAGCAAATTGGATTCTGATTAGAGTGTCATAATCATTGAATCTTATTCTTGGATAAGATCTTAGAATTTTCAAAAAGTGGATGTGCATCACAATCATTCGGAGAGTCGAGAAAAATACAACTCAAGAATCTAACTTAGGAGATTTCAAATCAGCACATGTGGGGTGAGACAAAGCATTTATTCTGAATAAGCAAGCTCAACAGTGGATGTGAGAGTAGGACCATAAAGAAGGCTGAGCACTGAAGAATTGATGCTTTTGAACTGTGGTTCCCTAGACAGCAAGGAGATTCAGCCCGTCAATTCTAAAGGAGGTCAACCCTGAATATTCACTGGAAGGACTGATGCTGAAGCTCCAATACTTCGGCCACCTGATGCAAAGATCAAACTGCTTGGAAAAGACCCTGATGATGGAAAAGACTGAAGGCAGGAGGCAAAGGGGACGGCAGAGGATGAGATAGTTGGATGACGTCATTGACTCAATGGACAAACTCTGGGAGAGAGAGAGGACAGGGAAACCCGGTGTGCTACAGCCTGTGGGGTCACCAAGAGTCAGACATGACTGAGAGACTAAACAGCAACAATGAGAAAGTTCCGTGACTGTATAACTGGTCCTTGGTTGGTAGCCCAACTTTAATTGTCAAGCTGACTTCTTATTCAATAGGCAAATGTCTTATGGAATAATTCCCTAACCTTGCCTAAGGCATTGGTAGATGGGATTCTTTACCATTAGCGCCTCCTGGGAAGCCCACCTTTCCTACTCTACATCTAATTCCTTTGAGCAAGGGGTGATACCCTATCATGGAGCATGTTCTATCAAATCTCAGAGTCGTGAAATATGGTTCATCTTATTATAAGTTTAGATTCTTATTGATTACTGTCCCTAATTTGCTTTGGTTTACGAACATCTGAATGCCATTATTATTCCTAAATCTCTTGCTCATATGAAATACAATACGTTTAAAAAAACCTTTAATTAAAGAGTGTTTCTGTCATTTGATGTGAACCACTTCAAAGACTTTATACATGTTTACTTTAATGATACTGCCACTGCACAAAAAACTTCTGAAGCCGTTCTCTTGGAATAGCAAATTGGATTCTGATTAGAGTGTCATAATCATTGAATCTTATTCTTGGATAAGATCTTAGAATTTTCAAAAAGTGGATGTGCATCACAATCATTCGGAGAGTCGAGAAAAATACAACTCAAGAATCTAACTTAGGAGATTTCAAATCAGCACATGTGGGGTGAGACAAAGCATTTATTCTGAATAAGCAAGCTCAACAGTGGATGTGAGAGTAGGACCATAAAGAAGGCTGAGCACTGAAGAATTGATGCTTTTGAACTGTGGTTCCCTAGACAGCAAGGAGATTCAGCCCGTCAATTCTAAAGGAGGTCAACCCTGAATATTCACTGGAAGGACTGATGCTGAAGCTCCAATACTTCGGCCACCTGATGCAAAGATCAAACTGCTTGGAAAAGACCCTGATGATGGAAAAGACTGAAGGCAGGAGGCAAAGGGGACGGCAGAGGATGAGATAGTTGGATGACGTCATTGACTCAATGGACAAACTCTGGGAGAGAGAGAGGACAGGGAAACCCGGTGTGCTACAGCCTGTGGGGTCACCAAGAGTCAGACATGACTGAGAGACTAAACAGCAACAATGAGAAAGTTCCGTGACTGTATAACTGGTCCTTGGTTGGTAGCCCAACTTTAATTGTCAAGCTGACTTCTTATTCAATAGGCAAATGTCTTATGGAATAATTCCCTAACCTTGCCTAAGGCATTGGTAGATGGGATTCTTTACCATTAGCGCCTCCTGGGAAGCCCCCCTTTCCTACTCTACATCTAATTCCTTTGAGCAAGGGGTGATACCCTATCATGGAGCATGTTCTATCAAATCTCAGAGTCGTGAAATATGGTTCATCTTATTATAAGTTTAGATTCTTATTGATTACTGTCCCTAATTTGCTTTGGTTTACGAACATCTGAATGCCATTATTATTCCTAAATCTCTTGCTTATATTCTTCTGTGAATTACTGGGACTTTCCTCCACTAATGGTTTTCTTGCTTTTTTTTTTTTTATTCCTGTTTCATTCTTAGTATATTGGTAAATTGTTGGAAGTATTCAGTGTATTGGTAAGGTACGACTGGTAGGGTATAAGAAGTTAACTAGGAATGTATGGAGGAGTCTACACATTATGCTTTATTGTAAATTAAATTCATTTTCCATATGCTTTCCTATTTTAAAGAATCTTGATCAAATCAGTGAAGTTCCCTCCTAACAAGCATGTTAGAGTTTCTCAGAAGATGCACAATAGTACATTCCTTTCTAGAAATGCACAGGAGGCATAAGTTATAAAAATCAAAGTCTATTTTCCAATGACACCTATTTACATAGCTCTCCGTTTCTCACTTTCCCTCCCTTGCATGCCTGATCTGTATTCTGTGATTCCCCAGTAGAATCCATCCTTTCATAGCTTGAGGGTGACATATACTGTAGATACTAGGAAATCCCATGGTTAAAGGAGCCAGGTTTTTTTCTTTTCCATTACAGTTTATTCCAAGACACTGAATATAGTTCCTTGTGCTGAATGTAGTAGCACCTTGTCGATTATATGTTTCATGTATAGTAGTTTGTATCTGATAACCTCCAAATCCTAGTTTATCCCTCCAAATCCTGCTTTCCCCTTTGGTAAGTATAAGTTCTTTTTCTATATCTGTGACTCTGCTTCTGTTTTGAAAATAAGTGCAATTGTATCATTTTTTTTAGATTCTACATATAAGTGATATCATACAATATTTACTGTTCTTTGTCTGATATACTTCACTTAGTATGAGAATCTCTAGGTCTATCCATGTTGCATCAAGTGGCATGATTTCATTTTTTATGGCTGAGTAATGTTTCATTACACATAAGCACACACACACATACATATATATACACACACATATAAATATGTAGGCGTCTATGTCACATCTTGTCTTATCCACTGATCTGTTGATGGACATTTAAATTACTTCCATATCTTGGCTATTGTGAACCATGCTGCTGTGAGCACTGGGATTCATGTATCTTGTTAAATGAGTGTCCCCTATATATATATGTGTGTATATATATATATATATATATATATATATATATACACACACCCAGGAGTGGGATGATCCAGGGATCATGTGGTAACTGTATGTTTGGTTTCATCAGGAACCTCCATACTGTTCTTCCTAGTGGCTGCACCAGTGCACATCCCCACCAACAGTGTAGGAGAGTTCCCTTTTCTCTACACCCTTCTGAGCAGAAAGCACATTTTTTTTAAAAGGGAAAGTGAGCTGCCCAAACTGTATTATTTACACTGTGCTGTGATTCCACTTACGTGCTCCCCATACATCTGGTGGGAGATAGATGGCTCACTGGTTCCCTGGACACTAGAAATGATATGACTGCTTAGCAGAAACTGGTACTCATGCTTCCTGTTTGGGTATGAGCCTTATAGGATTCATATTCCTGTAGTTAATAGTTTCTTGACTGTTGGGTTTTCAAATCCTCTTCCAAGTCTTTTTCAGGCAGACAGAATGAGGAGTCCAAGATCCTGGGACATACATGCCTGAGAAGTTGACTCCACAGGAACTCCTTACCGAGCTCTATATTTCCTGTATAATTTTGGAGGAAAGGAAGATGCTGCTGAGAGTCTTTGAGTCAGATGCATGTGTCCTCTCCTGTTAGTCAGGTCATTTCACGTATAGAAAACTCCTACGGGGCTATGGTAGACCTCTCCTTTGATACATGAACCATACATGATACACAGGAGATCTGCCCAGCGTATGAGGAGTTGACGGACTAACACCATCAGGCCTGCTTTCAGTCACTCCCACCAATACACCATTCGTACATATAAGTGATATCATACAATATTTACTGTTCTTTGTCTGATATACTTCACTTAGTATGAGAATCTCTAGGTCTATCCATGTTGCATCAAGTGGCATGATTTCATTTTTTATGGCTGAGTAATGTTTCATTACACATAAGCACACACACACATACATATATATACACACACATATAAATATGTAGGCGTCTATGTCACATCTTGTCTTATCCACTGATCTGTTGATGGACATTTAAATTACTTCCATATCTTGGCTATTGTGAACCATGCTGCTGTGAGCACTGGGGTTCATGTATCTTGTTAAATGAGTGTCATTCATATATATATGTATGTATGTATGTATATATGTATGTATGTATGTATGTATGTATGTATATGTGTATATATATATATATATACACACATACACACACACCCAGGAGTGGGATGATCCAGGGATCATATGGTAACTCTATGTTTGGTTTCATAAGGAACCTCCATACCATTCTTCCTAGTGGCTGCACCAATTTACATCCCCACCAACAGTGTAGGAGAGTTCCCTTTTCTCTACATCCTCTTGAGTAAAAAGTGCAACATTTTTTTAAAAGGGAAAGTGAGCTGCCCAAACTGTATTATGTACACTGTGCTGTGATTCCACTTACGTGCTCCCCATACATCTGGTGGGAGATAGATGGCTCACTGGTTCCCTGGACACTAGAAATGATATGACTGCTTAGCAGAAACTGGTACTCATGCTTCCTGTTTGGGTATGAGCCTTATAGGATTCATATTCCTGTAGTTAATAGTTTCTTGACTGTTGGGTTTTCAAATCCTCTTCCAAGTCTTTTTCAGGCAGACAGAATGAGGAGTCCAAGATCCTGGGACATACATGCCTGAGAAGTTGACTCCACAGGAACTCCTTACCGAGCTCTATATTTCCTGTATAATTTTGGAGGAAAGGAAGATGCTGCTGAGAGTCTTTGAGTCAGATGCATGTGTCCTCTCCTGTTAGTCAGGTCATTTCACGTATAGAAAACTCCTACGGGGCTATGGTAGACCTCTCCTTTGATACATGAACCATACATGATACACAGGAGATCTGCCCCGCGTATGAGGAGTTGACCGGGGACTAACACCATCAGGCCTGCTTTCAGTCACTCCCACCAATACACCATTCGTCCGCCCTTTCTTCTTTCTGTTCGTGTGTCTGGAGTTGATCTGGAGGGTGCAGGTTTGAGATCACAGAGTGATGTAGACTCAGAAGTTTTTCTGTATCATTCATAAACCTGATCATTTAATAATTTCTCATCACTTTTCCTAGGCTGAAGTTTTGCGTTACTTCCATATTTCAGAAGAACTGGAAGAGGTGTGTGCATGTTATATTTGTTATTGTTTAGTTGCTCAGTCGTGTCTGACTCTTTGTGACCCACGGACTGTAGCCAGCCGGGCTCCTCTGTCCACGCGAGTTCTCAGGCAAGAATGCTGGAGCGAGCTGCCATTTCCTTCCTCAGGGGATCTTCCTGACCCAGGGGTAAAACTCATGTCTCCTACACTGGCAGGTAGATTATTTTTTTACCACTGAGTCACCTGGGAAGCCCGTGGTATAGTTAGGTACCTTGTTTTTCTTTGTACTACTATGAATAGTCTGTTTTGTGTGTGTGTGCATATGTGAGAGAAAGAGAGGAGAGCTGAGAGAGAGGTCATATTGTTTAGGTCTGTCCTCTCTACTTGACGCTAAGCACCCTGATGTCAGACAGTTTGCCTCTGTTGCTCACAAATGGATCCCTGAACTGATCTCAGTGGCTCCCACATAGGGTTAGCATAGAACTTTACAAATTAATATACAAATATACTACTATATAATCAAAGTATCTAATTCTCATTATGATACATGGATCAAGAAATTCTCAGCACACCTTTCTGTTGCCTTTAAGGAGTTCCAACTTTCAAACTGTTATGTGTTATTGTAGATAGATATTTAAATCCAGTGCTTTACACCTGAATCTTAAGAGTCCAAGATCCTGGGACATACATGCCTGAGAAGTTGACTCCACAGGAACTCCTTACCGAGCTCTATATTTCCTGTATAATTTTGGAGGAAAGGAAGATGCTGCTGAGAGTCTTTGAGTCAGATGCATGTGTCCTCTCCTGTTAGTCAGGTCATTTCACGTATAGAAAACTCCTACGGGGCTATGGTAGACCTCTCCTTTGATACATGAACCATACATGATACACAGGAGATCTGCCCCGCGTATGAGGAGTTGACCGGGGACTAACACCATCAGGCCTGCTTTCAGTCACTCCCACCAATACACCATTCGTCCGCCCTTTCTTCTTTCTGTTCGTGTGTCTGGAGTTGATCTGGAGGGTGCAGGTTTGAGATCACAGAGTGATGTAGACTCAGAAGTTTTTCTGTATCATTCATAAACCTGATCATTTAATAATTTCTCATCACTTTTCCTAGGCTGAAGTTTTGCGTTACTTCCATATTTCAGAAGAACTGGAAGAGGTGTGTGCATGTTATATTTGTTATTGTTTAGTTGCTCAGTCGTGTCTGACTCTTTGCGACCCACGGACTGTAGCCAGCCGGGCTCCTCTGTCCACGCGAGTTCTCAGGCAAGAATGCTGGAGCGAGCTGCCATTTCCTTCCTCAGGGGATCTTCCTGACCCAGGGGTAAAACTCATGTCTTCTACACTGGCAGGCAGATTTTTTTTTTTTTTCTACCACTGAGTCACCTGGGAAGCCCGTGGTATAGTTAGGTACCTTGTTTTTCTTTGTACTACTATGAATACAGTCTATTTTGTGTGTGTATATGTGCATATGTGAGAGAAAGAGAGAGAGGGGAGCTGAGAGAGAGGTCATATTGTTTAGGCCTGTCCTCTCTACTTGACGCTAAGCACCCTGATGTCAGAGAGTTTGCCTCTTTTGCTCACAAATGGATCCCTGAACTGATCTCAGTGGCTCCCACATAGGGTTAGCATAGAACTTTACAAATTAATATACAAATATACTACTATATAATCAAAGTATCTAATTCTCATTATGATACATGGATCAAGAAATTCTCAGCACACCTTTCTGTTGCCTTTAAGGAGTTCCAACTTTCAAACTGTTATGTGTTATTGTAGATAGATATTTAAATCCAGTGCTTTACACCTGAATCTTAAGAGTCAGGATTGTAAACCAGAAGGGCAAAACTAAGTAAACACCCAAGAGGCTTCCTTCTGCCTAGAAGTGCAACATGTCTCACATAAGAAATGTTCCTGGTACTACCTTGGCAGTGATCAATATTTGTGTTTAACTGATTAATTCTGAGTAATTTATTGGATCTGGGAATTAGGAGTAGAAGAAACAGAGTGGCATTAACAGAAGTAAGTGTTCAACAAGTGTCATTTCCTATAAAATTCAGATACATTGTTCCCAAAAAGGCTGATAACTGCAGCATTATTTTTTTTACTCTAGGCCAGAACAAAAGCCCCCAAGTCCTGCAGGGGCATATTGTAGAGTTGATTGATTTTCCCATTAACTGAGCATGAAACAAAATATACCATGATTTACTCCCTCCAATAAAAATTTAGTTTCTATCCAAAATGTTAGGGAGGTTTTATGGAAACTCATACGATGAGAAGCCACTTTATTCTTGTTTATGCCAGCATTCAAAAAGGGAAAAACTAACATTTATTGAATGCCTACTACATGTCATGTGTCATCATAGGTATTTTAGGTCTTTTTCATGATAAACAAGTGCAGTAGGTACCATTAACTCTATTTTACAGAGAAATGAAATGAAGTTTAATCTGACTTGGTGCTGAGATTAAAATCCTGTGAAAGTTTGACTGATTGATTAACTGATTGACTTAACTATTCCCTTCTCCAAGGAATCTTACTGACCCAGGGATCAAACCTGAGTCTTCTGCGCTATAGGCAGATTCTTTACCATCTAAGCCACTAGGGAAACTTATGTTACATCAGAGGAGAGAAACTGATCAAAATTTTTTCTTTCAAATGGGCCCCAAGGTTAATTGGTAGGAAGGAGAACCACGAATTATTAGCAATGTATGCCACAGGCAAGGAGAGACTGGTGGTGACATAGGTATTTGATATTTGTTAGTGGCAGTGTTAGTTGCTCAGTCGTATCCAACTCTGTAACGCCATGATCTGAACATGCCAATCTCCTCTTTCCATGGAATTCTCCTGGCAAAAATACTTAAGTAGGTTTCCATTCCCATCTTCAGGGGGTCTTCCAGACCCAGGGATCGAATCCAGGTCTCCTGCATTGTAGGCAGTTCTTTACCATCTGAGCCATTGATATTTGTTATCCTAATATAACTCCATGCTCCCATCTGAGAAATTTCATTGGTTCAAATTCTTCAGCAAGGTTCTCACCCTGGCTTCTATGTCCTGACAGATGCTAGCCAGACATGGATTTTTTGTCCCTGAAGTTTTCTAGCATGGACATTTTTTTCTGAATGGGCACCCAGTACCCATAGCACATGAGGACAAGGACAGAGTGGCATTAACAGAAGTAAGTGTTCAACAAGTGTCATTTCCTATAAAATTCAGATACATTGTTCCCAAAAAGGCTGATAACTGCAGCATTATTTTTTTTACTCTAGGCCAGAACAAAAGCCCCCAAGTCCTGCAGGGGCATATTGTAGAGTTGATTGATTTTCCCATTAACTGAGCATGAAACAAAATATACCATGATTTACTCCCTCCAATAAAAATTTAGTTTCTATCCAAAATGTTAGGGAGGTTTTATGGAAACTCATACGATGAGAAGCCACTTTATTCTTGTTTATGCCAGCATTCAAAAAGGGAAAAACTAACATTTATTGAATGCCTACTACATGTCATGTGTCATCATAGGTATTTTAGGTCTTTTTCATGATAAACAAGTGCAGTAGGTACCATTAACTCTATTTTACAGAGAAATGAAATGAAGTTTAATCTGACTTGGTGCTGAGATTAAAATCCTGTGAAAGTTTGACTGATTGATTAACTGATTGACTTAACTATTCCCTTCTCCAAGGAATCTTACTGACCCAGGGATCAAACCTGAGTCTTCTGCGCTATAGGCAGATTCTTTACCATCTAAGCCACTAGGGAAACTTATGTTACATCAGAGGAGAAAAACTGATCAAAATTTTTCGTTCAAATGGGCCCCAAGGTTAATTGGTAGGAAGGAGAACCACGAATTATTAGCAATGTATGCCACAGGCAAGGAGAGACTGGTGGTGACATAGGTATTTGATATTTGTTAGTGGCAGTGTTAGTTGCTCAGTCGTATCCAACTCTGTAACGCCATGATCTGAACATGCCAATCTCCTCTTTCCATGGAATTCTCCTGGCAAAAATACTTAAGTAGGTTTCCATTCCCATCTTCAGGGGGTCTTCCAGACCCAGGGATCGAATCCAGGTCTCCTGCATTGTAGGCAGTTCTTTACCATCTGAGCCATTGATATTTGTTATCCTAATATAACTCCATGCTCCCATCTGAGAAATTTCATTGGTTCAAATTCTTCAGCAAGGTTCTCACCCTGGCTTCTATGTCCTGACAGATGCTAGCCAGACATGGATTTTTTGTCCCTGAAGTTTTCTAGCATGGACATTTTTTTCTGAATGGGCACCCAGTACCCATAGCACATGAGGACAAGGACTGTTGGTAGGATATGCCTAACAATGCCACATAGGGAACTCACAGTCACCCATTTATCATTGGGTCCAGGCTATTTCATGCCCTTCAAGGTTTAGTACATATTTTTTGTTTTAGATTCCCTTAAATAAAATTCCCTCAGAGAGCTGACAACTCAGGGCTATAGTTTTCATTTATTTATTGTTATTGGTTTTATTGGTTTTATTTTATAGGGGAATTTGAAATTGTATGCAAAGATTTATTTCACAATTAAGGCATAAAGATTGATTTAATAGATCTGCAGAGTGCTGAGGGGGAGGATTATCACAGATGCACATTTCTAGGGAACAGCTTTGAAAAATACAGCTTCCGGTTATCCTTCAGATAAATAAGAGAGGAAAAACGCAGCATATGAATTTAAATCATAAAATGTGCTGACTGGAATATTTTGCTACATCTTTCCTTTTCCTCCTTCCCTCCTAGGCTCACTCATCACCCTTTCATTTTCCAGCTCCTCTTATGAGCAATGGCTTTTCTGATTCCTGGAGTGACACCTCCTTCCTCCCATGTGGTCCAAACCACTCCCTGTGCCTGTCATGATGTCTCTTGCACATTTTTTTCTTTTTCTTTTTTGCACATAATAGCACAACCATGGGGCTCATGGTGAGCTTGCTAGTCTGTTTCATGTAGTAGGCAGACAGCAAATTGTGAGCTGGAGACTTCCTTTTGCTTTGCTGTGCCAAGCACTATAGCCAGCACACAACAGGCAGTTAAAGAAGTTGAATAAATGAATGGTTATGGCCAATGGAGTACAATTGAGGAATCAGGAGAAACACACTTCATTTCTGGCTTACAGACAAGTATCTCCTGTGAATATGAGAATCTTCCTCCACTCATCTGTGTCTCCATTTTTCTGTACATAAAGTGGAAATAATATATAACTCCCCTTTCCCCAATGAAGGTTTTAATCTAGAAAAACCCTTATAGAAAAATTTGCATATGAGAAATTAAAGACTGATTTTCTGAAAGCAGCACTGAAGCAATTTCTTAGGACTGAGAAAATAAAACACTTAAGACTGTATTTTACTAGAATAAAGCATTGAAGTCATCAATTTAAAACCAGTAGACAACCAGTGGAATTTTACACACATGATTTGAGCTACCCATTTATCATTGGGTCCAGGCTATTTCATGCCCTTCAAGGTTTAGTACATATTTTTTGTTTTAGATTCCCTTAAATAAAATTCCCTCAGAGAGCTGACAACTCAGGGCTATAGTTTTCATTTATTTATTGTTATTGGTTTTATTGGTTTTATTTTATAGGGGAATTTGAAATTGTATGCAAAGATTTATTTCACAATTAAGGCATAAAGATTGATTTAATAGATCTGCAGAGTGCTGAGGGGGAGGATTATCACAGATGCACATTTCTAGGGAACAGCTTTGAAAAATACAGCTTCCGGTTATCCTTCAGATAAATAAGAGAGGAAAAACGCAGCATATGAATTTAAATCATAAAATGTGCTGACTGGAATATTTTGCTACATCTTTCCTTTTCCTCCTTCCCTCCTAGGCTCACTCATCACCCTTTCATTTTCCAGCTCCTCTTATGAGCAATGGCTTTTCTGATTCCTGGAGTGACACCTCCTTCCTCCCATGTGGTCCAAACCACTCCCTGTGCCTGTCATGATGTCTCTTGCACATTTTTCTTTTTCTTTTTTGCACATAATAGCACAACCATGGGGCTCATGGTGAGCTTGCTAGTCTGTTTCATGTAGTAGGCAGACAGCAAATTGTGAGCTGGAGACTTCCTTTTGCTTTGCTGTGCCAAGCACTATAGCCAGCACACAACAGGCAGTTAAAGAAGTTGAATAAATGAATGGTTATGGCCAATGGAGTACAATTGAGGAATCAGGAGAAACACACTTCATTTCTGGCTTACAGACAAGTATCTCCTGTGAATATGAGAATCTTCCTCCACTCATCTGTGTCTCCATTTTTCTGTACATAAAGTGGAAATAATATATAACTCCCTTCCCTAATGAAGGTTTTAATCTAGAAAAACCCTTATAGAAAAATTTGCATATGAGAAATTAAAGACTGATTTTCTGAAAGCAGCACTGAAGCAATTTCTTAGGACTGAGAAAATAAAACACTTAAGACTGTATTTTACTAGAATAAAGCATTGAAGTCATCAATTTAAAACCAGTAGACAACCAGTGGAATTTTACACACATGATTTGAGCTCTAATAAGTGTTTTACAATGAATTTCTATTTCTGTTAATTTTCTGGCTTGCCAGACTCTCTTTCAGCTCTTTTCCTCTGGTTTTAGTCAGTGTCATTTTTTTTTTCTTTTTTCAAATAGTCTGCATCAGTTTAGTTCACCCAGCTGTGTCTGACTTTTTACGACCCCATGGACTGCAGCATGCCAGGCTTCCCTGTCCTTTATCAACTCATGTCTGTTGACTCAGTGATGTCATCCAACTATCTTATTCTCTGTCATTACCTCCTTCTTCTGCCTTCTATTCTTCCCAGCATCAGGGTTTTTCCCAACCAGTCATCTCCTTGAATCAGGTGACCAAAGTATTGGAGCTTCAGCTTCAGCATCATTCCTTCCAGTGAATACGCTGGCTTGATTTTCTTTAGGATTGATTGGTTTGATCTCTTTGTAGTCCAAGAGACTCTCAAGAGTCTTCTCCAACACCTCCATTTGATGTCATCAGTTCTTCGGCACTCAGCCTTCTTTATGTTCCAGCTCTCATGTCCATACATGACTACTAGAAAAACCATAGCTTTGACTATATGGACTTTTGTCGGCAAAGTGATGTTTCTGCTTTTTAAATACACTGCTATGTTTGTCATAGCTACAGAGTAAAAAACATTATCCTCTTGTGATTGGTCTTCCATCCACATGCTCCAAGGCTTTCAGATTTTGTGACTCAGAGGTCTTGCAGCCACTCTCTAGGGCCCACGGTACTCCTGTGTTTCTATAGACTCTGTTACATAGTCTAGATTTTTTTTTCCTTTGAGATAACACCAGACGGTGCTAGGACTTGGTTTTTAAATTTAGTGCATACCCTGCCATGGATTTTTTTTTTTTTTTTGGCCACTTCTATTGGTCTTTCATTTATTTCCATCTTTGCTCTTTAGCCTGTGTGGGCCTCCCATTGCAGTGGCCTCTCTTGTTTCAGAGCACTGGCTCTGGGTGGGTGCCCGGGCTCCAGAGTGCTGGCTCAGTAGTTGGACACATCGATCCAGCTGCTCCGCGGCACGTGGGATCTTCCCAGGCCAGGGATCAAACCGGAGCCCCTTGCACTGCAAGGCAGTGTCCTTACCCACTGGGCCACCAGGGAAGCCCTGCCATGGATTTTTTTTTTTTTTATATATTTATTTTGGGCGGGGGTCGGGTTGGGGAGGGAGGGGAGCAGGCGAGCCACTTCTATTGGTCTTTTGTTTCTCTGTGTCCATCCGTCTTTGTTCTTTGGCTCCTGTGGGCCTCCCATTGCGGTGGCGTCTGTCGTCACAGAGCACCGGCTCTGGATGCATGCGCTCCAGAGCTCTGGCTCGGTAATTGGACACATCAGTCCAGCCGCTCCGCAGCACGTGGGATCTTCCCAGGCCAGGGCTCGAACCGGCGCCCCTTGCACTGCAAGGCGGTGTCCTTATCCACTGGACCACCAGGAGAAGCCCTGCCATGGATTTTTAACCTCTTATTTTTTCTCCTCAGACCACAGTTCCTGAATTTTAAGTAGTATCATATTATGAGGATTCCTCAGGTGAGCTACTGGTGTGTATTTAGACAATGCTCATGTTTATTACAAAAAGAAAATGTGAGAGCAGAGCCCACATGTGAAAGTGCACTGAAAATTGTTCACAGAGCAAATCTAGAGTGTTACACTCCTTTCTTTGTTCAGTTCACATTCTTGAGTGCCTATTCTAAGCTCCTGAGTCTGCACTGTGTTCATACAAAGACAATTATTTGTTCTTTTTTTTCCCTCTAAGTCACATTTATTTTTATCCATCTTTCATTTATTTTCATCCATCTTTATTCTTTAGCCTGTGTGGGCCTCCCATTGCAGTGGCCTCTCTCTTTGCAGAGCACTGACTCTTAACTGGACACACCTGTCCAGCCACTCCATGGATTGAATTGTTAACAGGCATCAAACTATTTGTGGGCTATTTAAGCTCTCCAGTAATTCTAAGAACCAGTTACTACTGTTACCTACATATTTTATGGGATCTTCCCGGGCCAGGGATCAAACCGATGCCCCTTGCACTGCAAGGCAGACTCTTTACCAACTGGGCCACCAGGGAAGCCCATGTTTATTCCTTTAAATAGACTTCTGGTCCCTTGCTCAGGCTCTTTGCTCTGCTGGGCACTGCTCTGAGCATTGTACATTTACTTCTTCTTTAAGATCTACAACCTTCTATGAAGTGGGCCCTGTTGTTTCATGCATTTTCAACAAGGAAACAGGTAGGATTGGAACTGAGGAACATTTGAAGTGAAAGGAACCATGGGAGGAGAAGAAAAAGACGTGGGGGGAAAGAAAAAGAAATGTAAAGGAAACAGCCAAAATGCACAAGTCACATGTACAGAGGAATCCCTCTACAACACTGTAATAAGAGTGTCATGAGAGAATTATATTATTTCTGGGAATTGCTGCTGATAGTTCAGGTGGGAAATCAGTAAAAGCCTTAGGAAGGAAGATAATAATACCTTCCTCCCTACATCTCAAGGATTAGAGTGAGGACCCTAGAAAATAACACATGACTTGAACAGTGGTGTAATAATTATGAAGTGCGGAAGATGGGGAAAAAAGAGGTATATAACATAAAACAGTACTGAGTCAACATCTGCTAAATTGCCTATGTGTTTTATCGGATTGTCCTATGTTTTTCTGGGGAAAAGCCAGGCCTATTTTATCTTTCTAGCCTGTTTATAAATACACAACCCAAGTAAATGGTATTCCAATGTCTTAAGTTGCTTGTAAGTACAAGGCAGCATGTACGCTCTCTGAATTTTTCACTTGACTTAATGTGATTTTTTAAAGAAGTGGCAAGATAGGAGACATTTATCTGCTTCATATTACTCATGTAATGCACCACTGCTTTATGAAGCATTTTTCAAGTGGGTTAGATAATGTAATGGTAGGTACTGTCTTATGTTTTATGTTCTTTAGGGGTAGAATGTGAGAATTTATTTTGGCTAATCTACATTTATCAAAAACTGAAATCTATGAAACCACAGTATTTTCTTCAGTTTGGTTATATCAGAGTGGTTTTTGACCATGATGACATTGTTTTTAGCCGGGCTCCCATCAAACTGACTCTTAACTGGACACACCTGTCCAGCCACTCCATGGATTGAATTGTTAACAGGCATCAAACTTTTAAGCTCTCCAGTAATTCTAAGAACCAGTTACTACTGTTACCTACATATTTTATGGGATCTTCCCGGGCCAGGGATCAAACCGATGCCCCTTGCACTGCAAGGCAGACTCTTTACCAACTGGGCCACCAGGGAAGCCCATGTTTATTCCTTTAAATAGACTTCTGGTCCCTTGCTCAGGCTCTTTGCTCTGCTGGGCACTGCTCTGAGCATTGTACATTTACTTCTTCTTTAAGATCTACAACCTTCTATGAAGTGGGCCCTGTTGTTTCATGCATTTTCAACAAGGAAACAGGTAGGATTGGAACTGAGGAACATTTGAAGTGAAAGGAACCATGGGAGGAGAAGAAAAAGACGTGGGGGGAAAGAAAAAGAAATGTAAAGGAAACAGCCAAAATGCACAAGTCACATGTACAGAGGAATCCCTCTACAACACTGTAATAAGAGTGTCATGAGAGAATTATATTATTTCTGGGAATTGCTGCTGATAGTTCAGGTGGGAAATCAGTAAAAGCCTTAGGAAGGAAGATAATAATACCTTCCTCCCTACATCTCAAGGATTAGAGTGAGGACCCTAGAAAATAACACATGACTTGAACAGTGGTGTAATAATTATGAAGTGCGGAAGATGGGGAAAAGAGAGGTATATAACATAAAACAGTACTGAGTCAACATCTGCTAAATTGCCTATGTGTTTTATCGGATTGTCCTATGTTTTTCTGGGGAAAAGCCAGGCCTATTTTATCTTTCTAGCCTGTTTATAAATACACAACCCAAGTAAATGGTATTCCAATGTCTTAAGTTGCTTGTAAGTACAAGGCAGCATGTACGCTCTCTGAATTTTTCACTTGACTTAATGTGATTTTTTAAAGAAGTGGCAAGATAGGAGACATTTATCTGCTTCATATTACTCATGTAATGCACCACTGCTTTATGAAGCATTTTCAAGTGGGTTAGATAATGTAATGGTAGGTACTGTCTTATGTTTTATGTTCTTTAGGGGTAGAATGTGAGAATTTATTTTGGCTAATCTACATTTATCAAAAACTGAAATCTATGAAACCACAGTATTTTCTTCAGTTTGGTTATATCAGAGTGGTTTTTGACCATGATGACATTGTTTTAGCCAGACCACAAATTTATCATTGTGAAGAGGAACATAAGACACATTTTTCATTGCTCGGTTTCTAGCAGGAGGCAAAGTGGTTTATGTTCTCTTTGATGACCTGCTTTGAGAAGGTCCATTGAGAGAGGGCATTTTAGCATTTACTTTTCTTGGAGAAAATGGTATTTACGTTTATAAGGATACCATTTTTTTGACTCATCTGGCCCACCAGATGAGTCAAATTTATAGGCTAATAAGAAATGAGAATAGTATGGAGGCATTTTATAATTTATTGATGTAAGAGCCCTGGCACCTTACTGAAAAAAATTATTGTTCTTTTCAGGAAAGACTGAGACAGCTTCATCAACTTCATTTATTTGTACAGGACCACTGCACAAAATGTTTCACAGCATTTTAGAGATTCCTTTGAGGGAGGATCTAGCAATTAATGGCTGTTTCCTCGTTGCCTGCAGCATCTGATTATCAAGGATAAAAAGCACGAGTTTTGAAAAAAGACTTGTACACTGAGGCTTGAACCTTACTCCTGCTACTTAAACTGTGTGATCATACGCACGGATGTTTTACATTTTTAACCTCAGTTTTCTGTAAAATGGAGATAATGATACCAGATTTACTGGATAAGGCCTTTCAGCATGAAGAGGAATAGATGGCAGAACATGAAGTTCCTATTATAGTAGGTGACAGGCACTCAATCTGTAGATTTTTTATAAGGGGAAGCCAGGCCTATTTTATCTTTCTAGCCTGTTTATAAATACACAACCCAAGTAAATGGTATTCCAATGTCTTAAGTTGCTTGTAAGTACAAGGCAGCATGTACGCTCTCTGAATTTTTCACTTGACTTAATGTGATTTTTTAAAGAAGTGGCAAGATAGGAGACATTTATCTGCTTCATATTACTCATGTAATGCACCACTGCTTTATGAAGCATTTTTCAAGTGGGTTAGATAATGTAATGGTAGGTACTGTCTTATGTTTTATGTTCTTTAGGGGTAGAATGTGAGAATTTATTTTGGCTAATCTACATTTATCAAAAACTGAAATCTATGAAACCACAGTATTTTCTTCAGTTTGGTTATATCAGAGTGGTTTTTGACCATGATGACATTGTTTTTAGCCAGACCACAAATTTATCATTGTGAAGAGGAACATAAGACACATTTTTCATTGCTCGGTTTCTAGCAGGAGGCAAAGTGGTTTATGTTCTCTTTGATGACCTGCTTTGAGAAGGTCCATTGAGAGAGGGCATTTTAGCATTTACTTTTCTTGGAGAAAATGGTATTTACGTTTATAAGGATACCATTTTTTTGACTCATCTGGCCCACCAGATGAGTCAAATTTATAGGCTAATAAGAAATGAGAATAGTATGGAGGCATTTTATAATTTATTGATGTAAGAGCCCTGGCACCTTACTGAAAAAAATTATTGTTCTTTTCAGGAAAGACTGAGACAGCTTCATCAACTTCATTTATTTGTACAGGACCACTGCACAAAATGTTTCACAGCATTTTAGAGATTCCTTTGAGGGAGGATCTAGCAATTAATGGCTGTTTCCTCGTTGCCTGCAGCATCTGATTATCAAGGATAAAAAGCACGAGTTTTGAAAAAAGACTTGTACACTGAGGCTTGAACCTTACTCCTGCTACTTAAACTGTGTGATCATACGCACGGATGTTTTACATTTTTAACCTCAGTTTTCTGTAAAATGGAGATAATGATACCAGATTTTCTGGATAAGGCCTTTCAGCATAAGGAGGAATAGCTGGCAGAACATGAAGTTCCTATTATAGTAGGTGACAGGCACTCAATACACAGGGATATGTTGCCTTTCTTCTATTCTGAACTTATTTCTTAGCACATATTTATTGAATTTACTGTATTCTAGAAGTTTGTTATTTCCAAGTGGACAAAACAGGCAACCTCTCCCCACTTTTAGCTTTTCTAGTTGGGGAGACAGATGATATATGATCAGCAAAAATAAATTAACACATTAACAGTAGAATAAAAGGTTATATATGAAGTGGAGAAAAAATAAGAGGTGGAAGAGACTAAAGGGAGACAGCTTGAAGTACTAAGAAAGTTGCTCAAGGCAGACATGTGAGCACGGACTTGAAGGAAGCAAAGACAATCGCAGTATGGGTATCTAGGGTGGGGCATTCCAGGCAGAGAAGAAAGCCAGGGCGATGACCAAAGGCAAGAGCCTTCCAGCTATTTTAACAGAAGAACCAAAGGATCAGCTAGGGGAGAGAGGGAGATGGCGTGAAGGGGAACGTAGTCCAGATATACAACAAAGGGTCAGACTTTATAGAACATAATGTGACTTTGAATGAGAGGAAACTCTTGTGGGTTTGGAAATACCATGATATGGCTTACTTTTTAAAAAGGTATCTCTGCCTGGGTTATTGAGAAAGCACCTGTGGGGCAGGGGCAAGGGTAGAATCAGGATGATTAGCTAGGAGAATATTTCACTAGTAAAGGTGATTAATCATTGTCACTCGGGCCAGAATCTTATTTCTACCAGGGGAGGTAGTGTGATGAGGCAGACTTCTACATTTGAAGGAAGAGTCAGTGGAACTTCCTGAATGACTGACTAAAGGATAAGAGAAGATTCAGAAGATGATTCTGAAGTTACTGGCCTGAGCTACTGAAAGAATGGACTTGCCATCCCATGAAATGTAGAATGCTAAGGATCGAGCAGCCTTGGGGATCAGGAAGGTAAAGTCCTGCATTTCAGTTTTGGAAATGTAGAATGAAATATCTACTGCACATGCAAATAAATATGTCAAGAAGGCAGTTGATTGTTCAAGTGTGGAGGCTTATGAGAAGTTTGGGCTATATATTTAAATTCAGAAATTTACAGTGTATAATCAAGAATGGGACTGGGTAAGATCCCCAATGAAGCAAATGTAGATAGATAAGAGGACGAAGACAATCCTGGGACACTCTAGAATCTATCCTTAGTTTTATTTCAAACACATAGTTAAATGCAAATGTAAAAATAATGAAGGCAATAGGTGCTAGATTTCCTTGAGAAGGTTAATTTTTGTCATTGAGGAAAAATAGAAAAGTGGATAATCCACTTCTCAGTATTATTAAAAATTTGTCAAAAAAACATCACAGAGGGTATTAGGTGGAAAAAAGGGGAAACTAAAGGAGACAGCTTGAAGTACTAAGAAAGTTGCTCAAGGCAGACATGTGAGCACGGACTTGAAGGAAGCAAAGACAATCGCAGTATGGGTATCTAGGGTGGGGCATTCCAGGCAGAGAAGAAAGCCAGGGCGATGACCAAAGGCAAGAGCCTTCCAGCTATTTTAACAGAAGAACCAAAGGATCAGCTAGGGGAGAGAGGGAGATGGCGTGAAGGGGAACGTAGTCCAGATATACAACAAAGGGTCAGACTTTATAGAACATAATGTGACTTTGAATGAGAGGAAACTCTTGTGGGTTTGGAAATACCATGATATGGCTTACTTTTTAAAAAGGTATCTCTGCCTGGGTTATTGAGAAAGCACCTGTGGGGCAGGGGCAAGGGTAGAATCAGGATGATTAGCTAGGAGAATATTTCACTAGTAAAGGTGATTAATCATTGTCACTCGGGCCAGAATCTTATTTCTACCAGGGGAGGTAGTGTGATGAGGCAGACTTCTACATTTGAAGGAAGAGTCAGTGGAACTTCCTGAATGACTGACTAAAGGATAAGAGAAGATTCAGAAGATGATTCTGAAGTTACTGGCCTGAGCTACTGAAAGAATGGACTTGCCATCCCATGAAATGTAGAATGCTAAGGATCGAGCAGCCTTGGGGATCAGGAAGGTAAAGTCCTGCATTTCAGTTTTGGAAATGTAGAATGAAATATCTACTGCACATGCAAATAAATATGTCAAGAAGGCAGTTGATTGTTCAAGTGTGGAGGCTTATGAGAAGTTTGGGCTATATATTTAAATTCAGAAATTTACAGTGTATAATCAAGAATGGGACTGGGTAAGATCCCCAATGAAGCAAATGTAGATAGATAAGAGGACGAAGACAATCCTGGGACACTCTAGAATCTATCCTTAGTTTTATTTCAAACACATAGTTAAATGCAAATGTAAAAATAATGAAGGCAATAGGTGCTAGATTTCCTTGAGAAGGTTAATTTTTTTGTCATTGAGGAAAAATAGAAAAAGTGGATAATCCACTTCTCAGTATTATTATCCACTGAAACCAGACACACTTTGGATCAGGGAGAGTGATTAAAAAACAGGTGGCAGGGGAAAACTCAGTTTCAAGCACAAGAGAAACAAAGCATTCATTTTAGGAGCAGATTTCAATCTAGAATGGAAGACAAAAATAGGCACATTTATAAAAACATGCTAGTCTTTTTTGTTCACATAATAGGCTTTTAATGTACTTTGGCAAACTGGTTTTAATATACTTTGCCAATAGTAACAAAATAACAAAGATGGTTAGTTTATCTGTCCAGTTGTTAATGTACCTGGGTGTGTGCTAAGTCACTTCAGTCATACCCAAATCTTTGCATATGGACCATAGCTCCCCAGGCTTCTCTGTCCATAAGATTCTTCAGGCAAGAATACGGGAGTGGGTTGCCATGCATTCCTCCAGGGGATCTTCCCAACTGAGAAGTTGAACCAGCATGTTTTACTGTAAGCAGTGATTGTTGTACTTCTTGTCATGCACGCATTGATCATGAAATAGCAGCAAAATATAGCCACTTGAGGAGCCTGGTGGGCAACAGTACATGGCGTTGCAAAGAGTCAGATATGACTGAGGGACTAAGCACACACGTTAATCTTAAAAAAAAAAAAAAACAAAAACCAGTAAAGGCTGGACACTGTAGCTGAATTCATCAGCATTCCAGAACCTAAAAGAAATACATGGGTATCAACAAGAAATTAACAACAACAATAACAAAAAAGAAGGCAGATGCTGTTTAGTACTGTTACAGCTCATGACTATCCTACTGGAGCTTCCGAATTACTTTAAACTTGTGTAATCTATTCACTGGGATTCAGAAAACTAACAAGATAATAAAAGTAAGATTAAAAGAAAAGTTTATAATAGCTGAACAAATGCAAATTCTTTGCCTCTTCTGTGACATTCACTGGGCTAGACAATCATTGACTAGAGGATTTTACTTTAAAATTCAAAAGACATCCAATAGAAGTTGGAACTTTTTCCAAGTTTTCTCATTTATTTTAAAATCAGTCCATCCCTATATTCATTCTTCATGAAGGAGTCAAAAAATGGATAATCCACTTCTCAGTATTATTATCCACTGAAACCAGACACACTTTGGATCAGGGAGAGTGATTAAAAAACAGGTGGCAGGGGAAAACTCAGTTTCAAGCACAAGAGAAACAAAGCATTCATTTTAGGAGCAGATTTCAATCTAGAATGGAAGACAAAAATAGGCACATTTATAAAAACATGCTAGTCTTTTTTGTTCACATAATAGGCTTTTAATGTACTTTGGCAAACTGGTTTTAATATACTTTGCCAATAGTAACAAAATAACAAAGATGGTTAGTTTATCTGTCCAGTTGTTAATGTACCTGGGTGTGTGCTAAGTCACTTCAGTCATACCCAAATCTTTGCATATGGACCATAGCTCCCCAGGCTTCTCTGTCCATAAGATTCTTCAGGCAAGAATACGGGAGTGGGTTGCCATGCATTCCTCCAGGGGATCTTCCCAACTGAGAAGTTGAACCAGCATGTTTTACTGTAAGCAGTGATTGTTGTACTTCTTGTCATGCACGCATTGATCATGAAATAGCAGCAAAATATAGCCACTTGAGGAGCCTGGTGGGCAACAGTACATGGCGTTGCAAAGAGTCAGATATGACTGAGGGACTAAGCACACACGTTAATCTTAAAAAAAAAAAAAAACAAAAACCAGTAAAGGCTGGACACTGTAGCTGAATTCATCAGCATTCCAGAACCTAAAAGAAATACATGGGTATCAACAAGAAATTAACAACAACAATAACAAAAAAGAAGGCAGATGCTGTTTAGTACTGTTACAGCTCATGACTATCCTACTGGAGCTTCCGAATTACTTTAAACTTGTGTAATCTATTCACTGGGATTCAGAAAACTAACAAGATAATAAAAGTAAGATTAAAAGAAAAGTTTATAATAGCTGAACAAATGCAAATTCTTTGCCTCTTCTGTGACATTCACTGGGCTAGACAATCATTGACTAGAGGATTTTACTTTAAAATTCAAAAGACATCCAATAGAAGTTGGAACTTTTTCCAAGTTTTCTCATTTATTTTAAAATCAGTCCATCCCTATATTCATTCTTCATAAGCATATTTTAAAAATTAATACTAGAGTGATAAGGAGTGATAAGCATTAATGTAAATGAATTGTTAACAGGCATCAAACTATTTGTGGGCTATTTAAGCTCTCCAGTAATTCTAAGAACCAGTTACTACTGTTACCTACATATTTTATGTAAGAGGAAGCTGAAGCTCAGAGAAAGAAATATAGTTTTTCTTGAAATCACACAGTTATTCATTGATGCAGTGTTGATTTCACCACAGATATGTCTGACCTCAACCCTTTTGATTTCAACTACTGTGTTATTGGAAGTTAATAAACATGAATTGTTCCAGCCATGTCTCCCATGCAGCCAGAAACCTCAGCTATATTTTTTTTTACACTCTATTTGTCATAAATTTCACCTTCCTTAATAGCACTGGTGAGTCTGTGTGTAACAATTGTAAGGAAAATTTATTACTAGAAAGTGCTTAGGGATCTGGGAATTCTGTTGTTAAGTAGTCACTTTCTTTCACAACTAGTCACCATTATGATGCATGATCAGATGGTAAAGAATAGAAAAAGATAGTTTCCATAAATAGATTTTAATAGGAAACTGAATGCGAAATAGCTTCACTTGTCTCAAAATAGCTTGGTTATATTAGAAAAAAATGGTTCTGAATACAGATTGCTTAGAAATATTCCTTAGGGTTTTTCTTTCTCCTTGAAAATTCTTCTCCCTTTTATCTGGTTAGCTTCTCATTTGCACATGCACTGATTCTATTTCCTCCCAGAAGGTAGCACTGAACTTACAAGACCTGGTTAATTTTCTCTCCTTAATGTAATCGATTAACTGGGATTCAGAAAACTAACAAGATAATAAAAGTAAGATTAAAAGAAAAGTTTATAATAGCTGAACAAATGCAAATTCTTTGCCTCTTCTGTGACATTCACTGGGCTAGACAATCATTGACTAGAGGATTTTACTTTAAAATTCAAAAGACATCCAATAGAAGTTGGAACTTTTTCCAAGTTTTCTCATTTATTTTAAAATCAGTCCATCCCTATATTCATTCTTCATAAGCATATTTTAAAAATTAATACTAGAGTGATAAGGAGTGATAAGCATTAATGTAAATGAATTGTTAACAGGCATCAAACTATTTGTGGGCTATTTAAGCTCTCCAGTAATTCTAAGAACCAGTTACTACTGTTACCTACATATTTTATGTAAGAGGAAGCTGAAGCTCAGAGAAAGAAATATAGTTTTTCTTGAAATCACACAGTTATTCATTGATGCAGTGTTGATTTCACCACAGATATGTCTGACCTCAACCCTTTTGATTTCAACTACTGTGTTATTGGAAGTTAATAAACATGAATTGTTCCAGCCATGTCTCCCATGCAGCCAGAAACCTCAGCTATATTTTTTTTTACACTCTATTTGTCATAAATTTCACCTTCCTTAATAGCACTGGTGAGTCTGTGTGTAACAATTGTAAGGAAAATTTATTACTAGAAAGTGCTTAGGGATCTGGGAATTCTGTTGTTAAGTAGTCACTTTCTTTCACAACTAGTCACCATTATGATGCATGATCAGATGGTAAAGAATAGAAAAAGATAGTTTCCATAAATAGATTTTAATAGGAAACTGAATGCGAAATAGCTTCACTTGTCTCAAAATAGCTTGGTTATATTAGAAAAAAATGGTTCTGAATACAGATTGCTTAGAAATATTCCTTAGGGTTTTTCTTTCTCCTTGAAAATTCTTCTCCCTTTTATCTGGTTAGCTTCTCATTTGCACATGCACTGATTCTATTTCCTCCCAGAAGGTAGCACTGAACTTACAAGACCTGGTTAATTTTCTCTCCTTAATGTAATCAGTGCCTCCTCTCAGGTACGCACTTTTTATCTTCCATCTTCATTCCTTCCCTTCGTTGGTCTGTTCATTCATTCTTTCCTTTATTCCTCTCCTCTCTTATTATGAGACAGATACTAGATTATTTTCTACTATACGCTGGCATACTTAATGTATTGGCCTTGCTCTTTATTTGTGTGTGTGTCTGCCCAGGCTGTGGAATACTGGAGGGTAGCAGTTGTGGCGCCATGATCACTGTGATCACTACGCCCTGTGCTTTGTTTTAGCCACTTGGGAGCTATTTGCTGAGTATTTCTGTCCTTCGTGCCACCAATACAAATTTAATTATTGTATGTTTTATATTCTATACTTTAATGCAATTATTTAAGTGAGGCTTCTTCTTCTGTGGACATTTGATTGCATAAAAATGGAAGGTCAGACGCTGCATATTTATTTATTTCTTTCTTTAAAGATTTATTTATTTATTTATTTTGGTGGGGGTGGGGTGGGGAGGGATGGGGGCAGGCGGGCCACTTCTATTGGTCTTTCATTTGTCCATTTTCATCCATCTTTTGTTCTTTGGTCTGTGTGGGCCTCCCATCGCGGTGGCGTCTGTCGTTGCAGAGCGCCGGCTCTGGGCGCATGCGCTCCAGAGCTCCGGCTCGGTAATTGGACACATCCATCCAGCCGCTCCGGGGCAGGTGGGATCTTCCCAGGCCAGAGATCGAACCGGCGCCCCTTGCACTGCAAGGCGGTGTCCTTACCCACTGGACCACCAGGGGAAGCCCTGCATATTTATTTTTACCAACAGAGCCTAGCACAGTGTTGAAAACAGTGTAGAAACTTAATTAAAAAACAACAACAACAACAAACTTTTCCTGAATGAATGAGTGATAGGATAGCCAGCTTGAATAGCATGTGTTTCTATTCAGATTATTACCAAAATTAGAAACCAAGAAATTAGAGGTCTCTATTATGTAAAACTGGTCCATTTAAAATGTTAACAGGAACTATTTATTACAATTGCAGTAATAAAAAAAAAAAACATATCTCTTTTCTAAACTTATAACGGATTTCCCCTAAAGAATCAGAAATATATAATAAAATGGACAGTTTTTCTTTTTTTTGCACTTTGGTCATTCAAAGTGAATTGTATTAATCAACTAGGCAGCACTTTTTACAAGCATTTGAAATGAAAAATATCAGAGCAGCCTGGAGAGAATTAGCATGTAACTAGCTTGAAAGCTGATTTTCTTTTCTGTTTCTGTAATTTCCTGAAAATACGGGGCTCCCAAATGTGGTTAAAGAGAGACATTTGGTATGGCATAAAATGCTGGAATCCCAGTGCCTTGGGCTTGATTTTCCACTAACTTTGTGACCTTGAGCAATTTATAGGCTTTTCCTGGGTCTTAATTAATTCAGATGTAAACTAATAATATCTACCTCATAGGATTCAAAAGGATAATGCTTAAGATAGTTAAAAATATTGGTGATGAAAAGCAATTCTTTCCATGATTTTATGTACTCATTAAAAGGTGAAAAAGAAAACTTCCAAGAAAAGTGGGGCAAACTGAGGAACATAAATGAAAGACATGTTTGTAAGAAGAGAATAACTGAAATGCCAGAGTTGTAAAACTTGTCAGTAGTTCTGCCTCCCTGGAGCACATCCTCCCCCCGCCCCACCTCCTTCCCCTACCAAGGTTCTCACCAACTTGCTTTTGTTTGGATCTGTTCTCTTTTTTTTCCCTAAAGAAGACACAATGCTTTCTAAGCAATTAGGTAGCTTAGGGAACCACAGAACTTCCTAGAGAATGTTTCTATTGATATTAAAATGTTGATAGACACTGCCCTCCTTCCATTTTCCAGCTTTGTCCTTAAGTAAGATATCTTTATGAGTGAAACACAGGAAATCATTCTTTCTGTCATAAAGCTTTCCACCAAGTTACTTCTTGAAAACTGTTTGTTTTTTGCTTTTTCCTTTTACTTGGGTTTATTGGAAGGTTGCCCGAGTTGGCAAACACACCTGAAAGGGTTTCCATGGCTTTGGCTTTGGACTGAGCAACTACAAGTCTGCTACTTAAAACCATCCTAAATTCTTTGAAGGAAAACAAGTTAAAGATGCTTTCTAGGAGACTATTGGCATCTGGTGGGGAATTGTGTGCAGTGAAAAAGTTGTTTGGGCTGTAGATTGTAGGGAATTTTCTGAGTGGCTAGCCCAGTTGTTGCCTTCCACTATTTCTTCCTCCTTCCTCTTTCAGACCAGACCTCACTGAATTTGCATTCTTCTCTCAGGGCAACAGTGGACCCTTTCTATTGACTGTAATTTCTGATCTCTTCATGTCACTATGTCATCACAGTCCAAACCACCAGTACATTCACACTGTGACTTGTGACACGTCTTTACTGTGGTTTCTCTCTTCCTTCTTTTAAAATCTCCAAAGATAGTCTTTATTTTAAAATTTTATCATTTAGTATTCAATTATTTAAATAGTTCAAACAGTATGAAGTATTTTAAATTAAACAAATTTTAAACAAGCAGGGAAGTGTAGAACAAACATAACAATCTAGATTCAACAGATATTGATATTTTGTCATATTTCTTTCAAATTATATACACATATAGCTTACAGATATAATTAAAACCTCTCCTGTAAATCCTACCAGGCTCCCTCCCATCTGTTTCCAGATGAAACCACTATTCTGAAATGCCAGAGTTGTAAAACTTGTCAGTAGTTCTGCCTCCTGGAGCACATCCTCCCCCCCACCTCCTTCCCCTACCAAGGTTCTCACCAACTTGCTTTTGTTTGGATCTGTTCTCTTTTTTTTCCCTAAAGAAGACACAATGCTTTCTAAGCAATTAGGTAGCTTAGGGAACCACAGAACTTCCTAGAGAATGTTTCTATTGATATTAAAATGTTGATAGACACTGCCCTCCTTCCATTTTCCAGCTTTGTCCTTAAGTAAGATATCTTTATGAGTGAAACACAGGAAATCATTCTTTCTGTCATAAAGCTTTCCACCAAGTTACTTCTTGAAAACTGTTTGTTTTTTGCTTTTTCCTTTTACTTGGGTTTATTGGAAGGTTGCCCGAGTTGGCAAACACACCTGAAAGGGTTTCCATGGCTTTGGCTTTGGACTGAGCAACTACAAGTCTGCTACTTAAAACCATCCTAAATTCTTTGAAGGAAAACAAGTTAAAGATGCTTTCTAGGAGACTATTGGCATCTGGTGGGGAATTGTGTGCAGTGAAAAAGTTGTTTGGGCTGTAGATTGTAGGGAATTTTCTGAGTGGCTAGCCCAGTTGTTGCCTTCCACTATTTCTTCCTCCTTCCTCTTTCAGACCAGACCTCACTGAATTTGCATTCTTCTCTCAGGGCAACAGTGGACCCTTTCTATTGACTGTAATTTCTGATCTCTTCATGTCACTATGTCATCACAGTCCAAACCACCAGTACATTCACACTGTGACTTGTGACACGTCTTTACTGTGGTTTCTCTCTTCCTTCTTTTAAAATCTCCAAAGATAGTCTTTATTTTAAAATTTTATCATTTAGTATTCAATTATTTAAATAGTTCAAACAGTATGAAGTATTTTAAATTAAACAAATTTTAAACAAGCAGGGAAGTGTAGAACAAACATAACAATCTAGATTCAACAGATATTGATATTTTGTCATATTTCTTTCAAATTATATACACATATAGCTTACAGATATAATTAAAACCTCTCCTGTAAATCCTACCAGGCTCCCTCCCATCTGTTTCCAGATGAAACCACTATTCTGAAATTGGTATCCTTTCTATTTATGTTTTAAAACAATATTAACACTTTACATTGATCATATGAATAATTTAGTCCTGCATGATTGTGGAGTTCCCTGGTAGCTCAGTGGTAAAGAATCTGCCTGCCAGTGCAGGAGACCAAGAGATGCGGGTTCAGTCCTTGGGTTGGGAAGATCCCCTGGAGAAGGAAATGGCAACCCTTTCTGGTAGGAGCCTGGTGGGCTACAGTCCATGGGGTTGCAAAAGATTCAGACAAGACTTAGAGAGTCAACAACTGTCATGATTGCACTTCCTTTTCTTATTCCGTTTTTGAGTATTCCTGGAAATAATTATTGCCCTGCTTAAAACCATTCTCTCTCCTAGAATGTAAACATAAGAGCAGAAAATTTATGCTTTGGTCAGAGAAATAGTGATATTTTCAGTACTTAGAACGTTGCCTGTGATAAAGGAAATTCTAGGCATATAATTGTTGAATGAATGACTAGATTATTAAATGAATAAATATAATGATTTTTAATGTCCTTTAGGATAAACTTTTAAATAGTTAAACTTTAAAATAATTACCATGTCTTATGAAGCCCTAGAAGAGTTGGCCTTTGCTACAACACCTTGACCTTGAACTACCTAGCCTCCAGCAATATTGATAAATTTCAATATTTTGAATATAGCAGTGTTAATTCTGAGTTGGCAGAGATAACTTAACCAACTACCATTACGCTTTGGTACTAAGGGATACACCTTTCAGGAACCTTACTGAAATGCAATAATAATAATAAAAAAGAGTTGGCCTTTGTATATGGCTGAATGTAATACAGACATTAATGTGAGTTGATGGCCACTCCTAGTTGTCTTTGTAAACAATTATTCAATTCTAAGATCTCTTAACTGTGCTAACAGTCTTACCGGGTTGTTTTGGGATTAAACAAATGAACACTTGTATGGGGCTTCAACCCGTTCCTGGCACACAGGAAACAGTATGTATGTGTTAGTAGCCATCATCACAATCTGGGCACTGACCCAAAGTTACCTGAGCTGTCATGTTACAGGTTGAAGTGGAGCAACTATAAACCAAGTGGGTAGAAGAAAGACTTAGAGTATCCTCCAGGCCAGCACCAGGCATCTCTGTGATAAGCTCTGGAATAGCTGAAGCCGTCAGAGCAGTCTTCTGGCTTAGCTAGAAGTGCCAAGCGCCCGGTTCCTTTGAATGAGAGTCAGTGAGTTAGCTGCAAACAGCTTATAAGCTCTTTGGAAAAGTTCTGCAGATCTTAGTTAAAAGTTAAACTTCATATACTGTCAATGTGGAGACCTTTCCGGGTTTAGCGCTTACTCTCCCTTCTCCCAGGCTCCCCTTTCATCCCAATATCTCTACGTGCACGCACACACACACACTCTCTCTCTCTCTCTCTCTCTCTCTCTCTCTCTCTCACATATATGCTTGTAGTCCAAGGAAGATCATTGCTTTCTTCTGCTTGAAAAACTTTCCTGGTCGCACATAGTCTACAGGATAAGGTCCACACTCCTTAGTTAAAGCTGTCTTCAGAGAATGTCCCTGACACTTCCTTCCTTCTTTGTAAGCCTCCCTGTACTTGCTGCAGATTGGCGCACGTTTATTGAGTGCCTGCTCTGGGTCGTGCATGGTGTTCCGTGCTAGGAAGGTGGAGACGAGTGAGATATGGTTATGTACTTGAGAAACTATAGATTCAGTAGCGGAGGTAGGTAAGGATACAGGTCCTTAAAATTCAGTATTTTGAATATGTCAGTGTTAATTCTGAGTTGGCAGAGATACTTAACCAACTACCATTATGCTTTGGTACTAAGGAATATACCTTTGAGTAACCTTACTGAAATGCAAAGAAAAGAAAAAAGAGTAGGCCTTTGTATATAGCTGAATGTTATATAGACATTAATGTGAGTTGATGGCCACTCCTAGAGTTGTCTTTGTAAACAATTATTCAATTCTAAGATCTCTTAACTGTGCTAACAGTCTTACCGGGTTGTTTTGGGATTAAACAAATGCACACTTGTATGGACCTTCAGCCTGTTCCTGGCACACAGGAAACAGTATGTATGTGTCAGTAGCCATTATTGCAATGAGGGCACCGACCCAAAGTGACCTGTAATGTTACAGGTAGAAGTGGAGCAGCTGTAAACCAAGTGGGTAGACGAAAGACTTAGAGTATCCTCCAGGCCAGCACCAGGCATCTCTGTGATAAGCTCTGGAATAGCTGAAGCCGTCAGAGCAGTCTTCTGGCTTAGCTAGAAGTGCCAAGCGCCCGGTTCCTTTGAATGAGAGTCAGTGAGTTAGCTGCAAACAGCTTATAAGCTCTTTGGAAAAGTTCTGCAGATCTTAGTTAAAAGTTAAACTTCATATACTGTCAATGTGGAGACCTTTCCGGGTTTAGCGCTTACTCTCCCTTCTCCCAGGCTCCCCTTTCATCCCAATATCTCTACGTGCACGCACACACACACACTCTCTCTCTCTCTCTCTCTCTCTCTCTCTCTCTCACATATATGCTTGTAGTCCAAGGAAGATCATTGCTTTCTTCTGCTTGAAAAACTTTCCTGGTCGCACATAGTCTACAGGATAAGGTCCACACTCCTTAGTTAAAGCTGTCTTCAGAGAATGTCCCTGACACTTCCTTCCTTCTTTGTAAGCCTCCCTGTACTTGCTGCAGATTGGCGCACGTTTATTGAGTGCCTGCTCTGGGTCGTGCATGGTGTTCCGTGCTAGGAAGGTGGAGACGAGTGAGATATGGTTATGTACTTGAGAAACTATAGATTCAGTAGCGGAGGTAGGTAAGGATACAGGTCCTTAAAATTCAGTTTGAAAATGATGTAGAGGGAAGCAGAATTTGCTTTAGATATACAGAATAGGGGATTTATCAGTGCCTATGTACTACAAAGTATCAGAAGATGACATCTGGGCAGAGTGAGGAAAGTGAGCATGGGTTACTCAGGTAAGTGAGGCAGGGAAGGTAACATGGGTATGGACATGAAGGAATTGAACAGCATTGCGTGTAGAGGAGAATTATAAGGAGCCCTGGATACTGGAATGTCAAATGAGAATAATTAAGTGGTGGTGACTGAAATTAGATCACAGGCGAGTGAGGGAATTTTGTATGCCTCACATACGAACTTGAAAAATTTGGGTATATCCCATAGAGATCTAAAACTTCTTGTAAGTGTTGAACAGTGAAATAAAAGGGCCAGATCTGTATTTTGGAAACATTATCTAATAGCAAGATGAACAAAACAGACTTAGAGGCATGTGGAGTAAATTTGGGAGTAGAGAAATAAACTGGCAAATTATTGCAAATGTGAGATGATAATTTAGTCAAGGGAAAAGTTGTACAAATAAATGGAGAGGAGAGGAGGCATAAGCCTATTTAGAAATGCCAATAGGAGAACTCTCTAAGTGACTGGATATGGGTGGCCAGGAAGAGGGGAGAGTTTAGATGACTTGTTTCCTTTTGTTTGGAGAAATTAGGAGAAGGATGATGCCATCCATAGCCTCAGTACTCTACACTCTTTCCAATATGATTGTCTTCACTTTTTAAATTGTTCATTTAATGTTTTTCTTTTTCTTTTGTGGCCGTACCACACATTATGTATTATCTTAGTTCCCTGACCAGGAACTGAACCTGTGGCCCCTGTATTTGAAGGCTGGAGTCTTAACCACTGGATCATCAGAAAGGTCCTCTTCTTCACTTTTTTTTTTTAAAGTGAACTTAAAGACTGTGCCTCAGGACTAGACCTTCTTAAATGTCTCCAGGGCTAGGTGTGCCTTTCTCCATTTTTCCGTACTACTTTGCTCATTCCTCTCCTACAGCAGTTGGTTGGGAATATACAGATGTAATTATTTGTCCTATGTTTTGTAAAACTATTTCAATGAACATGGTTTGCTTTTTCATTCCTTCAACAGAAGAGTATTTTCTTCTTATTATTTGGACTATAATAATGTGCTGGAAGGACTGGGGTTAGAAAACAGACCTGGTTCTTACATAATTTAACATCTTGTTGGAAGAGAGATAGGAGTCTCTCCCTCTCTTCTTCTCCCAGGAGAGGTGGTTATTTGTTGACATGCTTTTCTCCCACTAGATTATTTTCTCGAAAACTTAAGACTAATTTTATATTTCCAGCTTCTATTACATCTTCTGGCATAAATGAAGGCCTTAATTTAATACATACTTGACAATCTCAAAGACATCTCTCAGCTGATCTTGTCTAAAACCAAATTATTGATCCTTATCAAAGGTTGCATTGATTTTTCCAGGCAGAACATTTGGTAGCCTTACTTAATATCCATTGCAATCAGTTCATCTGTAGGTCTTGTTGATTCTACTCCAAAGTATATCTGAAATCTTCAAAGCATTGTTCAGCCCAAGACACCACCTGCAGTGACTCCCAGTGGTCAGCGTCTGGCTTCCTGGTTCCACTTTCCCTTCCTCTCCAAACTATCCTCCCTCACAGCAGCCAGCATCATACTTTAAAAACAGTCATCCAGGGCTTCCC
Organism: Tragulus kanchil; assembly: GCA_022376925.1. Lineage (NCBI taxonomy): Eukaryota > Metazoa > Chordata > Mammalia > Artiodactyla > Tragulidae > Tragulus > Tragulus kanchil. Next base: position 93,052,494 of record JAIOJX010000006.1, read on the forward strand.
CGGGTGGTCCAGTGGGTAAGGACACTGCCTTGCAGTGCAAGGTGCGCCGGTTCAATCCCTGGTCTGGGAGGATCCCGCGTGCCGCAGAGTGGCAGGACTGATGTGTCCAATTACCGAGCCGGAGCTCTGGAGCGCATGTGCCCAGAGCCGGTGCTCTGCAGCGACAGACGCCACTGCAATGGGAGGCCCACAGGAGCCAAAGAACAAAGACGGATGAAAATAGAGAAATGAAAGACCAGTGGAGGTGGCCCACCTGCTCCCCTCCCTCTCCAACCCGACCCCCGCCCAAAATAAATAAAGAAATCTTAAAAACAGAAAAACAAAAAAACAGTCATCCAGCCATGTTTTCCTCCTTTGCTACCCTCCCTTCAAAGGTTTCTCTTTGGAGTTAGTTTTAAACACACAAATCCTCAACCTGTTCTACAAGGCTATGTATGATCTAGCCCCTGCTACCTTTCTTGTCTCTTAAAACATCATTTTTCCATTGGCTTCTCCATAAACAGACCTTCACGTGTGCCTTTCTCAGCCAATGATGCCCCTCAGCATTGTTTTGATAGCTATTTCTGTATTTATCACTTAGGTTGCAGCTAATTTTCACTTCTTCAGAGAGACAGTTTATGAACACAAATTTAATATATTCATTTTTTAAAAACTCTTGTTCTTTTACTTTATACTACTTAACACAATTTGTCTGTGCCTGTGTATGTGGCGCAGGGGGAGGGAGGGAGGCAGAGGCAGTCATGTCTCTCTCCCAACCAGATGGTAAATTCTATACGAACCGTGTCTGTCTTTTCACCCCAGTCCTTCCAGCACATGAGTATAGTGCAAATAGTAATAAGAAAATCCTTTTCTGTTGAAGGGATGAAAAAGCAGACCATGTTCATTCTGATAGATTTATAATACATAGGACAAAAAATGACACTTGTATATTCATATTCAAGGTGCATAGCCATGTTGATTGTTGAATCTGTGAAATAGTTTTTTAATTTAATGATAATCCATATTGAAATTAGAAATTATCAATAGAAAAATGTAAAGAAATACTATAAAGGAAAAGATCACCAATAGTGATTTGCATTTCCCTCACAAGAGAACCAACAGTATTTGTTTTCTTTCTTACATTTTTATTGTATGTGTGTGTGCACATGCTTTAGTTCATCTGGTTTAACTAAATTTATTAACGTGTTCAGGACTGACTTGGCTCTGGAGACACTAGGATTTATGAGCATCAGAAACCTTATCATCTAACAGTGAAAATAAGACTCAAATGCTTTCAGAAGATGCTTTGGTATTTTATTAAATCAGAATTTATTTATTTATTTTGATCCAGCTTTATTCTTTGGCCTGTGTGGGCCTTCCATTGCAGTGGCCTCTCTTGTTGCAGAGCACTGGCTCTGGGCGCAGGCATTCCAGAGCGCTGGCTTGTAATTGAACACACTGGTCCAGCCACTCTGTGGCATGCCTTCCACTGAAAGGCGGACTCTTTACCCAGTGGACCACCAGGGAAGCCCTTAAATCAGAATCTTGTTTTTTTAAAAATGAAAGTATTCTGCATATATAACACTGACTGAAAACAAAGTCTTAATATGAGCTGGTCTCCAAAGGCACAGAATCACAGGGTTTTGAGAACCTGGCTTTTGGAATAAGCTGATACAACTAACATGGATAATCTCTTGTCCCATGAGGGATCGAGTCTAACATGGATGATGTTATAATCTTTTAGTTTCTAGGAATCTGTGTTAAATCTATCTCAATTGTAAAATGACTAGATGACCTGATCTACCACCTGGTGGCCCCTCTGCCTAGAATATCTTTTTTCTTATTTTCCTGGAAAATGTTGTTTCCCAGGTCCCCTCCTCATCCTCCACGCTCACAAAACTATGTCATTTGTTATATTATAATCACACATTTACTTTCTGCCCCTCCCATTAATTTTTTGACAGTAGAAGGCATATCTTTATTTTTATATCTTCATTTCAGTGGTAGGTGAATGGGTATATACTATGCATCTTCTAAGTGTTTATTGAATAAATTGGAAGGAAAAATGGAAGGCATCCTATTCTATTTTCATATTGTAAAGATTAGACATAGTTATAAAATACCATCTTGAGAAGACAATAACAATAATTTCCTAACATTTTTGGAGGAAAGAACTCCTCAACCAGAACATCACAAAAACAGCAACAACAAAAACCAACCATCTCAAAAAAAAAAAGAAAAAAACAACCATCTCAAGGTCCTCCTAAACCAAGCAGAGATGAGTCTATCCTGTGTTGATACCATTGGAAAGCTCATCAGTCAGAGGCTTCTGGTTTACATTAAGGAAAAGCACTAAGAGAAACAAAGAGTTTTAGGCCAAATTCTACCCAATTCTGTGCTGTCCTTTGGTTCTTTCCTTTGGATACATCACTACATATTTTAGTTTCTTTCTGGTTAATGTCTGTCTCTCTCCACCTGAAATCACAGTTAACTGGGGTCCTTCCTAGCCACTTCTGCAAGTGTCCTGAAGATGGGATGCAAATACCCAGTCGAAAAACCTAAGATTCTGATCTAGTTTAGTGGTGAGGTGAAGGCAGGGAGGGAGGCTGATTTCTCTCTGAGATAGGGAGATATTGAGGATCAGTCCAGAGTTGGGAAGGTCTCTGTTCCTAGGTGAATTCTTTGTTGCCTGAACAGTTCCACTAAGATGAGGACTGCTTGGCGAGATAAGCCCTCTTCCCACATTTGTGTCCGTTTTGAGCTGGGCTTTTGAAGGATGTACCTATGCTGACATTGTGACGCATGTACCTGTTAGGTCATCCGTGGGCCAGGATCCCAGCTGGCACGCCTTGCAGGTGTACTCATCAAAGACATACTCGTTCTCTTTGCAAGGGGTGCAGGTCCAACAGCAGCTGACTTCTCCCTTCCGGATCACCTAAGACAAACAGTGAAAATTTTGTTTATTTTATTCACATAGATAAAAGTACACAAACCTTTTACTGAAATGTACTGTTTTACAAAGCAGAATGGGGTTTTCACATGAATTATTTTGAAGGTTTTTGGATAGGCACGATGAATATTGGTATTCTCCTAATGAAGCAATCAGTCCAGCATCCTAAAATTGGCTGGAGACAGGGTCAAGGATGAAATGAAGTGCACTGGGAATGGAACATCCTTTTTTTTCTATTTTCATATTGTAAAGATTAGACATAGTTATAAAATACCATCTTGAGAAGACAATAACAATAATTTCCTAACATTTTTGGAGGAAAGAACTCCTCAACCAGAACATCACAAAAACAGCAACAACAAAAACCAACCATCTCAAAAAAAAAAAAGAAAAAAACAACCATCTCAAGGTCCTCCTAAACCAAGCAGAGATGAGTCTATCCTGTGTTGATACCATTGGAAAGCTCATCAGTCAGAGGCTTCTGGTTTACATTAAGGAAAAGCACTAAGAGAAACAAAGAGTTTTAGGCCAAATTCTACCCAATTCTGTGCTGTCCTTTGGTTCTTTCCTTTGGATACATCACTACATATTTTAGTTTCTTTCTGGTTAATGTCTGTCTCTCTCCACCTGAAATCACAGTTAACTGGGGTCCTTCCTAGCCACTTCTGCAAGTGTCCTGAAGATGGGCTGCAAATACCCAGTCGAAAAACCTAAGATTCTGGTCTAGTTTAGTGGTGAGGTGAAGGCAGGGAGGGAGGCTGATTTCTCTCTGAGATAGGGAGATATTGAGGATCAGTCCAGAGTTGGGAAGGTCTCTGTTCCTAGGTGAATTCTTTGTTGCCTGAACAGTTCCACTAAGATGAGGACTGCTTGGCGAGATAAGCCCTCTTCCCACATTTGTGTCCGTTTTGAGCTGGGCTTTTGAAGGATGTACCTATGCTGACATTGTGACGCATGTACCTGTTAGGTCATCCGTGGGCCAGGATCCCAGCTGGCACGCCTTGCAGGTGTACTCATCAAAGACATACTCGTTCTCTTTGCAAGGGGTGCAGGTCCAACAGCAGCTGACTTCTCCCTTCCGGATCACCTAAGACAAACAGTGAAAATTTTGTTTATTTTATTCACATAGATAAAAGTACACAAACCTTTTACTGAAATGTACTGTTTTACAAAGCAGAATGGGGTTTTCACATGAATTATTTTGAAGGTTTTTGGATAGGCACGATGAATATTGGTATTCTCCTAATGAAGCAATCAGTCCAGCATCCTAAAATTGGCTGGAGACAGGGTCAAGGATGAAATGAAGTGCACTCTCTGAATAATTAGCTTTCGATACCTGTATGAATGAAGTGTCTGTGTTTCTGCTCAACATGTGTGTACATATACATTTCCATCTGTGTGTAGGTAACTAAAATTTTCCCAGAGTTTGTGCCTCTCTTTGTTTCAAATAAAGAATTTTTGTCCATTCATCTGCCGATGGACATCTAGGTTGCTTCCACGTTTGAGCTATTGTAAATAGTGCTGCAGTGACCAGTGGGGTACTTGTGTCTTTTTCAGTTTTGGTTTCCTCAGGGTATATGCCTAGTAGTGGGCTTGCTGGGTCCTATGGTGGTTTTATTCCTAGTTTTTCAAGGAATCTCCATACTGTCTTCCACAGTGGCTTTATCAATTTACATTCCCACCAACAGTGCAGGAGGGTTCCCCCTTTCTCCACACCCTCTCCAGCATGTATTGTGTGGGCCTCCCATTGCAGTGGCCTCTCCTGTACCTGAGCACCGGCTCTGGGTGCATGGGCTCCAGAGCGCTGGCTTGTAATTGGACACACCAGTCCAGCCACTCCACAGCATGTGGAATCTTCCCATGCCAGGGATTGAACCTGCGCCCCTTTCACTGCAGGGCGGACTCTTTACCCACTGGACCAGCAGGGAAGCCCTCCAGCATTGAGTGTTCGTAGACTTTTTGAGGATGGCCATTCTGACTGGCATGAGGGGTTATCTCACACCACTGTGGTTTTCATTTGCATTTCTCTAATAATGAGCGCTGTTGAGCATCTCTCTGTGTGTGTTAGCCATCTGTAAGTCTTCTCTGGAGAACTGTCTGTTTAGGTCTCCTTCCTACATTTTCATTGGATTGTTTGCTTTTCTGGCATTGAGTTGTAGGAGCTGCTTGTCTATTTTAGAAATGAATGCTTCATCAGTTGTTTCATTTGCTATTATTTCCTCTCATTCTGGAATTTGTCTTTTCACCTTGTTTTTAGTTTGCTGTGCGAAAGCTTTTCAGTTTCATTAGGTCCCATTTGTTAATTTTTGGTTTTATTTCCATGACTCCAGGAGGTGTGTCATAGAGGATCTTGCTTTGACTTCTATCATTGAGTGTTCTGTCTATGGTTTCCTCTAAGAATTTGATAACTTCTGGTCTTAGCTCTCTGGATTTACCTTTGGCTTCTCTCTACTAGTTTAATAATTGCTAGCAACAAAAAATCTCATTGTATGTCAAAGTTAAAACTATATCCATATTGATAAAAAATGATTAGCAATTTGTTCAGAATTCAGAGGCCTAAGACTTTTTTTCCTGCAGATCATGCCTTGGAGTCTTTCTAGTAAAACTCTGGTTCAGCAATTCAGGCCATTCCTTCCTATTCTAAGGTTTTGATTTGCTTGGGATAAAGATGGATAAAGTCACTGAGATTATTATATTCCTCTTCATCTGTTTGATTTTTTTAAGGCAATGGAAAATCATTGAAATAAGTTTAAAGCTGAATGAATTCCAGATGTTATTTTTTAGAAATGGATGTCTTTTTTTTTTTTCATCCCTGGTGCATGAATAGCCTCTGTGGAATAGAGGCAGAATTCATTAAACATTCCTATAAATAATTAAAACTGTGATGAATAACTAGACACAGCAGTGATTACACTTCAGATTCCTTGTCTTGGATTCTTGACTGTGTTAATGACCTTTGATGCTAAAGTCTGGATATCTGCAGTTTTGGGTCTTTCCGAGTGGCACCAGTGGTAAAGAATGTGCCTGCCAAGTGCAGGAGATGCAAGAGATGGGGTTCAGTCCCTGGGTGGGGAAGATCCCTTGAAGGAGGAAATGGCAACCCACTATTTGTGACTCTTCTGGGTTTCACTGGTGCTGCAGGCTCTTGTCTAGTTGCAGGGAGTGGGGCTACTCTCTTTTAGCAGGCTTCTTGTTGCGGTGACTTCTCTTGTGGAAGTCACGCTCTAGGGCACACAGGCTTTTATTTGCGTAAGGCTTTTCGAGTTGTAGGAGCTGCTTGTCTATTTTGGAAATGAATCCTTGTCAGTTGTTTCATTTGCTGTTATTTCCTCTCATTCTGGAATTTGTCTTTTCACCTTGTTTTTAGTTTGCTGTGCAAAAGCTTTTCAGTTTCATTAGGTCCCACTTGTTAATTTTTGGTCTAATTTCCATGACTCCAGGAGGTGTGTCATAGAGGATCTTGCTTTGACTTCTATCATTGAGTGTTCTGTCTATGGTTTCCTCTAAGAATTTGATAACTTCTGGTCTTAGCTCTCTGGATTTACCTTTGGCTTCCCTCTACTAGTTGAATAATTGCTAGCAACAAAAAATCTCATTGTATGTCAAAGTTAAAACTATATCCATATTGATAAAAAATGATTAGCAATTTGTTCAGAATTCAGAGGCCTAAGACTTTTTTTCCTGCAGATCATGCCTTGGAGTCTTTCTAGTAAAACTCTGGTTCAGCAATTCAGGCCATTCCTTCCTATTCTAGGGTTTTGATTTGCTTGGGATAAAGATGGATAAAGTCACTGAGATTATTATATTCCTCTTCATCTGTTTGATTTTTTTAAGGCAATGGAAAATCATTGAAATAAGTTTAAAGCTGAATGAATTCCAGATGTTATTTTTTAGAAATGGATGTCTTTTTTTTTTTTCATCCCTGGTGCATGAATAGCCTCTGTGGAATAGAGGCAGAATTCATTAAACATTCCTATAAATAATTAAAACTGTGATGAATAACTAGACACAGCAGTGATTACACTTCAGATTCCTTGTCTTGGATTCTTGACTGTGTTAATGACCTTTGATGCTAAAGTCTGGATATCTGCAGTTTTTGGGTCTTTCCGAGTGGCACCAGTGGTAAAGAATGTGCCTGCCAAGTGCAGGAGATGCAAGAGATGGGGGTTCAGTCCCTGGGTGGGGAAGATCCCTTGAAGGAGGAAATGGCAACCCACTATTTGTGACTCTTCTGGGTTTTCACTGGTGCTGCAGGCTCTTGTCTAGTTGCAGGGAGTGGGGGCTACTCTCTAGTTGAGGTGAGCAGGCTTCTTGTTGCGGTGACTTCTCTTGTGGAAGTCACGCTCTAGGGCACACAGGCTTCAGCAGTTGTGGCACATAGGCTCGATATTTGAGGCTCTGAGGCTCTAGAGCACAGGCTCCATAGTTGTGCCTCATGGGCTTAGTTGCTCCGCAGCATGTGGGATCTTCCTGGATCAAGGATTGAACCCATGTCTCCTGCCTTGGCAGATGAACTCTTCACCACTGAGCTACGAGGGAAGCCCCAGTTGTCTATTTAATCTTTAGCTACTCAGATGGTAAAGAATTTGCCTGCAGTGCAGGAGACGTGGGTTCGAGCCCTGGGTTGGGAAGACCCCTTGGAGAAAGAAATGGTTCCCCACTCTAGTAGTCTTGCCTTGAGAATTTCTTGAACCAAGCAGCCTGGTGGGCTACAGTCTGTGGGGTCGCAAAGAGTCACAAGACTGAGCAACTAACACTTAATTTTGTTATGTCAGCATCATGGGCAAAATTATGTGCAGATCCTGGTTATGTAAAATTAAGTTCAACCTGTTCAGTATGGGATCCAGAACTCTCCGCACATATGGCTTCAGTCTATCATTGCAGCTTTCTCTTTCACAATAACCACTTAAAGCACTGAACTTAGATTATACTGTTATTGCAGAACAATCTGACCACTTCTGTATTTGTCCCTCTATACAATGACTTCGCTACATATCTCTGTGAAATCATCTCTCTTTTCATGGCTCAGTGTCTGACATTTTAATAAGAAATGTGTTCCTCTCTTTTGTATGAATGTATTTAGCTCCCTTTTCTTTTCTTTCTTTTAATGAAGTCATCATATTATGCACGACATCACTCGTCTCTGCCTACGATGTTTTTCCTCATCTAGATTATAAGTCTTCTGAGAGTAAATGTGTCTTACTTATTTTTGCCCCACTGATGTAAACTATTACATTAGAAGAGTTTGAAAAATAATTGTTGTTAATTAGAAATTGATGTGATTTCCAGCTGTGAACTATGTATTCCCAGGAAGCATATCTTTAAAGACTTACAAGAGTAGACAGGGTGTTAGCATGACTCGTCAATTGGTTCAGTCAGTCCTGCTACTAAAAGTGTTATGGATTTTACTAGGTATCATAAGGAATTCATAAGAAAAGAATTTGAAAGGCTGTTTTGACATTAAAAGCTTACAATGGAAAAGGCACACCAAATTATCTAAGCTTGTTCAAAACACTCAATGATAATGAATGCTTTTGAATTTGTAGTAAAAAAAATTAAACACAGACTCTATTTTACCTTTATCTGGCCTTTCTCACATGGTTCACTGCACACAGATCTGATGATGTGGCTTTTCTTGGACCATACTTCATCATCATCCATTTTTAATTCTCCATTGTCCCAGCTTCCAACATTGATATAATCAAAATAATCTTTTCCCATTTCCTTGAAATTCATTATTTCATACCTTAGAAACAAGAATATATTAATTATTCAGCTGAAACATAAATATCCAGCTATGAAAAAGCAATAGATTTCTGTCCTCCAAAATGTACCTATTGTCATATTAGTAACACTGAAATTTTCCACGACAGAACACTGAGAATACCAAAAAGCCGGTCTGTTTCACTTTGTCTACAGAGACTTTTTTTTTTAAACTTTCAAGCTTACTCCTGAAATAGAAAATAATCCCATGTGAGTAGGTGACTTGACCTCAGCACAATGAAAGACAGTAAGACAGTTTTGGAATAACTTCCAGAAGTTTCAACAAGTACTTCTGAAAATGATAGCAAAGTTTTCATCTCCTCTCAAATCAAATGATACATTTTTTTTAAATAACCAAGTGAGAACTTTGGAAAATCTTTCATCTTCGCTTTAGCCTTAGGGAATGTGGGGGTAATCTGGATGGGACCTGATTATACTTTTTTTATTTTATCCCTTATCAGTGGGTAAACTCATTGTATAAAGAGATTTCCAGAAATGATGTTTCAAATAATTCTGAAAATCCATAGCTTCTAAAGCACCTTATACAATAGCAAAATGCTAGATGATACTAGTCCTTTGTGACTTCTCAGCCTTTATCATCTATTGTTCTTATTTTGAGTGTGAGGATAGAAAGGTAAAGAGCAAAAGTTAATGTGATTATTTGTAAGATTTTATGTATGCACACATGCGTGCACACACACACACACGTTTCCAGAGAAGCATTTCTGCAGTAATTTTCCAATCTGGGAACATCAAAGGAGCAATGCCACTGCTGTCAGTTTCTGTAGACATACCTGTCAGTGTGTCGTTTTGACTTAAAAGCTTACAATCCTATCTAAGCTTGTTCAAAACACTCAATGATAATGAATGCTTTTGAATTTGTAGTAAAATTAAACACAGACTCTATTTTACCTTTATCTGGCCTTTCTCACATGGTTCACTGCACACAGATCTGATGATGTGGCTTTTCTTGGACCATACTTCATCATCATCCATTTTTAATTCTCCATTGTCCCAGCTTCCAACATTGATATAATCAAAATAATCTTTTCCCATTTCCTTGAAATTCATTATTTCATACCTTAGAAACAAGAATATATTAATTATTCAGCTGAAACATAAATATCCAGCTATGAAAAAGCAATAGATTTCTGTCCTCCAAAATGTACCTATTGTCATATTAGTAACACTGAAATTTTCCACGACAGAACACTGAGAATACCAAAAAGCCGGTCTGTTTCACTTTGTCTACAGAGACTTTTTTTTTTAAACTTTCAAGCTTACTCCTGAAATAGAAAATAATCCCATGTGAGTAGGTGACTTGACCTCAGCACAATGAAAGACAGTAAGACAGTTTTGGAATAACTTCCAGAAGTTTCAACAAGTACTTCTGAAAATGATAGCAAAGTTTTCATCTCCTCTCAAATCAAATGATACATTTTTTTTAAATAACCAAGTGAGAACTTTGGAAAATCTTTCATCTTCGCTTTAGCCTTAGGGAATGTGGGGGTAATCTGGATGGGACCTGATTATACTTTTTTTATTTTATCCCTTATCAGTGGGTAAACTCATTGTATAAAGAGATTTCCAGAAATGATGTTTCAAATAATTCTGAAAATCCATAGCTTCTAAAGCACCTTATACAATAGCAAAATGCTAGATGATACTAGTCCTTTGTGACTTCTCAGCCTTTATCATCTATTGTTCTTATTTTGAGTGTGAGGATAGAAAGGTAAAGAGCAAAAGTTAATGTGATTATTTGTAAGATTTTATGTATGCACACATGCGTGCACACACACACACACGTTTCCAGAGAAGCATTTCTGCAGTAATTTTCCAATCTGGGAACATCAAAGGAGCAATGCCACTGCTGTCAGTTTCTGTAGACATACCTGTCAGTGTGTCGTAGGTGGGCGGTATCTTCACAGAGTGCCTTGTGCTTTCACTTGCCAGGACTTAGGATGGTAGATGGACTCTTAGAAACACCTCCTCCAGCTTCCATGCTCGGCATATTTAGCTGTCTGACACCTGACGTGTATGGATAAGTTTCCAGCTTTGGGGTTCAGGTGACCCCATCAGCATGCTGCTCAGTGCTCACTACAGAAATGCTAAAAACAAACCTCTGTCATTCTGTTTGGACCTACACTAAAATGAAACCATTCTGCTTTTACTCCCAGTCACATTTTTTAATGTGCTGTCTGTTTCAGAATATTACTTCTTAAGTTTAGTTAGCTGTTCAATGGTTTAAGGATTATCCTACAATGTTTTATTTTGAGTAACTGTCTCAATTCCCCTTCTAGAATGTCATCTTCATCTTGCATTGTGGAAATCCCAGGGAGCTTGGCAGGTCCTTGAAGGGTTGCTTCTGGGACCCCATTTTTGTCTTTTTGGGGGGATGGGTAGACTATAGCATCTGTGTTTTTAAATATTTTCCGTAGTCTCTCAGCCAGTCCCTTCTCTTTGTGGCTTAGGGCAGGGAGAGTGGCTGAGGCCATGGTATTGGGCCTAATGGCCCTCGAGGGAGTTGGGTTGGAGGGGACGGTCGTTGCCTCAGGGCTGGGTTGTACAGTGGAAGGCTGGCTGCTGGAACTGCCAGAGTGTTGTCCCCTCCTCCAGCCCAGAGGCATCCCCATTCTCCCTCTGTTCCCTGGGAGCGTCACTGGTCACTGCCGTGCCGTTTGCGGACCTTCGTTGCTACTCTGCAGCACATGTATTTGCAGATCCACTTACGGATTCTCGCAGCTGCTCCCTTCCTTTTTCGGTTCTGGCCGGAGGCAGTGGCTGAGGATCCCTCTTCGGGCTCCGTGTCATGGGCGGAGCCTCCCGCCTCAGCATCCTCCGCGGGGCAGCTAGTCCGCTCTGGGGCTTTACCCGTGGTGTTGCAAGGGGCCTTGGTGCCCCCAGTGGCTGTGTCGTCTCCAGTGACGAGGCCACCCTGGCTGTCTGGAGTGGTGCCTGTGCCGGGAGTGCCTCGCACGCCGTTGCGGGTGGTCCTGGCGCCTCGGGTGGTGAAGATGCTGCAGATGGTGCCCCAGGTGGTGCTGATGCGGCGGGGGCCTCGTACCTTGTCGTGGGTGGTGCTGCCACCTTGGGGGCCTCGGACCTGGGTGCTGTGGGCATCTTGGGCGCCGTCTTGGGTCCGGCAGCCGTCGCAGGTGGTGGTGGTGCCACTGGTGGTGCTGATGCGGCGAGGGCCTCGGGCGTCTTCGCCTTGGCGGGCGTGGGCAGGGTCTGGGGACCTGCTGCTGTCGCGGGTGCCTCCAGCGTCTTGGGTGCCGCGGGCCCCGGGAGTGGCGCTTGTGGCTCTGGTGCCTCTAGGGTTCTGGGTTGGCCGTGCGCGTGCAGTTATCTATAAGTTTAGTTAGCTGTTCAATGGTTTAAGGATTATCCTACAATGTTTTATTTTGAGTAACTGTCTCAATTCCCCTTCTAGAATGTCATCTTCATCTTGCATTGTGGAAATCCCAGGGAGCTTGGCAGGTCCTTGAAGGGTTGCTTCTGGGACCCCATTTTTGTCTTTTTGGGGGGATGGGTAGACTATAGCATCTGTGTTTTTAAATATTTTCCGTAGTCTCTCAGCCAGTCCCTTCTCTTTGTGGCTTAGGGCAGGGAGAGTGGCTGAGGCCATGGTATTGGGCCTAATGGCCCTCGAGGGAGTTGGGTTGGAGGGGACGGTCGTTGCCTCAGGGCTGGGTTGTACAGTGGAAGGCTGGCTGCTGGAACTGCCAGAGTGTTGTCCCCTCCTCCAGCCCAGAGGCATCCCCATTCTCCCTCTGTTCCCTGGGAGCGTCAGTGGTCACTGCTGTGCTGTTTGCGGACCTTCGTTGCTACTCTGCAGCACATGTATTTGGAAATCCATCTGCGGATTCTTGCAGCCACTCCCTTCCTTCATTGGTTCTGGCCAGAGGAAGTGGCTAAGGATCCCTCTTCGGGCTCCATGTCATGGGTGGAGCCTCCCGCCTCAGCATCCTTCAAGGGGCAACTAGTTCGCTCTGGGGCTTTACCCGTGGTGTTGCAAGGGGTCTTGGTGCCCCCAGTGGCTGTGTTGTCTCCAGTGCCAAGGCCACCCTGGCTGTCTGGAGTGGTGCCTGTGCTGGGAGTGCCTCGCACACCATTGTGGGTGGTCCTGGCGCCTCGGGTGGTGAAGATGCTGCAGATGGCGCCCCAGGTGGTGCTGATGCGGCGGGGGCCTCATACCTTGTCGCAGGTGGTGCTGCTGCCTTGGAGGCCTCGGACCTGGGTGCTGTGGGCGTCTTGGGCGCCATCTGGGGGTCCTGCTGCTGTCGCGGGTGGTGGTGCCACCAGTGGTGCTGATGCAGCGGGGGCCTCGGGCATCTTCGCCTTGGCGGGTGTGGGCAGGGTCTGGGGAACAGCTGCTGTCACAGGTGCCTCCAGCGTCTTGGGTGCTGCAGGCCCTGCGAGTGGCGCTAGTGGCTCTGGTGCCTCTAGGGGTTCTGTGGGTTGAGCCAGTGGCGCGGATGCAGTGGGTGCTGTGGATGGCACGAGTGTCTCCCTCGTCGTGTGCGCCTTGGCTATTTAAGTCCTGGAGGCTGTTGGGGTGGTGGGTGACACTGGGGTCAGAGGGCTTGGGGATACTGCTGGCGGCCTGGTCGCCCTGGGTGTCGCTGGTGCCAGGAACGTTGTGGGGGCCTGTGGGGTCGCTGGGGTCACGGGCGTGGCAGATGTGGCTGCTGTTGCTGGCGTCTGGAGTGCTTTGGCTGTTGCGGCCATCGTCAGTCCTTCTGGAGTTTTCAGGCTGTTGCGAGAGTGGCTTTTCCTCGCCGCAGGCTACCCACGGATGTTCCCATATGTCAGGCACAGTAATTCTTTTAGCTGGGTCGAAGTTTAGCATTTTGACTAACAAGGTGTTCACCTCGGTCGACAGTGAATTGGGCACTGAGTACTCCCCATTGACCACCTGCGTCTGCAGCTCCACAAAACTTTCGCCCTTGAAGGGGACAGTCCCGGTTAAAATGTTGTAGAGCGTCACATCGAGGCTCCAGATACCCACTGGAGGCCCTGAATACCTCCTCCCCAGAAAGAGCTCAGGGGCTGCGAATGCTGGAGTGCTGCAAAAAGTTGTTAGCTTGCTTCCGGGTTCCTAGAGCTCACTCAGGCCAAAATTGCATAAACTTGGCATCATTATTATCCTTGAGGAGAAAATTACTGGGCTTAATGTCCCGGTGCACCACCCCGGCCCAATGACAGTGGAGCAGCGCTGACAGCATCTGCCGGAACACGCCCCGGGCTTGGTCCTCCCCCAGGGGGCCGTGGAGCTTCAGATAGGTGAGAAGGTCCCCCCTCGGAGGTACTCTAGGACAAGATACAGAGCCTTCTTGGTGTCCACCACTTCCAAAAGTTTGACTATGTTGGGATGACTTACAAACTTCATACTGGTCACCTCACCATACAGGTCGTGGTCTTCGGAGAAGCCCTGCCGTTCCTTGTGGATCATCTTGATGGCGACCATGGCCCCTGTGAGGACGTTGCGAGCCTTCTTCACAGTCGCAAAACGACTCTGGCCCAGGGTGTGAAGTAATTTGTAATGTCTGAGGTGAGCCCTCTCATTCCCAGTGAGGGCCATGATGTTCTGCCTCCCCAACTATACCAACTACTACCAACTGTACTCACAATGCTAACAATGCTCTACAACTATACTAAGGTGAACAACTGTACTAATAGAATAGTGTAAATACAAACTATGCTAATAAACTATCACCTATAGGAATCAGCACTAACAGTGCTAACAGAAATCTATTCTGTATACTCTACCAATATAACTACACCACGAGAAAAGACATGTTAAGTGTAGGTCCAGCTGTTAGGTCACCAAAACTAGCTCCCTGGGCTGTAAGGACCAAAAATCTGTGCTTGGCTGGGCATTTATTGAGAATTTTCTGAGTCATCACGATGATGCCCTGTGAAGTCAGAGCAAGAAATGGACCAATAGGCTGGGGGTAAACCCAAGTGGCTTCTCTCTTTTCAGGTTTAAGGCCCCTTTACACTCTGAGGAAAAAGTTCCCAAAGAGATTTTTTGATATGCAGTAGTAGAAAAAGGTATTCAGTTTGTTAGAAATTAAAATCTGTAGGCTGCTGTAGCAGCCTTTTTATGGAGTGAATACCTCCTCCCAGAAAGAGCTCAGGCTGCGAATGCTGGAGTGCTGCAAAAGTTGTTAGCTCTCTTCCGGGTTCCCAGAGCTCACTCAAGCCGAAATCGCATAGCTTGATGTTATTATTATTGTCCAGGAGAAAATTACTGGGATTAGTGTCCTGGTGCACCACCCCGGCCCGATGACAGTGATGCAGCACTGACAGCATCTGCTGGAACACACCCCGGGTTTGGTCCTCCCCCAGGGGGCCGTGGAGCTCCAGATAGGTGAGAAGGTTCCCCCCTTGGATGTACTCTAGGACAAGATACAGAGCCTCCTCAGTGTCCACCACTTCCAAAAGTTTGACTATACGGGGATGACTTACAAACTTCATACTGGTCACCTCACCATACAGGTCGTGGTCTTCGGAGAAGCCCTGCCGTTCCTTGTGGATCACCTTGATGGCGACCATGGCCCCTGTGAGGAGGTTGCGAGCCTTCTTCACAGTCGCAAAACGACTCTGGCCCAGGGTGTGAAGTAATTTGTAATGTCTGAGGTGAGCCCTCTCATTCCCAGTGAGGGCCATGATGTTCTGCCTCCCCAACTATACCAACTACTACCAACTGTACTCACAATGCTAACAATGCTCTACAACTATACTAAGGTGAACAACTGTACTAATAGAATAGTGTAAATACAAACTATGCTAATAAACTATCACCTATAGGAATCAGCACTAACAGTGCTAACAGAAATCTATTCTGTATACTCTACCAATATAACTACACCACGAGAAAAGACATGTTAAGTGTAGGTCCAGCTGTTAGGTCACCAAAACTAGCTCCCTGGGCTGTAAGGACCAAAAATCTGTGCTTGGCTGGGCATTTATTGAGAATTTTCTGAGTCATCACGATGATGCCCTGTGAAGTCAGAGCAAGAAATGGACCAATAGGCTGGGGGTAAACCCAAGTGGCTTTCTCTCTTTTCAGGTTTAAGGCCCCCTTTACACTCTGAGGAAAAAAGTTCCCAAAGAGATTTTTTTTGATATGCAGTAGTAGAAAAAGGTATTCAGTTTGTTAGAAATTAAAATCTGTAGGCTGCTGTAGCAGCCTTTTTATTCCTAGTTTGAAAACTGGTAATACTTTTAAAGACCTCTTAATGTCTACACTTGAAATATTCCTTTTCCTTACACTCTGGTCTCAAAGTGAGGACTTTACTGACTTGATGATACTCTAGGAAGATGGTCCTAAGACACCGATGAGACACGTTATTAATGTCTACGAAGCTGAGAGACGATGAGCCAGGGGACCACGAGCAGATTTCTCATCAGGAGCCTCAGAGGCCAGATGACAGTGGGTCATTGTATTTAAAGTGTTGAAGGAACAAAGCTGTCTACCAAGAATCCGATGTTTAGCAGATCTTTTGTTTGAAAGTGAGGGAGAGATTAAGCCATTCCCAGTTCATGAGAGCTGAGAGAGTTCTCAACCACCAGATCTGCCTCAGCAGGTAGTCCTTCAGGCTGGAGGATCCTTGAGAGTCACTCCGAGCCTTGTGAAGAGAGAAAGCTCTCTGTGAAGGTCGGTATATGGTTGATTAGAGAAGCTAGTGCTCCGCTGCTGTATTTACAGTGGATATCCACCAGAGACCTGCTGTACAGCCCAGGGAACTCTGCTGAATATTAGGAGGCAGGCTGGACAGGACAGGGCTTTGGGGGGAAATGGATATACGTATTTGTAGGACTGAGTCCCTTGGCTGTCCACCTGAAATGATCATAGCATTGTTACTCATCTGTATTCCAGTATACAACGAAAAGTTTTTAAAAAAGAAAAGCTAGTACTATTGTAACTTTGGTGTATCACTCCGCTTTTTGTTTCCAATTTGATTTGAGACTGGTATGTGATAAACATGCACACACAAATAGCCTCACCTGTTTCTAATCCTGTTTTTTTAATATGGCAGAAAAGCTGATTGGTCTCTAAGGTGAATGTAAGTGTCAGACTTCAAGGACAGCACTTGGAAATTGTAGTGTCTTGGTCCTTCAGTGTGAAGGTAAATCAGGCTCGGGGCCCTTTGAATGCAGCAGCTCAGTAACAGAAGCTCCAAGACAGACTGATGTGAGGCAACAGCAGTAAGAGCAGACTTCAATCAAAGAACCTAGGATAACTAGTAATAGGTACACAGAAGTTTCAGAACTCACATTCGAAATCCTGCCTCAAATAATCAAATAAAAAATATCGGAGAAAACCTTTTAAGACTAGAATTTTCCCTTTTGGTCTCAAAGTGAGGACTTTACTGACTTGATGATACTCTAGGAAAATGGTCCTAAGACACTGATGAGACACGTTATTAATGTCTACGAAGCTGAGAGACGATGAGCCAGGGGACCACGAGCAGATTTCTCATCAGGAGCCTCAGAGGCCAGATGACAGTGGGTCATTGTATTTAAAGTGTTGAAGGAACAAAGCTGTCTACCAAGAATCCGATGTTTAGCAGATCTTTTGTTTGAAAGTGAGGGAGAGATTAAGCCATTCCCAGTTCATGAGAGTTGAGAGAGTTCTCAACCACCAGACCTGCCTCAGCAGGTAGTCCTTCAGGCTGGAGGATCCTTGAGAGTCACTCCGAGCCTTGTGAAGAGAGAAAGCTCTCTGGTGAAGGTCGGCATATGGTTGATTAGAGAAGCTAGTGCTCCCCTGCTGTATTGACAGTGGATAGCCACCAGAGACCTGCTGTACAGCCCAGGGAACTCTGCTGAATATTAGGAGGCAGGCTGGACAGGACAGGGCTTTGGGGGGAAATGGATGTACATGTTTGTGGGACTGAGTCACTTTGCTGTCCACCTGAAATGATCACAGCATTGTTACTCATCTATATTCTAGTATACAATGAAAAGTTTTTTACAAAACAAAAGCTAGTACTATTGTAACTTTGGTTTATTGCTCCACTTTTTCTTTCCAATTTGATTTGAGACTAGTATGTGATCAACATACACACACAAATAGCCTCACCTGTTTCTAATCCTGTTTGTTAATATGGCAGAAAAGCTGATTGGTCTCTAAGGTGAATGTAAGTATCAGACCTCAAGGACGGCACTTGGAAATTGTAGTGTCTTGGTCCTTCAGTGTGAAGGTAAATCAGGCTCGGGGCCCTTTGAATGCAGCAGCTCAGTAACAGAAGCTCCAAGACAGACTGATGTGAGGCAACAGCAGTAAGAGCAGACTTCAATCAAAGAACCTAGGATAACTAGTAATAGGTACACAGAAGTTTCAGAACTCACATTCGAAATCCTGCCTCAAATAATCAAATAAAAAATATCGGAGAAAACCTTTTAAGAAATGGGTAGGCCCCTGTATTGTAATAGTCTGTGTGCGTGCGTGCTGAATTGCTTCAGCCGTGTTCGACTCTGCGACTCTCCAGAGTATATCCTGCCAGGCTCCTCTGGACTGAAGCCTGGCGTGCTGCAGTCCACGGGGTCGCAAAGATTCATACAGGACTGAGCAACTGAACTGACTGACTCGCTTACTGTAATCCAAGTATACAGATAAACTATTCAGAATTTCTAACTCACCCTTGCATCAAAAACAAACTTAATAACGTTAAGAAAAATATATTAAATGACATGTGTTAAAGATGGTAAGGCAGATGTTTGTTCAGGACCATCATGGTAGATGGAGCCATGAGATTGGGCTCAACTCCGTATACAGCCTGGGTCAATGGGAATTTATAGCCAAAGAATAAGGCGGTAGATGAGAAAACATTCGGGGAAGAGAAGAGGGAGTCTGGGCTAAAATGACCTAACAGAATTCTTGCTATAGCATACTCTATAGACAAGAGCTTACACGTCTTTTTTTTTGTCCACTTGGAAACAGATCCTTAAAGTCATTCCATACCAGTTCAAGGAAACTGTCTCCCCTCTCTCTCTCTTTTTTTAATGGCTGCCTAGCATCCAGTGTGTGTGGAGGGACTATAGTTTATTCAGTAAGTCTTCAATGTATGAACGTTCCAGTATTTTGCATCTGAAAGCAGTGCTACAATAAACAATGTTCATGTTTATTTTCCTCTTGTTGGAGGTGTAGCTGCTGGATAAATGACTAGACGTGTGTATGAAATTTTGTTAAGTATATCCAAATTCCCGTCCAGATGGAGCACACCAGTGTTCCTTTCCACCAGCAAGGTATGAAAGAAACAGTCTCCTTTGGGACTTTATTCAATGGCCAGAGACCAGGTGCCATAAACTTCTGATGTACAGACACTTTAAAATTCAATTGAATATTTTTTGAAATATTTTCTTGCTTTGTTCCCCTGTATGTGTAAGCCAAGAGTTTATTAACTGTGACTTTGGGCAAAGTACATCAACAATAAACCTTGGCTTTATTGTTTAAAAATATGTTAAATAATAAAACTCGCTTTTCAAAACTTCTTAAAAATAGTCAATGAGATGATGTATGTAAGAGTATAATGCAGTGCTTCAGCCGTGTTCGACTCTGCAACTCTCCGGAGTATATCCTGCCAGGCTCCTCTGGACTGAAGCCTGGCGTGCTGCAGTCCACGGGGTCGCAAAGATTCATACAGGACTGAGCAACTGAACTGACTGACTCGCTTACTGTAATCCAAGTATACAGATAAACTATTCAGAATTTCTAGCCCCCCCTTGCATCAACAACAACTTTACTAATGTTAAGAAAAACTATTAAATGACGTGTTAAAGATGGTAAGGCAGGCCTTTGTTCAGGACCATCACGGTAGCTGGAGGGACCATGGTAGTGTAACTTAACAATGAAGCCATGAGACTGGGCTCAACTCTGTATACAGCCTGGGTCAATGGGAATTTATAGCCAAAGAATAAGGCAGAGGATGAGAAAACATTAGGGGAAGAGAAGAGGGAGTCTGGGCTAAAATGACCTAACAGAATTCTTGCTATAGCATACTCTATAGACAAGAGCTTACACGTCTTTTTTTTTGTCCACTTGGAAACAGATCCTTAAAGTCATTCCATACCAGTTCAAGGAAATGGTCTCCTCTCTCTCTCTCTTTTTAATGGCTGCCTAGCATCCAGTGTGTGTGGAGAGACTAGAGTTTATTCAGTAAGTCTTCAATGTATGAACGTTCCAGTATTTTGCATCTGAAAGCAGTGCTACAATAAAAACTGTTCATGTTTATTTCCCTATTGTTGGAGGTGTAGCTGCTGGATAAATGACTAGACATGTGTCTGAAGTTTTGTTAGGTATATCCAAATTGCCTTCCAGATGGAACACACCAATTCTCATTTCCACCAGCAAGGTATGAAAGAAACAGTCTCCTTTGGGGCTTTATTTAATGGCCAGAGACTAGGCCCCATAAACTTCTGGGATCCAGACACTTTAAAATTCAATTTAATATTTGTTGAAATATTTTCTTGCTTTGTTCCCCTGTATGTGTAAGCCAAGAGTTTATTAACTGTGACTTTGGGCAAAGTACATCAACAATAAACCTTGGCTTTATTGTTTAAAAATATGTTAAATAATAAAACTCGCTTTTCAAAACTTCTTAAAAATAGTCAATGAGATGATGTATGTAAGGGAGTATAATGCAGTGCCTGGCAATAAATGAGAATTTGGGATGAAAAAAAATTTCCACTTCTAAATTGAAGCTGCCAATGCTAAGTCACTTCATCCATGTGACTTCTTGTCACCCTGTGTATGACTGTAGCTGGCCATGCTCTCTGTCCATGGAATTCTCTAGTCAGGAGTCCTGGAGTGGGTCGCCATGCTCTGCTGCAAGCCATCATCCCCATCCAGGGATTGAACCCACATCTCTTAACTCTCCTGTGTTGGTGGGTGGGTTCTTTACCACTGTTGCCACCTGGGAAGCTCCATTAGACCAGTCCAGAGATACTCAATAGCGCTAAGAGATCAGCTTCCACTGATTAACCACTGTAGAAATCTGCTTCATATTTGGGAAATGGTAAGAGGTCCAGGGAGGCAGGTTTTGGAAAATCAACACGATAACTCTAAAGAATGGAAAATGCCATGTTTGAAAGGAAGTGTTTTTGAGAAACTTTAAACCTTAATTTTAGTTCAAACCAATCACTTCCTTAAATTGATTAGGGATACTGAATCGTCCTTTTGGAAGTTGCCCTTAGAGTTCTAGTAATTTTGGTTTACCTCCTAGCCAGCCGCAGAAGTATTATCAATAATGGTTGTGGTCGTGAAAGTGCAATATTATTGTAAAAATCTTTGGTAGTAGTACATTAAAACAAGAAGTAGCCAAGGATAATTCTCCATACCAGAAGATCCCTCCTCCCTTCTCTTATCAATTGATAGAGGAGTTCTTTTGGTTTTCAGAGATAGGCTATGGATTTTATTCTCTTTCAAAAGTGACAGTGAGTATCTGAAAAAATACTCTAAGTTAAATTTTGGCTAAGAATGAAAGCACTAGTAGCCTAAGTTGTTATCATTATTCTCAGGGTGTTCCTTTCCAGCAAGGTATGAAAGAAACAGTCTCCTTTGGGACTTTATTCAATGGCCAGAGACCAGGTGCCATAAACTTCTGATGTACAGACACTTTAAAATTCAATTGAATATTTTTTGAAATATTTTCTTGCTTTGTTCCCCTGTATGTGTAAGCCAAGAGTTTATTAACTGTGACTTTGGGCAAAGTACATCAACAATAAACCTTGGCTTTATTGTTTAAAAATCTGGAAAATAATGAAATGCGCTTTTCAAAACTTTTTAAAAATAGTCAATGAGATGATGTATGTAAGGGAGTATAATGCAGTGCCTGGCAATAAATGAGAATTTGGGATGAAAAAAAATTTCCACTTCTAAATTGAAGCTGCCAATGCTAAGTCACTTCATCCATGTGACTTCTTGTCACCCTGTGTATGACTGTAGCTGGCCATGCTCTCTGTCCATGGAATTCTCTAGTCAGGAGTCCTGGAGTGGGTCGCCATGCTCTGCTGCAAGCCATCATCCCCATCCAGGGATTGAACCCACATCTCTTAACTCTCCTGTGTTGGTGGGTGGGTTCTTTACCACTGTTGCCACCTGGGAAGCTCCATTAGACCAGTCCAGAGATACTCAATAGCGCTAAGAGATCAGCTTCCACTGATTAACCACTGTAGAAATCTGCTTCATATTTGGGAAATGGTAAGAGGTCCAGGGAGGCAGGTTTTGGAAAATCAACACGATAACTCTAAAGAATGGAAAATGCCATGTTTGAAAGGAAGTGTTTTTGAGAAACTTTAAACCTTAATTTTAGTTCAAACCAATCACTTCCTTAAATTTATTAGGGATACTGAATCCTCCTTTTGGAAGTAGCCTTAGATTTCTGGTAATTATTGATTCACCTACTAGCCAACTGCAGAAGTATTATCAATAATGGTTGTGGTCATGAAAGTACAACACTATTGTAAAACTTTTTGGAAGTAGTACATTAAAACAAGAAGTAGCCAAGGATAATTCTCCATACCAGAAGATCCCTCCTCCATTCTCTTGTCAATTGATAGGAGTTCTTTTGGCTTTCAGAGATAGGATATGGATTTTATTCTCCTTCAAAAGTGACAGTGAGTATCTGAAAAAATACTCTAAGTTAAATTTTGGCTAAGAATGAAAGCACTAGTAGCTTCCTGCAGTTGTTACTCATTATTGAATTCTCCCTTGTGCTCTGTCACCCGCTCTCACTGGGCCTCTTGGATTCTCTATCTCTGTTCCTGAGCCTTCTCTGTCATCACTGAGTCTAGGTTTGTATAGTCTGTCCTCTTTAATACTTCTGTATTTATTTATTTCTTATTTGGCTGTACTGGGTCTTCATTGCGGCACACAGGATCTTGGTTGCGGTCTATAGGCTCTTTAGTTGTGACATGTGGGATCTAGCTCCCTGTCCAGGGACCGCACCCAAGGCCCCTGCACTGGGAGAACAGAGCCCTGGCCGGTAGACCACCAGGGAAGTCCCTAATCTGTCTTCTTGAATACTTCTTCCTTCTTTCACCTTTCTCTCTGCCTCTTCACTTCTGTCTCGTCCTTAACTGGCCACAGTCTACAGTTGAAATATATTGTAAATTTGTTTAAATGAACTTCCTGCAGTGTTCAAAAACAGAGCCAAACAGATAAAATGTGTCATTATGAGAAAGAAAAAAGAAGTTCTATTAAAGCACAAAATAGAAATTAGAGAATGACAGGGTTGTGTTGAACAGAAATAACTTTCTAAGTGATTATAAAGGAAACTTTGAGCATTTTTCCTCCGAAGAGAGTGAGGTTCTTTCTGCCCAAGGGGCTGAAGCAAGGTTGTTGTCAGGGGACCTGCAACATCATCTGGTGGAAGGGCCTGTGGGGAGGATGAGTTTTTTATGACCCTTAAGGTCCTCTCAGTCTGCAGTTCTGAGGCTGAGGTGCTTCTCAAAGTCCTTCTGTGGACAGGGCCACAGAGGAAGAATCTGTGTGCACGCCGGCTCAGTATCTGCACATTTCTAGTGTTCCACCCTTAGGGTCTCCTGTCATGTCTGCGTGTCCATCTTTTCCTCTTCTCCTACCTTATTTTGAATTTACTCATTTTTTAAAAAGTATTTCTTCTCTTGGTTTTTAAGCCATTTCTCTTACATTTAAGTTTTAGTTGCTCAAGGGATTTAATAGGCATTCTGAATTTATCTTCTTCTGCTCAATGTTAGATCACTTAACGTAAAGTACAAGAGAGTTGCCTTTGTGTAATTTTATACCCTATTCCTTCATGCCATGTTGTCAAATGTTTCACATACTCATACGTCCTACAATATAATGTTATCATGTTTGCCTTAAAAAGTGAGCTGTACATAGTCTGATGTTAATTCTCCATGTCTCCTCAATGTCATTATGGTCATTTCCAGGCAGCACCGTGTGTGTGTGTGTGTGTGTGTACACTTAGTTGTGTCTGACTCTTTGGGACCTTGTCAGGCTCCTCTGTTCATGCCATTTCCTAGGCAAGAGTACTGGAGCGGGTAGCCATTTCCTCCTCCAGAGGATCTTCCCAGCCCAGGGATCAAACCAGTGTCTCCTGCCTTGGCAGGCAGATTCTTTACCACTGTGCCACCAGGGAAAGCCCAAATAAATGAGACTACATGCCAGTAAACTTTATTTACAAAAGCAGATAGCAGACTTGATTTGGCCTGTAGACCACTGTTTGCCAACCTGTGGTGTATCCCACTGGTGGTAAACAGTACAGGTCCATCATTCTTATCTATAATTCAGCCCTTGAAAACCGTTAAGTTTTTTCCTAGTTCACATGGCAGCAAATCATGACCCACTCTGAATTTATCTAGTGTCAGAACTTTGACCCACACTGTCACAAGACTATTTATACTCTATTTATCACACTTCCTGTGAATATGCATCTGTTTTGCTGTGGAAATATTAGTGCTTGTTTGAGGAGTGCTACTCCATAGTATACTGGAGGCATTATATGATTGTATATATTTTTAAATAAAAAATTCAGAATTCGGTAACCGGCTTGGCCTAAGGGTTCATTGAAGAATTGTATACTAATAGTAGCCTAGTTATGTGAGGCTTAACAACAATGATTGAGCCTGACTCTCTAACAGTGTAACTCTATGTTCCAGACTGAGTTGTCACCTTTCCCAGCTTCCCCTATTTAGGATCTTCCCGTAGCCACCCCAGCATTTTAGGGGAACCCTAAACACCCTCTCCTCTGGTTCAGAGCCCAGATTGAAATATCTTTAATCCAGCTGAGTTGCAACTTCTCTTCTTGAGAAATAACAATGCAGGCCTACAAATACCTCCAGCAGATTATTGATACTGTAATTGGCAGGCTGTTGTACACGGTTTGGAACTGAAGCTCAGGAGAATGAGTTAAAATCTTGGCTGCATCATGTATTAGGCTGTATACCTGGGCAAGTCACATCTAAACTCTGTAAGCCTCAGTTTGTGAGCTGGAAAAGAGTATGACAATATTACTTAGCTCATAGAATGAAAATGTACAGGATTTAGCGAAGTGTTTGGCTCAGAACACGAACTCACTAAATATTGGTTGTAATTATTTTGTAACTAGAACTGGATTCATTGGAACAACAGGAAAATTGCAAACTACCCTTTAGTGAGTTTGGCTTGTGTGTTCAGAGGCCAATTCTGATCATTTATTAGTAGGTTTAATGTAATATCCAACCTTGGTTGTGCATGAGGAGTCTCTAAACAACTGAATTCCAAGAAATTGTTTGCAGAATGTTATGGATATTGTCCATGGGAGAATTTCGTCGGAGTCTTCAAGAGATTCCTTTTTCCAAATGATTAAGGGCCAACGTCCTAAACACTCCCCATTCCAGCATATTCAGGGAACTGTGAATGAGACAGTGATATTCTGATCTATTCAGCTTTCCCACTGGAACAGAGCTGAGCCATCTGAGCCATTTCTTCATTGTCTGGTTTCTGGACCTGACTTGGTTATGTGACATGATACCTATTTGAACTGATACATGCAGTCAACAGAATCTGTGAACAAATCCCAAGCAATATCATTGCTCCAGCAATGCACAGAGGAATAGGGAAGATGTCAGAGCCCAGACTTGACCAGAGCCTAAAGACTGACCTGCTTTAAGAAGCCCTGGAAAAGGAAATGCGAACCCACTCCAGTATTCTTGGCTGAGAAATCCCATGAGCAGAGGAGCCTGGGGGACTACAGTCCATGGGGCTGCAGATGACATGACGTAACAACTAAACACCAAACACCAAGAAGTGTTACAGCATATGTGAAGTTCTCTGTGGCTCTGAGAAAATGCTGATTTCCCCCACCCCCATGAATATACTGAATAGCCAAAAAGTAGAAAACAGTATATGAAAAGTCTTATCTTGGCAGCCAACTTGCTTGCAGCAATATTCATCAACTCTCTAGAACAGAAAAAATATCTAGCTTTCCTCTTGGATGCATGACTTGGAACTGCTGTCACAGAAAAGTTCAGCTTGTGAGATGGTAACAGCTGCATCAGGGACAAACTCCAGCTCACCTCAGGAATATGGAAACTAGCTAGACCAAGATGGCTGGTACAGTGTGTGAGCACATGGCGTGAAAGTCATGGCGGGCCTCATGGGACCTTCTCTTGGCAGGATCAGCTGCAAAAAGAGTGTCAACACAGTCTCTCCAGACAAACCTGTCATGCAAAAGCTGTCGCTGGAACAATAACAGGGATTTCACAGTGGCCAACCAAAAGACCCTGACTGTCCTAATTCAGGGCAGATCGAAGACACAGCCCTGCTACAAGTCCGAGTATCACTTCAGTGACATTATCCCTCATAAATTAAAAGTCTCATGTGAAGGGTCACTTAAGAATTTAGAGTCTGAGATAGATGGGAATGGTGTTAAGTGCTAGGTAGTTAATGATTTCCATGGAGGCTGACCTGTAATTAGGAGTAAGTACATATTTCTCAGGCTCCCCTCTATAAATAATGAAAGGTAAAATTTCAGAGAAAAAGGCAATTTAATCCTCGAGAAGGGAGAAAGTGTTCCAGCTGGAGGATTCTAAAATAAAATATAATGTGTAACTTACTGTAGGTACAACAAACAGTATAATAACACCCCAACCCTATTTCTGGATTACCAGAAATGAAATTCTTCTTGTTTAAGAATAATTCTGTGGCCCAAGAAGAGATCTGAATACATGCAATAGCATGGCAAGAGTGGACAGAGAAGCCATAAGACTGGCTTTTAATCGTCCATGATACGATGAGGCTCCTGCCTCTAAGTTTGGGTTTCTGAAATGTGGTGATGATCCCAGGAACAGGTTTTAGACATCAGCATGAATACTTTTTCCTGGCCACAGGAAATAGGGCTGCTCCTCTCTGTCTTTACTTTGTGATGTAAGAACTAAGCAAACAGCCGGGAAGTATAGAAAACCATAAAAGGAGAGAAACAGGTTCCAGAGGATTAAGAGATGGATTGATCAGGCTCTATTGTCTAGAGGAGAATTGTAACAATGCCTTCCTGGAGAGTCTCCATTCTCATCAAATAGTATCATGTCTCCAAAAACTCGAGTCAAATTGGTTTTCCTCAGGGAGTCCAAACGTTTCCGTCCATCGATTGGCTTCATGGCATCACAGAGGCCCGCAGAGCCTGGACAGAGGGACGTCTGCATGTTGTGGAGCCCATAGGCCGTGGAATAGATGGCGTTGATCACAAATCCCATTTTGGAGTCTTGCACATGATGTGTTTTCAGAGTCAGAGAACCTGTGGGCAAACAAATTAGGAATTCACTTTGAGATTGAATCCTCCTGTAGCTGTCTTTATGGATTCTGAATAATTTGAGAATGCCTGAGAATGGTTTATAAGAATTCGAGCCAGAGGAAATACCAAGCACAGGTGCCAAAACAATATTCCTAATACTATTCATATTTGTAATTCCCTTCTATATTCAGATTTTCCCCCAAGATCTTAAAGACCTGAATGCTCTCCAGTACCAAGATTCACTTCTATGACCAATGGTGTTAAGTGCTAGGTAGTTAATGATTTCCATGGAGGCTGACCTGTAATTAGGAGTAAGTACATATTTCTCAGGCTCCCCTCTATAAATAATGAAAGGTAAAATTTCAGAGAAAAAGGCAATTTAATCCTCGAGAAGGGAGAAAGTGTTCCAGCTGGAGGATTCTAAAATAAAATATAATGTGTAACTTACTGTAGGTACAACAAACAGTATAATAACACAACCCTATTTCTGGATTACCAGAAATGAAATTCTTCTTGTTTAAGAATAATTCTGTGGCCCAAGAAGAGATCTGAATACATGCAATAGCATGGCAAGAGTGGACAGAGAAGCCATAAGACTGGCTTTTAATCGTCCATGATACGATGAGGCTCCTGCCTCTAAGTTTGGGTTTCTGAAATGTGGTGATGATCCCAGGAACAGGTTTTAGACATCAGCATGAATACTTTTTCCTGGCCACAGGAAATAGGGCTGCTCCTCTCTGTCTTTACTTTGTGATGTAAGAACTAAGCAAACAGCCGGGAAGTATAGAAAACCATAAAAGGAGAGAAACAGGTTCCAGAGGATTAAGAGATGGATTGATCAGGCTCTATTGTCTAGAGGAGAATTGTAACAATGCCTTCCTGGAGAGTCTCCATTCTCATCAAATAGTATCATGTCTCCAAAAACTCGAGTCAAATTGGTTTTCCTCAGGGAGTCCAAACGTTTCCGTCCATCGATTGGCTTCATGGCATCACAGAGGCCCGCATAGCCTGGACAGAGGGACATCTGCATGTTGTGGAGACCATAGGCCATGGAATAGATGGCATTGATCACAAATCCCATTTTGGAGTCTTGCACATGATGTGTTCTCAGAGTCAGAGAACCTGTGGGAAAACAAATTAGGGATTAACTTTGAGATTGAATCCTACTATAGCTGTCTTTATGGATTCTGAATAATTTTGAGAATACATGAGAATGATTTATAAGAATTCGAGCCAGAGGAAATACCAAGCACAGGTGCCAAAGTAGCATTCCTAATACTATTAGTATTCGTAATTCCCTTCTATATCCAGATTTTTCTCCAAGATCTTAAAGACCTGAATCCTCTCCAGTACCAAGATTCACTTCTATGACCACACTCTGGGGATGGGTGGAGGATCCCACTTCATTAAATTTCACAAAATTTATCTTAAGGACAGTTTCATCTGCCAAATACTTACCTGTGGTAATATACTTCCTTGGTTTAGATAACCTCAATAAATCTCCAGTTTGCAAGTTAAGTCTTCATTGATCAAAGTAGATACCCTATCATCTTGCCTCAATTGACCTATCTGGATGTATCACCCACTACTTCCAACCTCAGAGTCTATGTGCTCCATAACAATCTATTTGGCAATTCTGAAATGTCATATTTAAGCTCCATGAATCCATCCATTAATGAAATATTTATTGAGGTCAGAGTACACTTAAAGCTCTGTGTTTGGTGATCTAGGGAAAATATAAAGATGAATTGGACATGGATTCTGTACTTAAGAAAAGATTTGTTCAGTAATTGAGATACATTGTATAACACTGAAAGCTAGAATGTGATAAATCTGTTAATAGATGTGGAATTAAAATCTATAGAGGCCCAACGAGGGAGCAGCACTTCTAACAGAGGGTTCTTGGGAATGTTTCATGAAAGTATTAACATGTGGGATAAATTACCAGTTAAACAACTGTGGAATGGCTGCCTGTTAATTCTGACTGCTCAGAACTTGCTGGAAGTGGGGAACACAATGTACAGTAAAATAGACATGATTATTCTTCCTGTTTCCTCAGAGTCTAGAGGGCAGATAAGCATGTAAGCAGGCTAGGTGCTAAGGCAGGACTGATAGGAGCACTAGATAAGAAACCCGCTGATGCCTAGCATCGAGGCTGAGTGCTGACTGAAGAATGCAGGACAGCCTGTGTGAAGGTTCACAGATGAGATCAAGCACGCTATGTCTGGGAAATGTTGGAATGTTTGGAGTGTAGGATAGGAGGTAGGAGAATGAGGAGAACTGAAATAGTAGAGGAAGGCAGGATTGCTTAAACCAGATGAGGATTCCTAGAGCCCTAGGATCCTAAGTTATGCTTAAAATAGGAAGAAACATGATCAGATGTTTAATTTAGACAGATCAGTGTGACTAACTGGAGAAGGATTTAAAGGGCCACAGGAATGGAGTCATGAAGACCCGTTAAAGGTAATGCAGTGATCTGGGGACAGGTGAAAATGGCCTGGCTGAGGGCAGAGGCCATGATTATGGACAGAAGTATTTAGGAGATAGATTCTACTACCAGGCCTGGGGACTGAGGAGTGGAGAGGAGGGAAACACATAGGAAGAATATAGCATAAAAGTAATATAGCTGAGGTAAAGACAGAGCGTGTCATATGGGGAGGAGTTTTTCTTTTAAGAGACAGAAACAGGAACTCTCCAAAGATGACATGATTTTTTATGACTTTCAAACTGTACAGGCATAGACGTTCCCGGGGAAGCCAGTGTGATTCATCCTGACATAAATGTAAGACGGGGAATCTAGTTTCTATTTCAGGACAAGACACTGGTCCTAGGCTACTTTCCAGTCAGATCTTACAATTTCCTTTTCTACACAGACTCTAGTCACACTTTCACCTCATACCACTTGAAATTCCATTCTTCTGGGTGCTCAGTCCATACTTGGGAGTCTCTTTGACTATTTTTCTTTCCTTTATTCATTGTCTGGTTTTATTTTATCTATCTTCATAATATATCTAGAATTAAATGATTTCACACAAATCAACTTCTGCTGGCTTCAAGGTATATATCCTGTCTGGATTACAGCAATTATCTTTTAACTAGACTCTCTTTCTACCTTCAACTATTCTGTACCCACTCCAGTAATTTTTGTTTTAATTTTGGTGTCTTTTTATTGATTTTTTATTTATTTAATTTTCATCCATCTGTGTTCGTTGGCCTGTGTGGGCCTCCCCATGCAGTGACCTCTCTCCTTTCAGAGCACCGGCTCTGGGCGCGTGTGCTCCAGAGCGCTGGCTGGTAATTGGACACACCAGTCCAGTCGCTCTGCTGCACATGGGATCTTCCTGGGCCAGGGATCGGACTGGTTCCCCCTGCATTGCAAGGCGGATTCTTTACCCACTGGACCACCAGGGAAGTTCTCCAGTAAATTTTTACTGCAACAGCTCTAAAAATATTCTTCAAATAAGAGTCAGATTATGACACTCCTTTAACCAGACTTTCTAGTGGCTCCATCATTACTGAAAGAAAAAGGCAATGTCCAAGCCATGACTTTCAAAGACATACAGGATTTTGATTCATGGTGTTCCATCCTTTATACTTCTGACTTTATCTCCAAATACTCTTCATTTAAATTATTCCTCCACTCCCTGAATCTTAAAAGTGGCAAGAAAAAAGCAACTAACTACATGCAATAAAGACTGTTAGTAAGAATGTTAAAAGACAAATAGTAAAATAATTGATACCTATTAATACAATAAGGAGTTAAGGGATATACAAAATTAAAAAATGTAAAATATGACAGTTTGCAAACTATACAGGAAAGGGCTCCCGGGGAAGCCAGTGTGATTCATCCTGACATAAATGTAAGACGGGGAATCTAGTTTCTATTTCAGGACAAGACACTGGTCCTAGGCTACTTTCCAGTCACATCTTACAATTTCCTTTTCTACATAGACTCTAGTCACACTTTCACCTCATACCACTGGAAATTCCATTCTTCTGGGTGCAAAGTCTATACTTGGGAGTCACTTTGACTACTTTTCTTTCCTTTATTCATTGTCTGGTTTTATTTTATCTATCTTCATAATACATCCAGAATGAAATGATTTCACACAAATCAACTTCTGCCGGCTTCAAGATCTATATCCTGTCTGGATTACAGCAATAGTCTCTTTACGTGGACTGTCTTTCTACCTTCAACTGTTCTATACCCACTCCAGTAATTTTTGTTTTAATTTTGGTGTCTTTTTATTGATTTTTTATTTATTTAATTTTCATCCATCTGTGTTCGTTGGCCTGTGTGGGCCTCCCCATGCAGTGACCTCTCTCCTTTCAGAGCACCGGCTCTGGGCGCGTGTGCTCCAGAGCGCTGGCTGGTAATTGGACACACCAGTCCAGTCGCTCTGCTGCACATGGGATCTTCCTGGGCCAGGGATCGGACTGGTTCCCCCTGCATTGCAAGGCGGATTCTTTACCCACTGGACCACCAGGGAAGTTCTCCAGTAAATTTTTAATGAAACAGCTATAAAAATATTCTTGAAATAAGAGTCAGATTATGATACTCCTTTAACCAGACTTTCTAGTGGCTCCATCATTACTGAAAGAAAAAGGCAATGTCCAAGCCATGGCTTTCAGAAACAAAGGGGATTTTGACTTATGGTGTTCTATCCCTTTTCCTTCTGATTCCCATCTCCAAATACTCTTCATTTAAATTATTCTTCCCCTCCGTGAATCTTAAAAGTGGCAAGAAAAAAGCAACTAATTACATGCAATAAAGACTGTTAGTAAGAATGTTAAAAGACAAATAGTAAAATAATTGATACCTATTAATACAATAAGGAGTTAAGGGATATACAAAATTAAAAAATGTAAAATATGACCAAAAAAAAAAACCCCTAAAATGGTGGGTGGTGATGCTGGCAAAAGCATAAGGTTGCTAGAATGCATTTGGACTTAAGAGATTATAAGTTAAAGTAGTCATCTATAAATATAGATTGTTATATAGGAACCTCATGATAACCACAAACCAAAAACCTATATTAGGTGCACACCAAAAAGAGAAAATCATCCCGAACATAACACAAACAACAGCTATAAAATCATAAGAGAAGAGAGAAAGGAAAAAGAACAAAAAATAACTATGGAACAACTCCAAACAATTAACAAAAAGGCAGTAAGTGTCGCCTCAGCCTCTTTTGTGATCCCATGGACTGTAGTCTGCCTGGCTGTCTGTCCTTGAGATCTCCCAGGCAAGAATACTGGAGTGGGTTGTCATTTCCTTCTCCAGGGGAACTTCCTGACCCAGGGATCAAACCCATGCCTCCTGTATTGCCAGGCAGATTCCTTACCAATGAGCTACCAGGGAAACCCAATAAGTGAACACTTATCAGTAATTCCTTGAAATGTAAATGGACTCCGTGTTCCAATCAAACTGTGTAGAGTGAGTGGATGGAAATACAAGACCCATCTGTACATTGCCTAGAAGAGATCAGTTCAGATCTAAAGACACATGGAGTGAAGGTGAGCAGATGGAAACAGATATTCCATGCAAATGGAAATGAAAAGAAAGTTGAGGTAGCAATACTCTTACCAGATAAAATGGACATTAAGACAAAGACTGTAACACTAGACAAAGAAGGACATTACCCTAGTGATAAAGAAAAGAAAAAATGGTGTTCCATTTATACTTTCTGACATTACTGAAAGAAAAAGGCAATGTCCAAGCCATGACTTTCAAAGACATACAGGATTTTGATTCATGGTGTTCCATCCTTTATACTTCTGACTTTATCTCCAAATACTCTTCATTTAAATTATTCCTCCACTCCCTGAATCTTAAAAGTGGCAAGAAAAAAGCAACTAACTACATGCAATAAAGACTGTTAGTAAGAATGTTAAAAGACAAATAGTAAAATAATTGATACCTATTAATACAATAAGGAGTTAAGGGATATACAAAATTAAAAAATGTAAAATATGACCAAAAAAAAAAACCCCTAAAATGGTGGGTGGTGATGCTGGCAAAAGCATAAGGTTGCTAGAATGCATTTGGACTTAAGAGATTATAAGTTAAAGTAGTCATCTATAAATATAGATTGTTATATAGGAACCTCATGATAACCACAAACCAAAAACCTATATTAGGTGCACACCAAAAAGAGAAAATCATCCCGAACATAACACAAACAACAGCTATAAAATCATAAGAGAAGAGAGAAAGGAAAAAGAACAAAAAATAACTATGGAACAACTCCAAACAATTAACAAAAAGGCAGTAAGTGTCGCCTCAGTCTCTTTTGTGACCCCATGGACTGTAGCCTGCCTGGTTCTCTGTCCTTGAGGTCTCCCAGGCAAGAATACTGGAGTGGGTTGTCATTCCTTCTCCAGAGAATCTTCCTGACCCAGGGATCAAACCCATGCCTCCTGTATTGCCAGGCAGATTCTTTACCAATGAGCCACCAAGAAAACCTAAATGAGCACTTATCAGTAATTTCTTGAAATGTAAATGGACTAAAGGTTCCAATCAAACTGTGTAGAGTGAGTGGATAGAAATACAAGACCCATCTGTACATTGCCTAGAAGAGATCAGTTTAGATCTAAAGACACATGGAGTGAAGGTGAGCCGATGGAAAAACATATTCCATGCAAATGGAAATGAAAGGAAAGTTGAGGTAGCAACACTTTTATCAGATAAAGTGGACATTAAAACAAAGACTGTAACAATAGATAAAGAAGGACATTACCCTAGTGATAAAGGATTCAATCCAAGTTGAAGATGTAACAATTGTAAATGTAGATGTACTCAAAATAGGAGCACCTAAATAGAACAAAAGCAGATACTGACAAACATAAAAGGAGAGATTGACAGTGATACAATAGTAGGAGAAGGCTTTAACATTTCACTGAAATCAATGGATGGATCATCCAGACAGTGAGTCAGTAGTTATTTGCCTTAGTTGCTATAGAGATCAGTTTGATTTAATGGCTAAATATGGGAATATTCCATCCAAAAGCAAATTTTTTCTCAAGTGTCCACGGAACATTACTTAGGATAGATCATATGCTAGGCCAGAAAAAAAAGACTTAATAAATTTAATCTTTATTAGATAAATAAAATTCTAGTATGAGACTAGAAATTGACTATAAGAAAAAAACTACAAAAATACAAACAGATGATGTCTAAACAATATGAAAATAAACAATTTATAAGTCAATGAATTAGTCAAAGAGGCAATTATAAAATACCTAGAGGAAAATGGAAAATGGAAAAATAATGACCCAAATTCTAAGGAACACAGCAAAAGCAGTTCTAAGAGGAAAGTCTATGGTCACACAGGCCTACTGCAGGAGACAAGAAAAATGTCAAATTAACAACCTAAATTTACATCTAAATGAGCTAGGGGAAAGGACAAACAAAGCGCAGAATTAATGGAAGGTACTGAAGACCAGAACAAAAATAAATGAGAGGCTAAGAAAAATAGGAAAGATTAATAAAATTAAGGGCTGGTTTTTGAAAAAATAAAGTCGATAAAGCATTAGATTCATCAAAAAAAAAGGGAAGTGGCCTAAATAAATAAAAAGTGAATGAGATATAATTATAACCAACACCACAAAGATACAAAGGGTCCCAAGAGATTACTGTGAATAATTATATGGAAACAAAATGGACAAACTGGAGTAAATGGATACATTCCTAGAAATGAACAATCTCTCATTACAGAATAAAGACGAAATAAAAAATAGGAACAGAACAATGACTAGTAATGAATTTGAATCAGTCATTAAAAAAAGCCAACAGACGTCTAGGACCAGATGGCTTCACAGTTGAATTCTATTAAATATTTAAAGAAGAGTAACACCTTTCCTTCTTAAACTGTGTCAGAAAATAGAAGAGGAAGGAACACTTCAAACTCATGAGGTAACTTTGGCCCTGATACTGAAACTAAAGACACCACACACACCCCCAAAAGAAAATTACAGACCAGTATCATTAATGAACATAGATGTGAAAATCCTCAACAAAATACCAGAATCTAGAATTCAAAAATACTTTAAAGAGATTATATATCATATATCATGAACAAGTGGGATTTATCCTAGGGATGCAAGTTTGTTTCAATAAATGGTGTTGGGAAAGATGGTGGGTGGGGTCAAAGATATACCTACGACGGATTTGGGATTCTGGATAGCTGTAAACAACAAAACTCTATAAAAACCAAATAAAAAGATGGTGTTGGGAAAAACTGGACAGCTCCTTGCAAAAACTGTAACTGGATCACTTTTGTACACCATATATAAACATAAACTCAAAATGAATTAAACACTTAAGTGGTAGACCTAAAAATATAAAACCCCTAGAAGAAAACATAAGCAGTATGATCTTTGACATCAATCTTAGCAATATTTTCTTGGACCTCAGGCAAGGGAAACAAAAGCAAAAATAAACAAATGATGCTACATCTAACTAAAAATCTCATGCATAGTAAAGGAAAACAGTAACACAATGAAAAAGTAGTCTATTGAATAGGAGAAGATATTTGCAAGCAATACATCTCATGAGAAGTTAATATCCAAAATATATAAAGAACTGCTATAACTCAACATCAGGGAAATAATCAAACTGAAAAGTGGTCAGAGAATCTCAATGGGTATTTTCCTAAAGAATACATAGAGTGCCAACAGGCACATGAAGAAACAATATCATTCATCATCAGGGAAGTGCAAATCCAAACCACAACGAGTTACCACCTCATACCTATCAGAATGGCTATCATCAAATAAGAACAACTGGCGATAAGGATATCGAGAAGAGGGAACCCTTGAGCATTGTTGGTGGGATTGTCAACTGGTGCAGTTACTATAAAATTAAAATCAGTCATTTAAAAAAGAAAACTCTTAACCAACAAAAGTCTAGGACCAGATAGCTTCACAGTTGAATTCTATCAAATATTTAAAGAAGCATAACACTTTTCCTTCTCAAACTATTTCAGAAAATTTAAGAGGAAGGGATACTTCAAACTCATGAGGTAATTTTTGCCGATACTGAAACTAAAGACACCACACAAATATCCAAAAGAAAATTACAGACCAGTATCATTAATGAACATAGATGCAAAAATCTTCAACAAAATACCAGAATCTAGAATTCAAAAATACTTTAAAGAGATTATATATCATATATCATGAACAAGTGGGATTTATCCTAGGGATGCAAGTTTGTTTCAATAAATGGTGTTGGGAAAGATGATGGGTGAGGTCAAAGATACACCTATGACGGATTTGGGGTTCTAGATAGTTGTAAGCAACAAAACTCTATAAAAGCCAAATAAAAAGATGGTGTTGGGAAAAACCGGACAGCTCCTTGCAGAAATTGTAACTGGATCACTTTTGTACACCATATGGAAACATAAACTCAAAATGAATTAAAGACTTAAATGGTAGTCCTAAAAATATAAAACATCTAGAAGAAAGCATAGGAGCATACCCTTTGACATCAATCTTAGCAATATTTTCTTGGACCTCAGGCAAGGGAAACAAACAAATGATGCTACATCCAACTAAAAAGCTCATGCATAGTAAAGGAAAACAGTAACAAAATGAAAAGGCAGTCTATTGAATGAGAGAAGATATTTGCAAGCAATATATCTAATGAGAAGTTAATATCCAAAATATATAAAGAACTGGTACGACTCAACATCAGG
Source organism: Tragulus kanchil (assembly GCA_022376925.1). Taxonomy (NCBI): domain Eukaryota; kingdom Metazoa; phylum Chordata; class Mammalia; order Artiodactyla; family Tragulidae; genus Tragulus; species Tragulus kanchil. The sequence goes on from JAIOJX010000006.1 coordinate 93,089,150, forward strand.
GAAACAATCAAATTGAAAAGTGGTCTGAGAATCTCAACAGACATTTTCCTAAAGAATACCTAGAGTGCCAACAGACACATGAAGAAACCATCAGTATCATTCATCATCAGGGAAATGCAGATCCAAACCACAATGAGTTGCCACCTCATACCTGTCAGAACGGCTATCATCAAATAAGAACTGGCGACAAGGATATGGCAAAGAGGGAACCCTTGGGCGTTGTTGGTGGGATTGTCAACTGGTGCAGTCACTATGGCAAACAGTATGGAGGGTCCTCCAAACAGGGAAACTCTCATCCTTTCAGCAGTTTCACTTCTGGGTGTTTATCTAAAGAAAACAAAAACACTGGCACGAAAAAATATATTCACCCAAATGTTCATTACAGCATTATTTATAATAACCAAGACATGGAAGGAGTCTATAAATGTTCATAAGTGGATAAATGGAGAGAGATGATGTGGTGTCTGTATACACACAATGGTGTATTAGTCAGCCATAAAAAGAGATCTAGCCCTTTGTGAAAACATAGATGAACATGGAGGGTATTATGCTAACTGAAACAAGTTAGATAGACAAAGGCCATATGATTTCACTTACATGTGGCATCTAAAAAAAACACAATAAGCAAAACAGAACAAAAATAGGCTTATAAATATGGAGAGTAAATCAGTGGCCACCAAAGGGCAGGATGGTGGTGAGGTATTGGGTGAAACAGAGAAGGTGAAGAGGTACAAACCTCCAGATATATAATAAATGGGTCATGAGGATACCATGTACAGCACAAGGGATATAAAATACTGTAATAACTTCATATGAGAATAGATTGTTACTAGAGGTAATCATTTCCTGAGAAATAATTTACATAATTGTTGAATCACTATGTAGTATGCCTGAAACCAACATATTAGTGTCATCAATTAATCAGTCAATCCTCTCTGTCCTCCACCCTGATCCTCAAGCATTCCAGGCATGCTCCTGCCTCTAGGACCTTGGATTGGATTAGCCAAAGTGTTCGTTTGGGTTATTCGTGTTTCAGGAAAACTTGGATGAACTTTTTGGCCGAACCAGTACTTGCTGTTCCTTCCACCTGGAATATCTACCTCAGAGATGTTCAGGGCCATTTTCTCTACAATTCAGGGCTCTCCTCAAATATCATTTTCTCTGTGAGATTTCTCTGATATCCTATCTAACATCTCATCTCTGTTCTACTCCCCCACACATGCTCCCTAACTCCTTTGCCAACATTATTTTTCTACAAGCCATCATCTGGAACAGTTCCTGGAGCAATTCCTGGCACATAGTAGATCCTTGGTAAATACTTGTTAAATGAATTAAGGAATTCACTTAGACTGTCCCTTCTGTCTTCTTTTCCTCCTTTACCCTACTAACACTAATCAGGGTTTCAAGACTCTAGGAGCACTTCCTTTATGAAGATCACTATGATTGCAGATATTAAAATTCATCTTGCTCTTCCAGACTCCATATCACTTTCTTGATACAAGCATACCTTGTTTTATTGCTCTTTGTGGATATCATGTTTTTCATACTTTCACAACCCTGTGTCGAGCAAGTCTATAGACACCATTTTTCACAACAGTGTTTGCTCACTTCATGTTTCTGGGTCACGTTTGTTGGTGTTCAGGAGCTCAGTCGTGTCTGACTCTTTGTGACCTCAGGAACACAGCTCACCAGGCTTCCCTGTCCTTCACTGTCTCCCGGAGCTTGTGCAGACTCATGTCCTTGAAGTTCATGATGCCATCCAGCCATCTCATCTTCTGTCGCCCCTTTCTCCTCCTGCCCTCAGTCTTTCACAGCATCAGGGTCTTTTGCCATGAGATGGCTCTTTGCATCAGGTGGCCAAAGTATTGGAGCTTCAGCTTCAGCATCAGTCCTTCCAATGAATATTCAGGGTTGATTTCCTTTAGGATAGACTAGTTTGATCTCCTTGCTGTCCACGGGACTCTCAAGCACCACAGTTCAATAGTGTCAATTCTTTGGCACTCAGCCTTCTTTTTCATCCAACACTCATGTCTGTACATGACTACTGGAAAAACAATAGCTTTGAAAATACAGACCTTTGTTGGCTAATTGTTATCTCTGCTTTTTAATATGTTATCTAGGTTTGTCATAGCTTTTCTTACAAAAAACAAGCGTCTTTTAATTTCATGGCTGCAGTCACCATGTGCAGTGATTTTGGAGCCCAAGAAAATACAGTCTGTCACTGTTTTCACTTTGTCCCATCTATTTGGAAGTTCTAGGTTCACAAACTGTTGGAACCTAGCTTGAAGGATTTTGAGCATTACCTTGCTAGCATGTGAGATGAGTTCAATGGTTCGGCATTTTGTATGTTCTTTGTGCCCCATTTGGTAATCCTAATTTCACACTTTGTCATTATCATTATTTTTGTTATGGTGATCTATGATCAGTGTTCTTTGCTGCTATGTCTCTATCTTACTGAAAGATCAGATGATGGTTATCATGTTTTAGGAGTACAGAATATTTTTACATCTTTTTTTAGACCTAATGCTGTTGTACTATGTATATGTGTACTAGAGACTACAATACAGTATCTAAACATAACTTTTATATGCACTGGTTTGTATATACCAGTTTGTATGACTTACTTTATTGCCATATTCACTTTATTGTGGTAGTCTGGAACTGAATTTGCAGCATGTGTTAGGTCAGCCTGTACCTCTGTCAGGTACCCTTCCCCCTATGTTACAGAACTGTGGGCATACTTAGGGGAGGAGGATTTAAAACATCTAGTTCCCTAGTCAGTCCATCTCTACTTTTTTCTATATAACTCCCTACATGGAAGTAGTTACTTGAATGATTCTCTTTCCAGAAGACTCATTGGGCAATGATAGTCTTTAAAGCCATGCTTACGTGTCTGATGTTGAGCCTTAGCCAGGTACTGCAGCTCAGTCTCCCAACTCACTATCAGGGTTTAGCAGTAAGTGCTTTTGTAGTTAGTAAAAGGTGGTAGGTAATTTGATTCTCATTCTTTAATTTTTTTTCTCTAATGAGTAGAAAAGATCTAGGTTTAAATTCCTGCTTGATGTCTTTGTAGTTCTGTGCCTTGGATAAGTTACTTAGATTCTCTAACATTCCGTTTAATCACCTGTTAAATGGTGACCTTTATCTTGGGGATGTGAGAGTGGAATGTTTAGAGAAAAGCCATACATACCTTTCACGTAGCCTGGCACAAGGTTGATGCTTCATAGCTAGTGACTGTGCCAAGATGTAAATCATAGTAACCTTCAGGCATTGTGTTTTGTGGTTAAGATTTTGGAGAATGAAAGCAAGCTAAAGGTCTCTCCTGGTGCAATGCCCAGGACGGCTCTCTAGCAGTCATCTTTCAGGCTCCTGTCCTGATTTTTCTTTATGCCTCATGGACAACAGAGAGCAACTGGCACAAAGGCAAATTGGAGCCTTATTTATTTGTAAATCAAATCATGGTGCTTAGGGACTGGTTACTGTACAGTTTGTTGAACTGAATGGGGGCAGGTATGAAAATATACCTTTGCATACATCAGTCATGTGCATCAGTATGGTATCTACACTAGAGATAACGAAGCAAAGGTGTAGACAGGTCAAGTGGGTTTTCCAAGATTACGTAAATAATAAAAATCAGAAGGAGTCAAGGATTTCTAAGGCCTAGATCAGTGTCTTTTTGATCTACTATATTGCTTTGGATTGGAAATATGCACTCCCTGAGCAGTATTATTGTATCGCCTTTTAAAATGATTTGATTAAGATATAAAGTTAGGGACAATAAACCAGTAAAAAGATGAGATTTTTCCTAGAAAGTGCTGTTTCTGTTCCCTCAAATAATGCCCATTAGAGCTGCCCAGGTGGGCCCAGAATACACAGAAGGAGCCCACTGAGAGCCAGAACTTGGAGACCAAGTGACACATGTTCATGCAGAGGCTGCTGAGTTCTTTGGTGTCATCGGGCATCTGGGACCAACTGGCTTCTGTGGGCAACACAAGTGTCTTGTAGGCATTCCTGGTGACTATCTTCCCTTGTCAACCAAAAATTCTGAATGATTGCAAATCCAAAAAAAAAAAAAAGGAAAAATATGCCAGAAGAAAACCAATGAAAATTAATCTTTGTTATTTCTCTTTAAGTTATTCTGATGTATGTGGTTTCCCCACCCCTTTTCACTGGTTTTGTCTCTATTTGCTTTTTATGAAGTGTAGCTAATTTAATATGTTAGTTTCAGATGTGAAGCACAGTGACTCAGTATATGTGTGTGTGTGCTGTTAAAGAAAGGTATCTTTTTTCTTGGCTGGGGGGGCAGGTCACTTCTATTGGTCTTTCATTTATCTATTTTCATCCACCTCTGTTCTTTTTGGCCCATGTGGGCCTCCCATTGTAGTGGCCTCTGTTGTCACAGAGCACCAGCTCTGGGCGCATGCGCTCCAGAGCCCCGGCTCGGTAATTGGACACATTGGTCCAGCCGCTCCGCGGCACGTGGGATCTTCCCAGGCCAGGGCTCGAACCAGCGCCCCTTGCACTGCAAGGCGGTGTCCTTACCCACTGGACCACCAGGGAAGCCCAGATATCTTTTTTTTAAAGAAAGATATATTAATCTGTTTTGGCATTCAGGATACAACTGGAGGTCAATTCAGGGCGATTAAAGTTTGAATTCTACGTATACCATTTCATCTGTTTTTTAGTCTTATCCCTCCATTATAAGCAGCAGTTCCTGGTTGGGCTATAACATTCAGGTTGTTAGTAGAGATCTGTTAAAATGAGTGTTAGCAAAATAAATACTTTACAAAACATTTAAACATCATAACAACTCAGTGAGCTAGGGGCTGTTTCCACTGTGGATGAACGAAGTAAGGACATCAAGATGACTGTCAGTAGTTGACAAGCTTATCTTTCTGTGGATAGAGAGGGTTTGGAACCTGTGTTTAAAAGCAATTGGTAGCTGTTGGGGGGATATTGGCAACTTAGGGAATTCTGCCTCCTATCTCTTTAGGCTTAGACCTGTGTTTATCTCTACCCTCTCCCTAAGGCCACTTATCTGAAGGGGTGAATCTGGAAGTTGTCTTATTTAGTGTTAGAGCATGCTCGTCAGCTTCAATGAGCTGCTCAGTGAAGAGGAGGAGAGTACAGACTCTGGGACGAGCCATAGGTTAGAGTCATGGCTCTGATCCCTGGTGGCCCAGTGGTAAAGAATCGCCCGGCAGTGCAGGAGATACAGGAGATGCAGAGTTGATCCCTGGGCCATGTAGATACCCTGGCGCAGGAAATGGCAACCCTTGTCAGTATTTTTGCCTAGGAAATCCCATGGAGAGAGGAGCCTGGAGGGCTACAGTCCATGGGGTCACAAAGAGTTGGATACGACTGAGTGACTAAACACCAACTTACTTTCAATAGCTGTGTGACAGTGGCCAAAGTCATTAGCTGCTCTGTGCCTGAAAATAATTAATAATAGTATCTAGCTAATATATTTATACAGGTATAAATGAGTTTATACTTATAAAGCATTGATAAATTGATCAGTGTTATGTGTTTCCTGACTGATGTTCTGTTACTAATGATCTAGTTTGTTTCTTTTCATTCAAAATATGATTGTCTGAAAGAAGTATAGTACCAAGCAGAGACATTAGCTACCGAGCTCTTTGAGGAATGGAAGAAAGGCTGCAACAGTGAGTAAAGGGAAGAGAGGCAGGATCTGAGGTATGACAGCTAAGTAGGGCTGTGTGGTAGAGGGCTTTAGGGTATTTTTATCAGAGAAAGATCACGATCTCATTTTCATTTAAAATTATTTTCACTGAGGATGCAAAATAGAATGAGAGTGGACTTAATGAGTCCAGGGTAGGATTCTAATTATATCAAAATTGGGGAGAATAGGATACAGTAGTGGACTGAATGTGAGGTGTAAAGGAAAACGAAGAATTGAGAATTAGTTCACGTTTTCATTTTTAAGCAACTGGATGGATTAGAATGACACTGAGTGTGACAAACAGATCAAAAGTGCTGTTTGACCTGTTAAAGAGCAGAGGCCAATCAATGGCCAGTGTGATTAAAGGGATACAGAGTGGCTTACTTTAGTGATAACAGCTGAGACGGTGAGACCTGTTCAGATTCAAGACACATTTGGATAATAAAACTGAAGTGACCGATTGGATCTGTCTCAGATGGCAGACTTCTTTTTGAGTTCCCAGTCACTCCTTTAAAACGTGTGGAAATGCCAGACTAATTTTACTAGCTGTATAGTGTTCCCTTGGATGGAGATATATATATATATATATATATATATATTTTACTGGTTTCAGAATGCCTTACAATTCCCTGCTTCAGTTGTTGCAACAGCTTCCTAATCGATATTATTACCTCTAATCTTGCCCTGTTCAAATCTGTGTATTTCGAGTGTAGATGTATATGAGTGGTCTTTCTTAAGCACGAAAGTGATTTTGTCTCCTCTTAAAGCACGAAAGTGTTTAAGACCTTTCCTCCCTTGTCCTGTAAAGCTCATTAGCTGCTCTGTGCCTGAAAATAATTAATAATAGTATCTAGCTAATATATTTATACAGGTATAAATGAGTTTATACTTATAAAGCATTGATAAATTGATCAGTGTTATGTGTTTCCTGACTGATGTTCTGTTACTAATGATCTAGTTTGTTTCTTTTCATTCAAAATATGATTGTCTGAAAGAAGTATAGTACCAAGCAGAGACATTAGCTACCGAGCTCTTTGAGGAATGGAAGAAAGGCTGCAACAGTGAGTAAAGGGAAGAGAGGCAGGATCTGAGGTATGACAGCTAAGTAGGGCTGTGTGGTAGAGGGCTTTAGGGTATTTTTATCAGAGAAAGATCACGATCTCATTTTCATTTAAAATTATTTTCACTGAGGATGCAAAATAGAATGAGAGTGGACTTAATGAGTCCAGGGTAGGATTCTAATTATATCAAAATTGGGGAGAATAGGATACAGTAGTGGACTGAATGTGAGGTGTAAAGGAAAACGAAGAATTGAGAATTAGTTCACGTTTTCATTTTTAAGCAACTGGATGGATTAGAATGACACTGAGTGTGACAAACAGATCAAAAGTGCTGTTTGACCTGTTAAAGAGCAGAGGCCAATCAATGGCCAGTGTGATTAAAGGGATACAGAGTGGCTTACTTTAGTGATAACAGCTGAGACGGTGAGACCTGTTCAGATTCAAGACACATTTGGATAATAAAACTGAAGTGACCGATTGGATCTGTCTCAGATGGCAGACTTCTTTTTGAGTTCCCAGTCACTCCTTTAAAACGTGTGGAAATGCCAGACTAATTTTACTAGCTGTATAGTGTTCCCTTGGATGGAGATATATATATATATATATATATATATATTTTACTGGTTTCAGAATGCCTTACAATTCCCTGCTTCAGTTGTTGCAACAGCTTCCTAATCGATATTATTACCTCTAATCTTGCCCTGTTCAAATCTGTGTATTTCGAGTGTAGATGTATATGAGTGGTCTTTCTTAAGCACGAAAGTGATTTTGTCTCCTCTTGAAACCTTTTAGTTGATAACCAGTCGTACCCTAAATATTCTGTCCTGACCTTCAAGACCTTTCCTCCCTTGTCCTGTCTTTGCCTCTCTGTTCTGATCCATCATATTCTGTGAGCCAGCTGTTCAGAACTTCTTGCAGCCACGGAATAAACTCTTCTCTCCTGTATCTGAGCCTCTGTGTGCTCTGTACATTTGGAACATACTTTCTGGTAGATTTTCTACTTATTAATTTGTGTGTGTCTAGGGCTCGCTGCCACTCAGAAGTTGTTCAGGACCCTTCTCCAGTTCAGAATTAAAGTTTTGCTCTGTTCGCCTCTAGCCTTGGTGCTGCTAATGGTTGTCATACACTGAATACCCTCTGAAGAAACTGCCTGTTTCCTGTTTACATAGCTATCTCTGTCGAAACCTAAGGCTCTGCTTTGTTCTCTTGGAGCACCAGTGATGACCTGTGGCTGATTTCTACTACACTGTGGGCTCCCTAAGGACAAAGATCCTATGCCATTCACAGAGACAGCCCTTGGGTCTACCGTAGCATCTGACACATAACTGGCACTATTAATATATATTAGGAATATAAATGAAGCTTGTGCTTGACAGGATATTTCAAAGCGTGTCACCAAATACCAGGTCTGGTTTTCAGGTTTCCAAGTCAGTTTATCAGAGGAATCATTGTTTTACAGAGGGATGCCAAACACCACCAAATATTGATGCCAGTGTACACACAGTTTTCTAGGTGTATGGTCTTCTAGGTGGACCATCCAACCCTATTAAGCAGTCTTTTGTGCTGTCCTCATCTAACAACATTTCATGGGAAAGAGTCTAGTCTATTCAAGATGGAGTAAGCACTCTCTACCACGTTTCTCCCATGGAATGCAGCTGAAAATCCTAAATGGAATGACTGGAGCAGCTTTTTGAGGATTTTGAAAAGGAAATGGTAACAAGTGGACTGAGGGAGGAAACAAGAATGGAAAACACTACTCAGTCATGCCTGAGGTTCCTCCAGAGTCTCCAGACCTAGCCTCCAAGGCACCCCCCAAAAATGGAACTGTGCACTGGACTGAAAGAGCTCTGTGAGAGATGCCCTCCTTTGTGGTCCGAAGGCTGGAAAGGGAGGCCCTACAGGTCACGGAGAGTGGGAGAAATTGTTTTTTATTTGTTTGTTCTCCTGCCCTCAGGCAGACCTGTAGAGATGGTGGTGGCAAAGGCCATGGTAGTTGGGCAGGCACCTATAATTCAAAGAGGAAAACCCTTCTCTCCTGTATCTGAGCCTCTGTGTGCTCTGTACATTTGGAACATACTTTCTGGTAGATTTTCTACTTATTAATTTGTGTGTGTCTAGGGCTCGCTGCCACTCAGAAGTTGTTCAGGACCCTTCTCCAGTTCAGAATTAAAGTTTTGCTCTGTTCGCCTCTAGCCTTGGTGCTGCTAATGGTTGTCATACACTGAATACCCTCTGAAGAAACTGCCTGTTTCCTGTTTACATAGCTATCTCTGTCGAAACCTAAGGCTCTGCTTTGTTCTCTTGGAGCACCAGTGATGACCTGTGGCTGATTTCTACTACACTGTGGGCTCCCTAAGGACAAAGATCCTATGCCATTCACAGAGACAGCCCTTGGGTCTACCGTAGCATCTGACACATAACTGGCACTATTAATATATATTAGGAATATAAATGAAGCTTGTGCTTGACAGGATATTTCAAAGCGTGTCACCAAATACCAGGTCTGGTTTTCAGGTTTCCAAGTCAGTTTATCAGAGGAATCATTGTTTTACAGAGGGATGCCAAACACCACCAAATATTGATGCCAGTGTACACACAGTTTTCTAGGTGTATGGTCTTCTAGGTGGACCATCCAACCCTATTAAGCAGTCTTTTGTGCTGTCCTCATCTAACAACATTTCATGGGAAAGAGTCTAGTCTATTCAAGATGGAGTAAGCACTCTCTACCACGTTTCTCCCATGGAATGCAGCTGAAAATCCTAAATGGAATGACTGGAGCAGCTTTTTGAGGATTTTGAAAAGGAAATGGTAACAAGTGGACTGAGGGAGGAAACAAGAATGGAAAACACTACTCAGTCATGCCTGAGGTTCCTCCAGAGTCTCCAGACCTAGCCTCCAAGGCACCCCCAAACATGGAACTGTGCACTGGACTGAAAGAGCTCTGTGAGAGATGCCCTCCTTTGTGGTCCGAAGGCTGGAAAGGGAGGCCCTACAGGTCACGGAGAGTGGGAGAAATTGTTTTTTATTTGTTTGTTCTCCTGCCCTCAGGCAGACCTGTAGAGATGGTGGTGGCAAAGGCCATGGTAGTTGGGCAGGCACCTATAATTCAAAGAGGAAAACCCTTCTCTATGACCAAAGAAACTACCCCGAAAGTCTGGGGCAACTCCCGACAGCCCAAAGCAAATCAGGCTCAGTAAGATAACCTTATATTTGAAATATTGATAATCATGAGATGACACCTGCCATAAGGGACCATCTGTGATCACTGGGGGTGGTGTAAGAATCCCGCCACCTTTTCCTGATCTTCTGTCTATGATGCCGAGCTCTCTACTTTGGCAGCACAGCCTTTCTTTAGCTGTCTTAATAGTCCTTAGAATTGGTATTCCATCTTTTTTGTGTTCTTGCTGCTTAGGCTCTAGAGAGAAGTTCTGACTTCTTAAGTAATTTATTTCTTGAGTCATTCAGAAATTAATAAGGTAATGATTAAACAGACATTTACTCAGTCTTTGGCTCAGATAGCAAAGAATCAGCCTGCTGTGCAGGAGACCTGGGTTCAATCCCTGCACCAGGAAGATCCCCTAGAGAAGGGAGTGGCAACCCACTCCAGTATTCTTGCCTGGAGAATTCCATGGACTGAGGAGCCTGGCTGGCTACAGTCTGTGGGGTTGCAAAGAGTCAGACATGACTGAGTGACTAACACTGAGTCCTTACTGTATGTCCAGTACTTTGCTGCAGGGGTCCCCAATCCCTGGGCCTCAGACTGGTAGTGGTCCGTGGCCTGTTATGAACCAGACCACACAGCAGAAGGCGGGTGGTGGGTGAGCATGCAAGATTTCATCTGTATTTATAGCCGCTCCCCATTGTGCTCCCATAACCCCCAGATGGAACCATCCAGTTGCAGGAAAACAATCTCACGGCTCCTACTTATCCTGTCTTATGATGAGTTATATAATGACTTCATGATTTATCGCAATGTAATAATAATAGAAATAAAAGTAAAAAAGTTACTCAGTTGGGTCTGATTCTTCACCATGCTATGGACTGTAGCCCACCAGGCTCCATGGAATTTTTCCAGGCAAGAGTACTGGAGTTGGGTTGCCATTCCCCACTCTAAGGGATCTTCTCTAGCCCAGGGATTGAACTTGTGTCTCCTGCATTGTAGGCAGATTCTTTACCATAAATGGAATGCAGTGGAATCATCTCAAAACCATCCCTTGCACCCATGTCCGTGGAAAAACTGTCTCCCGCGAAACTGGTCCCTGGTACCAGAAAGGTTGGGGACCACTGTTGTTGGGGATGCTGGTGATACCACCATGAGTAACAAAGTATTTCTCTCCTCAGGAACGCTCACCCTGTAGGGGACTGGCTCAGGCACAGAAGTATGTGGTGGGCCTGAGGAGTTTCACCTTATCAGGCGAATATTAAAGTCCTGAGTGCTCATTTTATCCAGCCTTCTTTTCTCATCCACTAAGTGGTCGGAAAGAGATGGCATGTTAATTAGTCAGCATGTTAATGCACAAAACAACTAGGCTTCATTCAGCAGTATTTACTTTGTTCAAGGATTTTTTTCAGCCTTAATAAGGTAATGATTAAACAGACATTTACTCAGTCTTTGGCTCAGATAGCAAAGAATCAGCCTGCTGTGCAGGAGACCTGGGTTCAATCCCTGCACCAGGAAGATCCCCTAGAGAAGGGAGTGGCAACCCACTCCAGTATTCTTGCCTGGAGAATTCCATGGACTGAGGAGCCTGGCTGGCTACAGTCTGTGGGGTTGCAAAGAGTCAGACATGACTGAGTGACTAACACTGAGTCCTTACTGTATGTCCAGTACTTTGCTGCAGGGGTCCCCAATCCCTGGGCCTCAGACTGGTAGTGGTCCGTGGCCTGTTATGAACCAGACCACACAGCAGAAGGCGGGTGGTGGGTGAGCATGCAAGATTTCATCTGTATTTATAGCCGCTCCCCATTGTGCTCCCATAACCCCCAGATGGAACCATCCAGTTGCAGGAAAACAATCTCACGGCTCCTACTTATCCTGTCTTATGATGAGTTATATAATGACTTCATGATTTATCGCAATGTAATAATAATAGAAATAAAAGTAAAAAAGTTACTCAGTTGGGTCTGATTCTTCACCATGCTATGGACTGTAGCCCACCAGGCTCCATGGAATTTTTCCAGGCAAGAGTACTGGAGTTGGGTTGCCATTCCCCACTCTAAGGGATCTTCTCTAGCCCAGGGATTGAACTTGTGTCTCCTGCATTGTAGGCAGATTCTTTACCATAAATGGAATGCAGTGGAATCATCTCAAAACCATCCCTTGCACCCATGTCCGTGGAAAAACTGTCTCCCGCGAAACTGGTCCCTGGTACCAGAAAGGTTGGGGACCACTGTTGTTGGGGATGCTGGTGATACCACCATGAGTAACAAAGTATTTCTCTCCTCAGGAACGCTCACCCTGTAGGGGACTGGCTCAGGCACAGAAGTATGTGGTGGGCCTGAGGAGTTTCACCTTATCAGGCGAATATTAAAGTCCTGAGTGCTCATTTTATCCAGCCTTCTTTTCTCATCCACTAAGTGGTCGGAAAGAGATGGCATGTTAATTAGTCAGCATGTTAATGCACAAAACAACTAGGCTTCATTCAGCAGTATTTACTTTGTTCAAGGATTATGTTTTAGGGTATATTGAAGGCCAGGCCCAGTGTGGACATCAGGATTTATGCCAAACCAAGCTTGCCAGCAGCTCTCCCAGGCTGGATCTGTCCCACAGAACTGTGGAGAGAGGAAATGGAAGCAGGGAAGGATGGCTGTTCCCTCTTTGTTTCTTTCTTCAAAACTGGATTCTCTGATTTAGAACACTTAGCATTCCATCCTAATTTTACTGTTGTTTAATCAAATCAGAAGGCTCCAAAGGGATAAGGAGAAAGTAAAATCCTTCCATCTGTGATTACAATTTAATTTTACAGCACTCAAAGCATGTTCTTTAATTCATCAGGGGAACCAGAACTTTGAAGTAGCTGTTAAACAAAGGGAAATCAGCCTGTCTTAATGCAGAATCAGAGAATGCCTGAGATCCAAGGGACTTGAGCAAGGTCTAGTTCCAGAAGCTGTGGAAAGCAAGCCCTTGGGCTGAATCTGGCCTTCAGTTATGTTTTGTTTTGCCTACATAGTATCTTGTGCACATTTCACATAAAAATCCAGCTTTGTAGACTCTCTTGGAAAAATCAGAAGATACCACAATATCGGCATCAGATTCTCACATGATAAATGCTGACATGCTTCTGTCTCTTATATCATCTCTTTGGCCCTGTATGCCTTGGAGATTGGGACCTTGTAGTCTGGTCCAGTACACTCACTGGAGGAAAGCAAGGCCAAGAGAGGGAAAAGAGCTTCTCTAAAGTCATACTTTTGGTTAGTGGCAGCTGGCCCAGACCCTTTGTGTCCAAACTCTTGGGCTAGAACCATTATTACAGGGGAGGCAAAGGAGACCATGATTTAACACTCTTTTCAGTATTGAACTTGTAACCATGAGTAACAAAACCAGCAATAATATATTAAAAAAAAAAAAAAAAGATTTTGGGCTTCCCTGGTGGTCTAGTGGGTAAAGAGTGCACCTCGCAGTGCAAGGGGTACTGGTTTGATCCCTGGCCTGGGAAAATCCCATGTGCTGCGGAGTGGCTGGACCAGTGTGTCTAATTATGAGCCAGCACTCTGGAGCGCACTCACCCAGAGCCAGAGCTCTGCAATGAGAGAGGCCGCTGCAATGGGAGGCCCACACAGGCCAAAGAATAAAGATGGGTGAAAATAAATAAAAAACCAATAAAAGAGGCCAAAATTAAAAAAACAATTTTTTTCTTTGTGATGTTGGCCTTCATACTAAATAATGATGTACTTTTGGATCATCTTCATTCTTTCCTTTCTACCCACTAGCAGGGGAAAGACAGTAAAGGGAAGAAAAGCGAAAGGAATTCAAGGGTTAAGTGAAAGTGTTAGTTGCTCTGTCCTGTCTGAGTCTTTGTGACCCAGTGGAGTTTAGCCCACCAGACTCCTCTGTCCATGGGATTCTTCAGGCAAGAATACTCGAGTGGGTTGCTATTTTCTTCTTCAGGGCATCTTTCTTGACTCAGGGATTGAACCCTGGTCTCCTGCATTGCAGGCAGATTATTTACCATCTGAGCCATCAGGGCTTCTAGGGAAAGAAATTATCAATCTACAAGAGTCCATTGGATAACATATTGTAACTTTACAGTGAAAAAAAAAGACTGTGGGGAAACAAATTCTCCCTACTCTCATTTATTTTCTGAATCTACTCATTCCTTACACATTTGGTGAATGTATTCCATTTATGCTCAGTGGATAAGACAATAATTTGTTTCCTGCTGTAGCAGAAAGGCAGAGCATCCCCATATCCTGAGTTAATCTTTTGCCATTACATGCTCCCACAGAAATGTGTTTACACCTCTATTATGACACACAATGCTTCCCCATCCATTATTATCCATGTGCTTGTCTGTGTCCACCACAGAGTATGAGCATCCTGAAGATTTAAAACTGTCTTGTTTTTACTGTAGACTCCACAGTTCTAACACAGCAGCATCGAGTGAGCAATCCATTCTTTCACTTAACATGTACGAAGCATCTCTTATGTGGAAAAGCCTCTAAACATATCATGGGATTCAGGGATTCGTTCTGAATACACACCACTGGCTTCATGCAGATTGGGTCCACATTAATTTTGCATATATTGTATTTCCAGTGCCCAGATCAATGGCCATAACATATTCGTGGGCTATATTAATGATGGCGGTACAGGGGTAAAGAATCCACCCACCAATGCAGAAGACATAATAAACATGGGTTCAATCCCTGGGCCGGGGGCTTTCCTGGTGGTCCAGTGGGTAAGGACACCGCCTTGCAGTGCAAGGGGCGCCGGTTTGATCCCTGGCCTGGGAAGATCCCACGTGCCGCGGAGCAGCTGGACCAATGTGTCCAATTACCCAGCTGGTGCTCTGGAGTGCGTGCGCCCAGACACAGTGCTCTGCAACAACAGAGGCCATCGCGATGGGAGGCCCACATGGGCCAAAGAACAGAGATGGATGAAAATAGATAAATGAAAGACCAATAGAAGTGGCCCACCCGCCCCCTCCCTCCCCACCCCACCCCTGCCTCACCCCACCCCCTCAAAAAATAAATCTTAAAAAAAAAAAAAAATCCCTGGGCCGGGAAGATCTCCTGGCAGAGGATGGACAGAGGAGTCAGGCGGACTACAGCTCATGGGGTCACAAAGAGTCAGACACAACTAAAGTGACTTAGTATGCATAGAAATGATGAATGAATATGAATAGACTTACTACATAGTGATCCAGACAGAGAAATGAATGTTATAATGAAGAGGCAGATGCAGGCAGCTGCTTGGGAATGTAGGTTAAGATTAGTAAAATAAAGAGCTGGTTAGGACCAGTTAGGTGATGTAGGGCTTGGACAGGGACTAGTGATGTCAAGCTGGAAGACACAACCTGCAAAAGGGTTGAAAGAAACTGATGACATCATATAAATTATCCATTCTTTTTTCTTAAAATGGTATGTCCTCTTCTTTGTCAAGAAGCGTGGCACCCAGAGCTGTAGCCCTGAGGCTAGAGAGACATTGATCTGTAATATCTGTAGCTACTTCAATATAAACTGTGCCTGAAATATAGGCAGTTGACCCATAAGTGCTCATATTGATATGCAAATGAAGGCAGCATTTGCAGAGAGAAGACAGGTCTTCAGGAAATTACAGAAACTCAACAGGGATTGTACACTTCTATGTGCAAAACACCAAATTTTAAATTTAAATAATTCACCATGAAGAGCCGGTTGGCAGTCTTCTGATGGATATGTTATTTCAGATAGCATGTCCCTTTCATTCACATTACACTATTTTGAGGGACTTCCATATGGTGTGTAAGTGAAGGAAGAATCTTATATTTTGTTATATATGCCACTTCTACTTTGGTTTAACAAGTTTACCCTCCATTACCTGAACAGGCCTTGTATTTTCTCATCCCTATTCTTCAATTTTTCTAGTCTTCTCAGCTTAGAGTACTCTGCCTCAAACTCTCCCTCTCATAGTCCAATCAACTTTAGGACTCAACTCAAATTCTAACCGTATCATTAAGCCCTAATGTCCCCAGACAGAAACATTTTCTACCTTTGCTAATGTCTAAAGCTCTTGAGGAGTATTTCACACATTTTCTATTTAACGTTTACAATCTTATTATTTTTAAAATTAATTACTTTTAAAATTTTTGGTTGTGCTGAAAGCTTTCACTGTTTGCTGTGAGCAAGGTCTACTCTTTAGTTGCATTGTGTGGAGTCCTCATTTTAGTGGCTTCTCTTGTTGCAGAGCACAGGCTTTAGAGTCTTGACTTCAGTAGCTGACTTTACCTGTCCCATGGCATGTGGAATCTTCCCAGACCAGGGATTGAACCCATGTCCCCTCCACTGGCTGGCAGACTCTCAACCACTGGACCCCCAGAGAAGTCCTGTATAACCTTATTTTAAAGATATCTCCAGATAAATTCTAATATACTCAGAATGAAGAAAGAGATAACCACTAGCTAATCTTTGCATCTTCTCTTACAGCGCTTGAACTAACTCATGATAATGTTTAATGGATGTTCAAAAATGGTAATTTGATCAAGAAACTATGACAGACATTTAATAAATGCCCTGAATTTGTATCAATACTTTATTTTTTGAAAAGAAATCATGTGCCTTCAAAAATAGGCAGTTGACCCATAAGTGCTCATATTGATATGCAAATGAAGGCAGCATTTGCAGAGAGAAGACAGGTCTTCAGGAAATTACAGAAACTCAACAGGGATTGTACACTTCTATGTGCAAAACACCAAATTTTAAATTTAAATAATTCACCATGAAGAGCCGGTTGGCAGTCTTCTGATGGATATGTTATTTCAGATAGCATGTCCCTTTCATTCACATTACACTATTTTGAGGGACTTCCATATGGTGTGTAAGTGAAGGAAGAATCTTATATTTTGTTATATATGCCACTTCTACTTTGGTTTAACAAGTTTACCCTCCATTACCTGAACAGGCCTTGTATTTTCTCATCCCTATTCTTCAATTTTTCTAGTCTTCTCAGCTTAGAGTACTCTGCCTCAAACTCTCCCTCTCATAGTCCAATCAACTTTAGGACTCAACTCAAATTCTAACCGTATCATTAAGCCCTAATGTCCCCAGACAGAAACATTTTCTACCTTTGCTAATGTCTAAAGCTCTTGAGGAGTATTTCACACATTTTCTATTTAACGTTTACAATCTTATTATTTTTAAAATTAATTACTTTTAAAATTTTTGGTTGTGCTGAAAGCTTTCACTGTTTGCTGTGAGCAAGGTCTACTCTTTAGTTGCATTGTGTGGAGTCCTCATTTTAGTGGCTTCTCTTGTTGCAGAGCACAGGCTTTAGAGTCTTGACTTCAGTAGCTGACTTTACCTGTCCCATGGCATGTGGAATCTTCCCAGACCAGGGATTGAACCCATGTCCCCTCCACTGGCTGGCAGACTCTCAACCACTGGACCCCCAGAGAAGTCCTGTATAACCTTATTTTAAAGATATCTCCAGATAAATTCTAATATACTCAGAATGAAGAAAGAGATAACCACTAGCTAATCTTTGCATCTTCTCTTACAGCGCTTGAACTAACTCATGATAATGTTTAATGGATGTTCAAAAATGGTAATTTGATCAAGAAACTATGACAGACATTTAATAAATGCCCTGAATTTGTATCAATACTTTATTTTTTGAAAAGAAATCATGTGCCACTTCAGTCATATTTAATATCTGCTCTGATAGTCATGAAGCCTTGAATTAATCAGTAAATATTTTGGAAGCAACAGCTCAGTGGGAGTCACCATGAAAACAGATGCATCTTTCAAATTCTGTAGTCACTTCGCAGCAGTGTAGCCTTTATGCATCTCAATAAAAGTCTGAGATCTGCTGCCTCTTAGAGTTGTAGGAAGGTATTAATATATCGTCAGGATAATTAATAGTTCCTTCTGTGACAGTCCTCAGATTTCTAGCAGCTTAATAAAAGTTTATTTCTTGCTTATATAATAGTCTAACGTAGACGGGGGAGCATTCTGTCACATGCCTTGTGGGCTGTAATCCTGTCATTATTGTCCCTAAATAAGTAGAAGACCCCCTTTGTAATGGACTCTTCCACTCCAGCACTGTTTTGTCTTTGCTCGGGCGACTCTGGCCTAACCCCTTGTCTCCACTTACTCATATCACATCCAAGCTCTCGCTTCCTACTCTCTGACTCTCCTTAGATACCTTCATCTGGGCTGATTTCTCCAATAGATTTCCACGACTCTTACTGAGTCACACATTCCTGCAGTGCTTTAAACCTGAGAGACCTGGTGGCAGAGTGTGACTCTGGAGTCAGACTGAATTCAGTACCTGTCGTGCAACTTCTCTTGGAAAAACTAGTGAACCACCCCAAGCTTTAGTTTTCTATTGAACAAAATAGACCTACTATGATGACGACAATGATTACTACTCCTACTCCTACTCCTCCTACTACTATCCAGTAGAATTAAGTGAAGAACAAATGATACAACAGTACTTGACCCTCCTTTCACAGTGCCTGGCATAGAGAACTCAGCAAATGGAGGTTCCTTCTGTTTGACTTTCACTATTAAAAATATCCACTGCTGTTAAGGGATCATACATGGGGCTATGCAATGGCCTGGAGGGGTGGGATGGAGGGGTAGGATATTTATATGACTAATCTGGGATTGGGATTATACATATCTGTAAACAACGAAACTCTGACAGACATTTAATAAATGCCCTGAATTTGTATCAATACTTTATTTTTTGAAAAGAAATCATGTGCCACTTCAGTCATATTTAATATCTGATCTGATAGTCATGAAGCCTTGAATTAATCAGTAAATATTTTGGAAGCAACAGCTCAGTGGGAGTCACCATGAAAACAGATGCATCTTTCAAATTCTGTAGTCACTTCGCAGCAGTGTAGCCTTTATGCATCTCAATAAAAGTCTGAGATCTGCTGCCTCTTAGAGTTGTAGGAAGGTATTAATATATCGTCAGGATAATTAATAGTTCCTTCTGTGACAGTCCTCAGATTTCTAGCAGCTTAATAAAAGTTTATTTCTTGCTTATATAATAGTCTAACGTAGACGGGGGAGCATTCTGTCACATGCCTTGTGGGCTGTAATCCTGTCATTATTGTCCCTAAATAAGTAGAAGACCCCCTTTGTAATGGACTCTTCCACTCCAGCACTGTTTTGTCTTTGCTCGGGCGACTCTGGCCTAACCCCTTGTCTCCACTTACTCATATCACATCCAAGCTCTCGCTTCCTACTCTCTGACTCTCCTTAGATACCTTCATCTGGGCTGATTTCTCCAATAGATTTCCACGACTCTTACTGAGTCACACATTCCTGCAGTGCTTTAAACCTGAGAGACCTGGTGGCAGAGTGTGACTCTGGAGTCAGACTGAATTCAGTACCTGTCGTGCAACTTCTCTTGGAAAAACTAGTGAACCACCCCAAGCTTTAGTTTTCTATTGAACAAAATAGACCTACTATGATGACGACAATGATTACTACTCCTACTCCTACTCCTCCTACTACTATCCAGTAGAATTAAGTGAAGAACAAATGATACAACAGTACTTGACCCTCCTTTCACAGTGCCTGGCATAGAGAACTCAGCAAATGGAGGTTCCTTCTGTTTGACTTTCACTATTAAAAATATCCACTGCTGTTAAGGGATCATACATGGGGGCTATGCAATGGCCTGGAGGGGTGGGATGGAGGGGTAGGATATTTATATGACTAATCTGGGATTGGGATTATACATATCTGTAAACAACGAAACTCTGTAAAAGCAGAAAAGCAAAATTTTAAAAATGGCAGAAAAGTACCCACTGCTTCCACTGCTGCTGTGTGGATCCAAAGCATCATATCTCGTCTTTACATGGCAGTAATTATCTCCGTGCATTCTTTTGCACCCACACCTATGATCTGTTCTTTTTTTTTTTAACTTTTTATTTTTTACCGGGGTTTTACCAATTAATGATGTTGTGAGAGTTTCAGGTGAAAAGCCAAGGGACTTAGCCATACATACACATATATCCATTCTGTCTCAAACTCCCCTCCCATCCAGGCTACCACATAACATTGAGCAGGTTCCATGCGCTATACATCTACTATTTTTTTTTTTTAACTTTTATTTTACTGTGTTATCATTACCATCCTAGTAGATTCCATATGTATGTGTTAGTATATTGTGCTTGTCCTTCTCTTTCTGACTGACTTCACTTTTTATGATAGGTTTTAGATCAAGCTACCTCATTAGGGCTGATTCTTCTGCATTTCTTTTGACAGCTGTGTAGTATTCCATTGTATATATGTACCAGGCCTTCTTTATCCATTCATTTGTCGATGGACATCTAGGTTGCTTCCACGTTCTAGCTATTGTATAGAGAGCTGCAATGAACATTGGGGTACAGGTATTTCTTTCAGTTTTGATTTCCTTAGGATATAAGCCTAATAGTGGAATTGCTAGGTTGTATGCTGCTTCTATTTTTAGTTTTTAAGGAATCTCCATACTGTCTTCCATAGAGGCTGTATCAATTGACATTCCCACCAGCAATGCAAAAGTGTTCCCTTTTCTCTGCACCCTCTCCAGCATTTATTGTCTGTCGATTTGTGGATGATGGCCATTCTGACGGGTGTGAGATGATATCTCATTGTAGTTTTGATTTGCATTTCCCTAATTATAAGTGAAGTTGAGCATCATTTCATGTGTTTTTTGGCCATCTGTATGTCCTCTTTGGAGAGGTGTGTGTTTAGGTCCTTTTCCCATTTTTTGGTTGGGTTGTTCATTTTTCTGGTGCTGAGTTGTCTGAGTTGCTTGTAGATTTGGGAGTTTCATTTGTTATGATTTTCTCCCATTCTATGGGCTGTCTGTTCACCTTCTTTGTAATTTCTTTTGCTGTACAAAAGCTTTTAAGTTTCATTAGGTCCCACATGTTCAGTGTTGTTTTTAGTTCCGCTATTCTAGTAGGTGGGTCAGAAAAGATCTTGCTTTGATTTATGTCCTTGAGTGTTTTGCCTATATTCTCCTCTAAGAGTTTGATGGCTTCTGGTCTTACATTTAGGTCTTTAATCCATTTTGAGTTGATCTTTGTGTATGGTATTAGGGACTGTTCCAACTTCATTTTTTTGTACATAGCTGTCCAGTTTTCCCAGCACCACTTGTTGAAGAGGCTGTCTTTGTCCCATTTTATATGTTCTCCTCCTTTGTCAAAAATAAGTTACCCACACGTGTGTGGGTTTATACATCTACTATTCTTAACATAAAACTATCTTTTAAAAAAACAACAAACAAACAACAAAACAGCCAGTGCGAGCACTTCCTTTGTCCAGTCCTCTAATAGTTTCATGTTTCCTTTAAATAAAAACCAAGGTCAGTGCAGTGCCAATAAGACTCTACAGGATCTCACCCTCTGTTACCTCTCTGCTGTCATCTTCTAGTTTCCCTGAACTTACTTTCCTCCAGCCTTACTGGCCTGCCAATGCTATCTCAAGTATGGCCGCTCATGCCTGTCTCAACTTTGTGCCTATGGTTTCCTACTCCTCAAATCATCTTCTTCTGTGTCCACCTGTTTCCTCCATGTTACTCCCTCATCTCCTCCTGGGTTTTGTACTAGTCACTGTCTCAGTTAGATTGCCCATGACCACCCTATTTAATTGTGCTCTCTCTCCCATTTTATCCTCCTCTTAGCTGTTATCATTATCTGATATAGTATAACATCTATTTTATTTTACTCTATTAGGAATGTTAAGCTCCATTAAAGAAGGTATTAATATTTTTGTCTGTTTTCTTTACTGCTATAGCTCCAGCACCTAAAAAAATGAAGAGCTGATAATGGCACTGTTTAAGTATTTGCTGAAGAGATAAATAGGTTATCTAGTTTTAATAGTACATCTTTTAATTCTTTTATATTGATACCCTAAGGTTAAGTGCCAGATAATTTGTTTCCCTTGGATTCCACTCCAGCATGCTGTCATGGTGTAATGATAATTTACTAATGCATATCAAGCTCTTTCACATGATTTTCTCAGTGACCGTATCTTTGACAGAAGTTGTCTTGTCACCTCAACACCCATCACAACTGTAGGGGACAGTAGCTTCTTTATTTAGTAGCCATAAAGCCTGGGTCCTAGTTCTCTACAATTTTAAAAGGTCTGTGACACTGGCAATTACTGAAATGTCAAAACTCCAGGCCAGCCGTGTGGGTTGTGGCAACAGCTTTCCCACACAATTGCTGTGGTGACATAGATAAACTCATATATAGCATCTGACTCTTGAGCCATAAGATTACAATTAAGATTTGCTCTACACAGTGCTTTCAAGGAATGGCATGTGTAATAAGGCAGGTGCATCTATATCTATCTATCTATCTATCTATCTATCTATCTATCTATCTATCTATCTATCTATCTATCTAGTATTCTAACAATATGCAAGCTTTCCAGGTGGCATGAGTGGTAAAGAAGCCGCCTGTCAATGCTGGAGAGAGAGGAGACATGGGTTTGATCCCTGGATTGAGAAGATACCCTGGAGGGAGGGCATGGCAACCCACTCCAGTATTCCTGCCTGGAGAATCCCATGGACGGAGGAGCTTAGTAGGCTACAGTCCATAGGGTTGCAAAGAGGACAGACATGAGTGAAGCAACTTAACATGCTAATAATATGCTGTTAACTATCACTTCTAGCTATGACATTATTAGAAAATGTATTGAACCATACCACACAGTGCATGTCTTTTTCACAATAATATAAGCAGAAATATATTTTAAAAGCACAATCTTTTGCAATAATTTAAGCATAAAGTATAATAGAACATTTCTAGAGATGATTTTATAGAATCTTTACAATGCTGTCCTATTTTCTCTTCATAATTACTCTGAAACATAAGTATTATTTACACTGTGTAAACAAAGAAGGCAAGGCTAACTGATTGGCCCAACGTTACAGTGTGGAGCTGAGTTTAACACAGCTCCTCACTCTGTAGCTCTTCGATTACTCAGCAGAACCTCCTGAGTCAGCTCCACAAGAGAACAATGCTGTGGGCAGCTCTAAAGGGATGAGCCTAGGGATGAAAAGCAAGAGAAAAAAAATCCTTCCATAAAGTCACTTTCCATTTGATTCTGGGCATCACAATCATATAAGAGATAAAAAACTTGATTATTTGCTGAACTTCTCTGAAGCTTGAGACTATGTCTTCAAAAAAAGATATATTTTTATATATGTTTTATGCATCTCCTAATATATTATTATATAATTTGTATAGAATATAATATATTGTTATATAATTTCTACATAATACTTCCCAAGTGGCTCAGTGGTATTCTTTATTGAAAAGAATAGTGTTGCACAATGGGTAAGGAAAATAAGCATCCAATCCATGCTGCCCCATGCCTAGTGGCACATCCTTAATTCTTCCATCACCTGAAATCATAATTACAGACCCTACTGTCTGAATATGGGCTTCCCAGGTGCTCAGTGCCAAAGAATCCACCTGCCAATGCAGGATATACAAGTTTAGTCCCTGGGTTGGGAAGATCCTCTGGAGCAGGATCCTCTAGCTACCCACTCGAGTGTTCTCGCCTGGGAAGTCCCATAGACAGAGAAGCCTGCCAGTCTAGAGTCCATGGGGTTGAGAAAGAGTCAAATACAACTTTGTGACTAAACAACATCAATATATATGTACTTAAACACCTCTTAAGAGCTTTATTAAAATAAAATTGACACATAGTAGACTGCATATATTTAAAACAAGCAATTTGGTACGTTTTCATTTATATTTGTTTTTGTGAAGTCATTACAGCAGACAAGGTAATGAATATACCCATGACCTCCAAGAGTTTCCTCATGGACTTTCTTAATGCCTCCCATCCCCTGATGGGATCTGATGCAACCACTGATCTCTTCTGTTACTGGAGATTACTTTATCTTTATATGAAGTTTCATAGGAATTGAATCATGCATTATTTTCCTGGTTTCTTTTATTCAGCATAACTGTTTTGAGACTTACTACATAGGTATATAAATACTGTATTGGTTTCTGTTGATGAGTAATATCCCAGTGGACTAATGGCTATCCAGATTTCCAAGTGCCATTTCTTTAAAAAGTCTACCTTTGCATATAGCATGTGCATGCTCAGTCATGTTCAACCCTTTTCACCCCATGGACTATAGCCCGCCAGGTCTATCTGTCCATGGAATTTTCCAGAAAAGTACACTGGAGTGTGTTGGCTTGTCTTCTTCAGAGGATCTCCCAGGGAGATTGGGACCACTGTCCCTTGCATCTCTTGCATTAGGTGGATTCTTTACTGCTTGCGCAACGTAGGAAGCCCTGTATTTGAATATTAAGTTGTTTTGAGTATTCTAGATCATTTGCCTTTCCATAAAATATATTTAATCAGTTTGTCAATTTATGTTTTAAAAATACTGCTAGGATTTTGATTAAAATTCTTCAAATCCATAGATCAATTTTGGGAGAATTGACATCTTAATGTTATCAAGTCTTCTGATATATGCCCACAGTGTATCTCTTTTTTAAAAAAAATTATTTAAGTCATCTTTGATTTTCTGAGCAATGCTTCATAGTTTGTAGCATAAAGATTTGCATGTCTATTGCTTAATATGCCCTGTAGTATTTCAAATTTTTAATATTATTTTAAACAGTAGTAATTTAAAATATTAATTTCTGTTCACTGTTATTATATAGAAATATAATAGATTTTTGTATATTAATCTTGCAGACTTAATACACTCACTAGAACTTGTTATAGATACCACTGGATTTTTCTGTCAAGAAATCATGTAATTTGTTAACAAAGACATTTTTATTTTAATGTTTCAAATCTGGATGCCTTTAATTTCTTTAGTTGATGTATATTTCACAGATTAGAAACTTGTGTGGTAGGAGCTAATCTCTTTGTCCAATCATAGGGGGAAATATTATTAGCTTGAGGAGGTTTCTACCTAGTTCTAATTAGCTGAGAATTTTATCAGAAATAAATATTAGATTTCAACACATTTAATAATTTTTTAGGCTTTTTAATAAAATAATTACATTGATAAATTTTTGATCACTCAGTCTTACATCTGAGGATAAATTTTATTTGGAATATTTGTACCAGTGTTTTTGAAGCATATTGGTTTGTAGTTTTCCTGTGATCATCTTGGTCTGATTTTGATACAAGGCAATGCCAGCCTCACTGATGGAATTGGGAAATATTCTTGCTGCTGTAATTTTCTGGTAGAGTTTGTATAGAATTTATATATTAGTTCTTCCTTAAATATTTGTTGGCATTTCACCAGTGAAACCATAAAGCCTAGAGAGGGTGTGTGTGTGTGTGTGTGTGTGTGTGTGTGTGTGTGTGAGTGTGAGAGAGAGAGAGAGATAAAGTTTCTAAGTACAAATTTAACTTCTTTAATAAGATATAGGACTATTTAGGCTGTCTTGTCTTCTGTGAAGTTCTGTAATTTTTGAATTTCAGGAGATTTCTCTGTTTTACCTAAGTTAACAATTACTGGATAAAGATGTTTTAAAAAATATTTCCTTATTTTCCTTTTCATACTTATGGACTCTGTAGCGATGTTGCCTCTGTCATTCCTCATTTTGGTAATTTGTGTTTTCTGTCTCTTCTTGATCAGTCTGTCTTCAGTTTCATTGATTTTTTCGAAGAATCAGGCTTTAGTTTCATTGATTTGCTCTATTGTGTTTCTGTTTTATATTTCACTGATTTTTCACTCTGATCCATTACTTCCTTTCTTCTGTTTACTTTTGGTTTACTTTCCTCTTCTCCTCCAAATTTCTTAAGGTGGATCTGTGACCACTGAGTTGAGATGCTTTTCTTTTCTAATACATCCTGCTCATGCTACATTTGTTGTGTGTACTCCAATGCTTAATGTCCAATTCCTTGAAAACTACTGTTCTATAAGCTTTGTCTTAGTTTGTCGTTATTACTTCAAGCAGAAGAATAAATCCAGAGTCTGTTATTTCATCTTTGTTGGAATCAGGCATTTTCTTCCTGTACATCATCCTATTTAATCCTCTCCTGAGTCCTGTGAGTTAGGTGTTTTTTTTTTAACATTGTTTTTTGGCCACTTCTATTGGTCTTTCATTTATTTATTTTCATTCATCTTTGTTCTTTGGCTTGTGTGGGCCTCCCATCACAGTGGCCTCGATCGCTGCAGAGCACTGGCTCTGGGCACATGCGCTCCAGAGCTCCAGCTCTGTAGTCTTACATCTGAGGATAAATTTTATTTGGAATATTTGTACCAGTGTTTTTGAAGCATATTGGTTTGTAGTTTTCCTGTGATCATCTTGGTCTGATTTTGATACAAGGCAATGCCAGCCTCACTGATGGAATTGGGAAATATTCTTGCTGCTGTAATTTTCTGGTAGAGTTTGTATAGAATTTATATATTAGTTCTTCCTTAAATATTTGTTGGCATTTCACCAGTGAAACCATAAAGCCTAGAGAGGGTGTGTGTGTGTGTGTGTGTGTGTGTGTGTGTGTGTGTGTGAGTGTGAGAGAGAGAGAGAGATAAAGTTTCTAAGTACAAATTTAACTTCTTTAATAAGATATAGGACTATTTAGGCTGTCTTGTCTTCTGTGAAGTTCTGTAATTTTTGAATTTCAGGAGATTTCTCTGTTTTACCTAAGTTAACAATTACTGGATAAAGATGTTTTAAAAAATATTTCCTTATTTTCCTTTTCATACTTATGGACTCTGTAGCGATGTTGCCTCTGTCATTCCTCATTTTGGTAATTTGTGTTTTCTGTCTCTTCTTGATCAGTCTGTCTTCAGTTTCATTGATTTTTTCGAAGAATCAGGCTTTAGTTTCATTGATTTGCTCTATTGTGTTTCTGTTTTATATTTCACTGATTTTTCACTCTGATCCATTACTTCCTTTCTTCTGTTTACTTTTGGTTTACTTTCCTCTTCTCCTCCAAATTTCTTAAGGTGGATCTGTGACCACTGAGTTGAGATGCTTTTCTTTTCTAATACATCCTGCTCATGCTACATTTGTTGTGTGTACTCCAATGCTTAATGTCCAATTCCTTGAAAACTACTGTTCTATAAGCTTTGTCTTAGTTTGTCGTTATTACTTCAAGCAGAAGAATAAATCCAGAGTCTGTTATTTCATCTTTGTTGGAATCAGGCATTTTCTTCCTGTACATCATCCTATTTAATCCTCTCCTGAGTCCTGTGAGTTAGGTGTTTTTTTTTTAACATTGTTTTTTGGCCACTTCTATTGGTCTTTCATTTATTTATTTTCATTCATCTTTGTTCTTTGGCTTGTGTGGGCCTCCCATCACAGTGGCCTCGATCGCTGCAGAGCACTGGCTCTGGGCACATGCGCTCCAGAGCTCCAGCTCTGTAGTTGGACGTATTGGTCCAGTTGCTCCATGGCACGTGAGATCTTCCCAGGCTAGGGATTGAACCAGTGCCCCTTGCACTGCAAGGCGGTATCCTTACTCATTGGACCACCAGGGAAGCCCTAGGTGTTGTTTTTAATAAGCATCCCATCTCACACATGAGAAACTGAGACTTAGAGAAATCAAGACTCAGATACTGGTTAAGTTTTTTATATCGACCTTCCGAGTTTAAATCCAATGCTTCAAGTGACTGATGGAGCAAACTTGTTGAGTGTCTTTTTGGTTTATTTTAAACATCTTTAATATATTTTGGACTTTAGTCTCAGTGTATTAAGGGTTTGTAAGCCTTTGCATTTTTCTAATGCAAGGGCTTTCTTCAAAGGGATCTCTTGTAGCACTTTTGATGATGGGTACTCATTATGGAAAATTACATGCCCTAATACTTATTTGGATGGATAATTAGTCTCGTTTCTTACACTCTGGAATTGAAATAAGAAATGTGACAGCTAATGCTTCTCAAAACTTTGATGTGTTAGTATCTGAGGTCTTGATCTGGCTCTATGTTCCATTTCCTTAAAGCAGACTCCAAGACAGAGAAGCATCAAAGTGTAAAAAATACAAGAATGATATTAAGCCCAAACTGTCATGTCAAATTTTAATTAACTTAAATCTTTGGCTAACAGAAAGACAGACACGGGCTTCTGTTCAGCACAGACCTTGATGCTGGGAAAGGCTGAGGGGAGCAGGAGAAGGGGCGACAGAGGATGAGGTGGTTGGAAGGCATCACCGTCTCAATGGTATGAGTCTGAGCAAACTCTGGGGAAGAGTGGGAGAGAAACCTGGCGTGCTGCAGTCCATGGAGTCGCAGAGTGGCTTAGTTCTGTTATTTCATCTTTGTTGGAATCAGGCATTTTCTTCCTGTACATCATCCTATTTAATCCTCTCCTGAGTCCTGTGAGTTAGGTGTTTTTTTTTTAACATTGTTTTTTGGCCACTTCTATTGGTCTTTCATTTATTTATTTTCATTCATCTTTGTTCTTTGGCTTGTGTGGGCCTCCCATCACAGTGGCCTCGATCGCTGCAGAGCACTGGCTCTGGGCACATGCGCTCCAGAGCTCCAGCTCTGTAGTTGGACGTATTGGTCCAGTTGCTCCATGGCACGTGAGATCTTCCCAGGCTAGGGATTGAACCAGTGCCCCTTGCACTGCAAGGCGGTATCCTTACTCATTGGACCACCAGGGAAGCCCTAGGTGTTGTTTTTAATAAGCATCCCATCTCACACATGAGAAACTGAGACTTAGAGAAATCAAGACTCAGATACTGGTTAAGTTTTTTATATCGACCTTCCGAGTTTAAATCCAATGCTTCAAGTGACTGATGGAGCAAACTTGTTGAGTGTCTTTTTGGTTTATTTTAAACATCTTTAATATATTTTGGACTTTAGTCTCAGTGTATTAAGGGTTTGTAAGCCTTTGCATTTTTCTAATGCAAGGGCTTTCTTCAAAGGGATCTCTTGTAGCACTTTTTGATGATGGGTACTCATTATGGAAAATTACATGCCCTAATACTTATTTGGATGGATAATTAGTCTCGTTTCTTACACTCTGGAATTGAAATAAGAAATGTGACAGCTAATGCTTCTCAAAACTTTGATGTGTTAGTATCTGAGGTCTTGATCTGGCTCTATGTTCCATTTCCTTAAAGCAGACTCCAAGACAGAGAAGCATCAAAGTGTAAAAAATACAAGAATGATATTAAGCCCAAACTGTCATGTCAAATTTTAATTAACTTAAATCTTTGGCTAACAGAAAGACAGACACGGGCTTCTGTTCAGCACAGACCTTGATGCTGGGAAAGGCTGAGGGGAGCAGGAGAAGGGGCGACAGAGGATGAGGTGGTTGGAAGGCATCACCGTCTCAATGGTATGAGTCTGAGCAAACTCTGGGGGAAGAGTGGGGGAGAGAAACCTGGCGTGCTGCAGTCCATGGAGTCGCAGAGTCAGTCATGACTTAGTTACTAAACAGAAACTGCATTAGTATAATGTGATGAAATTTCTTCTTCAGTGTATGGTTGTTAATATTGTTCTAGTGTAGCCTCCTGAATTATGTGCTAATCAGCACTATGTAAAAAGAGGATTTCATATTTCATATATAGTAAAACAAAGAAAAAGTGATGGATTAAAGAAAGATAATTATTTGTTTTTGTTTTTACAAAAGTTGTCATTTTTCAATGTGTTGGTATTTTATGATGAGAAATTTGTAATTCAGGGGTAGATGTGACAGTATATTTTGTTTGGCCCTTGTGATAATTTTCCTTTAGTCCGATTACTCTTCTCTACAGTTCCAACTACTCTCACCAGATAAGTTTTTCCTCTCAACACACTGTTTTCACTTTTCCAGTCATACTTTCAGACTGAGAGATGCTGAAGTGTTTTGAGCAATGGCTAAATCATTAATAAGCATTTTAAAAGCAAAAAAGATGGTAGGGAAAAAATCTGCGGCATAAGGAAGTATCCTGTAACCACCTCAAACCCTCATGGAACATTTTTAAAAAATTATTTATTTATTTGGCTGTGCTTGGTCTTAGTTGTGACATGTGGGATCTAGTTCCCTGACCAGGGAATGAACCCTGGACCCCTGCATTGGGAACACAGAGTCTTGCCAGACCACCAGGGAAGTCCCTCATGAAACTTTTTTATCAGAGAAAATGTGGACAGCTCTCGTTGGAAAACTTACCATGACAGAAGGGGAAAAGAAACTCTGCCACACGAGTGGAGCAAGGCTTTTTAAGTAAAGGAAACTTTCAATGTGAAAAGAAAAGTTTACATGCACTTCATATATGTTATTTGTACTTTTAGTATTTTTCACTTATAGAAAACACATAGTAACCAGAAATTACTATGATTTCAGTCATTTAAAATGGATTATAATTTGTTAACTGCAACAGCTTATGCATAAAAATAATGTGCATATGTGTATAAACACACACATGCTCACAGAAGCATATGCAGCATATAATATGTTCAGTGGAGGAAAGGCGGGGGCGAACAGAGGATGAGGTGGTTGGAAGGCATCACCGTCTCAATGGTATGAGTCTGAGCAAACTCTGGGGGAAGAGTGGGGGAGAGAAACCTGGCGTGCTGCAGTCCATGGAGTCGCAGAGTCAGTCATGACTTAGTTACTAAACAGAAACTGCATTAGTATAATGTGATGAAATTTCTTCTTCAGTGTATGGTTGTTAATATTGTTCTAGTGTAGCCTCCTGAATTATGTGCTAATCAGCACTATGTAAAAAGAGGATTTCATATTTCATATATAGTAAAACAAAGAAAAAGTGATGGATTAAAGAAAGATAATTATTTGTTTTTGTTTTTACAAAAGTTGTCATTTTTCAATGTGTTGGTATTTTATGATGAGAAATTTGTAATTCAGGGGTAGATGTGACAGTATATTTTGTTTGGCCCTTGTGATAATTTTCCTTTAGTCCGATTACTCTTCTCTACAGTTCCAACTACTCTCACCAGATAAGTTTTTCCTCTCAACACACTGTTTTCACTTTTCCAGTCATACTTTCAGACTGAGAGATGCTGAAGTGTTTTGAGCAATGGCTAAATCATTAATAAGCATTTTAAAAGCAAAAAAGATGGTAGGGAAAAAATCTGCGGCATAAGGAAGTATCCTGTAACCACCTCAAACCCTCATGGAACATTTTTAAAAAATTATTTATTTATTTGGCTGTGCTTGGTCTTAGTTGTGACATGTGGGATCTAGTTCCCTGACCAGGGAATGAACCCTGGACCCCTGCATTGGGAACACAGAGTCTTGCCAGACCACCAGGGAAGTCCCTCATGAAACTTTTTTATCAGAGAAAATGTGGACAGCTCTCGTTGGAAAACTTACCATGACAGAAGGGGAAAAGAAACTCTGCCACACGAGTGGAGCAAGGCTTTTTAAGTAAAGGAAACTTTCAATGTGAAAAGAAAAGTTTACATGCACTTCATATATGTTATTTGTACTTTTAGTATTTTTCACTTATAGAAAACACATAGTAACCAGAAATTACTATGATTTCAGTCATTTAAAATGGATTATAATTTGTTAACTGCAACAGCTTATGCATAAAAATAATGTGCATATGTGTATAAACACACACATGCTCACAGAAGCATATGCAGCATATAATATGTTCAGTCTACTGACAGTGGTCAACCATGTAAGAATCCTAGACTCAGTCAGCACATCAACAGTGACCCCTGGGACCTGCAGCCCACAGACTGGGAACCACTGTTTTAGGTCCTCTAGTCCTTGTAACCCCACCCCGGTTTGAGAGAAACAAAGTCATGTTTATTTAGCAATATTTTTCAAACACTTGCCATACACAAGACATTGTGCTAGGAATTTGGAAAGCAGAGATGAGTAAGACATTTTCTTTGCTCCAAAAATCTATAATTTAATGGAGAAAAAGGAACATACCATGTTTACATGCTGGGGTAACAATATGTGATTTCCATTTGTATGTTGTAATACAGTGGAAAAAATTACATTGCTATAGCTGCATTATCCCCTCTGGGGAAGGAATCATTTTTCTCTCTGGAGTAACTGGCCTTTTGTGTGGCAAGGTTATTTATTTTGATGTGTAGAAATAGTTAGAAGAAAGGAAGTAAGGATTACAGAGAAAGCAAGGGAGAAGGATCAGTCATCACGGTGGCAGAAAGCTGGTTGGAGGCAGGGGAGTGTGCAGGGGAGAAGTCTGTGGAAAAATGTGGACTGGGAGAAATGTTAGACTGGATATAGTGGTCATAGGACTTTTATCTGGATAGAGGGTTAAGGTGAAGTCTTATGGAAAAAATTACATAGGAAAGTATAAAAATGATAACTATATATTACTTTTGCTCAAAACAGACACATCTTGGCTCAAGAAATAGAGCATTACTAGAATCGCAGAAATTCCTAAGGGACAAAGTGCTTTTTTTTTTATTGTTCTGAACCTGTTTATCTATCCTCATTTTATTGACAGTAGTTGGGTACACAAATAGATGCCCGTATGAGTGGCTGTGCTGTGTGGTGCTAAGTAGCTTCATTTGTGCCCTACTCTTTGTGACCCTATGGACTGTAGTCTGCCAGGCTTCTTTGTCCATGGGACTCTCCGGGCAAGAATACTGGAGTGGGTTGCACAGAGATTGAACATGTATCTCCTGTGTCTCCTGCATTGGCAGGGAGTTCTTTACCATTTGCACCACCTGGGAAGCCCATGGGAGTGATCTCTTGGTGGCATTAAGCTAAGGAAGTGAAGAATCTGTGTTCTGTATTTGGATCATCTTGGACAAAAAGAAGACAAAAATGTACAGGAAGAGAAATGGGAGGGAAACAGTTTTTTGAAATGGGCAACTAGAGTTATTAGAAACCAGGAGAATGTGAGCTCAGTGGAATGGACAAATAACTTGAGGTAGGCTTTTCACTGAGCAAGACTTCATGTGCAAAACCATGGGAACTAAAGTGGGTGTGCCAGTTTGAAATAAAAGGAGCACAATTGGTGATGTGGCAGGGGCATAGATTTCACGGGTTTATGGAATAAAAGATGACAAGTGAAAAATGTAAATGAATTTGAGGGTATTTTTTTTTTTTTTTTGCCTCTAAGTCATCTTTTTTTCTTTTTTGGCCACTTCTATTGGTCTTTCATTTATCTATTTTCATTGATCTTTGTTCTTTGGCCTGTGTGGGCCTCCCATTGCAGTGGCCTCTCTTGCGGCTGAGCACCGGCTCTGGGTGCATGCGTTCCAGAGCTCTGGCTGGGTAGTTGAACACATTGGTCCAGTTGCTCCACGGCACGTGGGATCTTCCCAGGCCAGGGATTGAACTGGTACCCCTTGCACTGCAAGGCGGTGTCCTTACCCACTGGACTACCATGGGCGCCCCGTCATTTACTTTTCATCCATCTTTTTAAATTCTTTGGCCTGTACGGGCCTCCCATCACAGTGGCATCTCTTATTGCAGAGCACCGGCTCTGGGCACATGCGCTCCAGAGCACTGGCTGTAAATGGACAACCAGCCCAGCCCCTCCTCGAGCATGTGGGATCTTGTCGGATCTTCCCAGGTCAGGGATCGAACTGTTTCCCCTTGCACTGCAAGGCGACTCTTTACCCACTGGACCAACAGGGAAGCCCTGAATTTGAGTCTGATTAGAGCAAAGGAGTTGAAATTTCTTTTTGTAGCCACTGGGAACCAATGATCCTGAAGAATGGGAGTAACATGATGAGACCTGTTCTTTAGATGGGACAGTTGAAGGACTAGTTTGCAGCATAAAATGAAGGAGCAGAAAGCCAATGTCAATCTGGAGAAGTGGGATGGGATGGGATGGGAGGTGGAAGGGAGGTTCAAGCTGGAGGGACCTATTATACCTATGGTTGATTCATGATGATGTGTGGCAGAAATTATGTAATATTGTAAAGCAATTATTCCCCAATTAAAAATAAATACATTTTAGTGTCTTTAAAAGGAAAAAGTAAAAGATTGGCAAGTAAGGAGGGAATGTAAGATGTGAGAGGTGTGGGCTTTTGCCGGGTTTCGAAACTGAGCAAGACTTCATGTGCAAAACCATGGGAACTAAAGTGGGTGTGCCAGTTTGAAATAAAAGGAGCACAATTGGTGATGTGGCAGGGGCATAGATTTCACGGGTTTATGGAATAAAAGATGACAAGTGAAAATGTAAATGAATTTGAGGGTTTTTTTTTTTTTTTTTTGCCTCTAAGTCATCTTTTTTTCTTTTTTGGCCACTTCTATTGGTCTTTCATTTATCTATTTTCATTGATCTTTGTTCTTTGGCCTGTGTGGGCCTCCCATTGCAGTGGCCTCTCTTGCGGCTGAGCACCGGCTCTGGGTGCATGCGTTCCAGAGCTCTGGCTGGGTAGTTGAACACATTGGTCCAGTTGCTCCACGGCACGTGGGATCTTCCCAGGCCAGGGATTGAACTGGTACCCCTTGCACTGCAAGGCGGTGTCCTTACCCACTGGACTACCATGGGCGCCCCGTCATTTACTTTTCATCCATCTTTTTAAATTCTTTGGCCTGTACGGGCCTCCCATCACAGTGGCATCTCTTATTGCAGAGCACCGGCTCTGGGCACATGCGCTCCAGAGCACTGGCTGTAAATGGACAACCAGCCCAGCCCCTCCTCGAGCATGTGGGATCTTGTCGGATCTTCCCAGGTCAGGGATCGAACTGTTTCCCCTTGCACTGCAAGGCGACTCTTTACCCACTGGACCAACAGGGAAGCCCTGAATTTGAGTCTGATTAGAGCAAAGGAGTTGAAATTTCTTTTTGTAGCCACTGGGAACCAATGATCCTGAAGAATGGGAGTAACATGATGAGACCTGTTCTTTAGATGGGACAGTTGAAGGACTAGTTTGCAGCATAAAATGAAGGAGCAGAAAGCCAATGTCAATCTGGAGAAGTGGGATGGGATGGGATGGGAGGTGGAAGGGAGGTTCAAGCTGGAGGGACCTATTATACCTATGGTTGATTCATGATGATGTGTGGCAGAAATTATGTAATATTGTAAAGCAATTATTCCCCAATTAAAAATAAATACATTTAGTGTCTTTAAAAAGGAAGTAGATTCAATAGGGAGATTTTTCTAATTCCTGAGGTGAGAGATGATGAAAATCTAAACCACAGTGATAGAACAAAGATTTGAGTTCAGGCAGCAGCGTAAAGGAGGGAACAGTGTGGAAGATGCGCAAACAGAAGAATTCACAGGATTTGGTCACCAGTTGGCCGTGAAGATGAGAGGGGGATACAATAGGATCCCTTAGTGACACATCTTAGGAGACAGGATGAATGAATGTTTCATTTACTTACATTGGAGGTGCAGAAATAAGGAACAAATGTTTGGGGCTGTGGCTGGAAAAGTTATAATGAGATTATTTTTAGATATGGAAGTTTGAGGTCCTCTCAGGATATGGAAGTGAGAATGTTTTTATGTTAATGTCATAAATAACTCCACTGGAAGTTACTGGAGGTGACAGGGAGAAATCATAGCAAGGAGATGGTAAATGAGTGTGAGTGGGTGACAGAGTACAACTGTAAAGGCAACAGGTCCTTCAACTGGTCCCTAAATAGAACAGCATACAGTTACTAGAAAACAATTTTAGTTTTCTGTAGTTTCTATTACTGGGTTGCTTAAATAAACAATTAGGAGAATTATATTCTTCATACTTTAAATTTATTAGTATTCATTTAATTTATAATTTATAGCGCATTTCAAGTAAAGTTTACTGAAACCAGGCTAGCTGTCAACAATAGATAAACCTATGTTCTAACAATACTACATAGTTTAAGTTTTTAAATGCTTAAAAATAAAGCAGAATTGACAAAAGTACAAGCGTTTTAGACATTATAAATTACAGGTTTAATTTAGACATCAAAATTGGAATGGGGTGGTAGCAATTAAGAATAAAAAGTAGAGGAAGGGGGCTTCCCTGGTGGTCCAGTGGGTGGGGTCACCGCCTTGCAGTGCAAGGGATGCCAATCAATCCCTGGCCTGGGAGGACCCCATGTGCCATGGAGCGGCTGGACCGATGTGTCCCAACTACCCAGCCAGAGCTCTGGGGCGCATACACCAGGAGCTGGTGCTCTGCAGGGGCAGAGACCACTGCAATGGGAGGCCCACACAGGCCAAGGAGCAAAGATGGATGAAAATAGATAAATGAAAGACCAAGGGAGAGGGCCCAAAAAATAAATAAATAAAAAAGTAGAGGAAGAACTTGTGGTATTAGGTAGGATGGAGAAGAAAGCAAATGAACATTCTTTTACTGTTAGGCATTGCAATACATTTACTGTGCAGTAATCTTAAAAAGTCAAAATACACAAAAAAATTAAAGGCAGTGAAGATGTATGAAAGCACCAAATTTAAAATGAACTAACAGAGGAAGCCTCTGAAAATAGACAGGATTGATGAGTTGCTTTACTATCTTGATGTACTAAGTCAGTTCAGTCATGTCCAACTCTTTGCCCCTCTATGGACTGTAGCCCTCCAGGCTCTTCTGTTTAGTTTTCAAGTTCCCTGTCCAACTCCCTTTGCCAGGCAGACTCTACTGGAGTAGCTCCAGGCCTCTCCTGGAGGTGACAGGGAGAAATCATAGCAAGGAGATGGTAAATGAGTGTGAGTGGGTGACAGAGTACAACTGTAAAGGCAACAGGTCCTTCAACTGGTCCCTAAATAGAACAGCATACAGTTACTAGAAAACAATTTTAGTTTTCTGTAGTTTCTATTACTGGGTTGCTTAAATAAACAATTAGGAGAATTATATTCTTCATACTTTAAATTTATTAGTATTCATTTAATTTATAATTTATAGCGCATTTCAAGTAAAGTTTACTGAAACCAGGCTAGCTGTCAACAATAGATAAACCTATGTTCTAACAATACTACATAGTTTAAGTTTTTAAATGCTTAAAAATAAAGCAGAATTGACAAAAGTACAAGCGTTTTAGACATTATAAATTACAGGTTTAATTTAGACATCAAAATTGGAATGGGGTGGTAGCAATTAAGAATAAAAAGTAGAGGAAGGGGGCTTCCCTGGTGGTCCAGTGGGTGGGGTCACCGCCTTGCAGTGCAAGGGATGCCAATCAATCCCTGGCCTGGGAGGACCCCATGTGCCATGGAGCGGCTGGACCGATGTGTCCCAACTACCCAGCCAGAGCTCTGGGGCGCATACACCAGGAGCTGGTGCTCTGCAGGGGCAGAGACCACTGCAATGGGAGGCCCACACAGGCCAAGGAGCAAAGATGGATGAAAATAGATAAATGAAAGACCAAGGGAGAGGGCCCAAAAAATAAATAAATAAAAAAGTAGAGGAAGAACTTGTGGTATTAGGTAGGATGGAGAAGAAAGCAAATGAACATTCTTTTACTGTTAGGCATTGCAATACATTTACTGTGCAGTAATCTTAAAAAGTCAAAATACACAAAAAAATTAAAGGCAGTGAAGATGTATGAAAGCACCAAATTTAAAATGAACTAACAGAGGAAGCCTCTGAAAATAGACAGGATTGATGAGTTGCTTTACTATCTTGATGTACTAAGTCAGTTCAGTCATGTCCAACTCTTTGCCCCTCTATGGACTGTAGCCCTCCAGGCTCTTCTGTCCATCAGATTTTCCAGGCAAGAATACTGGAGTAGGTTGCCATGCCCTCCTCCAGGGAATCTTCCCAACCCAGGGATCAAACCTATGTCTCCTACATTGGCAGGCAGATTCTGTACTACTGAGCCACCAGGGAAGCCCTCATGCTTGTTAGACATTCAATTAAAGTTCCATTGTTATTGTCCTGTAAAGATGTTCTTAAGTTGAAGTTGACTGCCTCTATCTCCTGCTGCAACCTACTCCATTTCAATTGCCTGAATCTGGAAAAGGCAAACTATCACTGGGGGAAACATATAAAATCCAGTCCTTATGGTTACTTTATATTCAATATTTGGCATAAAAAAACATATTACAGTTGTGTCAAGAAGCATAAAAGGTAATCAGAAACTAAGAAAAAGAAGTCAATAGAATAGACTGACAGAAAATCCTGGATGTTACAGTTCAAAGAAAAGGAACTTAAAAGTATTGATCATCAATGTGTTCAAGCAAAAGGATTAAAAATGAATGAGTAAAGGATTGAAAAAATGAGGGGAACTTCAACAGAAAATTGGAAACTACAGAAAAAATTAAGTTGGCATGCTGAAGATTGTAAAATGCCACATCTTAAATTAAGAAATTTTTATTATGGTTAACAGCAGACTGGACATAGAAGACATGATTAGTGAGTCAAAAAAGAAAAGAAAAGTAGGAAAAAGTCAAACTGAAGCACAGAGAGAAAGAAAGAAAGAGCCCAGAGAGAATGTCATACGTGAGACACAGTACCCAGTTACATCTATGTTAGATCATTTGACTTTCAGGAGCAGAGAGAGATGTGGCAGAAGAAATGTTTCAGGGAACAGTATCTGAGGAATTTTCAAAATAGATGCAAGTCTTTAATCCACAAGTTTAAGAAGGTCTAGAAACCCTAAAAAAGAAATGCCTAATAGAAATCACACCTACTTTCATCAAAGTCAAGAAAATCTTTCTAAAAAAAGACATCGTAAAAGCCTGGAAACAAAGACATATTGGTACCACTGGGACAGCTTTAAAGAATGGCAGCTAACTTCTCAATTAAATCATGAACTTAAGGGGAAAAAAAGGAATGCTGTTCTTAATGTAACAACAACAAAAAAAACCCTGAGACAAAAGTACACAAGAGAAAACCTGTCAGTATAGAATGAAATACTTAGCAAATATATCCTTCTAAAATAATACATTTTGAAATACATAGAAG
The DNA here is from genome assembly GCA_022376925.1 of Tragulus kanchil. Lineage (NCBI taxonomy): Eukaryota > Metazoa > Chordata > Mammalia > Artiodactyla > Tragulidae > Tragulus > Tragulus kanchil. Next base: position 93,127,755 of record JAIOJX010000006.1, read on the forward strand.
TCTCTAATCACTGTTAGGTACCAGGAACTAACATAGTGTTATAGGTCAATTATGCTTCAAAACAGACAAGAGAAAGGGAGATCATATTTGTGGCTTAGCAGAGGGGGAGGAGAGGGGAGAGGGGTTTACATGATGGCACTTAAAAGGTACAAACTTCCAGCTACAAGATAAGTAAGTACTAGGGATGTAATGTGCAATATAATAAAGACAATTATTAAAACTGTTGTACATTATAAAGGGAAGTGTTGAGAGAGTAAGTAAATCCTAAGAATTCTCACCACAAAGAGAGAAAAACTTTTTCTATCAAGTTGTGTCTATATGAGATGATGGATGTTCACTACACTATTGTGGTAACCATTTCACAGGCTTCCCTGGTGGCTCAGATGGTAAAGAATCTTCCTGCAATGCAGGTAACCTGGGTTCGATCCCTTGTTTGGGAAGATCCCCTGGAGAAGGAAATGGAAATCCACTCCAGTTGGATTTCTTGCCTCAGAAATCCCATGGACAGAGGAGCCTGGTGGGCTACACTCCATGCGACTGCAAACAGTCAAGCACAACTGAGTGACTAACACTTTCAGTTTTCAAGATAAATCTAAGTCAAATTATTGTTGTACACAAATTTATGCAGTGCTGTATGTGAACTATATCTCATTAAAACTTGAAAGAACAAATAAAGGAAAATAAAGATATTCTGAGGGAAAAAGGTGATACAACTTTTTGGTAGCAGCCTACATTATAAGAAACACTAATGGAAAGCCTTGAGCCTGAAAGAACCAGAGATGAAAAGCAAGGATATACCAGAAGGAATGAAGAACACTAGCCTGAGTGAAAATAAGACTGTTGACCATTCAGAGCAACAGTCATGACAAATCAAATAAATCATAACAAGGCAGTATATATAATACATATAAAAGTAAATTCTATGGCAAAAGAAAACAAAAGTGAATCAGATAAACAGGTAAAACTATTTGTAAGATTCTCGAATGTACATAAGAGCCAACTTAAAATAGTTTGTATTAAGGATTCATTTATTTTTATTGAAAGCTCAAAATGAATTGTACTGAGATGAAATGAAAATGTTTATAGAGGTGACAAAATAGGATAATAAAAATATTTATGTATCTAAAAGAAGGCTGCATTGAGGAAAGAATAAAAATATTAAAGAATAAATTGGACAAACAGAAAGAAAGTAGCAAAATAAGTAGCAAATGAGAGAACTATGAAATAGTGATAAGCTACACTCCAACTAGGTGATTTTCATGATATGTATATCTAACAAAAGACTTGTATTCATAGGATATAGGAACTTTTAAAATAAACATTATAAAGTAATCAACCTAAAGAAATATGCAGAAGTCTGGAACAGATACTTTATAAAAGAGGATTCCTAAGTTTCTGATAAGCATATGAAATGGAACATAGCTTCCTAGTGCATAGTGAAAATACTAATCAAAAGCACGTGTGATAATCCAACACTGACAGGACGTTTAAAAGTGAAAAAAGATAACACCAACTATTGTCAAGGATGCACAGAAACCTGACCTCTTACACAGTGGAAGTTTAAATTAGTTCAGTTAGTCTGGAAGACTGCTTGGCAATATCTATGAAAGCTAAACATATGCTTAGCTTAGACCTAGCAACAGTACATCTAACAGGAATTAGGATGTATCTTTGCCAGATGGTATGTACAAGAGTGTTCATAAAAGCTTTATTTATAATCCGTAAAACTGTGAAAATCCAAATTTCCATCTGTAGGATAAATGACAGATAAATTTTCCCTTATCCACACAAAGCAACACTATGGAACAATTAAAACAAATGAACTACTGATAGATATAAAATGGATGAACCCTACAACATTATTTTGAGCAGAAAAGGCCAGACACAAAAAGTAAACAACATATGCTTCCACTTGTACGATGTACAAGGGTAGGTGAAACTCATGGGCATTAAAAAATTTTAAATTAATGGAGCATGCTATTGATTGGAATTGGGTATTAGAGAACTTTCTGATATTGTTGTTTCGGATATATATATGAATGTATATTTTTAAATGTTTATATTTTAAAATTTGCATGTTTTTCTTGTAAGAATAAGCAATATTTAGACTATCATATTGGCCTTTTTTCCCTTTTAACTTTGTTTCTTAACACATGGACTTAATTTTTTTTTTTTTTTATTTAGTTAAAACCACTATGGAGAAAGAAATGCCCACCCACCCCAATATTTTTGCCTGGGAAATCCCATGGACAGAGGAGCCTGTGGGCTACAGTCCATTGGGTCACAAAAGTGTCAGACACAACTTAGTGACTAAACAATAATATGAAAAGAAAAAAACCATCAAATATTCAAAGTCTCATATTCTCTATCATTCTTTTTCTGTGTAAAACCTTCATTGTCTCTGTATACTAGTTTCTTTTATCTCTGTAGTTCTCTTTTTCACACTTAAGTATTTTGTTAATCAGTGTGTGTGTGTATACAAGTGTATGTGTAGGTGTGTACGTTTTTGGTATGAGACTCCACCAACACTTTTTCTCAGAAGTTGTCCAGTTGCACAAATGTATGATTCTGTAGGTGTTATGGCTATTAGTGGAAGTCCTTCAGTCTCTGGCATTCTGATGGCTCCCTTTTTAAAGTACTGTTGTTACATGCGTTTTCTGTTACTATACTTTTGTTTTTCATGTATTCATCAATACTTTAGTGGGGAATTGAAAGAGGCTATACGGGTTTTACTACTAAGAAAAATAAACTGTAGTTGGAAAATTTTACTAAGGTAGTTTTAGTGGTTTTCCATGAACATTATGCTGTTATTATTAAGTCACACTGGTATTCCATTCAAATTTTTTAAAAAATCATTTAGTTGTAATCTATTGGGAATGAATTTCTAGGAGCTGGTCTGTTTCTAGGATGGCTCTGTTCCATGTGTTTTCCTCAAACTTTCTGGTTACTCAGAGCTTTTCTATAGCTTATTCTCTATAAGACTACTGCTAATTTTATTTAATTTAGATGACCAGAGTCAGATACTTCTACCAGCTTTTATAATCTGCCTTTTAAGAAGTTTCTAAAAAGAAAAAAAGACAGTAATTCATCTATGGGTATTTCCTCTCTGTGTCAAGCTATTTTTCTTACTGAAAAAATAGGTTTTAGGTACTGTGGAAAAGGTGAGGGTTTCTTGCTTGCCATGAATTATAAACTCCAACTTATCACTCCAGCTCAAACATGCTTGATGAAAGTACATTTTACTAAGAAAAACATTACTTATATTCAGTAGTGCTACAGATAAGAATAAACTCCCCAGGGGCTTTTTAGAAAATATAGATAGGGCTGCTGGAAGGACATTTGAGTAAATAAGGAAATGTAGTCAAAAGTAGAGAGTAGTTAATATAGAGGTATCTATTATTGCATTCCATAGTTATATACAAATGATCTTAAGATTTATTTTTCTTTTTTGTATTTTTGACCTACGTGTTAACTATTATAGAATGCAATTTTTTTTACTTTATTTATTTATTTATTTATTTATTTATTTATTTTTGTACATGTATGTTCCCAGATCATTCATATGCATATCCCTGGTCCCCCTCCCCCCACCCAGTTCCCCCACTCCCATCCCTCCAGACCATTGCTCCAAGTGGTTGTAGGTACTCCTATTACCCTAGCACAATGACAATAGCTATCTTTTCTACACATGACAGTATAGGTTTCCATGTTACTCCCTCCCACTGTTCGGTCTCCACAATGTCTTTATGTCTATTCTCTGTTTTTTCATGAGTTCACTGCGTGTGTTATCATGACCATCTTACTAGATTCCATATATATGAGTTAGTATACTATACTTGTCTTTCTCTTTTTGACTTACTTCACTTTTTATGATAGGTTCTAGAGCCAGCCACCTCATTAGGACTGAGTCTTCTGCATTTCTTTTAACAGCTGAGTAGTATTCCATTGTATATATGTACCAGAGCTTCTGGATCCATTCATTTGTCGATGGACATCTAGGTTGCTTCCATGTTCTGGCTATTGTATAGACTACTGCTAATGGCTCTGTTCCATGTGTTTTCCTCAAACTTTCTGGTTACTCAGAGCTTTTCTATAGCTTATTCTCTATAAGACTACTGCTAATTTTATTTAATTTAGATGACCAGAGTCAGATACTTCTACCAGCTTTTATAATCTGCCTTTTAAGAAGTTTCTAAAAAGAAAAAAAGACAGTAATTCATCTATGGGTATTTCCTCTCTGTGTCAAGCTATTTTTCTTACTGAAAAAATAGGTTTTAGGTACTGTGGAAAAGGTGAGGGTTTCTTGCTTGCCATGAATTATAAACTCCAACTTATCACTCCAGCTCAAACATGCTTGATGAAAGTACATTTTACTAAGAAAAACATTACTTATATTCAGTAGTGCTACAGATAAGAATAAACTCCCCAGGGGCTTTTTAGAAAATATAGATAGGGCTGCTGGAAGGACATTTGAGTAAATAAGGAAATGTAGTCAAAAGTAGAGAGTAGTTAATATAGAGGTATCTATTATTGCATTCCATAGTTATATACAAATGATCTTAAGATTTATTTTTCTTTTTTGTATTTTTGACCTACGTGTTAACTATTATAGAATGCAATTTTTTTTACTTTATTTATTTATTTATTTATTTATTTATTTATTTTTGTACATGTATGTTCCCAGATCATTCATATGCATATCCCTGGTCCCCCTCCCCCCACCCAGTTCCCCCACTCCCATCCCTCCAGACCATTGCTCCAAGTGGTTGTAGGTACTCCTATTACCCTAGCACAATGACAATAGCTATCTTTTCTACACATGACAGTATAGGTTTCCATGTTACTCCCTCCCACTGTTCGGTCTCCACAATGTCTTTATGTCTATTCTCTGTTTTTTCATGAGTTCACTGCGTGTGTTATCATGACCATCTTACTAGATTCCATATATATGAGTTAGTATACTATACTTGTCTTTCTCTTTTTGACTTACTTCACTTTTTATGATAGGTTCTAGAGCCAGCCACCTCATTAGGACTGAGTCTTCTGCATTTCTTTTAACAGCTGAGTAGTATTCCATTGTATATATGTACCAGAGCTTCTGGATCCATTCATTTGTCGATGGACATCTAGGTTGCTTCCATGTTCTGGCTATTGTATAGAGAGCTGCAATGAACATTGGGGTACAGGTGCCTCTTTCAGTTTTGATTTCATCAGGATATAGGACTAATAGTGGGATTGCTGGGTCATAGGGTGCTTCTATTTTTAGTTTTTTAAGGAATCTCCATATTGTCTTCCATAGAGGTTGTATTAATTTACATTCCCACCAGCAATGCAAGAGGGTTCCCTTTTCTCCACACTCTCTCCAGCATTTATTGTCTGTCGATTTGTTGATGATGGCCATTCTGACGGGTGTGAGGTGGTATCTCATTGTGGTTTTAATTTGCATTTCTCTGATAATAAGCGAGGTTGAGCATCGTTTCATGTATTTTGGGGCCATTTGTATGTCCTCTTTGGAGAGGCGTCTCTTTAGATCTTTTTCCCATTTTTTGATTGGGCTGCTCATTTTCCCTGTGCTGAGTTGTCTGAGTTGCTTGTAGATTTTGGAGATTAATTCTTTGTCTGTTGTTTCATTTGCTATGATTTTTCTCCCACTCTGTGGGCTGTCTGTTGAACTTTTTTGTAATTTCTTTTGCTGTACAAAAGCTTTTAAGTTTCATAAGGTCCTATATGTTCATTTTTCTTTTCAGTTCTGCTATTTTAGTTGGTGGGTCAGAGAAGATCTTGCTTTGATTTATGTCCTTGAGGGTTTTGCCTATATTCCCCTCTAAGAGTTTGAGGGTTTCTGGTCTTACATTTAGGTCTTTAATCCATTTTGAGTTGATCTTAGTGTATGGTGTCAGGGAATGTTCCAGTTTCATTTTTTTGCATGTAGCTGTCCAATTCTCCCAGCACCACTTGTTAAAGAGGCTGTCTTTGTCCCATTTTATAGTTTCTCCTCCTTTATCAAAAATAAGGTACCCATAGGTGCGTGGGTTGATCTCTGGGTTCTCAATCTTGTTCCACTGATCTATAGTTCTGTTTTTGTGCCAGTACCATACTGTCTTGATAACTGTTGCTTTGTAGTAGAGTCTGAAGTTAGGGAGGCTGATCCCTCCAACTCCATTTTTCTTCCTCAGGATTGCTTTGGCTATTTGAGGTCTTCTGTGTTTCCATATGAACTGTGTTATTATTTGGTCTAGTTCTGTGAAAAATGTCAGTGGTAGTTGAATAGGTATTGCATTGAATCTGTAGATGATATTTGGAAGTATGGTCATTTTCACAATATTGATTCTTCCAATCCAGGAACATGGAATATCTCTCCATCTGTTTAAGTCTTCTTTAATGTCTCTCATGAGTGTCTTGTAATTTTCTGTGTACAATTCTTTTGTTTCTTTGGGTAGGTTTATTCCTAGATATTTGATTCTTTTGGTTGCAATGGTGAAGGGGATTGCCTCTTTGATTTCATTTTCTGATTTTTCATTGTTTGTGTATAGGAATGCCAGTGACTTCTGTGTGTTGACTTTATATCCTGCAACTTTGCTGAATTCATTGATTAGCTCTAGTAGCTTTGTAACCGTGTCTTTGGGATTTTCTATGTATAATATCATGTCGTCTGCAAAAAGAGAGAGCTTGACTTCTTCCTTTCCAATCTAGATTCCTTTGATTTCTTTCTCTTCTCTTATTGCTGTTGCTAGGACTTCCAGGACTATGTTGAATAGCAGTGGTGAAAGTGGGCACCCCTGTCTTGTTCCTGATCTTAGAGGGAATGCTTTCAGTTTTTCACCATTAACAATAATGTTCGCTGTAGGCTTCTCATAGATGACTTTTATTATGTTGAGATAGGTTCCTTCTATGCCCATTTTCTGAAGAGTTTTGATCATAAATGGATGTTGTACTTTGTCGAAGACTTTTTCTGCATCTATTGAAGTGATCATGTGATTTTTGTCAGAATGCAAATTTGATAGGATTTTTTAAAGTATTATTTCTCTTTAGTGTAGCAGATAGATTAAACTTTAGACAAATATGAGTTCAATTCTCAGTTCTAGTGTTTTCCTGAGCAAGTTGTTTTGTCTCTATTCTTAGTTTTGTTATCTTTAAAATAAGGATAATAACAGTGCTTCCCTCATTGAGAATAATAATGAAGTGATACATACATATATGCATATTTATGTACAAAATGACACCTGTTGACAGATAAGATTCTATAGGCATGGGACGCAAGAATGCTTTTCCTGAACTAGAGCAAGGAACAAATCCCGAGCAGAGAGATCACATCAGGGTGCTTATGGGAAAGACGGAGCTATAGTAACAAGTTGAAATGGAGAATCTTATAAAATAATTTCCATAGAAATGTTTCCATGGAAATCAGTCAAAGAGTTTTTAAAGACTATATGTCAGTAAGACCTCCAATAGGAGAAAGAAAAGCAGTTAGAGAAAGAATTAGGGAAGGACATTTCAGACAAAAAGGAGTAGGGAAGGAAGAATATTACTACCAAAGAGGGTAAAACCAACTGAAAAAATTCACTTAGCCCCACTGGTTAGGGGTTGTCACTAACTTCTTTAGTAAAGAGGAACTGGAAAGGAGGTTGGATCTTCTGAATATTACTTTTGGTTGCATAGGACTTTTTTTGATTTCATTGTTTGTGTATAGGAATGCCAGTGACTTCTGTGTGTTGACTTTATATCCTGCAACTTTGCTGAATTCATTGATTAGCTCTAGTAGCTTTGTAACCGTGTCTTTGGGATTTTCTATGTATAATATCATGTCGTCTGCAAAAAGAGAGAGCTTGACTTCTTCCTTTCCAATCTAGATTCCTTTGATTTCTTTCTCTTCTCTTATTGCTGTTGCTAGGACTTCCAGGACTATGTTGAATAGCAGTGGTGAAAGTGGGCACCCCTGTCTTGTTCCTGATCTTAGAGGGAATGCTTTCAGTTTTTCACCATTAACAATAATGTTCGCTGTAGGCTTCTCATAGATGACTTTTATTATGTTGAGATAGGTTCCTTCTATGCCCATTTTCTGAAGAGTTTTGATCATAAATGGATGTTGTACTTTGTCGAAGACTTTTTCTGCATCTATTGAAGTGATCATGTGATTTTTGTCAGAATGCAAATTTGATAGGATTTTTTAAAGTATTATTTCTCTTTAGTGTAGCAGATAGATTAAACTTTAGACAAATATGAGTTCAATTCTCAGTTCTAGTGTTTTCCTGAGCAAGTTGTTTTGTCTCTATTCTTAGTTTTGTTATCTTTAAAATAAGGATAATAACAGTGCTTCCCTCATTGAGAATAATAATGAAGTGATACATACATATATGCATATTTATGTACAAAATGACACCTGTTGACAGATAAGATTCTATAGGCATGGGACGCAAGAATGCTTTTCCTGAACTAGAGCAAGGAACAAATCCCGAGCAGAGAGATCACATCAGGGTGCTTATGGGAAAGACGGAGCTATAGTAACAAGTTGAAATGGAGAATCTTATAAAATAATTTCCATAGAAATGTTTCCATGGAAATCAGTCAAAGAGTTTTTAAAGACTATATGTCAGTAAGACCTCCAATAGGAGAAAGAAAAGCAGTTAGAGAAAGAATTAGGGAAGGACATTTCAGACAAAAAGGAGTAGGGAAGGAAGAATATTACTACCAAAGAGGGTAAAACCAACTGAAAAATTCACTTAGCCCCACTGGTTAGGGGTTGTCACTAACTTCTTTAGTAAAGAGGAACTGGAAAGGAGGTTGGATCTTCTGCTGACCTTCCAATACTTCTCCACTGTAGCTACATAGAGTGACCCGTACACAATCATAGGATTGGTGCATAGGGATCATACGCTCCCCATGTCTCAAGAGAAGAAAGAAGTTTGTGTTCTTTAGAAACTGGATAGACTTTCTGATGATGGCCATTCTGACTGGTGTGAGATCATACCTCATTGTAGTTTTGATTTCCATTTCTCTAATAAGGAACCAAGTTGAGCATCTTTTCACGCGTTTATGAGCCATCTATATGTCTTCTTTGGAGAAATAACTGTTTAAATCTTCTGCCCACTTTTTGTTTTTCTGGTATGAAGCTTTATGAGCTGCTTGTGTATTCTGGAGATTAATTATTTGTCAGCTGTTTCATTTGCTATTATTTTCTTCTATTCTGAGGGCTGTCTTTTCACTTTGCTTATAATTTCCCTGGCTGTGCAAAAGCTTTGAAGTTTAATTAGGTCCCCACTTGTTTATTTTTGTTTTTATTTCCATTACTGTAGGCGGTGGGTCACTGAGGATCTTGCTGTGGTTTATGTCAAAGAGTCTTCTGCCTGTTTTCCTGTAAGAGTTTTATAGTTTCTGGCCTTATATTTAGGTCTTTCTTTAATCCATTTTGAATTTATGTTTGCATATGGTGTTAGGAAGTATTCTGATTTCATCCTTTTACATATAGCTGCTCATTTTAGAAAAATAAAAAAAGATTAAAACTATAGGCATGGGACGCAAGAATGCTTTTCCTGAACTAGAGCAAGGAACAAATCCCGAGCAGAGAGATCACATCAGGGTGCTTATGGGAAAGACGGAGCTATAGTAACAAGTTGAAATGGAGAATCTTATAAAATAATTTCCATAGAAATGTTTCCATGGAAATCAGTCAAAGAGTTTTTAAAGACTATATGTCAGTAAGACCTCCAATAGGAGAAAGAAAAGCAGTTAGAGAAAGAATTAGGGAAGGACATTTCAGACAAAAAGGAGTAGGGAAGGAAGAATATTACTACCAAAGAGGGTAAAACCAACTGAAAAAATTCACTTAGCCCCACTGGTTAGGGGTTGTCACTAACTTCTTTAGTAAAGAGGAACTGGAAAGGAGGTTGGATCTTCTGCTGACCTTCCAATACTTCTCCACTGTAGCTACATAGAGTGACCCGTACACAATCATAGGATTGGTGCATAGGGATCATACGCTCCCCATGTCTCAAGAGAAGAAAGAAGTTTGTGTTCTTTAGAAACTGGATAGACTTTCTGATGATGGCCATTCTGACTGGTGTGAGATCATACCTCATTGTAGTTTTGATTTCCATTTCTCTAATAAGGAACCAAGTTGAGCATCTTTTCACGCGTTTATGAGCCATCTATATGTCTTCTTTGGAGAAATAACTGTTTAAATCTTCTGCCCACTTTTTGTTTTTCTGGTATGAAGCTTTATGAGCTGCTTGTGTATTCTGGAGATTAATTATTTGTCAGCTGTTTCATTTGCTATTATTTTCTTCTATTCTGAGGGCTGTCTTTTCACTTTGCTTATAATTTCCCTGGCTGTGCAAAAGCTTTGAAGTTTAATTAGGTCCCCACTTGTTTATTTTTGTTTTTATTTCCATTACTGTAGGCGGTGGGTCACTGAGGATCTTGCTGTGGTTTATGTCAAAGAGTCTTCTGCCTGTTTTCCTGTAAGAGTTTTATAGTTTCTGGCCTTATATTTAGGTCTTTCTTTAATCCATTTTGAATTTATGTTTGCATATGGTGTTAGGAAGTATTCTGATTTCATCCTTTTACATATAGCTGCTCATTTTCTCCCAGCACCACTTACTGCATTCAAATTGGTTCTAATGAGGTGGACGAACCTAGAGCCTATCACACAAAAGTGAAGTAAGTCAGAAAGAGAAAAATGAATACTGTATTTTAATGCATATATATGGAATCTAGAAATATGGTACTGATGAACCTATCTACAGGGCAGCAGTAGGGATGCAGAGATAGACAAGAAAGTTTTGGACACAGCTGGGGAGAGAAGGTGGGATGATTTGAGAGAGTAGCACTGAAACATATACATTATCCAATGTAAGGTAGTCAGTCAGTGGGAATTTGGGCTTCCCTGGCAACTCAGATGGTAGAGTCTCCTTGCAAATGGGTGGATGGGTGGGGCGCAATGGGTTTGATCCCTGGGTGGTGGGGAAGATCCCCTGGAGACGGGAATAGCAACCCACACCTGTATGCTTGCCTGGAGAACTCCATGGACAGAAGAGCCTGGCAGACTACAGTCCACGAGGTCACAAAGAGTCAGAGACAGCTGAGCGACTAACACACACAGTGGAAATTTGATGTATGACACAGGCAACCGAAAGCTGGTGCTCTGTGACAACCTACAGGGAGGGGTGGGAGACAAGAGGAAGGAGACACATGTATACCTATGGCTGATTCATGCTGATGTATGGAAACCATCAAAATACGGTACAGTAATTATCCTCCAAATCAAATTTTAAAAAATTAAAGAAGAAACTGGGTAGAACTGTGAATGATGTAAACTTGGCTATAAAAATTGTGAATGAGCTGCTTGTGTATTCTGGAGATTAATTATTTGTCAGCTGTTTCATTTGCTATTATTTTCTTCTATTCTGAGGGCTGTCTTTTCACTTTGCTTATAATTTCCCTGGCTGTGCAAAAGCTTTGAAGTTTAATTAGGTCCCCACTTGTTTATTTTTGTTTTTATTTCCATTACTGTAGGCGGTGGGTCACTGAGGATCTTGCTGTGGTTTATGTCAAAGAGTCTTCTGCCTGTTTTCCTGTAAGAGTTTTATAGTTTCTGGCCTTATATTTAGGTCTTTCTTTAATCCATTTTGAATTTATGTTTGCATATGGTGTTAGGAAGTATTCTGATTTCATCCTTTTACATATAGCTGCTCATTTTTCCCAGCACCACTTACTGCATTCAAATTGGTTCTAATGAGGTGGACGAACCTAGAGCCTATCACACAAAAGTGAAGTAAGTCAGAAAGAGAAAAATGAATACTGTATTTTAATGCATATATATGGAATCTAGAAATATGGTACTGATGAACCTATCTACAGGGCAGCAGTAGGGATGCAGAGATAGACAAGAAAGTTTTGGACACAGCTGGGGAGAGAAGGTGGGATGATTTGAGAGAGTAGCACTGAAACATATACATTATCCAATGTAAGGTAGTCAGTCAGTGGGAATTTGGGCTTCCCTGGCAACTCAGATGGTAGAGTCTCCTTGCAAATGGGTGGATGGGGGGGGCGCAATGGGTTTGATCCCTGGGTGGTGGGGAAGATCCCCTGGAGACGGGAATAGCAACCCACACCTGTATGCTTGCCTGGAGAACTCCATGGACAGAAGAGCCTGGCAGACTACAGTCCACGAGGTCACAAAGAGTCAGAGACAGCTGAGCGACTAACACACACAGTGGAAATTTGATGTATGACACAGGCAACCGAAAGCTGGTGCTCTGTGACAACCTACAGGGAGGGGTGGGAGACAAGAGGAAGGAGACACATGTATACCTATGGCTGATTCATGCTGATGTATGGAAACCATCAAAATACGGTACAGTAATTATCCTCCAAATCAAATTTTAAAAAATTAAAGAAGAAACTGGGTAGAACTGTGAATGATGTAAACTTGGCTATAAAAATTGTGAAACGCAAGTCACAATCCTGTGTATTCACAAAGATTTTTCTCATGAAAATAAAAAATAAAAGCAAAGGAATTGAATAAGCATTGGAGGATTCTGGACAGGAGTTAGCAGTGCTTAAAAGCAAGAGAGAAGCAAATGTAGTTTCACACCAGGCTTCTGTGATTTCTGAATTTCACTGGGCGGTCCCTTCCCACACCTCAGCATCCCTCTCCTCCATCATTGCTGAATTAGGAACTGACATGAGCTTGCCACAGTCTTATTTTTCTAAGAACTGACATTTAAATGTAATGAAAAATCAGCACTTACTATCTCAGTCATTTCACAAAATAATGGACCAACAGAAAAACCATAGCATAGATGTGAGCTCAGGAGGGAGATGCATTATAGAAAATTCCCTTCGTTGTTCCTATTTTCCTCACATTGGTGCTGGTGACAACTTCTCTCTAGACTGGAATTAGTTCATGGGCCAGGATTTCAGCCTCACTGCTCCAGTGTTCTCTTTTGTCCTAGCACCATGATAATAAAGACACTGTAGCACCATCTAAAACATTTCACTACTTTGCAAATGCATATTGGGTGCTTGTTACACAATGTGAGATAAATCAGTCTTAACAAATCCTTTTTGATTTTAACAAACCTTAACCTTTGTACTGGGACTTACAGATCAGTATTGACCCTACCTAGTTATTAAGAGTCAAGGTTCCTTTGGATCTGCTGCAAGTAAAACTGACCAAACCTTTTGTTTAAAATCCCTATTATGTCACTTACAACACTAAATTGCAATTTTTGTTGCCATGACAATCTCCCTAACTAGATACTAAATCCCTTGAGGGCAGGATCGAGGTTTCCTCATCTTGTTACCCTTAGAACTAAAGCCATGTTTGGTATGTTGTGAATCCTTGTAAATATCTATGAAATGGCTCTGTTTAGTTTATTTCTCCTGAGACATCATAATTCTACAACAAATCCTTGCTACTGTTCTATAGTTTATTGATGGAAGTTAGGAATTGGCTCCATCCTTCAACATTCACTTGTTCACTGTTCAGATATACATAAAACCCTTGTCACATGCCTTCCACTGTGCTAATTGCTAAAGACAATCAAAATAACCAGCATGCAGTTCTTTCCTTCTGAGATGTTAATACAAGTTCCTTTCTTGAGCTCACACTAGCTTTTTAGCACACTGCCAATATCCTGAATGATAGAACTAGTCTGAAATCTTAATAGAACGAACCTTTACTCTCTTATGTTTTTCTTATCCTTCTAAGAGGCAATACCCACTCTACATAAGAGCCCTCCATGCTAACAGATGACAGCCAGAATCCTCATAACACAGTTTCTTTAAATGGAGTCTTAGCTTTGTCCACTTGATATGAAATAATAGATCTGCTTACTATTGCAAGTCTTGTTATATTTGCTGTTCTCCTGTGCAAACCCTTCCAGCCGGCACTGAAAGCGATGCTGCCAAAATTCTTGAAACCAAGGGTTTCGGAGGTTTGTTTCTGGCCGGAGCTTCAGATAATAATCATCAAACCACTTGACATCAGGAGACTGGAGTTTGATTGTGATTCCACCAACAGCTTCTCGCTGATATCCATCTGTCACATCATACCTGTCAGCCCAGCCATCACTGCAGGGAAACAGAAAACCTCATCAGCTCAGAACAGTTACTGTAGAAGAAACTGATGCTGTTTGCTATCAATTTGAAAACATTCATCATTAAATAGCACTCAGGCAACACTGTAGTCCTACGTTATGCTACGTGATTATTGAGACAGCAACTTGGTAGGATAAAAAGTGCAAAACACCATGGAAACTTTGCATCTAAGAACACTGGAAGGTACCAGTCTCACATACCTTGAACTGCAGAGAATATGCTTTTGGCAGAATTTTACTGGCTGTAAAATACAGTATAAAGCATGAAAGCTGCATAATATCACTGTTCACACTATTTAGTGAACATTTAATAGCCAGGTCAAGTTAATTTTAAGTATTTTTTCCTTTACTTAATAATAAATTGTGATAGCATCATAATTCTACAACAAATCCTTGCTACTGTTCTATAGTTTATTGATGGAAGTTAGGAATTGGCTCCATCCTTCAACATTCACTTGTTCACTGTTCAGATATACATAAAACCCTTGTCACATGCCTTCCACTGTGCTAATTGCTAAAGACAATCAAAATAACCAGCATGCAGTTCTTTCCTTCTGAGATGTTAATACAAGTTCCTTTCTTGAGCTCACACTAGCTTTTTAGCACACTGCCAATATCCTGAATGATAGAACTAGTCTGAAATCTTAATAGAACGAACCTTTACTCTCTTATGTTTTTCTTATCCTTCTAAGAGGCAATACCCACTCTACATAAGAGCCCTCCATGCTAACAGATGACAGCCAGAATCCTCATAACACAGTTTCTTTAAATGGAGTCTTAGCTTTGTCCACTTGATATGAAATAATAGATCTGCTTACTATTGCAAGTCTTGTTATATTTGCTGTTCTCCTGTGCAAACCCTTCCAGCCGGCACTGAAAGCGATGCTGCCAAAATTCTTGAAACCAAGGGTTTCGGAGGTTTGTTTCTGGCCGGAGCTTCAGATAATAATCATCAAACCACTTGACATCAGGAGACTGGAGTTTGATTGTGATTCCACCAACAGCTTCTCGCTGATATCCATCTGTCACATCATACCTGTCAGCCCAGCCATCACTGCAGGGAAACAGAAAACCTCATCAGCTCAGAACAGTTACTGTAGAAGAAACTGATGCTGTTTGCTATCAATTTGAAAACATTCATCATTAAATAGCACTCAGGCAACACTGTAGTCCTACGTTATGCTACGTGATTATTGAGACAGCAACTTGGTAGGATAAAAAGTGCAAAACACCATGGAAACTTTGCATCTAAGAACACTGGAAGGTACCAGTCTCACATACCTTGAACTGCAGAGAATATGCTTTTGGCAGAATTTTACTGGCTGTAAAATACAGTATAAAGCATGAAAGCTGCATAATATCACTGTTCACACTATTTAGTGAACATTTAATAGCCAGGTCAAGTTAATTTTAAGTATTTTTTTCCTTTACTTAATAATAAATTGTGATAGTGATCACAAAGTAAAAATGAAAAATATTTAAAAAATATACCTAATATTAATTTTACCACCATATGATATTCATTTTTTCCCTACATTTTACACGTGATGATGATGATGTGTGTGAGTGTTTGGGAGGTCAGTCTTTCTAACACTTTGTGATCCTATGGACTGTAGCCCGCCAGGCTCCTCTGTGGGATTTTCCAGGCAGGAATACTGAAGAGGACTG
This sequence comes from Tragulus kanchil, assembly GCA_022376925.1. Classification (NCBI taxonomy): domain Eukaryota; kingdom Metazoa; phylum Chordata; class Mammalia; order Artiodactyla; family Tragulidae; genus Tragulus; species Tragulus kanchil. The sequence goes on from JAIOJX010000006.1 coordinate 93,143,522, forward strand.
CCATTTCCTACTTGAGGGGATTTTCCTGAGAGGTTATCTTTCTGATTATGGTCATTCTATTAAACATTGATTCATCAGAGCCCAAACTGAAGTCCTTAGAGTCCATATCCTCTTTCCTATCCCATGGTCCTTCTCTCATAAGGATACATTTAAAATACACCCATGAAATCACGTTTTACATTAGAGTCACTGAAAGGACTTCTTAACAATAGGCCCTCAAAGACAGTGACAGGAATCATACTCCTCCATGTTAATATCATTCTGAGCACTGATCACTCAAAGCAATCTGGAAGTTTCAAAAGAAAAGAGTTTGAAATTGGAGAGTTCCTTATATGGAACAGTGTAAGAGTACAATAGAGTAAGGGAAAGTGTCTAAGCTTATTTAGAAAAAGCATGAGATAAAATGTTGGAGATAAAAGACATGAAAAAGTGTTTCTATCAAATCTGGACACACCTTGGGGCTTTCAGCAAGCATGGCTCAGACGTTCCCCCTCCCCACTGTCATCTGGAATATGCACAGCCTAGGCTGTGGAGACCCAGTGGCACCAGCCTTCCTTTGAAGAGACACAAGTGCCCTTTCAGGAGAAGTAAAGAAAGTCAGGGGAGATTTAACAATGAAAAAAGACTAACAACAAAGGAGGAAGAGATGACATGGAGACAGTGGAGAGAAGAGCAGAATGGAGCCTCCTGAAGGTGAGGCCGGAAAGGGTTTAGAGAGAAGCTAGGTGAGGGCCAGGGGGTCCTGGGGAAAAGGTGAGTGAAAGGGTGTACATTAAAAGTCATTATTTATCTCATCAATATTGAGATATTTCTATTTATTGGAATGTTCATTTATTTTCTCCCAATGCATTTTTGTTCTTTATACTTTTTATTTTGATAAGCACAGTCATACTTCAATAGTTTGCATATAAGATCTGTGCCAGAGATGGTATTATGTAAGTAATTAATTAGGATAAATTTAAAAAATAAGTAAGAAAAAAAAAAAATGTTCTTTTTCCAGTATGCGCTGCTATCGCAACTCTGACTTAAAAACTGATAATGAGACTTGTTCCAAAGGTCACAGATTACTCATTAAGGTATCATAGGGGCTTGAGATAACTTGAGATATTTCATAAGGCCTAGAGGAGGAGAAAACAAACAAATAAACAGAAAAATAAGCCATTCCTTCCCTCCAAGACCTCCTTGACAAGAAAAGATTTTATTAAAAATGATCTATGTTGAAACTTCAAAAACTTTTGTGGCAAATCAGGAAAAAAAAAAAAAAAAAAAGGAATGCAGTATGTTTTGTCCCCATATTGAATGTGGTTCCTTCACACATTGTCTTCCCTCCGGTTTCTCATTTTCAGCTGCAGAGATTTTATTTAAAGCTGACAAGCTGAAATGAAGTGGGCTTGTTTGCTTCATTTTGTCGCTCTGTTTTGGAGGGTTTATTATGTCTCTGATAGGAGAGTGTGGGTCTCCCTGGCCCTCAAGGAGGCACATGGGCGTGCTGCAGAGGGGATAGGAAGCCCTGTTTGTCAAGCAGAGCCCTGTTCTCCAAGGAAGTGGAAATTTAAATTGCTCCTTTTGTTAATGCTAGCTTGCTCTTATGTAATGCTGTGATTATGAATATTACATAAGAAATGTAACATTATAATGGGTCCAATTTACCCTTCACAATTCATTCACTGAATGTGATGGGGATTGTAAAAAGCCTGGCTTGATAAACTTTTCTTGGAGGTAATACTGCCATTAAAATGAAGTAGGACCAGTTTGTTAATTTACTCATCTCTCACCATGTTCGTCAGCTTTTTTCTTTTTTATTAGTCAGAAGTTAATTTCTACATTTAATTTAGCAAAACATCAAAACATTTTTTCTATTAATCCATAAGTGAGGTGATTTTCAAAACACCTTTGTTCCAAATATTTCCATTCAACAGAAAAATAAAAATCAAAATGTAGTTTGTGTGTAAACAGAAAATTCTAATATCTGTGGGACAGAGAAGGGTTATTCTATTTAAGGCTATCAGGGAATATTTGGCATGTAAGTCTCAAGAAAGTTAAATCCATATTGGCTACATTAGATGGTGCTATATTGAATTTAGCTTATTAAATATTAACATTTTCATCAGAATGTGCTTTTAAGATTTGCTTTCAGACGATAGGGTATCTCTAAGTCAGAATAAAAAAGCCAAAAATGAATAGCCAAGAAAAACTTGAGCTTACCTTTCTCTTATCTAATGCTTTCCACTGCATTGTTAGAGTGGACTCTCAAGATTCTGCCACTACTTTAATGCTTTGGGGTGACCTCTGTATCTGTGTGTGCTTAGTCATGTCTGACTCTGTGTGACCCCATGGACTGTAGCCCGCCAGGCTCCTCTGTCCTTGAGATTTCCCAGGCAAGAATACTGGAGTGGGTTGCCATGTCCTCCTCCATGGGATCTTCCTGACCCAGGGATCACACCCTTATCTTTTGGGTCTCTTGCATTGGCAGATGAATTCTTTACTACTGTGCCACCTGGGTGACAGATATTTTACTAAATCTGAGAAAAAAGTGGGAGGAAATAAGGAAAGAAACAAAGTATAGCACATTTTAAGGCAGTTTTATAGATTTTGTATCTATTCTTCCTATCTATCTATCTTCTATCTATCTATCTGTCTGGCTCCTTGTGCATCCCTCTTTCCGTCTATCCATCCAGTTTTTCTCTCTTGTAATCAGTGGATATTTTACCCATCTCCTTATAATCCATTTCATTACTTTCTCTTCAATTCTTTGATATAAAGTCATTGCTCATTATTTGTAGATTCCAAATTTGCACATTCACCTCTCTGCTAAAATGCAACCCTCATTTCAGTATTCATGCCACTTTCATGATCATTCTCAGACATGCACAGAGTGGTGAAAAGTTTGAGTCTCTTGATGTGCATGTTCCCAGCGGAGGCTGAAAAAGGTGAACCTCTGCTTTCTTGGTTCAGGTTTGATACTATAAAGAAGTGTTCTTTTCATTGTCTATTAAGTGCCAAGGTTTTGTACTTTTTGTGTGTTTTTAGCACGGAAACATATACATTGCCATATCTAAAACAGATAGCCAGTGGGAGTTTGATGTATGACAAAGGATACTCAAAACCAGTGCTCTGTGACAACCTGGAGGCATGGAGTGGGGAGGGAGGTGAAAAGGGGGTTCATTCAGAAAGCAGGGCATCCATGTACGCCTATGGCCAATTCATGTTGATGTATAGAAAAATCCATCACAATATTGTAAAGTAATTATCCTCCAATTAAATTTTAAAAATTGATTTTGCTGTTTTAAATACCCTCAAGTATACAATACTGATATATTATCGAGAGTTCCCAAGAACAAGAAATCTGTGATACGCCTTAAAAAGAAAACCAGCTGCATTTGGACAGGAGTTAAATGCTGTCTTCTGTGAACTGAATAGTAATTCATCAATCATATATAAAGTATTTTTAGATGGAACATCCATAAACAAGGTTATATATTAGCTAGTTGAAGAAAAATATTGTGACTAGAGGCTCGTGGTGATTTAAAGCTGTATTTCCTCTAGGAGTAATGATCTACTAGTATTCACTCATTCAGTGGTTGGTGCCTATTTATAGGACATAACTACTGTGAATAACAAACCTATTTATGAATTCTTTCCTACTGTGCCACCTGGGTGACAGATATTTTACTAAATCTGAGAAAAAAGTGGGAGGAAATAAGGAAAGAAACAAAGTATAGCACATTTTAAGGCAGTTTTATAGATTTTGTATCTATTCTTCCTATCTATCTATCTTCTATCTATCTATCTGTCTGGCTCCTTGTGCATCCCTCTTTCCGTCTATCCATCCAGTTTTTCTCTCTTGTAATCAGTGGATATTTTACCCATCTCCTTATAATCCATTTCATTACTTTCTCTTCAATTCTTTGATATAAAGTCATTGCTCATTATTTGTAGATTCCAAATTTGCACATTCACCTCTCTGCTAAAATGCAACCCTCATTTCAGTATTCATGCCACTTTCATGATCATTCTCAGACATGCACAGAGTGGTGAAAAGTTTGAGTCTCTTGATGTGCATGTTCCCAGCGGAGGCTGAAAAAGGTGAACCTCTGCTTTCTTGGTTCAGGTTTGATACTATAAAGAAGTGTTCTTTTCATTGTCTATTAAGTGCCAAGGTTTTGTACTTTTTGTGTGTTTTTAGCACGGAAACATATACATTGCCATATCTAAAACAGATAGCCAGTGGGAGTTTGATGTATGACAAAGGATACTCAAAACCAGTGCTCTGTGACAACCTGGAGGCATGGAGTGGGGAGGGAGGTGAAAAGGGGGTTCATTCAGAAAGCAGGGCATCCATGTACGCCTATGGCCAATTCATGTTGATGTATAGAAAAATCCATCACAATATTGTAAAGTAATTATCCTCCAATTAAATTTTAAAAATTGATTTTGCTGTTTTAAATACCCTCAAGTATACAATACTGATATATTATCGAGAGTTCCCAAGAACAAGAAATCTGTGATACGCCTTAAAAAGAAAACCAGCTGCATTTGGACAGGAGTTAAATGCTGTCTTCTGTGAACTGAATAGTAATTCATCAATCATATATAAAGTATTTTTAGATGGAACATCCATAAACAAGGTTATATATTAGCTAGTTGAAGAAAAATATTGTGACTAGAGGCTCGTGGTGATTTAAAGCTGTATTTCCTCTAGGAGTAATGATCTACTAGTATTCACTCATTCAGTGGTTGGTGCCTATTTATAGGACATAACTACTGTGAATAACAAAAATTCAGTGGGTATATACATATATGTATGTAAAATTGGATGTTGTTATAGTCAGGTTTTCAATTTCTTGAGTTGTGTTTGTTGTTGTAATAGAAACAGTAATTTGGGCATTTGAAACAGGAAAAAAAAAAAAACAACAAAAAAAACTTTCTTAGGCTGACATAACTAAAAGAGAAATCTTCAATATGTACCCAGTCTCAAAACACTTCCTCAGTAGAAACTTTAGGTTGCTGTAAATCTTCCTTGCTTGTAGACAGTTTTAATGACATGCTCATCTAACGAGCATTTACTTGCATTTTCTTCCCCATACTGCATTACAAAATATATATACTCTTACTCTGTGGTCTACCCTTTCCCCTTTCTCCTCTCAACCCCCAATATCCATTATATTCTCATAATTAACAACTCATGAAATTTTACTTTTTTTCTACAGAAGGTTTTTGTTTAAAATGAAATTGACTCTGGAATTCTCTTGCCAAAACTCATCTTCTATGTCTCTATAATTTTCCTTCCTTTCTTCAGCATTTGTTAAAAACCTACCTATCTTAGACAAAATGAGTTTGTGGCAATAAACAGTTTCTATATCTCAGTGATTTAAAACAAAAATGTATTTCTTGCTGAGCCTTTAGGTTCACTGCAGATGGCCTACAGATGTGCTCCACATCACCTTCATTTTACGACACAGTCTGGGAGAGTGGTTTCCTTCAGGGACACGGCTTATGCTGTTGTAGGGAAAAACAGAGAGTGCACTCAATCCATGCAGTGGCTCTAAGGTGCTACGGATCCATGCAGTGGTTCTAGACTGAGTTGGACCCATGAAATGGTTCTTAGGTATTCTTTTTTTAAAAAAAAAAAAAAATTAGGATTCTTATGTATTCTGCTGAGAACTGGCACATGTTGCTTCTGCTCACATTTCATGGACAAAGAGTTAGTCAGCCAAATCTGACCTGAATGGGACATGTATGTACAGTTTTTTCCACAGAGGAGATTAGTGCATAGTGTGAAGAAAAATACAGTGTATCACATTTACTGTGTGTTTACATTTACTTAAATTGAGAAAAACATGCTAACTAGGTTTTACTCACTACTCCAGGGGATCACAGTCTAGTGGAGGAATAGGAGAGGAGAACAGACATAAATAAATGATCATATCAAATGAATACTCTTATAGGTATGAACTGATCACAGTGAGAGAGATAAGTAAATAATTGACTGTAGGAAGGTAAGATTTGAAATGAGTTTGAAAAATACAGATAATGGAGTGATAACTGTATTTTGAAATGTTATTTTCTAGATAACGAGAAGGTACTTGTGAATGAGGAAATAGTTAATATTAAGTATTCTGGCCATATAATGTACCTCATAGTGATACTAATGACAAGTAAGCTCACAAACTCAACTTGTTGTTCTTGTTGTTCAGACACTTAGTTGTGTCTGACTCTTTGCGATCCAGTGGACTGCAGCATGCCAGGCGTCCCTGTTCTTCACTGTCTCCTGGAACTTGCTCAAACTCACGTCCACTGAGTTGGTGATACATCCAACCATCTCATCCTCTGTTGTCCCCTTCTCCTTCTATCTCTCCCAGCATCAGGGTCTTTTCCAATGAGTCATCTCTTCACATCAATGGACGATTTTCCTTCCTTCTTCAGCATTTGTTAAAAACCTACCTATCTTAGACAAAATGAGTTTGTGGCAATAAACAGTTTCTATATCTCAGTGATTTAAAACAAAAATGTATTTCTTGCTGAGCCTTTAGGTTCACTGCAGATGGCCTACAGATGTGCTCCACATCACCTTCATTTTACACAGTCTGGGAGAGTGGTTTCCTTCAGGGACACGGCTTATGCTGTTGTAGGGAAAAACAGAGAGTGCACTCAATCCATGCAGTGGCTCTAAGGTGCTACGGATCCATGCAGTGGTTCTAGACTGAGGTGGACCCATGAAATGGTTCTTAGGTATTCTTTTTTTAAAAAAAAAAAAAAATTAGGATTCTTATGTATTCTGCTGAGAACTGGCACATGTTGCTTCTGCTCACATTTCATGGACAAAGAGTTAGTCAGCCAAATCTGACCTGAATGGGACATGTATGTACAGTTTTTTCCACAGAGGAGATTAGTGCATAGTGTGAAGAAAAATACAGTGTATCACATTTACTGTGTGTTTACATTTACTTAAATTGAGAAAAAACATGCTAACTAGGTTTTACTCACTACTCCAGGGGATCACAGTCTAGTGGAGGAATAGGAGAGGAGAACAGACATAAATAAATGATCATATCAAATGAATACTCTTATAGGTATGAACTGATCACAGTGAGAGAGATAAGTAAATAATTGACTGTAGGAAGGTAAGATTTGAAATGAGTTTGAAAAATACAGATAATGGAGTGATAACTGTATTTTGAAATGTTATTTTCTAGATAACGAGAAGGTACTTGTGAATGAGGAAATAGTTAATATTAAGTATTCTGGCCATATAATGTACCTCATAGTGATACTAATGACAAGTAAGCTCACAAACTCAACTTGTTGTTCTTGTTGTTCAGACACTTAGTTGTGTCTGACTCTTTGCGATCCAGTGGACTGCAGCATGCCAGGCGTCCCTGTTCTTCACTGTCTCCTGGAACTTGCTCAAACTCACGTCCACTGAGTTGGTGATACATCCAACCATCTCATCCTCTGTTGTCCCCTTCTCCTTCTATCTCTCCCAGCATCAGGGTCTTTTCCAATGAGTCATCTCTTCACATCAGATGGCCAAACAGATTGACAAAGTCAATTATGCATGGTCTTTTTTGCCATCCCAAATGTTTTGAACTGTATCATTCAGGTGATGGGGAGATAGCTGTGGCTTTTAAAATGGGAAATGATACAAAAGACAACGAAAATTCCATGAACTCTGGTAGTCGTGTTCATGACTGGTAGGCGAGGTTGTATATGAGTGTTAGAATGTCAAGTTAGAGAGTGTGTGACTGTGGGTAAGAAAACGAATGGATAGCTGTATTAAAGGAGCAGCAGTGGGAATGAAGAGAGTATGTGTAAGGAATTCTCAGAATCACTAGGACTACTTATGTGGAGAAGAGGGGATAAAGGAAGATGTGTATGCTAATGGAAAACATTAGTGAGATTGTAAGGGTGGTATCAGTGGTACTGTCACTCCATTCCCAGGTTAACATACAGAAAACTAGGCTTGAGTTTGAAAAAGGAGGAAAATGAATACAGATCGGGTGTCTGTGATTGCCAATTTTCCCTTTATATGCTCTTGAGCACTTTATTTCTCCTGGATTTCTGTTCTCTACATATAAAATAAGTTTGAGTGTAAAAACATAGAAGTTAAAAATGTTCTTTCCTGTGGGCTCAGTATCATATCAATCCACTTTATGCTATTATATTTAGCATTTTGTATGCTGAGAAATAGCTATTTGCACTCCAAAAAGAGATGAAACTAATGAAAATTACAGCACTCTATAACAATCTGATAGTCTATACAATTATATCCTTATAGACACATTAACTTTAGAACTGTTATTTTTATCATTTTTGTACTAATAGATATTTAAAGCAGGCCAATGGTTATGGTTCTAATATAATTATTGCAGAACTTGCCATCAGTAGATTTAATTGCAAAATATATTTCTGGAATGTGGAGTTCCCTACCCTAAGGGTCCAAAAAAAAAGGAAGTAATATTTAGTTTCTCCCTTTTCTTTTAGACACTTAGTTGTGTCTGACTCTTTGCGATCCAGTGGACTGCAGCATGCCAGGCGTCCCTGTTCTTCACTGTCTCCTGGAACTTGCTCAAACTCACGTCCACTGAGTTGGTGATACATCCAACCATCTCATCCTCTGTTGTCCCCTTCTCCTTCTATCTCTCCCAGCATCAGGGTCTTTTCCAATGAGTCATCTCTTCACATCAGATGGCCAAACAGATTGACAAAGTCAATTATGCATGGTCTTTTTTGCCATCCCAAATGTTTTGAACTGTATCATTCAGGTGATGGGGAGATAGCTGTGGCTTTTAAAATGGGAAATGATACAAAAGACAACGAAAATTCCATGAACTCTGGTAGTCGTGTTCATGACTGGTAGGCGAGGTTGTATATGAGTGTTAGAATGTCAAGTTAGAGAGTGTGTGACTGTGGGTAAGAAAACGAATGGATAGCTGTATTAAAGGAGCAGCAGTGGGAATGAAGAGAGTATGTGTAAGGAATTCTCAGAATCACTAGGACTACTTATGTGGAGAAGAGGGGATAAAGGAAGATGTGTATGCTAATGGAAAACATTAGTGAGATTGTAAGGGTGGTATCAGTGGTACTGTCACTCCATTCCCAGGTTAACATACAGAAAACTAGGCTTGAGTTTGAAAAAGGAGGAAAATGAATACAGATCGGGTGTCTGTGATTGCCAATTTTCCCTTTATATGCTCTTGAGCACTTTATTTCTCCTGGATTTCTGTTCTCTACATATAAAATAAGTTTGAGTGTAAAACATAGAATTTAAAAAATGTTCTTTCCTGTGGGCTCAGTATCATATCAATCCACTTTATGCTATTATATTTAGCATTTTGTATGCTGAGAAATAGCTATTTGCACTCCAAAAAGAGATGAAACTAATGAAAATTACAGCACTCTATAACAATCTGATAGTCTATACAATTATATCCTTATAGACACATTAACTTTAGAACTGTTATTTTATCATTTTGTACTAATAGATATTTAAAGCAGGCCAATGGTTATGGTTCTAATATAATTATTGCAGAACTTGCCATCAGTAGATTTAATTGCAAAATATATTTCTGGAATGTGGAGTTCCCTACCCTAAGGGTCCATGGTAGTAAAATATTATTGGAAAATTATGAAGGAATGCTAATTATTGAATGTTAGAACAGAGTTGCTCAATAATTTAAAAATGCAGCTTGTCAAAATCTAAATCTGTATGATGCAGACATGCTCTTTCCTTCATTTCCTCATTTCCTATTTATTATATTGTTTTGAAAGATTACTGGACCATGAGCAAAGCCCCCTGGTTTCTCTTTTTTTAATCAATTAATCACTTATTTATTTTTATTTTTGCATGTCTGGTTTTTGTTGCAGTATGCAGGTTTTCTCCAGTTGCAGCGAGCAGGGGCTACTTTCTAGTTGTGGCAGACAGGCTTAGTTTCCTCATGGCATGTGGAATCTTTCCAGACCAGGGATCAAACCCTGGAGTGTGCCCTACATCAGCAGGCAGATTTTAAACCACTGGAGCACCAGAGAAGTCCCTCAATATGTGTTTAAAGTTATTGCTATGGAAAACCAAAAATTATGTAGCACAGAATAGTCTCCACGTTGTTTTTATTAAAATTATTCTAATGATTTGAATGCATATTATGCATATTCTGTACATTCATACCACCAGGTACTGTCGTAGGTCCACACATGCCCTGAAGAAGCCAACAGTCGGGCTTCCCTGGTGGCCCAGTGGGTAAGGACACCGCCTTGCAGTGCAAGGGGCGCCGGTTCGATCCCTGGCCTGGGAAGATCCCACGTGCCGCGGAGCGGCTGGACCGATGTGTCCAATTACCGAGAGCTCTGGAGCACATCCCCGGCTTGCCCAATGGGAGTAAAATAAGTTTGAGTGTAAAACATAGAAGTTAAAATGTTCTTTCCTGTGGGCTCAGTATCATATCAATCCACTTTATGCTATTATATTTAGCATTTTGTATGCTGAGAAATAGCTATTTGCACTCCAAAAAGAGATGAAACTAATGAAAATTACAGCACTCTATAACAATCTGATAGTCTATACAATTATATCCTTATAGACACATTAACTTTAGAACTGTTATTTTTATCATTTTTGTACTAATAGATATTTAAAGCAGGCCAATGGTTATGGTTCTAATATAATTATTGCAGAACTTGCCATCAGTAGATTTAATTGCAAAATATATTTCTGGAATGTGGAGTTCCCTACCCTAAGGGTCCATGGTAGTAAAATATTATTGGAAAATTATGAAGGAATGCTAATTATTGAATGTTAGAACAGAGTTGCTCAATAATTTAAAAATGCAGCTTGTCAAAATCTAAATCTGTATGATGCAGACATGCTCTTTCCTTCATTTCCTCATTTCCTATTTATTATATTGTTTTGAAAGATTACTGGACCATGAGCAAAGCCCCCTGGTTTCTCTTTTTTTAATCAATTAATCACTTATTTATTTTTATTTTTGCATGTCTGGTTTTTGTTGCAGTATGCAGGTTTTCTCCAGTTGCAGCGAGCAGGGGCTACTTTCTAGTTGTGGCAGACAGGCTTAGTTTCCTCATGGCATGTGGAATCTTTCCAGACCAGGGATCAAACCCTGGAGTGTGCCCTACATCAGCAGGCAGATTTTAAACCACTGGAGCACCAGAGAAGTCCCTCAATATGTGTTTAAAGTTATTGCTATGGAAAACCAAAAATTATGTAGCACAGAATAGTCTCCACGTTGTTTTTATTAAAATTATTCTAATGATTTGAATGCATATTATGCATATTCTGTACATTCATACCACCAGGTACTGTCGTAGGTCCACACATGCCCTGAAGAAGCCAACAGTCGGGCTTCCCTGGTGGCCCAGTGGGTAAGGACACCGCCTTGCAGTGCAAGGGGCGCCGGTTCGATCCCTGGCCTGGGAAGATCCCACGTGCCGCGGAGCGGCTGGACCGATGTGTCCAATTACCGAGCCGGAGCTCTGGAGCACATGCGCCCAGAGCCGGTGCTCTGCGACAACAGATGCCACCACAATGGGAGTTCCACATGGGCCAAAGAAAAAAGATGGATGAAGAAATGGACAAATGAAAGACCAATAGAAGTGGTCTGCCTGCTCCCCTCCATCCCCACCCCACCCTAAGGAAAAAAAAAAGAAGCCAACAGTCCATGAGGCATGGCCTGCCTGAATGGGCAGTGCTGACTTCTGACCCATTGGAATTTTCGTCATTTACCCTTCAGACTGAACATTCTTTTTTCTTTTTACTCAATCTTCCCATTAACAGTACAGTTCATTAGGTTCCCAGTCAATGAATCATCACTTACTAAAAATCGCATTCCTGTCCTGCTTTCCTGAAATTTAGTTCCTATCACCTCAATTAGTATTCTGGGTGTTCCCAAGCTCTTAGTTCTTACATTTACTGTCTTTTGATTATTTACATAGAAGGCTAATTACATACAATGGGTACATATTTCATTAGCTGAACTTTCAAATGGCAACATGATTATTTAGTATAACTCTGCAGACTTCTTGAGAATACATATGCCAGGTGCAAACAACAGAAATAAATCACCTTAAAGACTGTGTCAAAAGGAGCAATACCAGACCAAGAATGTGGGCATCAGAATGCCTATTCCTAGAAGAGAGTAGTCATTAAACTTGTGTCAGGAGGTGTCAGTGTGTGTATTGGATTGGTGGAGGTAGGGTTGTGAGTATACCAAGCACATACAGTTATTCTTTTTTATTTTTAAATTTATTTTTTATTTAAAAGTTCCTTTACAGAATTGTGTGTTGTGTGTGTGTGTGTGTGTGTGTACACACTCCTTTTTGAACCTCCCTCTCCTCTTCCTCCTCATCCCACCCCTCAAGGCTGGTACAGAGCACTGATTTGAGTTCCCTGAGTCATACAGTAAATTCCCATTGTTTATCCATTTTTTACATATTATAAGTTTCCATGATGCTCACTCCATACATCCAACCCTCTCCTTCCTGCCACCAAACCCCATGTCCATAATCCTGTTCTCTATGTCTGTGTCTCCATTGCTGCCCTGCACATAAATTCCTCAGTCCCATCTTTCTAGATTCCACATATATGCATTAGTACATGATATTTATCTTTCTCTTTCTGACATACTTTACTCTGTATAATAGGCTCTAGGGTCATCCACCCCATTAGAATTGACTCACATGTGTTCCTTTTTGTGGGTGAGTAATAGTCCATTGTATATATCTACCACAGCTTCTTTAATCATTCTTCTTTCAATGGGACACCCAGGTTACTTCCATGTTTTTGTTACTGTAAAGCGTGCTACAATGAACACAGAGGTACATTTGTATTTTTCAATTTTGGTTTCCTCAAGGTGTATGCCTGGTAGTGCGATAGCTGGGTCATATGGTGGTTTTATTCCTACTTTGTTAAGGAATCTCCATACTGTCTTCTACAGTGGCTGTATCAATTTACACTTCCCTCCAACAGTGCAAGAATGTTCTCTTTTTTCATGCCTTCTCCATCATTTATTGCTTGTAGACTTTTTGATGATGGCCATTCTGAATAGTGTGAGGTGATACATCATTGAAGTTTTGATTTGCATTTCTATAAGAATGAGCAGTGTTGAGCATCTTTTCACGTGGTTGCTAGCCATCTCTTTGAGAAACGTGTGTTTGTGTCATCTTTGAGAAATGTCTGTTTGGGTCTTTTGCCCACTTTTTGATTGGGCTGTTTGTTTTTCCGGTATTGAGCTGCATGAGCTGTTGTGTATTTTGGAGATTAACCCTTTATCAGTTGTTTCATTTGCTATTATTGTCTCCCATTGAGAGGGTTGTTTATAGTTTGCTGTGCAAAAGTTTTTAAGATCAATTAGATCCCATTTGTTTATTTTTATTTTCATCACTCTAGGAGGTGGATCATAGAGGATGTTTTCTATGATTCAGGAGGGTTCTGTCTATGTTTTCCTCTAAGAGTTTTATAGTTTCTGGTTGTAAACTTAGGCCTCATCTATTTTGAGTTTATCTTTGTGCATGGTGTTACAGGTGTTCTGATTTCATTCTTTTACATATAGCTGTCCAGTTTTCCCAGTACCACTTATGAAGAGGCTGTCTTTGCCCCATTGTATATTCTTGTCTTCTTTGTTAAAAATAAGCTATCCATAGGTGTGTGGCTTTATCTCTGAGCTTTGTATCTTGTTTTATTGGTCTATTTATCTAGGGTTTTTTTGGAGGGGAGGTGAGGTGGGGCGTGTGTGCCAGTACTATACTATCTTGATCACTATAGCTTTGTTTCATAATCTAAATTCAGGGATGTTGATTCATCCAACTCCATTCTTCTTTCTCAAGATTCGTTTGGCTATTCGGGGTCTTTTGTATTTCCATATGAATTGTGAAATTTTTTGTTCTAGTTCTGTAAAAATGACAAAAAAATTTAATCCATAGATTTCATTTGGTAGTATGGCCATTTTTACAATATTGATTCTTTCAACCCAGGAACATGGAAATACACTCCATCTGTTTATGCCATATTTGATTTGTTTCATCAGTACCCTATACAGTTATTTTGTCTCCTTAGGTAGGTTTATTCCTTTAGATATTTTATTCTTTTGCAAGTGTATCAATTTACACTTCCCTCCAACAGTGCAAGAATGTTCTCTTTTTCATGCCTTCTCCATCATTTATTGCTTGTAGACTTTTGATGATGGCCATTCTGAATAGTGTGAGGTGATACATCATTGAAGTTTTGATTTGCATTTCTATAAGAATGAGCAGTGTTGAGCATCTTTTCACGTGGTTGCTAGCCATCTCTTTGAGAAACGTGTGTTTGTGTCATCTTTGAGAAATGTCTGTTTGGGTCTTTTGCCCACTTTTTGATTGGGCTGTTTGTTTTTCCGGTATTGAGCTGCATGAGCTGTTGTGTATTTTGGAGATTAACCCTTTATCAGTTGTTTCATTTGCTATTATTGTCTCCCATTGAGAGGGTTGTTTATAGTTTGCTGTGCAAAAGTTTTTAAGATCAATTAGATCCCATTTGTTTATTTTTATTTTCATCACTCTAGGAGGTGGATCATAGAGGATGTTTTCTATGATTCAGGAGGGTTCTGTCTATGTTTTCCTCTAAGAGTTTTATAGTTTCTGGTTGTAAACTTAGGCCTCATCTATTTTGAGTTTATCTTTGTGCATGGTGTTACAGGTGTTCTGATTTCATTCTTTTACATATAGCTGTCCAGTTTTCCCAGTACCACTTATGAAGAGGCTGTCTTTGCCCCATTGTATATTCTTGTCTTCTTTGTTAAAAATAAGCTATCCATAGGTGTGTGGCTTTATCTCTGAGCTTTGTATCTTGTTTTATTGGTCTATTTATCTAGGGTTTTTTTGGAGGGGAGGTGAGGTGGGGCGTGTGTGCCAGTACTATACTATCTTGATCACTATAGCTTTGTTTCATAATCTAAATTCAGGGATGTTGATTCATCCAACTCCATTCTTCTTTCTCAAGATTCGTTTGGCTATTCGGGGTCTTTTGTATTTCCATATGAATTGTGAAATTTTTTGTTCTAGTTCTGTAAAAAATGACATTGAAAATTTGATAGGGATCTCAGTGAATCCATAGATTTCATTTGGTAGTATGGCCATTTTTACAATATTGATTCTTTCAACCCAGGAACATGGAAATACACTCCATCTGTTTATGCCATATTTGATTTGTTTCATCAGTACCCTATACAATTATTTTGTCTCCTTAGGTAGGTTTATTCCTAGGTATTTTATTCTTTTGCAGTGGTGTATAGGATTGATTCCTTAATTTCTTTCTGATTGTTCATTGTTAGTATATAGGAATGCAAGTGATTGTCTATTGATTTTGTATCCTATGACTTTGCTAAATTCACTGATTAGGTCTAGTAATTTTCTGATAGTATCTTTAGGGTTTTATATGTACAGTATCATATCATTTGCAAACAGTGAGAGTTTTACTTCTTTTCTCATCTGTATCCCTTTTATTTTTTTCTTCTCTGATTGTTGTACCTAGGACTTCCAAAACTATGTTGAATAATGGAGGTGAGAGTAAGCACCCTGGGAATGCTTTCAGATTTTCACCATTGAGAATAATGTTTGCTGTGGGTTTATCATATATGGCCATTAATATGTTAGGTAGGTTCCTTCTATGCCCATTTTTTTGAAGAGTTTTTTTTTTTTAATCATAAATGGGTACTGAATTTTGTCAAAGTGTTTTCTGGTATCTATTGAGATTATCATATGGTTTTTATCTTCCAGTTTACTACTATGGTGTATCACATTGATTTATTTGCATATAGTGAAGAATCCTTGCATCCCTGGGATAAAACTGTCTTGATCATAGTGTGTAATCATTTTAATGTGTTGCTGAGTTCTGTTTGCTAGAATTTTGTTTTATTGGTCTATTTATCTAGGGTTTTTTTGGAGGGGAGGTGAGGTGGGGCGTGTGTGCCAGTACTATACTATCTTGATCACTATAGCTTTGTTTCATAATCTAAATTCAGGGATGTTGATTCATCCAACTCCATTCTTCTTTCTCAAGATTCGTTTGGCTATTCGGGGTCTTTTGTATTTCCATATGAATTGTGAAATTTTTTGTTCTAGTTCTGTAAAAAATGACATTGAAAATTTGATAGGGATCTCAGTGAATCCATAGATTTCATTTGGTAGTATGGCCATTTTTACAATATTGATTCTTTCAACCCAGGAACATGGAAATACACTCCATCTGTTTATGCCATATTTGATTTGTTTCATCAGTACCCTATACAATTATTTTGTCTCCTTAGGTAGGTTTATTCCTAGGTATTTTATTCTTTTGCAGTGGTGTATAGGATTGATTCCTTAATTTCTTTCTGATTGTTCATTGTTAGTATATAGGAATGCAAGTGATTGTCTATTGATTTTGTATCCTATGACTTTGCTAAATTCACTGATTAGGTCTAGTAATTTTCTGATAGTATCTTTAGGGTTTTATATGTACAGTATCATATCATTTGCAAACAGTGAGAGTTTTACTTCTTTTCTCATCTGTATCCCTTTTATTTTTTTCTTCTCTGATTGTTGTACCTAGGACTTCCAAAACTATGTTGAATAATGGAGGTGAGAGTAAGCACCCTGGGAATGCTTTCAGATTTTCACCATTGAGAATAATGTTTGCTGTGGGTTTATCATATATGGCCATTAATATGTTAGGTAGGTTCCTTCTATGCCCATTTTTTTGAAGAGTTTTTTTTTTTTAATCATAAATGGGTACTGAATTTTGTCAAAGTGTTTTCTGGTATCTATTGAGATTATCATATGGTTTTTATCTTCCAGTTTACTACTATGGTGTATCACATTGATTTATTTGCATATAGTGAAGAATCCTTGCATCCCTGGGATAAAACTGTCTTGATCATAGTGTGTAATCATTTTAATGTGTTGCTGAGTTCTGTTTGCTAGAATTTTGTTGAGAATTTTTGCATCTATGTTCATCAGTGATACTGGCCTGTAATTTTCTCTTTTTGTGTTGTCTTTGTCTGGTTTTGGTATCAGGGTGTTGGTAGCCTTGTTGAATGAGTTAAGAAGTGTTCTCTCTTCTGCAATATTTCCCGAGTTTTAGGAGGATAGGCATTAACCCTTCTCTAAATGTTTGATTTAATTCACCTGTTAAGCCATCTGGCCCTGGGCTTTGTTTATTGGGAGATTTTTTTTCTTATATATTTTATTTCGACCTCTTTTATTCTTTTTATTTACCCATTTTCATCCACCTTTATTCTTTGGTCTGTGTGGGCCTCCCACTGCAGCGGCCTCTCTCATTGCAGAGCACTAGCTCTGGGCACAGGTGCTCCAGAGCACCGGCTCGCAACTGGACACACCGGTCCAGCTGCTCCTCCGCATGTGGGATCCTCCCTGGCCAAGGATTGAACCAGTGCCCTTGCACTGCAAGGTGGACTCCTCACCCGCTGGACCACCAGGGAAGCCCCATTGGGAGATTTTTGATCACAATTTTGATTTTAGTTCTTGTAATTGTATTGTTAATAATTTCTATTTCTTCCTGGTTAAGTCTTGGAAGATTGCACTTTTCTAAGAATCTGTCCTTTTCTTCCAGGCTGTCCATTTTACTACCGTATAGTGGCTCATAATAATCTCATAATAATCCTTTGTATTTTTGCCTTGTCTGCTGTGACCTCTCGTAATTTACAATTTTGTTGATTTCATTCATCTCTTGTTTATCTTGATGAGTCTGGCTAAAATTTCCTCAAGTTTATCTTCTCAAAAAAACAGCTTTTGGGCTTCCCTGGTGGGCGGGTAAAGAGTCCACCTTGCAGTGCAAGGGGCACTGGTTGGATCCCATATGCTGTGGAGCACCTGGACTGATGTGCCCAATTATGGGCCAGAGCTCTGGCATACCTGTGCCCAGAGCCAGTGCTCTGCAACTGAAAATGGGTACTGAATTTTGTCAAAGTGTTTTCTGGTATCTATTGAGATTATCATATGGTTTTTATCTTCCAGTTTACTACTATGGTGTATCACATTGATTTATTTGCATATAGTGAAGAATCCTTGCATCCCTGGGATAAAACTGTCTTGATCATAGTGTGTAATCATTTTAATGTGTTGCTGAGTTCTGTTTGCTAGAATTTTGTTGAGAATTTTTGCATCTATGTTCATCAGTGATACTGGCCTGTAATTTTCTCTTTTTGTGTTGTCTTTGTCTGGTTTTGGTATCAGGGTGTTGGTAGCCTTGTTGAATGAGTTAAGAAGTGTTCTCTCTTCTGCAATATTTCCCGAGTTTTAGGAGGATAGGCATTAACCCTTCTCTAAATGTTTGATTTAATTCACCTGTTAAGCCATCTGGCCCTGGGCTTTGTTTATTGGGAGATTTTTTTTCTTATATATTTTATTTCGACCTCTTTTATTCTTTTTATTTACCCATTTTCATCCACCTTTATTCTTTGGTCTGTGTGGGCCTCCCACTGCAGCGGCCTCTCTCATTGCAGAGCACTAGCTCTGGGCACAGGTGCTCCAGAGCACCGGCTCGCAACTGGACACACCGGTCCAGCTGCTCCTCCGCATGTGGGATCCTCCCTGGCCAAGGATTGAACCAGTGCCCTTGCACTGCAAGGTGGACTCCTCACCCGCTGGACCACCAGGGAAGCCCCATTGGGAGATTTTTGATCACAATTTTGATTTTAGTTCTTGTAATTGTATTGTTAATAATTTCTATTTCTTCCTGGTTAAGTCTTGGAAGATTGCACTTTTCTAAGAATCTGTCCTTTTCTTCCAGGCTGTCCATTTTACTACCGTATAGTGGCTCATAATAATCTCATAATAATCCTTTGTATTTTTGCCTTGTCTGCTGTGACCTCTCGTAATTTACAATTTTGTTGATTTCATTCATCTCTTGTTTATCTTGATGAGTCTGGCTAAAATTTCCTCAAGTTTATCTTCTCAAAAAAACAGCTTTTGGGCTTCCCTGGTGGGCGGGTAAAGAGTCCACCTTGCAGTGCAAGGGGCACTGGTTGGATCCCATATGCTGTGGAGCACCTGGACTGATGTGCCCAATTATGGGCCAGAGCTCTGGCATACCTGTGCCCAGAGCCAGTGCTCTGCAACTGAGAGAGGCCACTGCAATGGGAGGCCCACACAGGCCAAAGAATAAAGATGGATGAAAAACAAATAAGCAAAAAAGCCAATAAAAGAGGCCAAAATTTTTAAAAAAAAGCTTTAAGTTTTATTAATTTTTACTGTTGTTTAATTTCTGCTCTGATTTTGATGATTTCTTTCCTTCTGCTAAATTTGGGGGGCTGCTGTTCTTTTTCCAGCTGTTTTAGGGGTAAGGTTAGGTTGTCCAGTCAATATTTTTCTTGTTTCTTGCGGTAGGACTTTATTGCTGCTAGAAACTTCTCTCTTAGGAACTGCTTTTTGCTGCATCTCTTAGATTTTGAGTTGTCATGTTTTCATTGTCATTTGTTTCCAGGAATGTTTTAAATTTCCTTTTTGATTTCCTCAGTAACCCATTCCTTACTTAGAAACATATTGTTTAATCTTCATGTGTCTGTTTTTTACAGTGGTTTTTTTTTCTTACAGTTGATATCTTGTCTCATAGCACTGTGATCAGAAAAGATGCTTGATATGATTTTGATTTTCTTAAATTTACTGAGGTTTGATTTGCTCCCCAAGATGTGGTCTCTCTTGAGAATATTCCATGTGCACTTGAGAAGAAAGTGTACTCTTCTGCATTTGGACATAATGCATTCCTGAGCACTGAAATCTTTAGTCCTGCTTAGCATGATGATACTGGTACTGCTGAGACTCACACATGTTGTATTCTGGAGACAGTGCACTTGATTCTGATTCCTCAAACATGTCAGGCTTTCACACCTCCAAGCCTTTGAGTATGCTGTTCCCTCTGCATGGAGTGTCACCCTTTCAACCCCTCACATTTTTCTTGATAAAGTCAAACACATTTATCAAGCAGGCAGACTGAACTTGAACGCAGCTTGTTAAAACCTTTCTCAAGTTCCCCTGAGTTTAACAGTTCCATCCTCTCTGCTTCCAGAATGCTGTGACATTTATTCTTATTCCCTGAACAAGTATCGGGTAACTAATAACTAAAAATTTTTTATGTATGTGGGAATAGAGAGGTCACCAAGAAGACAAGATTTCTGCTCTCATAGAGGTAACCATTTGATGATTTTAGTTTTGTATTTGTTATCATATTAAAACTAGGTATCTCGCTTTATATTTCCCTATATTCACTATAAATTTCATGTTTTGGAATCTCATCCTTATGTTTATTATAATGCCTTGAACATACTAAAGACTTAACAAATGTTTAATGAGACATTAGAAAATTAGACTTTAAAAAGAAAGTTTAAAATTATAGAGAATCCTTTGCAGATAACTGCCTCTGTTTATTTTTAATTGAGAAAACAACAGTGTTGGATGTGCCTTATAAAATGACTCTGAAAGGCTGAATTCATTTCCCCTCCAAAATGGTCCTCTCCCTTCTCTACCTGATGCTATTCAGGTTAATGAGTACATTCATTAGACTGCATCTCAGCTTTCTTTTTTCAAAATATGTTCACAACCCACATCATTATTATGGAAACTTGCTGTTTTTCTCACATGTAATCATCATCTTGCCAAATCTCTTAACAATAGCATTTTAACAGATATTTGGAAATTTTTCTTGTTTCCTAATACTGGGAGTCTTTTGATTACTTGTCTGTCTTCATAATACACTTTGTTTTTCTCCCCTGGGGGAGTAAGAGATCTTAGAATCTCTAAAAAAAAAAAATAATGAAAAAAAGAGAAAGATATTGAACTTGTCCTAATGAGCGTATATGAGTCAACACTAATGAACTAATTTCAAAATTAAACATGATGTAGATTTTTTGGGAAAATGGTTAGGTTTTTAACTGAAAACCACCTTATCTCCAGGGCTTGTAAATCTTAGTCTTTCCCATTTATGAGGATAAGTTGGTGTGAATTGTAAGCGTTATTATATCTGAACATTCAAAAGAAGCAAGAAATGTCAGGAATCTAAGTTTGTGGTGTAAGTCAGGTGATTTCCATTATTTGTGTGTTAGTCACTCAGTTATGTCTGATTCTTTTCAATGCCTTGGACTGTACCTCACCAATCTGCTCTGTCCATAGGATTTTCTAGGACAGAATACTGGAGTGGGTTGTCATTTCCTTCTCCAGGGGACCTTCCCAACCCAGGCATCAAACCCATGTCTCCTGCATTGAAGGCAAATTCCTTACCTTTTGAGACACCAGGGCAGCCTGATTTTTTTTTCATTATTCTACTTCCCTAATTCTCAGCAGACCTTAGAGGTAATTATTATTAGCTCTAGTTTTTACCATTGAGGGCACTGACGCTCTGAGGAATTAAATAACCTACTCAAAATTCTACAGATCTTTCTCACTTCAACACTTTTCATACTTCCTAAAGCCTCCAAAATGATTAATACAGTGACGGTAGCATTGAGAAATGCTTGCTGAAGGGATCATATTTAAAAGGTGCGTGATACAGGGCAGGAAGCAGCTGTAGAGCTGAGGATCCATGAGCAAGATTCTCATGTCAGATGTAATCACACCTTCTCCTACTTTTTTTTTTTTTCAGTCAAATAGTTGACACTGTGGGAAGGGATTTTTAAAATATAATTAAGATCCCAAGGGGGCTCCCCAGGTGCACTCAGGATAAAGCATCTGCCTGCCAATACAGGAGACATAAGAGATGTAGGTTCGATCCCTGGGTTGGGAAGATTCTCCTGGGGGAGGAAATGGCAACGCACTCCAATATTCTTGCCTGGGAAATTCCATGGACAGTGGTGCCTGGTGGGGTGTAGTCCATGGGGTTACAAAGAGTTGGACACAATTTAGTGACTAAACCACCACCACCTGGCATCACAAAAAATGATGTCGAGTATTCCACATGATAGAATACTTGGGACATCCATCCTGCCTTCATTTAGGATTTAAGTTGACATAGGAATTTCCCCCTCTGGTTTAAAGTTTTAGTCCTCCATGGATGTTTCCTCAGCTTACACATCCTTCACAGAGAAGCTGAGAAAAAACCATTGTAAAGAGATTGAGAATTACACAATCTGTTATTTCACCTGTCATATTTTAGCCATTTGGAGAAACGCAGAAATTGCAGCAATTGTGCAAAATGGGCAATATAGTGAATGAACTGATTCAGTTAAATAGAAAAAGCACAGTATGAGTAAGCTATTTTATCCATCACTGTACATAACCTTCTTTATGCTTTTTGCCTAAAAAGCAAAAGCCTCTTTACTTAGAGGAACCTTCCAGTTTGCAGTCTGCAAACCACTTCCCACTGAACTG
Source organism: Tragulus kanchil (assembly GCA_022376925.1). Taxonomy (NCBI): domain Eukaryota; kingdom Metazoa; phylum Chordata; class Mammalia; order Artiodactyla; family Tragulidae; genus Tragulus; species Tragulus kanchil. The sequence continues at coordinate 93,165,866 of JAIOJX010000006.1, forward strand.
AGCTAATTTCTTCTGTTATACTGTTAAACTGAGCATAATGTTCTGATGTTTAGTCAATAATTACTTACTGAACACCTGTTAAATTCCAAGCAATAAGGCAGGCGTTATGATGATGTTAGTGATTATAACTGCCAGTGTCCAATTTGTTTTCTTCTCTTACCCCTTATAATAGGTCACTGGTAAGTTCATAGTTTCAGATCTAATATGTTTCTCTTTTATCCTCTTGAACCTCCTCCAGTATTTGGTACTGTTTTTCATTTAGCCAAATCTAGTGACCAACACTGTACATGCCAGTTTCCCTGAAGAGTACTACATAGGCGGGATAAAGAGAAGAAAAACTGGCATTCCCTAGCCACACTTTTTTTTTAAATTACTTAATTTAACTGGAGGATGATTACTTTACAATGTTGTGAGAGTTTTTGCCATACATCAACGTGAATCAATCACAGGTATATGTGTCCCCCATCCTGAACTCCCCTTCCACCTCCCTCCCCTTGGGTTGTCCCAAAGCACCAGATTCGGGTGCCCTGCTTCATGCCCTGCACTTGCACCGGTCATCAGTTTTACACTACTCTTGAACAGTGGAGTCAGACAGATGGAAACTTAGACAGTGGTGCCTGGTGGGGTGTAGTCCATGGGGTTACAAAGAGTTGGACACAATTTAGTGACTAAACCACCACCACCTGGCATCACAAAAAATGATGTCGAGTATTCCACATGATAGAATACTTGGGACATCCATCCTGCCTTCATTTAGGATTTAAGTTGACATAGGAATTTCCCCCTCTGGTTTAAAGTTTTAGTCCTCCATGGATGTTTCCTCAGCTTACACATCCTTCACAGAGAAGCTGAGAAAAAACCATTGTAAAGAGATTGAGAATTACACAATCTGTTATTTCACCTGTCATATTTTAGCCATTTGGAGAAAGCAGAAATTGCAGCAATTGTGCAAAATGGGCAATATAGTGAATGAACTGATTCAGTTAAATAGAAAAAGCACAGTATGAGTAAGCTATTTTATCCATCACTGTACATAACCTTCTTTATGCTTTTTGCCTAAAAAGCAAAAGCCTCTTTACTTAGAGGAACCTTCCAGTTTGCAGTCTGCAAACCACTTCCCACTGAACTGAGCTAATTTCTTCTGTTATACTGTTAAACTGAGCATAATGTTCTGATGTTTAGTCAATAATTACTTACTGAACACCTGTTAAATTCCAAGCAATAAGGCAGGCGTTATGATGATGTTAGTGATTATAACTGCCAGTGTCCAATTTGTTTTCTTCTCTTACCCCTTATAATAGGTCACTGGTAAGTTCATAGTTTCAGATCTAATATGTTTCTCTTTTATCCTCTTGAACCTCCTCCAGTATTTGGTACTGTTTTTCATTTAGCCAAATCTAGTGACCAACACTGTACATGCCAGTTTCCCTGAAGAGTACTACATAGGCGGGATAAAGAGAAGAAAAACTGGCATTCCCTAGCCACACTTTTTTTTTAAATTACTTAATTTAACTGGAGGATGATTACTTTACAATGTTGTGAGAGTTTTTGCCATACATCAACGTGAATCAATCACAGGTATATGTGTCCCCCATCCTGAACTCCCCTTCCACCTCCCTCCCCTTGGGTTGTCCCAAAGCACCAGATTCGGGTGCCCTGCTTCATGCCCTGCACTTGCACCGGTCATCAGTTTTACACTACTCTTGAACAGTGGAGTCAGACAGATGGAAACTTAGAGTGATAAATCGTGTAATCTTGTGAGGTAGATATTTATACATCTTCACATGTTACTTGAGCAAACTTCAGCTTGAAAAGTATGAAATAACCCTAAGTTTACTCAGTCTACCTAAGAAACCAACACTGAACCAGTACAACCTGTAAGTGTGGTTGATCCAAGTCGGTATCGAAACTTTTCTGATTCTATCCATGGAAATGTAAAGAGCAGAGAATTTTAATTTCTGTTACCCACACGTACACATACACATCTTGGAATTAATTTCTTTTTTTTTTTTCTGAGACTATAAAGAATTACCTTAAATCACTGTATACGTCTTATGATGAAATGCCTATCTTTGCAGTGTTAAAATACACTGGAAAGTTACTAAGAGTCTCAACTAATAAGGTAAAGAACTATTAGAAGATGCTCAAGGGACTGATATCTGTGCATAAATGCAGAACGAACTCACTCCTGTTCACATTTCACTTGAAGGCAGCATTGTTCTTCCTTGACAGATTATTCCCAGGGCACCTATGAAACCAAGTGTATTATTAATTTCTCATACCTATCAGGTCTGATTTACAAATAAACACTTGCACACTATAGAAGACTAGTAAATAATCAAAGATAGCTCAGGCTGTGAGGTTAAGTTTTATAAGTAGTTATATAAAAATTCAGGTAAAAGTCACAACCTGAAGACCTCCAAAATTTAGGTGCCACAGTTCAGTTCAATTGCTCAGTCATGTTCGACTCTTACCATGATCATAGTTTCAGATCTAATATGTTTCTCTTTTATCCTCTTGAACCTCCTCCAGTATTTGGTACTGTTTTTCATTTAGCCAAATCTAGTGACCAACACTGTACATGCCAGTTTCCCTGAAGAGTACTACATAGGCGGGATAAAGAGAAGAAAAACTGGCATTCCCTAGCCACACTTTTTTTTTAAATTACTTAATTTAACTGGAGGATGATTACTTTACAATGTTGTGAGAGTTTTTGCCATACATCAACGTGAATCAATCACAGGTATATGTGTCCCCCATCCTGAACTCCCCTTCCACCTCCCTCCCCTTGGGTTGTCCCAAAGCACCAGATTCGGGTGCCCTGCTTCATGCCCTGCACTTGCACCGGTCATCAGTTTTACACTACTCTTGAACAGTGGAGTCAGACAGATGGAAACTTAGAGTGATAAATCGTGTAATCTTGTGAGGTAGATATTTATACATCTTCACATGTTACTTGAGCAAACTTCAGCTTGAAAAGTATGAAATAACCCTAAGTTTACTCAGTCTACCTAAGAAACCAACACTGAACCAGTACAACCTGTAAGTGTGGTTGATCCAAGTCGGTATCGAAACTTTTCTGATTCTATCCATGGAAATGTAAAGAGCAGAGAATTTTAATTTCTGTTACCCACACGTACACATACACATCTTGGAATTAATTTCTTTTTTTTTTTTCTGAGACTATAAAGAATTACCTTAAATCACTGTATACGTCTTATGATGAAATGCCTATCTTTGCAGTGTTAAAATACACTGGAAAGTTACTAAGAGTCTCAACTAATAAGGTAAAGAACTATTAGAAGATGCTCAAGGGACTGATATCTGTGCATAAATGCAGAACGAACTCACTCCTGTTCACATTTCACTTGAAGGCAGCATTGTTCTTCCTTGACAGATTATTCCCAGGGCACCTATGAAACCAAGTGTATTATTAATTTCTCATACCTATCAGGTCTGATTTACAAATAAACACTTGCACACTATAGAAGACTAGTAAATAATCAAAGATAGCTCAGGCTGTGAGGTTAAGTTTTATAAGTAGTTATATAAAAATTCAGGTAAAAGTCACAACCTGAAGACCTCCAAAATTTAGGTGCCACAGTTCAGTTCAATTGCTCAGTCATGTTCGACTCTTTGTGACCCCATGGACTGCAGTATGTCAGGCTTCCCCGTCCTTCACTATCTCCTGGAGCTTGTTCAAATTCATGACCATTGACTCAGTGATGCCATCCAACCATCTGATCCTCTGTTGTCCCCTTCTCCTTCTGCCTTCTGTTTTTCTCAACATCAGGGTCTTTTCCAATAAGCAGTCCCTTCACATAAGGTGGTTAAATTCTTGGAGCTTCAGCTCAAACCTTCCAATGAATATTCAGGGTTGAGTTCCTTTATAATTGACTGCTTTGGTCTCCTTATAGTCCAGGAGACTCTCAAGAGTGTTCTCCAACATCATAGTTCAAAGGCATCAATTTTTCAGCACTCAGCCTTCTTTATGGTCCAACTCTCATTTCCATATATGACTACTGGGAAAACAATAGCTGTGACTATATGGATTTTTATTGGTAAAGTGATGTCTCTGCTTTTTAATATGCTGTCTAGGTTTGTCTTGGCTTGTCTTTCATGGATGATTTAGACTAAAACTGCAAGGCATATATTAGAAACTGAACAGCTACTTCCATTTCTAGCTATTACAGATTAGACAAATCCTCCTCTGAAGACAACTAGAAATACTGGATAAACTTAAACCTGTTTAAACTATTATAAAGACTCAAGGGACTGAGATCCTGGGGAGAAAAAAAAAATCATGTACTGAGGTAACACATTCCCTTAGAGGCATGCGACACATTCACTGAAAGGCAAGGATGGATCTAAAGCAGTAGGTGAGGTGGTCAAGAACTTCCTTCCCAACTGAAACTTTGTATCCATGGATCAGTAACTGCCTGTTTCTCTCTCTCCTCAGCACCTGTCAATTACCCTGTAACTTTTCACTTTTATGATTTTAACTGTTTTAGATACTTCACGCTCATAGCAATTGGGCTTCTCGGGTGGCATTACTGGTCATAAAGAACTCACCTGCCAATGCAGAAGAAGTCTGAGACATGGGTTTGATCTCTGGTTGAGAAAATCCCCTGGAGGTGAGTATGGCAACCCACTCCAGTATTGTTGCCTGGAGAATCCCATGGACAGAGGAACCTGGTAGGCTACAATCCATAGAGTTCCAAAGAATTGGACATGACTGAAGTGACTTCACTTGCATGCATGCACATAAATGAAATCCTAAAGCATTTGTCCTTCTGTGATTGGTTTATTTCACTTAGGATAATGTTTTCACCTATGGCAACATGGTGCAACTATCGCTGAACATTGTTTGGTGCTTCCTAAAATGATTAAAATGTATTACCATATAAATTAGCAATCCTATTTTCTGGGTATTTATCCAAAATAATTAAAATCAGGGTCTCAGAGAGTTTATACATACTCCTACATTCATCGTAGTATTATTTACAAAAGCCACAATATGAAAACAACATCTATTAATGCCTATTCATAGATAAATAGATAAATAAAATGGATAAATAACATTTGACATTTACAATTTAAAATCCAGCAGTTTAATTTGCCATGTTAACAAAATGATAGAGGAAAATATGTGACAGATTCAAAATCATTCTGATAAAATGTCCTTAGTAAACTACCTAAAAATGTTAAAGTTCCTTAGTTGTGTCCAACTCTCTGCAACCCATGGATGAACCATGGAATTCTCCAGGCAAGGATGCTGGAGTTGGGTAGCCTTTCCCTTCTCCAGGAGATCCTCTCAACCCAGGGATCAAACCCAGGTATCCTGCATTTCAGATGGATTCTTTACCATTTGAGCCACTGGGGAAGTCCAGGAACACAAAGGTAGCCTATCCCTTCTCTAGGGTATCTTCTTAGCACATGAATTGAATGGGGATCTCCTGCATCGCAGGTGGATTCTTTACCAGATGAGCTACAAGGGAACCTAAAAAGCAGAACTCCCTTAATCTGTGCAAGAGTTTTGGCAGTAAACATCATACACAAAAATTGTTTAAAGATTTGTTCCTGATAGAACAAATGAAAGATAACTTCTCTTACTACTTCTCATCAATATTTTATTGAATGTCCTGGCAATTCAGTAAGGAAATAAAAGGAGTAAATTGTTATTTTTTTAAGAACAATTTGATTGTTTACATAGAAAATCTGAAACTGTATGGATAAAATATTAGAATAAGTAATAAATGAATTTAGAAAATTTGGTGAACACTAGTGTATCCTACATAAATGAGTTGATTTCTGTATATCTGGAAAAGACAATTAGAACACTATCTGAATAATAAAAGGCACCAAATATAAACAAATCTCAAGACGACAATATTTCCCCATGCATGTAAGAGAGGAATTTTGGAAGATGTAAGTTAATAAAGGAAATGCTACATTCATAAATCAGAGGAGTCAATAGGATAAAATTATTCATTTTCCTGAGATCTATAGAGACCATGTGATCCTAATCAAAATTCTAGTTGGCTTTTTGGGGGGAGGAGGCATAGAGGAGACATATTGAGGATATGTATAAACAAATTCTGTAATTTTTGTGGCATTTTAAAAGACCATGTATAGCCAAGATAATACTGCTAAAGAATAAAGTTGGGGAAATAGACTATAAAGATACACAATTTGTATTTCTTCAACAATATATAATGATAATACAATTTGTAGGGATGAATAGACTAATGGAAAAGAATCCTTCAGGTATATAGAGAAGTGATTTTTGACAAAGGTAATACTGCAAAGAAGTAGGAAAATTGTTCTACTAAATAAATGATTCCAGGTATTTTTATATTTGGACTTCCCTGGTGGCTCAAGTAATGAATCTGCCTGTAGTGCAGGAGAGCAGGGTTCAGTTCCTGGGACAGGAAGATCCCCTGAAGAAGGGAATGTACAGCAACCCACTCCAGTATTCTTGCCTGGAGAATTCCATGGTTAGAGGAGCCTGGTGGCTACAATCCACAGAGTTGGGCATGACTGAGCACAAATGCACAATACTATTAGACTTCTGTTACAGAAGTTTCATACTTTTACTTCTCCCCCCTCACATTTAAGGTTATTGATGTTACAATTTCCATATTTTTATATTATCTATCCAGTATCAAATCACTGTAGTTATGGGCATTTTTAATGTTTGTTTAAAAATTTTTAGCTTAGACTTGTAAGTAAACTTTGTACTGTAATATAGTATTAGAGAATCCAACTTTCACAATGCATTTACCATTACCAGTGAATTTTTCACATTCATATGTTTTACAGTGTTAAAGAGCATCCTTTTACTTAAGGAACACTCATGAGCATTTCTTGTAAGAGAAGTCTAGTGTTGATGAATTTCCTTAGTTTCTGTAATTTCCTTTGTTTTGGAAAGTCTTTCTCTCTTTCATTTCTGAAGGACAGGTTTCCTTAATATAGCATTCTTGGTGAACAGTTTCCATCTCCAGTTAGAAGTTGCTAGCTGTGTTTCCTGGCAGGGCAGTGCCATTGGAATTCTAGATTGGGCTGGGCTGTGGGCTTGACTTGGTAATTGCTCCTGGTCACATAGAATCTCAGGCTGTCATTCTCAAACATTTGGTGCCACCAAATGAACTCTGTATAGACAGGGCCTCAAATTTATTTGCCTGCCTGAGTGGGGCTTTCAAACAAGCTCCAAGGCCAGTACAACTCACTGTTACTTGAGCCAGGCAGAACTGCCCACTGCACTGCCAGGCAGAACTGTCCACTGCACTGCCTGACCAACAGGGTGACTGGCTTAGCTCTGCAGACAGAGTCACCGGCCGGACTCTCCACTGGGGCAGAGGTGCAAGGAGGAACGTGATCTGCCAAGATCTGCACACTAATTGCTTCCCTACCAACCTTCTCTCTGTTTCCCTCTGATCCTCGGTGGTCAAGGCCCACAGATTCCTCGGTGATGTGTGTGAGGCAGGACTCAAGTGTACCTGCTAGAAAGTGTCCTGCAATACTAAAGGAGCAGGATGGCCATCTTGGGCTGTTTTCCCCCACTGGAGAAGCTATAGGCTCAGCGAGGCCATCTCACTCTGGTGCTCATTGTCCCTGCCTGGGGAAGTGATGCAGAGTATAGCTGCTCCTACTAACCTTCTACTGGGGTCCTTCACAGTCTCTGTTAGAAGAGGGAGGGCAAGGGCATTAGCCTCAATATTAGGTTCTAAGATGTTCGCACTGGTGTCTTACCTATGGGTCATTGCTAGTTGGGATCCTTAGAGCACAACTGAAGTAAAGAACTGCCTGTGTCTCCATCCTGATGTAACACTCGGGCCAGCAGTGTAGTTTCTATAGAAATTTTACATGAACATGATACAGTTCAGTTGACAGTTTTGATAGATGTTTCTGCTATACAAATACATTTAAAGAAAGGCAGGTAAACTTATTAGGAAGTTTCTGTAATAACTTAGGTGAGGACTGATGAGGGTTTGAACAAAACGAAGTGCTCACAGGATGAGAAGTAATGGAGTATGATTTTCTCCAGTTATGTGCCCAGGAGTGGGACAGCTGGGTCATATGATAGTTCTATTTTTAGCTTATTAATGCACCTGCATACTGTTCTCCATAGTGGCTATATCAATTTACATTCCCACCAGAAGTGTAAGAGGTTGGTTTCCATACTCTCTGCAGCATTTATTTGCAGATTTTACATTCCCTTTTACCATTTTAGAATCTCAGGCTGTCATTCTCAAACATTTGGTGCCACCAAATGAACTCTGTATAGACAGGGCCTCAAATTTATTTGCCTGCCTGAGTGGGGCTTTCAAACAAGCTCCAAGGCCAGTACAACTCACTGTTACTTGAGCCAGGCAGAACTGCCCACTGCACTGCCAGGCAGAACTGTCCACTGCACTGCCTGACCAACAGGGTGACTGGCTTAGCTCTGCAGACAGAGTCACCGGCCGGACTCTCCACTGGGGCAGAGGTGCAAGGAGGAACGTGATCTGCCAAGATCTGCACACTAATTGCTTCCCTACCAACCTTCTCTCTTTTTCCCCTCTGATCCTCGGTGGTCAAGGCCCACATATTCCTCGGTGATGTGTGTGAGGCAGGACTCAAGTGTACCTGCTAGAAAGTGTCCTGCAATACTAAAGGAGCAGGATGGCCATCTTGGGCTGTTTTCCCCCACTGGAGAAGCTATAGGCTCAGCGAGGCCATCTCACTCTGGTGCTCATTGTCCCTGCCTGGGGAAGTGATGCAGAGTATAGCTGCTCCTACTAACCTTCTACTGGGGTCCTTCACAGTCTCTGTTAGAAGAGGGAGGGCAAGGGCATTAGCCTCAATATTAGGTTCTAAGATGTTCGCACTGGTGTCTTACCTATGGGTCATTGCTAGTTGGGATCCTTAGAGCACAACTGAAGTAAAGAACTGCCTGTGTCTCCATCCTGATGTAACACTCGGGCCAGCAGTGTAGTTTCTATAGAAATTTTACATGAACATGATACAGTTCAGTTGACAGTTTTGATAGATGTTTCTGCTATACAAATACATTTAAAGAAAGGCAGGTAAACTTATTAGGAAGTTTCTGTAATAACTTAGGTGAGGACTGATGAGGGTTTGAACAAAACGAAGTGCTCACAGGATGAGAAGTAATGGAGTATGATTTTCTCCAGTTATGTGCCCAGGAGTGGGACAGCTGGGTCATATGATAGTTCTATTTTTAGCTTATTAATGCACCTGCATACTGTTCTCCATAGTGGCTATATCAATTTACATTCCCACCAGAAGTGTAAGAGGGTTGGCTTTTCCCCATACTCTCTGCAGCATTTATTTGCAGATTTTTTTGATGATGGCCATTCTCACTGGTGTGAGGTGATAACTCATTGTAGTTTTGATTTGCATTTCTCTAGTAATTAGTGATTTGAGCATTTTTTTCCCCATGTGCTTGTTGACCTTCTGTATGTCTTCTTTGGATACAATGTCTATTCTCCCTTTTTTATTTTTATTTTTCTTGTTACTGAACTACATAAGCTGTTTGTATAATTTGGAGGTTTATCCCTTGTCAGTTGCTTTGCTTGAAAATATTTTCTCCCATTCTGAGACTTGTCTTCTCATCTTGTTTATGGTTTTCTTTGCTGTGCATAGTTTTTAAGTTTAATTAGGTACCAATTTTTCCCGTTTTTCCCTAGTGCTCTAGGAGGTGGGTTAAAAAGGATCTTGCGATTTATATCCAAGAGGGTTCTGCCTATGTTTTCCTCTAAGAGTTTTATAGTATCTGTCTTACAGGTAGGTCTTTCATCCATTTTGAGTTTATTTTTGTGTATGATGTTAGAGAATGTTCTAATTTCATTCTTTTACATGTCTGGTTTTCCCAGCACCACTTAATTGAAGAGGCTATCTTTTCTCCATTCTTGCCCCCTTTGTCATAGATTAGGTGAACATTAGTCCATAGGTTTATCTCTGGCTTTTCTATCATTTTCCATCGATCTGCATTTCTGTTTTGGTGTGAGTCTCACACTGTCTTGAGCCCAGTAGTTCATCGCAGCCCTGTTTACAATAGCCAAGGCATGGGAGCAACCTAAATATCCATCAGCAGACAAGTGGATAAAGAAGATGTGGTACATTAATATATACACTGATATTACTCAGTCATAAAAAGTAATGAAACTGCAATTTGAAGAGATGTAGATGGACCTATAGACTACCATACAGAGTGAAGTGAGTCACAAAGAGAAAACAAATATGGTATAATATTGCAAAGAGAAAAACAAATATGTATGAGAAGTAATGGAGTATGATTTTCTCCAGTTATGTGCCCAGGAGTGGGACAGCTGGGTCATATGATAGTTCTATTTTTAGCTTATTAATGCACCTGCATACTGTTCTCCATAGTGGCTATATCAATTTACATTCCCACCAGAAGTGTAAGAGGGTTGGCTTTTCCCCATACTCTCTGCAGCATTTATTTGCAGATTTTTTTGATGATGGCCATTCTCACTGGTGTGAGGTGATAACTCATTGTAGTTTTGATTTGCATTTCTCTAGTAATTAGTGATTTGAGCATTTTTTTCCCCATGTGCTTGTTGACCTTCTGTATGTCTTCTTTGGATACAATGTCTATTCTCCCTTTTTTATTTTTATTTTTCTTGTTACTGAACTACATAAGCTGTTTGTATAATTTGGAGGTTTATCCCTTGTCAGTTGCTTTGCTTGAAAATATTTTCTCCCATTCTGAGACTTGTCTTCTCATCTTGTTTATGGTTTTCTTTGCTGTGCATAGTTTTTAAGTTTAATTAGGTACCAATTTTTCCCTTTTTTCCCTATTACTCTAGGAGGTGGGTTAAAAAGGATCTTGCGATTTATATCCAAGAGGGTTCTGCCTATGTTTTCCTCTAAGAGTTTTATAGTATCTGTCTTACAGGTAGGTCTTTCATCCATTTTGAGTTTATTTTTGTGTATGATGTTAGAGAATGTTCTAATTTCATTCTTTTACATGTCTGGTTTTCCCAGCACCACTTAATTGAAGAGGCTATCTTTTCTCCATTCTTGCCCCCTTTGTCATAGATTAGGTGAACATTAGTCCATAGGTTTATCTCTGGCTTTTCTATCATTTTCCATCGATCTGCATTTCTGTTTTGGTGTGAGTCTCACACTGTCTTGAGCCCAGTAGTTCATCGCAGCCCTGTTTACAATAGCCAAGGCATGGGAGCAACCTAAATATCCATCAGCAGACAAGTGGATAAAGAAGATGTGGTACATTAATATATACACTGATATTACTCAGTCATAAAAAGTAATGAAACTGCAATTTGAAGAGATGTAGATGGACCTATAGACTACCATACAGAGTGAAGTGAGTCACAAAGAGAAAAACAAATATGGTATAATATTGCTTGTATGTGGAATCTAGAGAAATGATACAGATGGACTTACTTGCAAAGCAGGAACAGACACACAGATATAGAGAATGGATGGATGAATATTGGAGGGGGCAAGAAGAGGGTACAATGAAATGGGAGAATGGGATTGACATATATGCACAACTATTCATATGAGCTTCCCAGGTGGCTCAGATAGTAGAGAATTTGCCTGCATTGCAGGAGATCTGGGTTCAATCCCTGGGTTGGGAAAATCCCTGGAGAAGGGCATGACAACTCACTAGAGTGTTCTTCCCTGGATAGAGGGGACTGATGGGCTACAATCCATGGGGTCACAACACAACTGAGTGACTAACACTTTTACTTTCATACATAAAATAGATAAGTAATAACCTACAGTATATCACAGGGAACTCAATGACCTGTGGTGACCTAAATGGAAAGGAAATCTAAAAATGAGTAGACAGATGTATACATACAGCTAATTCATGGTGCTGTAGAGAAGAAGCCAATACAACATTGTAAAGCAACTATATTCCAATAAGATTTTTTTAAAAGGATAATGTGGTCTGAAGCTCCCTTCTCTAGTCATGAAAACAAGGGAATGACACTGAGACAAAAAGGGACCAAGCGAGCTTAAGTATAACCACAGAGAGTACTTCAGATACTGTAAGATCCATTTAAGTAAATCTGTTAAGAAGACTTTGATATGAAACAGCTAATTTCATTCTTTTACATGTCTGGTTTTCCCAGCACCACTTAATTGAAGAGGCTATCTTTTCTCCATTCTTGCCCCCTTTGTCATAGATTAGGTGAACATTAGTCCATAGGTTTATCTCTGGCTTTTCTATCATTTTCCATCGATCTGCATTTCTGTTTTGGTGTGAGTCTCACACTGTCTTGAGCCCAGTAGTTCATCGCAGCCCTGTTTACAATAGCCAAGGCATGGGAGCAACCTAAATATCCATCAGCAGACAAGTGGATAAAGAAGATGTGGTACATTAATATATACACTGATATTACTCAGTCATAAAAAGTAATGAAACTGCAATTTGAAGAGATGTAGATGGACCTATAGACTACCATACAGAGTGAAGTGAGTCACAAAGAGAAAAACAAATATGGTATAATATTGCTTGTATGTGGAATCTAGAGAAATGATACAGATGGACTTACTTGCAAAGCAGGAACAGACACACAGATATAGAGAATGGATGGATGAATATTGGAGGGGGCAAGAAGAGGGTACAATGAAATGGGAGAATGGGATTGACATATATGCACAACTATTCATATGAGCTTCCCAGGTGGCTCAGATAGTAGAGAATTTGCCTGCATTGCAGGAGATCTGGGTTCAATCCCTGGGTTGGGAAAATCCCTGGAGAAGGGCATGACAACTCACTAGAGTGTTCTTCCCTGGATAGAGGGGACTGATGGGCTACAATCCATGGGGTCACAACACAACTGAGTGACTAACACTTTTACTTTCATACATAAAATAGATAAGTAATAACCTACAGTATATCACAGGGAACTCAATGACCTGTGGTGACCTAAATGGAAAGGAAATCTAAAAATGAGTAGACAGATGTATACATACAGCTAATTCATGGTGCTGTAGAGAAGAAGCCAATACAACATTGTAAAGCAACTATATTCCAATAAGATTTTTTTAAAAGGATAATGTGGTCTGAAGCTCCCTTCTCTAGTCATGAAAACAAGGGAATGACACTGAGACAAAAAGGGACCAAGCGAGCTTAAGTATAACCACAGAGAGTACTTCAGATACTTCGTAAGATCCATTTAAGTAAATCTGTTAAGAAGACTTTTGATATGAAACAGTTCACTGGTTCTGAAATTCTAAGTGAGAACAAAAGAATTTAAAAATCAAACATAATTCTAGCTGTCCATGCACAGCAAGAGCCAGGAACTAGTGGTATATATGCTAAGAACAATTTCAACACTGAAAAAAAAAAAAAAAACTTTGATAAGATATAACATAGAAACAAACAGTGTTGCAATGGAATAAATGGAGGTACATATATAGAAAAAGAAAAGTAATGGGCTAAAATAAGATATACTGTTTGTAGAGGTTCAAAGAGACAATGTTATTGCAGGGAGAGAGGCCACTGCAGTGGGAGGCCCACACAGGCCAAAGAATAAAGAGATGGATAAAAATAAATAAATAACCAATAAAAGAGGCCAAAGTTAAAAAAAATAGTTACACCTATAATCTGAAATTTATAGAGAAATCTTATCTGTTTCATTTAAACATCAACAAATCAGTACTTGGTAGAACAAAAGAAATCTGATTACTCAATGAGTGTTTTTTGTGTGTTAAGTCATAGGTTTAAAAGTCCAGATAATATAAATATTTAAGGAATATGTGGAAAAGACAATATTGTCTTAGAAATTTAATAAAGAAAGGGTATATTGGGAAGAGACTACTCATGGAGAGTAGGGATGGGGAGTGGGTACTGCCACAAAGCCAAGAAAGAGGCAAGAGCTTCAAAAGGAACAAGGCAGCTGACAGTGTCAGATCTAGCAGAGGACACAGGATTTAAAACTGTTTTTTTTAATTTTGGCCTCTTTTATTTATTTATTTTTAAAATTTGTTTCTTTTTCATCCCTCTTTATTCTTTGGCCTTTGTGGGCCTCCCATCGCAGTGGCCTCTCTGATCACAGAGCACCGGTTCTGGGCGCATGAGCTCTAGAGTGCTGGCTCACAATTGGACACACTGGTCTAGCCTCTCCGCAGCACGTGGGATCTTCCGGGCCAGGGATGGAACTGGTGTCCCTTGCACTGTAAGGTGGACTCTTTACCCATTGGACCACCAGGGAAGCCCTAAAACTATTTTTTAGCATCCGACAACATGATCAGGGAGTTTCAGTGGAAAGGTATGGACAGAAGCTAGAGTTTACTGGAGGAAGCACTAAAGAAATGAGGAGGAAGATAGCACTGATGTTGATCATGACAGACTAGTGCATTGCCATTCCCTTCTGCAGGGGAAGTTCCTGATCCAGAGATTGAACCCACATCTCCTGTATTGGCAGGTGGATTCTCTATCTCTGAGCTCCTTGTGAAGCAATTATTCAGAGAGTAGGATACTCGAATTATGATGTTTAGGTGAAAAAAGAATTGAGGATGTGCCATCCTGCACATAGCATCATATTCCGGATGCTTGCTCTTCTTACCCATCATGCAGTACTATTCTTTTCAATAAAATTTCGCTTCAGCAAATTATTTTAAGCACCTATAGATTATGTTAATCATGTTAGATTAAAAGAAATTTTACTTTAACAAGCATCAGTAAATAGGTACTTTAATAACAGGGAAATACTTTTGTTTCCTGTTGTTACTTGTGATTTATTTATTTCAAAAATATTTTCCACTGTCTTATTTTTTAAATGTATTTATTTATTTATTTTGGCGGGGGCAGGTTGGGGAGGGAGCGGGGCGGGCGGGCCACTTCTCTTGGTCTTTCATTTATCTATTTTTCATCCGTCTTTGTTCTTTGGCCTGTGTGGGCCTCCCATTGCAGTGGCCTCTGTTGTCGCAGAGCACTGGCTCTGGGCGCATGCGCTCCAGAGCTCCAGCTTGTTAGTTGGACACATCGGTCCAGCCACTCCGTGGCACGTGGGATCTGCCCAGGCCAGGGATCGAACCAGCACCCCTTGCCCTGCAAGGCGAAGTCCTTACCCACTGGACCACCAGGGAAGCCCTAAATGTATTTATTTTTAATTGGAGGGTAATTGCTTTACAGTGTTGTGTTGGTTTCTGCCATACATCAACATGAGTCAGCCGTAGGTATACACATGTCCCCTCTCTCTTCAATCTCCCTCCCACCTCATCTCACGCCTCTCGGCTGTCACAGAGCCCTGGCTTGAGTTGCTGGAGTCATACAGTAAATTCCCACTGCCTGTTTTACACTTGGTAGTATACATGTTTCCACGATACTCTCTGTTCATCTCACCCTCTCCTTTCCACCTCACCATCATGTCCCTAACTCTGTTCTCTAGGTCTGTGTCTCCATTGCTGCACTGCAAATAGGTTCATCAGTACCACCTTTCCACATATATGCATTAACACACTTGTTTCTCTCTTTCTGAACTTACTTCACTCTGCATAATAGACTCTAGATTCATTTACTTCTTTAGCACTGAATCAAATGCATTGCTTTTTATGGCTGAGTAATAGTCCATTGTATGTATGTACCACGACTTCCTTATCTGTTCACCTGTCAATGGACTTCTAGGTTGCTTCCATGTCCTAACTATTGTAAATAATGCTGCAGTGAACACTTGGGGTACACGTATCTTTTTTAGTTATGGTTTTCTCTGGATATATGCTGAGTAGTAGGATTGCTGGGTTATATGGCAGTTTTATTCCTAGTTTGTTGTAGGAATCATCTTCCATAGTGGCTGTATCAATTTATATTCCCACCAACAGTTCAAAAGGGTTCCCTTTTCTCCACATCCTCTCCAGTGTTTATTATTTGTAGATTTTTTTGATTATGGTCATTTTGACTAGTGTGAGGTAATAGCTCATTTTAGTTTTGGTTTGCATTTTTTCAATAATGAGCAATGTTGAGCATCTTTTCATGTGTTTGTTAGCCCTCTGTATGTCTTCTTTGAGAAATACCTGTTTAGGTCTTGAGCCCACTTTTTGATTGGGTTGCTTGTTTTTCTGGTATTAAGCTGCATGAGCTGCTTGTATATTTTGGAGATTAATCCTTTGTTGGTTGTTTCATTTGTTCTTATTGTCTCCAATTCTGAGGGTTGTCTTTTCACCTTGTTTATGGTTCCCTTTGCTGTACATAAGCTGTTAAGTTTAATTAGGTCCCATTTGTTTATTTTTGCTTTTATTTCCGTTGCCCTAGGAGGTTGGTTATAGAGGATTTTGCTGTGATTTATGTCAGAGAGTTTTCTGCTTATGTTTTCCTCTAAGAGTTTTATAGTTTCTGGTCATTAATCCATTTTGAGTTTATCTTTGTGTGTGGTGTTCTAATTTCATTCTTTTACACAGAGCTGTCCAGTTTTCCTAGAACCACTTGCTGAAGAGACTGTTCTTTTCCTCTTTGTATATACTTCCCTTCTTTGTTAAAGATAAGGTGCCAATAGGCGTGTATGTTTGTTAAGCTGTTTATCCCAATGTGATATTCATCTGATGGACAGAATATTTCTGTCTAACCTGGTACATAACCCTCTAGTCTTCTCTGCTAACCAGGAAGTCACTGATAGTATCAGTCCAGTAGAGCAGTTGGGAGTTTACGGAAACACATGCACATACATCAGTACACATATGAACATATGCAAGCACACTTAAATGATTGCACACACACACACAGATGTCATATACGCTTGCACAACAATAACAAAACCTGTTATTTTCACCTAATTTGAGATATTATTCCTTAGAGGATATTTTAGAAATGGGCAAACATAAAATCAGTTGTTCTGAACACCTGGCACAAAATGATGCTCTGCAGTTGTGAAATTATTGGCAATGAGGAGTATAGGATTTTAATCACAATTCAATACAGAAGGGTCAACAACACAAAAACGTAATCAACACTGTGAACTGAGGCAGTTTAATCATTTTGTTCTGGACCTGTGTCTATTATTAATAAGTTGCCCCAGAGAAGCCTAGCAACTTAGGAGTAATTTATTTCTGACAAATAGACTCATTTCTTCCTTATCTTACCAAATTCATTTATTATAGATGTTTTTAGGCTAATGAAATCATTTTTTCTAGTTTTCTGTTGCCCCTAAATGGTTTAAATGTACTAGCTGTGCATGCCTGAAAATCCAGTTAGAGCAAAAGTCATGTTTAAGATGGTGAAAGGGAGATATAAGTGATAAGGGAAGTCTTTTATGTTAAATAGAAAATATGGACCAGACAATGAGAAGTCAAGAGAAGAGGTAGACAGGGGCAACTGGTTCATACTTTAATATCTGTCATTTCAGACCAAGAAACACCACAGTATTAAAACAAAAAGTATAGTTATCAAGCTAGTCTGTGGGACTGTGTTGCAGTATTTGAAACAAGCAGATGTGAGCCCAGGACCTTATAGAGAGAAGCACTGAGCTGATTCAGAGAAGTATGAGCAAGGATTAGTATGCCATTTATAGGGTGGATCTAAGAAATAGTAGAGTGTAATGAAGACTCATTCTGTGCTACAATGGGGTAGGGAAGGGATTTTGAGGGTCACTGGCCCCTGTTGCATTTTAGACAGTTGACCATTTTATCTTTGAAAAATCTCATATCCTATGGTAACATACTCTTCCTGGCCCTCTTTTCACTGGTCCATGCCTCCTTCATTCTCGGTGATTTCCCAACCCGTTAAAGATAAGGTGCCAATAGGCGTGTATGTTTGTTAAGCTGTTTATCCCAATGTGATATTCATCTGATGGACAGAATATTTCTGTCTAACCTGGTACATAACCCTCTAGTCTTCTCTGCTAACCAGGAAGTCACTGATAGTATCAGTCCAGTAGAGCAGTTGGGAGTTTACGGAAACACATGCACATACATCAGTACACATATGAACATATGCAAGCACACTTAAATGATTGCACACACACACACAGATGTCATATACGCTTGCACAACAATAACAAAACCTGTTATTTTCACCTAATTTGAGATATTATTCCTTAGAGGATATTTTAGAAATGGGCAAACATAAAATCAGTTGTTCTGAACACCTGGCACAAAATGATGCTCTGCAGTTGTGAAATTATTGGCAATGAGGAGTATAGGATTTTAATCACAATTCAATACAGAAGGGTCAACAACACAAAAACGTAATCAACACTGTGAACTGAGGCAGTTTAATCATTTTGTTCTGGACCTGTGTCTATTATTAATAAGTTGCCCCAGAGAAGCCTAGCAACTTAGGAGTAATTTATTTCTGACAAATAGACTCATTTCTTCCTTATCTTACCAAATTCATTTATTATAGATGTTTTTAGGCTAATGAAATCATTTTTTCTAGTTTTCTGTTGCCCCTAAATGGTTTAAATGTACTAGCTGTGCATGCCTGAAAATCCAGTTAGAGCAAAAGTCATGTTTAAGAGGTAGAAAGGGAGAAAAAAGTGTTAAGGGAAGTCTTTTATGTTAAATAGAAAATATGGACCAGACAATGAGAAGTCAAGAGAAGAGGTAGACAGGGGCAACTGGTTCATACTTTAATATCTGTCATTTCAGACCAAGAAACACCACAGTATTAAAACAAAAAGTATAGTTATCAAGCTAGTCTGTGGGACTGTGTTGCAGTATTTGAAACAAGCAGATGTGAGCCCAGGACCTTATAGAGAGAAGCACTGAGCTGATTCAGAGAAGTATGAGCAAGGATTAGTATGCCATTTATAGGGTGGATCTAAGAAATAGTAGAGTGTAATGAAGACTCATTCTGTGCTACAATGGGGTAGGGAAGGGATTTTGAGGGTCACTGGCCCCTGTTGCATTTTAGACAGTTGACCATTTTATCTTTGAAAAATCTCATATCCTATGGTAACATACTCTTCCTGGCCCTCTTTTCACTGGTCCATGCCTCCTTCATTCTCGGGGTGAGCCTTTCTTCTTACACCTGCACCATAGGTATTAGTGCTGATTGGGGTTTTGTCCTTTTTAAATTGAGATATTTGACATTATATTAATTTCAGGTATACAACAGATTGATTTGATATTTGTATACACTGTGAAATGATCACCAGAAGTCTTGCTACATCCGTCACCATACAGGTGACAGGATTCTGTGTGTGTGTGTGATGGAAGCTTTCAAGCTGTACTCTCTTAGCAACTTTCAAATATGCAAAACAGTATTCAAACTGAGGGCTTCCCAGGTGGTGCTAGTGGTAAAGAATCTGCTCACCAAAGCAGGACAAGTAAGAGACCTGGGTTCAGTCCCTAGGTTGGGAAGATCCTCTGGAGGAAGAAATGGCAACCCAGTGTTCTTGCCTGGAGAAATGCATGGACAGAGGCGCCTGGTGGGCTACAGTTCATGGGGTAGCAAAGAGTTAAACGAGCTGAGTGAGCACATTATAAATGTAGTCAAAATGCTACACGTTATATCTCCATGGCTCATATACTTTCTAACTGGAAGTTTGTAACATTTGACTCCCTTCACCCACCCTACCCCCACCTCTGGTAACCATGAATCTGTTCTTTGTATCTATGAATTTTTTTTAGATTCCACATTTGATTGAGATCATATAATATATCTCTTTCTCTGAATTATTTGATTTAGCATAATGTCCTCAAGGTTCATCCATATTGATGTAAACAGCAAATTTCATTCCTTTTTATAGCTTAATAATATTCCATGTGTGTCTGTGTGTGTGTGTGTGTGTCTGTGTGTGTGTGTGTGTGTGTGGGATCTTCCCTGATCAGGGATCCAACCTGTGTCTCCTGCATTGACTGGTGGATTCTTTTTTTTAGGGGGGTGGGGGCGGGGTGGAGAGGGAGGGGGCGGGTGGGCCACTTCTATTGGTCTTATTTATCTATTTTTTCATCCATGTTTGTTCTTTGGCCCGTGTGGGCCTCCCATCGCGGTGGCCTCTGTTGTCGCAGAGCACCGGCTCTGGGCGCATGCGCTCCAGAGCTCCCGCTCGGTAATTGGACACATTGGTCCAGCCGCTCCGTGGCACATGGGATCTTCCCAGGCCAGGGATCGAACTGGTGCCCCTTGCACTGCAAGGCGGTGTCCTTACCCACTGGACTACCAGGGAAGCCCCCTGGTGGATTCTTTACCACTGAGCTACCAGGGGAAGCCTTATCTGTACTTTTATACAGTCTCTCATTCATATTTCATGCTCTAACTTCAACTTTTTTCTAATTATTTCTAAATCTCTATGTCCAACCTTGTTATTCTTCCAAAGCTCTAAATCAGAGCATTTCATATCTATGAGATAGTTCAACCCAAGTTTACCTCCAGTACAGCATGTCCCACACTACAATCCTCCTCATTTCCTCTGAGAGAAAATGATTGCCTATTCTGTTGTATATCTCTAAATGGGTTCGTTCTACCATTATTCCTTCAATTGTTGAAACCAGAGCTTTAGGGTGTGTGTAGTTTCACTCTTCCTTACCAAGGATCTTCTCTTTGCAGAGACTAAGTCATGGTTTTCCATGCCCTTACTACCTTGAGAACCTATTCCTTTTCCTGTGATCATCCCAGGGATGAATTTATTTAGGAATTCATCCTCTCTCACATGGAATAGGTGCTGCAGGTCTTCATTTGCTATTAATAATACTCCATCTCTACATAGATGTTTTCTTTGGCTCTCTTTGCCTTTAAATAAAACAAACACAAATTCCTCGAGGGTCACGTGCGATCTTTTATGATATTGTCCTTCCTCAGTCTCTCATCATTCTCCTGTTCTTTTTGTATGCCTTAAGTTTACAGAAAACGTTGTGATTTCTTATTAATTCTCCCAACTGCTAGTTTTAGTAATCATTCATGATTGCTTAGTCACCTTCTTCTTTCTTCATTTTATTAACATCTACCTGTTTTTCTAACCTCATTTCAGAGCCTTCTCTTCTAAGCCTTTTGTGACTCATCCAGTTTGAAAGAGATATGCATTTTGCATCTTAAACGCTCAGTACTTAATTCCAATTTAGCATGCATCACATTACACTTCATTTTTTATATACTCTTTTTCAAGAAACAGTGAACTTCTGAGGATGGTGTTTTAGTCCCCCTAAGTCCCACACATAACCCATTGCTTGTCACTAAAACGGGGACTCCATAGTACTGGATGAAAGGAAGGAGTGTGGCAGTTGTTATAGAAGGACATTATTGTGAGATGGAAAAAAGAGATGTGCTAGAAATTTAAATGGATAATGATTTTGGAAAACAGGCTGAGGTTTAAGGCATTGGGGGGAATTTAAGAGAGGAAGTAATATTTTCTGTCTTCAAGAAAATTAAAGTCTTCTTGGTTGATAAACTTTTGGTTCACAAACTAGTTTAGAATGACCTAAGGCTATCTGTAAGCAAATGACAACTCTTAAGATACACATTCGAAGAGAAGTTTAGCAATAGGGAATATTTTCAGGAATAAGGACAAGTGGAGCACGCTTTAAAGAAAAGAACGGACTTGAACTGAGTTTTTGACAATCTTGTTTTTGTAGAGGCTGAGAAAAAAAATTTCAGACAAAGGGACCATTAAGTACAAGAAAGGAGATTTTTATGTCATTATGTGTGAGAATTTATCTTCTCTTTGCAGAGACTAAGTCATGGTTTTCCATGCCCTTACTACCTTGAGAACCTATTCCTTTTCCTGTGATCATCCCAGGGATGAATTTATTTAGGAATTCATCCTCTCTCACATGGAATAGGTGCTGCAGGTCTTCATTTGCTATTAATAATACTCCATCTCTACATAGATGTTTTCTTTGGCTCTCTTTGCCTTTAAATAAAACAAACACAAATTCCTCGAGGGTCACGTGCGATCTTTTATGATATTGTCCTTCCTCAGTCTCTCATCATTCTCCTGTTCTTTTTGTATGCCTTAAGTTTACAGAAAACGTTGTGATTTCTTATTAATTCTCCCAACTGCTAGTTTTAGTAATCATTCATGATTGCTTAGTCACCTTCTTCTTTCTTCATTTTATTAACATCTACCTGTTTTTCTAACCTCATTTCAGAGCCTTCTCTTCTAAGCCTTTTGTGACTCATCCAGTTTGAAAGAGATATGCATTTTGCATCTTAAACGCTCAGTACTTAATTCCAATTTAGCATGCATCACATTACACTTCATTTTTTATATACTCTTTTTCAAGAAACAGTGAACTTCTGAGGATGGTGTTTTAGTCCCCCTAAGTCCCACACATAACCCATTGCTTGTCACTAAAACGGGGACTCCATAGTACTGGATGAAAGGAAGGAGTGTGGCAGTTGTTATAGAAGGACATTATTGTGAGATGGAAAAAAGAGATGTGCTAGAAATTTAAATGGATAATGATTTTGGAAAACAGGCTGAGGTTTAAGGCATTGGGGGGAATTTAAGAGAGGAAGTAATATTTTCTGTCTTCAAGAAAATTAAAGTCTTCTTGGTTGATAAACTTTTGGTTCACAAACTAGTTTAGAATGACCTAAGGCTATCTGTAAGCAAATGACAACTCTTAAGATACACATTCGAAGAGAAGTTTAGCAATAGGGAATATTTTCAGGAATAAGGACAAGTGGAGCACGCTTTAAAGAAAAGAACGGACTTGAACTGAGTTTTTGACAATCTTGTTTTTGTAGAGGCTGAGAAAAAAAATTTCAGACAAAGGGACCATTAAGTACAAGAAAGGAGATTTTTATGTCATTATGTGGGTGGTGTTAAGAATTCTATCTTAACTATTGCATTTATGAGGATCCAGATTCTCTTCAAAGAGTCTGATTGACAGTTATCTGAAACTCTAGACTTAAACTCTTCTTCTTTCTTTCCTAGTCAGTTGCTCTGTCTAGACTTCTTTCAAGTCACCCAGACATCAGAGCATGGATTCATTCTCACTCATCCTTCACAGAGTCAAGTAATGGTTTGGGCATTCTATAAGGCTTGCTAAATCAACAAAAGAATTGAGTCTAGTGTAACCATGTGAAGATTAAACACAGGGATGGATGGACTGAGTTTGGAAAATGCAGGAGGAGTAGCTGGTCATAACTGAGGGTCTCAACATCCTCATAGGCAAGAGAATCAAACAGTGCTTGGAGAGGGAAACAACAGGTTCTGGAAAGTGCAGCTGTTTTCACAAACCTTTGGATAAAAGCCCTGAGGTTAATTATAACAAAAAACTTGGCAACCAGGATCGTTAGGAAAGTCAAAGTATTTTATCCTCTAGGGAATTTGCCAGCATTCCATAAAACTTAATTTAATATCTTGAATTTTATTATAACACTCTCATAAAATTTAGTCTATCTAATTCAGTGTTTTATTCCCCTAATTGATTGGTTTTATAACCATGATTGACTGGAGTTCCACTCTAATCCCCTTTCAGAAGAATTGAATGAGCTGTAAAATTCTCCAAAGGACATTATTAATCCAGTCTTCAATGATTATATGTAAACTTAACAAATCTTTATTAGGCACTTACTATATATCTATGCTATCATTTAAGTTACAATGACAAATAACACATTATTTATCCTCCTTCATCCCTACCCCTTGGGAACAGGTATTATGCCTTTGTTATATTTTTATACCAGTACTTGACAAATAGTAAACAGTGAATATTTATGGAATTAATGGATGGCAAGTTGAACATTATAAATGCTATGATTTATGTATGCATGGGATGCTATAGGATGTATAAGAATAATGACATTCTTATTACTTATTACTCTACTACTTATTACTTAGAATTCTATATTTCAGAGAGCAGGTTTTCAATTTAGTTGGTATATTTTAGATAAGTGAATGAGACACAGTGAAATCCTCAAGTATTCCATCACTATCAAGCTGCTAGATAATAAAAGTGATTAAAGTGGAAATTCATAAATTTAATCAATACCTATCTAGTTTTTTTTAGCACCTACTGTGTGCTAGGCCAAGTTCTTAATGTGTGTGGTCAAATGGTGACCAAGACATGGTCATTTTTGTTGAAGGAAATTGGTAGTTATTCATCTGAAATTATACAAAAGCAACTTGTATTTGAGAAATGAAAATAATCTCTTCTGATTACCAAACTGCTTTAAAACATACCTAAAATCTGTTGAAATGCAGTTAGAATAATGAGATAACAAGTTGCTATATAAATTGATAACTTTAACAGTTCTTTTATTGATGAACAACCTGTAACTGTGTGGAAAATGCAGGAGGAGTAGCTGGTCATAACTGAGGGTCTCAACATCCTCATAGGCAAGAGAATCAAACAGTGCTTGGAGAGGGAAACAACAGGTTCTGGAAAGTGCAGCTGTTTTCACAAACCTTTGGATAAAAGCCCTGAGGTTAATTATAACAAAAAACTTGGCAACCAGGATCGTTAGGAAAGTCAAAGTATTTTATCCTCTAGGAATTTGCCAGCATTCCATAAAACTTAATTTAATATCTTGAATTTTATTATAACACTCTCATAAAATTTAGTCTATCTAATTCAGTGTTTTATTCCCCTAATTGATTGGTTTTATAACCATGATTGACTGGAGTTCCACTCTAATCCCCTTTCAGAAGAATTGAATGAGCTGTAAAATTCTCCAAAGGACATTATTAATCCAGTCTTCAATGATTATATGTAAACTTAACAAATCTTTATTAGGCACTTACTATATATCTATGCTATCATTTAAGTTACAATGACAAATAACACATTATTTATCCTCCTTCATCCCTACCCCTTGGGAACAGGTATTATGCCTTTGTTATATTTTTATACCAGTACTTGACAAATAGTAAACAGTGAATATTTATGGAATTAATGGATGGCAAGTTGAACATTATAAATGCTATGATTTATGTATGCATGGGATGCTATAGGATGTATAAGAATAATGACATTCTTATTACTTATTACTCTACTACTTATTACTTAGAATTCTATATTTCAGAGAGCAGGTTTTCAATTTAGTTGGTATATTTTAGATAAGTGAATGAGACACAGTGAAATCCTCAAGTATTCCATCACTATCAAGCTGCTAGATAATAAAAGTGATTAAAGTGGAAATTCATAAATTTAATCAATACCTATCTAGTTTTTTTTAGCACCTACTGTGTGCTAGGCCAAGTTCTTAATGTGTGTGGTCAAATGGTGACCAAGACATGGTCATTTTTGTTGAAGGAAATTGGTAGTTATTCATCTGAAATTATACAAAAGCAACTTGTATTTGAGAAATGAAAATAATCTCTTCTGATTACCAAACTGCTTTAAAACATACCTAAAATCTGTTGAAATGCAGTTAGAATAATGAGATAACAAGTTGCTATATAAATTGATAACTTTAACAGTTCTTTTATTGATGAACAACCTGTAACTGTGTGCGTGCTAAGTCACTTCAATTGTGTCTGATTCTTTGTGACCCTATGAACTGTGGCCTACTAGGCTCCTCTGTCCATGGGATTCCACAGGGAGGAATAGTGGAGTGGGTTGCCATTCCCTTCTCCAGGGGATCTTCCCGACCCAGGGCTCAAACTCATATCTCTTATGTCTCCTGCATTGGCAGGTGGATTCTTTACCACTGGCTCCACCTGGGAAGCAAAGATAACCTGTAATTACACATTTTTATTTATGCTAATGTCCAATTTAGTTAATTTTCTATATGCATTTAAGTGACTAGAAGGCCTGTGATTTCCTATTTTTTTAGTTGTACGTTTGCAGTATTACCCAGAAGCCCTGACTTACGTGGGTAGTGCTTTCCTGTCAGTGTTCACTCTTGTCCTCCCCTGTAGTAAACACAACTCCAGAGCTGTGTGTTGTTTGGTTTCTCTTGTTGCCACATTTATTGATTGAGGTTATGTAGGGTAATATAATGAGATTTTATATTTCTCTTGACCTAGTCTGAACCTTTTCTGGGAACTGTGGGATGCACATATCCTTTTTGTCCATATGGACAATGTCACACAAGATTGTAAAGCTGCTAAATGTTATTCTTCCCCCATGAGAGAGAAGCCAGCCTGAGACTGTAACTGAAAGATGAAGAGTCACTAAGAAACAGAGTCAGAGTCCTGGTCACACCATACAAAGCCTGACCACTTTCGACTTTTTAATTACACAAAATAATCAGTACTCTTTAAGGCTGAAGCCACTTTGTGTTGAATTATGTGATATTTGTATCAAAAACAAAAACTTTAAATGTTACAAGTCAGAGTTAAATTGAAACGTGGCTGTTAATGCATCATTGTTCATAAGACTGTTATCTTTGTGCTTGATTTGCTATATTAAATATTTAATTGTAAGAAATAATTTCATTTTACCAAAAACTAAAAATTTGCAAGATTTTAGATTAATGATACATATTAATGTATTAATATTAATAAATTAATTAATAATTAATAAATTAATTAATTTATTCCAGCTTCCAGATAATCAGACACTGACAATTATGCTGTATATGTTTCAAAATACTTCAATTAATATGTAGTGGTGATAATGAACTTGTGATCTGTACTAATTAAAAATTACAACACACAGAACAATGTAGACTTAAGATTACAAACATGATGGAGTTTTAATTGGTCTAGCCTATTCTGAACCTCTCCTCACTTGTCCATTGTCTGCATACCAACCAAATTGGTGCTTATTTAGTCTGCTGGCCATCAGCACTTATTTTCCAGCTTTTTAATGCACTTCAGCAATTGGCTAATTCTTTCCTACTATGCAATGAACTTATTTACAAAACACCCAAGAAAAGATGTATTTGAGGCCATAATAGTGAATACAAATATTGGCATAAAGATCACATGTAATTTTTAATTACAAATTGATTTCAAGAAGGGAAAGAAGTACACTGAAGACATATAAGAAGCTGACTTGACTTTGTCTATGGAACAGGAAGATTTTCCACGAAGCCAGTGTTTAATCTGAGCTCAAAAGATGAGTGATAATTAACCAAGTAATGAAATATGCCAAGTAATAATTAGCCAGGTAAAGCCATATCTTAAGAAAGAAGTATCTTATTTGAAGCCTATTTGAAGTGCTAAGATGGGAGAGAGCATGACTTATTTACAGAAATGAAGGGTGGCCATGGCAGAGCCAAAGAACAGCACAAGATGCCGAAAATTCTATCATAGGTTCTTCATAAGCCACTTCAAAGATTTTAGTCTTTGTCCTGAAGACAATGACAAGTCTTACAAATAAGCAATGATTCAGTCAGATTTGCATTTTAGAAGCATCACTCTATATACTAGTTAAAGTGTGGAAAAAATGAGGAATGAGACACAAAAGCAGAAGATTCACTGATTCAGGAGAGAGGTCACTGTAGCTTGGATGATCGTAGTGGAGAGGGAGAATAGTGAAGAAACTTGAAAGAATGAAGAATGGAATGATGGGATTTTCAGATTTATTAATTAAACTAAGAGAAATAGAGGGATTATATGATTTTCTGACCTCCTGTCTAAACAACTGGAGAGGTATTTGTAGTATTCATTGAGAGAGGGTCCACTATGAATAATCAGTTTGGAAGAGAAGACTATAAATTCTATTTTAAATATGATGACTTTCTAATAGACAAGTAGAGGTGTTAGAGATGCTAGTTTGGGATTCAGGAGATTCTGCCTTGGAGACATGAATCTGAGAAGGAGTCGTCTAGACTTTTAGGTTTTAAAAAATTCAAATACAAACTGTGTAAGCACATGTATGTGTGCATGTATACTAATTATTCTGTGTATCTGCCTGCCTATCCTTATCTATCTATCTGATATCTCTTGCCTTATGTTATTGAAAAGTCCACTTACAGAATTGGCTTCATATTATCCCTATAAACTGGGGCTCAAATTATTTTATTAACTTCTTTAATTCAGAATTTGTGAGGGGAGCCGGATTAAATTGGTTTGAAAACTACGTGGGAGGGGACAACATGGAACAACAGGTGACATCATGTTGATGAACTTGCCTCTTCATGCCACTTAACTTCACCATACTTGATTTCAGATCATTTTGTCCATTTTAAATCAGGCACTTTTCTACTTTTGAGTTCTTAAACCTGGCACTCTTTCTTCAACCATTTTATAGGAAATAAAACCCCACAAAGACCTGAAAACTGCTACAGTTTTAATGATTAAACCACTACTTTACTTACACAGGGCTTCCCTGAATCCACCTGCAATACAAGAGACCTGGGTTTGAGCGCTGGCTTAGAGAAGATCAACTGGAGAAGGGAACAGCTACCCACTCTGGTATTCTTGCCTGGAGAATTCCATGGTCAGAGGAGTCCGTGTACTACAGTTCATGGGGTCACAAAGAGTCTGACACAACTGAGTGACTAACACTTTCACTTCCTTACACAAATCTAGTTTCCCCTGGCCTCTCCAGATGTTGTGTGGATTTTTAATGAATACTCATTTCAGTGCCATTCTTAGTGTTAAATAAAAATTTCACACCTTCTTGAGCTTTCATCATGTTTACATCTGACTTCTCTCACATCACCCTTACCATATATTGAAAAAGAATGAAGAATGGAATGATGGGATTTTCAGATTTATTAATTAAACTAAGAGAAATAGAGGGATTATATGATTTTCTGACCTCCTGTCTAAACAACTGGAGAGGTATTTGTAGTATTCATTGAGAGAGGGTCCACTATGAATAATCAGTTTGGAAGAGAAGACTATAAATTCTATTTTAAATATGATGACTTTCTAATAGACAAGTAGAGGTGTTAGAGATGCTAGTTTGGGATTCAGGAGATTCTGCCTTGGAGACATGAATCTGAGAAGGAGTCGTCTAGACTTTTAGGTTTTAAAAAATTCAAATACAAACTGTGTAAGCACATGTATGTGTGCATGTATACTAATTATTCTGTGTATCTGCCTGCCTATCCTTATCTATCTATCTGATATCTCTTGCCTTATGTTATTGAAAAGTCCACTTACAGAATTGGCTTCATATTATCCCTATAAACTGGGGCTCAAATTATTTTATTAACTTCTTTAATTCAGAATTTGTGAGGGGAGCCGGATTAAATTGGTTTGAAAACTACGTGGGAGGGGACAACATGGAACAACAGGTGACATCATGTTGATGAACTTGCCTCTTCATGCCACTTAACTTCACCATACTTGATTTCAGATCATTTTGTCCATTTTAAATCAGGCACTTTTCTACTTTTGAGTTCTTAAACCTGGCACTCTTTCTTCAACCATTTTATAGGAAATAAAACCCCACAAAGACCTGAAAACTGCTACAGTTTTAATGATTAAACCACTACTTTACTTACACAGGGCTTCCCTGAATCCACCTGCAATACAAGAGACCTGGGTTTGAGCGCTGGCTTAGAGAAGATCAACTGGAGAAGGGAACAGCTACCCACTCTGGTATTCTTGCCTGGAGAATTCCATGGTCAGAGGAGTCCGTGTACTACAGTTCATGGGGTCACAAAGAGTCTGACACAACTGAGTGACTAACACTTTCACTTCCTTACACAAATCTAGTTTCCCCTGGCCTCTCCAGATGTTGTGTGGATTTTTAATGAATACTCATTTCAGTGCCATTCTTAGTGTTAAATAAAAATTTCACACCTTCTTGAGCTTTCATCATGTTTACATCTGACTTCTCTCACATCACCCTTACCATTTTCCTTCTTGAGGCCTTCCTGAAAAGCACTGAAAGAAAGAAGTGTATAAGGCAGTGAAGGAGGAATGATGATATGGTTTCCCCTCCATCTGGAGTGCTTAACCATATAAATGTCCCACTCAACTCTTAGGAGGTCTTTGAAGAGCTACTACTTTACACACAAGTTTTTTTCCTAATCTAGAGCTAGACTGAGAGACCCCTTGAATGAAGAGGCCTGTGTCACTTAACAAAAAGGAAGAGAATATGATGAAACAAATGTGGAAGTCAGAAATTCATCATGGTGTCAGATACTATGTGAAAAAGGTAGTTGAGAATTATAGATGAGATTACAACAAGAATTTCACAAGATTCTGTAAGATGTCTTCATGAGTAATTCTAAGTCTCACAGTCAGTGTCCTCCTTCATTGTTTCTACATCTTAGACCTTCCTCTTCAAGACTCATGAGTGGACTTGCTCACAGAATCCTTGTCAGCCTTTCAATTTTTCTCTTGTATTCTCTTATTTCCTAAGATCTTCAAATGTGCAAAATGTCAGGATCTTAAAATACACAACTCTCTTAACTTGTTTCCATCTCTGTCTGTAAAAACATACTATTCCTTTTTATTCACTTTTAAGTATCTATTGTGAAACTCTCTAGTTTTTAAAGTCATCTTTCTTTCAACTCTTCCTCCAAAAATTGCTTTGTCAAAGTAAATAAAGTTTGACTTCTTTTTCTTTGCATGTCTTGTCCTTTTTCCCTTGAACTTCTCTGGAGTCATTTCTTATTGAAACTCCCTTCTCTTTAGTTTCATGATCCAGTGTCACTTGGCTTTCAACTATTTTCCCTGACTCCTCTTCTTCCTTTTTATTTCTGGATTATATTTCCCCTCTTGTCCACAAACCCTAGAGGTTGAGCATCTCTCTCTTTGTTAATCATATCACATGTTCTTTTTCTTGAGAAATCTTTCTATTCTTGCAATAGCTTGTCCCAGTCATTCTTTTTTCACCCTTCTTGAGCTTTCATCATGTTTACATCTGACTTCTCTCACATCACCCTTACCATTTTCCTTCTTGAGGCCTTCCTGAAAAGCACTGAAAGAAAGAAGTGTATAAGGCAGTGAAGGAGGAATGATGATATGGTTTCCTCCATCTGGAGTGCTTAACCATATAAATGTCCCACTCAACTCTTAGGAGGTCTTTGAAGAGCTACTACTTTACACACAAGTTTTTTTCCTAATCTAGAGCTAGACTGAGAGACCCCTTGAATGAAGAGGCCTGTGTCACTTAACAAAAAGGAAGAGAATATGATGAAACAAATGTGGAAGTCAGAAATTCATCATGGTGTCAGATACTATGTGAAAAAGGTAGTTGAGAATTATAGATGAGATTACAACAAGAATTTCACAAGATTCTGTAAGATGTCTTCATGAGTAATTCTAAGTCTCACAGTCAGTGTCCTCCTTCATTGTTTCTACATCTTAGACCTTCCTCTTCAAGACTCATGAGTGGACTTGCTCACAGAATCCTTGTCAGCCTTTCAATTTTTCTCTTGTATTCTCTTATTTCCTAAGATCTTCAAATGTGCAAAATGTCAGGATCTTAAAATACACAACTCTCTTAACTTGTTTCCATCTCTGTCTGTAAAAACATACTATTCCTTTTTATTCACTTTTAAGTATCTATTGTGAAACTCTCTAGTTTTTAAAGTCATCTTTCTTTCAACTCTTCCTCCAAAAATTGCTTTGTCAAAGTAAATAAAGTTTGACTTCTTTTTCTTTGCATGTCTTGTCCTTTTTCCCTTGAACTTCTCTGGAGTCATTTCTTATTGAAACTCCCTTCTCTTTAGTTTCATGATCCAGTGTCACTTGGCTTTCAACTATTTTCCCTGACTCCTCTTCTTCCTTTTTATTTCTGGATTATATTTCCCCTCTTGTCCACAAACCCTAGAGGTTGAGCATCTCTCTCTTTGTTAATCATATCACATGTTCTTTTTCTTGAGAAATCTTTCTATTCTTGCAATAGCTTGTCCCAGTCATTGAATTATCTAAATTGTAGTCACCAAGTGTCTGTCACATATTTATTTATGAAAAATCTAGTGTTCATTAGATTACCGATGTTGTGAGTGCAATTTAAAACTGATGGCTACTGTATGATTTAAATCCAATAAACTAGGCTTCCCTGATGGTCCAGTGGGTTATGACACCGCCTTGCAGTGCAAGGGGCACTGATTAGATCCGTGGCCTGGGAAGATCCCACGTGCCGTGGAGCGGCTGGACTCATGTGTCCAACTACCAAGCCGGAGCTCTGGGGCGCATGTGCCCAGAGTTGGTGCTCTGCAGCAAGGGGTGTCGCTGCAATGGGAGGCCCACAAAGGCCAAAGAACAAAGATAAATAGATGAAAGATCAATGGAAGGGCCCCCCCCCCCCCAAAAAAAAATCCAATACACTGATTTAAACCAGGAATGAGGGCCCAAAATACTTATTTCCCTATGTGTTGGTACATGTCTACAGGGCTCCTGGAAAGTTGGCTGAAGAGGCAGAACCTGAAAGATGCAAGCAGCGTCTTAACAACTTTCTTGTGAATACAATATAACAATTTAGCAACAGTCTGTCCTTGGAGAATGATTATTTTAATAAAAATAGCTTCAAATTGAAATAAGAAAAAGTAAGCACCAATATAATCAGGTATGGTGTTTTATATATAACAACATATTGCAATAATATTTAGGACTCTGGACTACCTACTACTTAGCTCCATGGAAATTACCACCATATCTATTAGCTATTAAAAACCTAACAAAATTATGTACCATCTCTCTTTTGTATTTAAGGCTTCCTTGATGGCTCAGATGGTAAAGAATCTTTCTACAATACAGGAAAACTACATTTGATCCTTGGGTTAGGAAGATCCCCTGGAGAAAGCAATGGCTACCCACTCTAGTATTCCTGCCTGGAGAATTCTATAGACTTAGGAGCTTGGTGGGCTAAAGTCCATGGGGTTGCAAAAAGTTATTTATTCTGTAAGGACACATTCCGGTATTAATTACTTCCTGACACTTTATACAATCTCGCTTTCTATCTTAATCATGAACTGGTTTTTCATACACCTGCTTGTGATGTTTGTTTGTATGTTATTAATGCAGTTATTTCTAATTAGAGTTGGACAGACTATAGTCAGATGTTTACTTGTATATACTCAATAATTCATCATCTTCATGAATAAAAGGAGGCTTCCTTCCTCCATCTTTCCTTTTTTCTGTCCTTCTCTCCTTTCTTCTTCCCTTTCTCTCCCCCTTAATTCTTTTTTCTTTCTATTTTCCCCATATCTGGTTCAATATACCTTCTCAATAGTTTGTTGTTGTGCTTTAGTCACTCAGTCATGTCTGACTCTTTTGCAACCCCATGGACTGTAGCCCACCAGGCTCCTTTGTCCATGGGATTTTACAGGCAAGAATACTAGAGTGGGTTGCCATTTCCTTCTCCAGTTCATTAGTTTACTTGTATTTAAATAGAGCAGTCTTATTCATCAACTGACATTAGGCAACCATTTTGTATCAGACATTTTCAATGATGTGAATTTCATTACTAACCTAAATAGTTATTTCTCAACTCTGAAACAAAAGCAAAATACTCTCCTCCCAACTCATATAAACATTATATTATTCATAAAGTTTTAATTCTATTTTCAAGGTTCTTTTCCTCCCCCAGATTTCTGACAATGAGTCATAGCAACAATGCCACCTCAGGTGGGTCTCAGGGGATCATTGTTGGCACAAGGCAGTGCATTAACTTCACACTGTGGTTTACTAATGGTATTGTTATTACTCCCATGAGGTATGGGTGTTTGAGAATCCCTAATGTTTCCTGATTGCTTGGCTTGTACTCTTTGCCTTTACTAAGAATTATGTACCATCTCTTTGTATTTAAGGCTTCCTTGATGGCTCAGATGGTAAAGAATCTTTCTACAATACAGGAAAACTACATTTGATCCTTGGGTTAGGAAGATCCCCTGGAGAAAGCAATGGCTACCCACTCTAGTATTCCTGCCTGGAGAATTCTATAGACTTAGGAGCTTGGTGGGCTAAAGTCCATGGGGTTGCAAAAAGTTATTTATTCTGTAAGGACACATTCCGGTATTAATTACTTCCTGACACTTTATACAATCTCGCTTTCTATCTTAATCATGAACTGGTTTTTCATACACCTGCTTGTGATGTTTGTTTGTATGTTATTAATGCAGTTATTTCTAATTAGAGTTGGACAGACTATAGTCAGATGTTTACTTGTATATACTCAATAATTCATCATCTTCATGAATAAAAGGAGGCTTCCTTCCTCCATCTTTCCTTTTTTCTGTCCTTCTCTCCTTTCTTCTTCCCTTTCTCTCCCCCTTAATTCTTTTTTCTTTCTATTTTCCCCATATCTGGTTCAATATACCTTCTCAATAGTTTGTTGTTGTGCTTTAGTCACTCAGTCATGTCTGACTCTTTTGCAACCCCATGGACTGTAGCCCACCAGGCTCCTTTGTCCATGGGATTTTACAGGCAAGAATACTAGAGTGGGTTGCCATTTCCTTCTCCAGTTCATTAGTTTACTTGTATTTAAATAGAGCAGTCTTATTCATCAACTGACATTAGGCAACCATTTTGTATCAGACATTTTCAATGATGTGAATTTCATTACTAACCTAAATAGTTATTTCTCAACTCTGAAACAAAAGCAAAATACTCTCCTCCCAACTCATATAAACATTATATTATTCATAAAGTTTTAATTCTATTTTCAAGGTTCTTTTCCTCCCCCAGATTTCTGACAATGAGTCATAGCAACAATGCCACCTCAGGTGGGTCTCAGGGGATCATTGTTGGCACAAGGCAGTGCATTAACTTCACACTGTGGTTTACTAATGGTATTGTTATTACTCCCATGAGGTATGGGTGTTTGAGAATCCCTAATGTTTCCTGATTGCTTGGCTTGTACTCTTTGCCTTTACTAAGAAAGTCCTTCCCACTAAGTTGTCAACAGGAAAAAGAATGTCATGTAGCTATGAACCTGTCATCTTCTATTACCTTAGCATTTTTATATTGTATCTTTTATTTATTTACTTATTTTTCTTCTGCTGGACTAAAACAGGTTAATGATAATGTGAAAAGTTATACATGGAATTATCAGAATCAAGCTTCTTAGTTGACAGTGTTCTTGAACTCATTAATGCCCATTGAAAGTATCTTTAATAAGCTTTATTATTTTGAAATTAGTTTTCTATATGTTAATTTATAATTGGTAGTTCAAAAAGAAGAGTTTTTTCCTTCATGCAAGATTCAATAACTATATTGGATAAATGAAAACTGATTACATAGGACAAAATTATTCATCAGCTGAAAACATTTAATGAGACCTCTTATGTATAAAGCACTGACTTAGAAACTGGAAAATTAGGAGAAAAGTGCTAAGAAGGTTACTTCTCTTATGGAGTGTCTTTCAAAAGGGTTTGGCAGAAAAAAACAAACACACACATATAATAACTTTAGATAGCAATGGTTACTGTAATTAAAGGGAATACAGTGCAGTGGGTTAAATAATATGGTAGAAGGGATTGTGGTACTTCTGCTAGACTGATCAGGAAAGATCATTCTGAGTTCTGAACTCAGACCTGGATAATGAGAAGGAAGCAGTCACACGGAAGTCTGAGAAAAGAATATTCTGGGCAGAGAAAACACAGGGCTCTGATACAGAAATAGGCATTCAATTCCAAGAATAGAATGAACAACAATTTAGCTGAAACATAATGAACAAAAGGAAGAGTGAGTTAGAAATTCTTCTGAGGTTACAAAGAGGGATCCAATCACACTGAACTTGTTGGCCATTTTGTTCTAAATGTGATGTGAAATCTTTTGGCTGTTTTAAGCAGAGGAATTTCATGAATGATTTATGTTTACAGATTATTCCAGTTACTCCAGTTCCTGGGGGGTTATTCCAGCTCCCCAGGAACTGCCCCTCCCCCCTGCATCTCCTGATGCTTGACTGCTGGCAGAAGGACCCAGGTGAGCGGCCCAGGTTCCCCAAATCCATGGCCTCCTGAGCAAGATGATGCAGGACCCAGAACCCCCAAAGTGTGCCAACACCACCTGTGCCAGGCCTCCCATGCCCCTGACGGACTGTGCCTTCTCTACCTTCCCCTCCTTTGGCTCCGAGAATCAAGAGTGGAATTAGAGTGCTCACTTGGGAAGTTAATACAGTAGTCCAGGTAAGAGATGATGATGTCTTGGGACTGGGAGGTACAAATCATGGTGATACCAGTGATTGCACTGGATACATACTTTGAAGCGTAAATGCAATGCAACTTGCTGTTGAATGGCTAGAAGGAGTTATAAATAGAGTGGAATCAAGGATGAGCCCAAAGTTTTGACTTTAAGAATGCCTGGTAGAAATTAAAGTGAAGATGTCTGGGGGTGGAGCAAGGTTTAGAGCACAGATCAAGTTACCTATATTAATATGCTAAACATAAAATGCCTATTAAACAGCATATTGAGAAAGCAGCTCATTAGATATGTCTGTAGCTCAAAAGAAGACTTCCAGCCTGGAGACAGTAAATTTCAGAATAAGCAAGCATAGAGATGGCCTTCAAAACCACAGGAAAAACGACATTGATGCAAAGAACACAGGACAGCTGGTCTCTGCTTTTCACAAAGCCTCCGTCTTCCTTCTACTCACCCACACACTTCACCACAATTGCTCAGCTAGAAATGGCCCCTCTCCAAACTCTGTTCAGATTGTCCCTTTCCCATCTCATGAAACTGACTAGATTATGCCTTCAGTTACATTTATGTTCTATCTTTATCTCCTTTATGAGACCCTCCAACAAAGTCCCACATGGAAGCTTCTGGGCTTTCTGTTCAGTCTGCATGGAAAACGTTACTTCCTTTTTCAATCCCTGCTCTTCAACTAGCATTTTATCTAGACTACACTAATTCAACAAGAGAGTGTGAAATGCAGTACTTGGGTGCAATCTTAAACATAACAGAATGATCAGTTTATTTACAAGGCAAACCATATCAAAACATACTTTGCATCTTAATGTGTTTCTGGATTGCTTCAAGAAAACAAATGGGGATTTTTGATTCAATATGTACATCTGTATGGTGCTTTGTTTTTAGAAAAGTCCCTTTACAAATGTTATATAATTAACTTACTAGACTTTTCATACTAATTAACTATTGGTATAATTATACTAAGGGACTCCCTGGGGGCTTACTGGTAAAGAGTCCCCTGCATTTATGGATCTCCAAATTGTGAGGGGTCCAACACCACCTGTGCCAGGCCTCCCACCCCTGGGACGGTTCCCCCCCGGAGAATCAAGAGTGGAATTAGAGTGCTCACTTGGGAAGTTAATACAGTAGTCCAGGTAAGAGATGATGATGTCTTGGGACTGGGAGGTACAAATCATGGTGATACCAGTGATTGCACTGGATACATACTTTGAAGCGTAAATGCAATGCAACTTGCTGTTGAATGGCTAGAAGGAGTTATAAATAGAGTGGAATCAAGGATGAGCCCAAAGTTTTGACTTTAAGAATGCCTGGTAGAAATTAAAGTGAAGATGTCTGGGGGTGGAGCAAGGTTTAGAGCACAGATCAAGTTACCTATATTAATATGCTAAACATAAAATGCCTATTAAACAGCATATTGAGAAAGCAGCTCATTAGATATGTCTGTAGCTCAAAAGAAGACTTCCAGCCTGGAGACAGTAAATTTCAGAATAAGCAAGCATAGAGATGGCCTTCAAAACCACAGGAAAAACGACATTGATGCAAAGAACACAGGACAGCTGGTCTCTGCTTTTCACAAAGCCTCCGTCTTCCTTCTACTCACCCACACACTTCACCACAATTGCTCAGCTAGAAATGGCCCCTCTCCAAACTCTGTTCAGATTGTCCCTTTCCCATCTCATGAAACTGACTAGATTATGCCTTCAGTTACATTTATGTTCTATCTTTATCTCCTTTATGAGACCCTCCAACAAAGTCCCACATGGAAGCTTCTGGGCTTTCTGTTCAGTCTGCATGGAAAACGTTACTTCCTTTTTCAATCCCTGCTCTTCAACTAGCATTTTATCTAGACTACACTAATTCAACAAGAGAGTGTGAAATGCAGTACTTGGGTGCAATCTTAAACATAACAGAATGATCAGTTTATTTACAAGGCAAACCATATCAAAACATACTTTGCATCTTAATGTGTTTCTGGATTGCTTCAAGAAAACAAATGGGGATTTTTGATTCAATATGTACATCTGTATGGTGCTTTGTTTTTAGAAAAGTCCCTTTACAAATGTTATATAATTAACTTACTAGACTTTTCATACTAATTAACTATTGGTATAATTATACTAAGGGACTCCCTGGGGGCTTACTGGTAAAGAGTCCCCCTGCAATGACACGTGTCTGATCCCTGGATCTGGAAGATCTGGAGAAGAAAATGGCAACCCATTCCATTTTTCTTTTCTGGGAAATTCCATGGACAAAGGAGCCTAGTGGGCTACAGTTCAGAGGGTTATAGAAGAGTTGGATGTGACTTAGCAACTAAAATATTAACAGCAACAACAATTGTACTATGTATGAGAAAGATAAACATTAGGAGACTTTAAAATTTTTACCTAAATTATAAGATAGTGACAGTACTGAGAGCCAAATCCAGAACTTTCCTATGACTGCAATCTTCCTTCCATTTTAACAACTTATTTGAAAGTCCCAAATATTTCACTTTAGCCTTGATTCAATCTTTAATCTTCCTTCCCTTCACTATGTGTATTACATATGCACCTTCACAGGCATTTGCACATACATATTTATTTACATTAAGTGGCCAAATAGTCTGGACCATCTAGAAAAGTCTTGAATGAGAAGTGAGAAGGGCAGTATGACAGGAATAAATATTGAACTATAAAGTGAAGTTCTATAAAGACCTACCTTTCGTACTGTACTCAAATATAAAAGCTTAAATTCTGGAAAGAAGATTGTATATACTAAGTCACTTCAGTTATGTCCAACTCTTTGCAACCCCATGGACTGTAGCCCACCAGGCTTCTCTGTCCATGGGATTCTCCAGGCAAGAATACTGAAGTGGGTTGCTGTCATGGGCAAGTAAAGACATATTTACTCTCAAAAAATTGGGTTACTTCCTTTTCAATCCCTGCTCTTCAACTAGCATTTTATCTAGACTACACTAATTCAACAAGAGAGTGTGAAATGCAGTACTTGGGTGCAATCTTAAACATAACAGAATGATCAGTTTATTTACAAGGCAAACCATATCAAAACATACTTTGCATCTTAATGTGTTTCTGGATTGCTTCAAGAAAACAAATGGGGATTTTTGATTCAATATGTACATCTGTATGGTGCTTTGTTTTTAGAAAAGTCCCTTTACAAATGTTATATAATTAACTTACTAGACTTTTCATACTAATTAACTATTGGTATAATTATACTAAGGGACTCCCTGGGGGCTTACTGGTAAAGAGTCCCCCTGCAATGACACGTGTCTGATCCCTGGATCTGGAAGATCTGGAGAAGAAAATGGCAACCCATTCCATTTTTCTTTTCTGGGAAATTCCATGGACAAAGGAGCCTAGTGGGCTACAGTTCAGAGGGTTATAGAAGAGTTGGATGTGACTTAGCAACTAAAATATTAACAGCAACAACAATTGTACTATGTATGAGAAAGATAAACATTAGGAGACTTTAAAATTTTTACCTAAATTATAAGATAGTGACAGTACTGAGAGCCAAATCCAGAACTTTCCTATGACTGCAATCTTCCTTCCATTTTAACAACTTATTTGAAAGTCCCAAATATTTCACTTTAGCCTTGATTCAATCTTTAATCTTCCTTCCCTTCACTATGTGTATTACATATGCACCTTCACAGGCATTTGCACATACATATTTATTTACATTAAGTGGCCAAATAGTCTGGACCATCTAGAAAAGTCTTGAATGAGAAGTGAGAAGGGCAGTATGACAGGAATAAATATTGAACTATAAAGTGAAGTTCTATAAAGACCTACCTTTCGTACTGTACTCAAATATAAAAGCTTAAATTCTGGAAAGAAGATTGTATATACTAAGTCACTTCAGTTATGTCCAACTCTTTGCAACCCCATGGACTGTAGCCCACCAGGCTTCTCTGTCCATGGGATTCTCCAGGCAAGAATACTGAAGTGGGTTGCTGTCATGGGCAAGTAAAGACATATTTACTTCTCACAGGAAAGATCAAGGTATCTGGGCCAAGCAGACAAATGTCTCCTCACACTAACTATAAGCGCGTGCCTGCAAGCCTCGCCTCTGTAAGACCTCTTCTGAGGATGAATTGGTGCTAATACAGGGCACAAAGGCTCTTCCTCTTGCCTCCTTTTTAATGATAAGTATAACACTTTTCAACTCAGAGTTCCTTTGTAACTTAAGAATTGTAAGAATGTTTCCCCTCGAGAGCAAAGGTGTTGATGGGGGAGAAAGGGCTCCGGTGATGACCTCTTTTGCATCTCTAGAGAAACAAAACGCTTCTTTATGATTACTAATTAACGAGATTTCTAGTTCAAAAAAATATAAAAAGGGTAAAGTAAGACTGTGCGGGAGGCTCGCTCATGGAGATCGGCTGCGCCCAATGTGAGGTCAAGACTCTCCAGCTCTGGGGTAAGAACATGTGTTTGCATTTGATTGAGTTCTGATTATTTGTGCTTGCCTTTATTTGAATCCTGATTAATGGAATCTTAATTCTGATTATTATAAGTTTTATGATAAATAAAACTACTCTTGGTTTGACAACACTCGAGACCACGACACTTTATTGTCCAAGTCTGAGACTCATGACTACACTGTGACGGTAAAAGGTCTCTGATCTATTTAAGATAGTGCCTCTTAGTGAGAACCAGTAAGAATAGGAATCAGAGTAAGCTGCAGCACAGTGCTCGCGACATTGCCATGCTCTTCTTTCAGGGGATTTTTCTGACTCAGGGATCAAACCTACATCTTCTGTCTCATGCACTGGCAGCCGGATTCTTTACTGCTAGTGCCACGTGGGGATAAGATCAAAACTGGGTTTTTTTAAACAGAAGTGAGAAGGGCAGTATGACAGGAATAAATATTGAACTATAAAGTGAAGTTCTATAAAGACCTACCTTTCGTACTGTACTCAAATATAAAAGCTTAAATTCTGGAAAGAAGATTGTATATACTAAGTCACTTCAGTTATGTCCAACTCTTTGCAACCCCATGGACTGTAGCCCACCAGGCTTCTCTGTCCATGGGATTCTCCAGGCAAGAATACTGAAGTGGGTTGCTGTCATGGGCAAGTAAAGACATATTTACTTCTCACAGGAAAGATCAAGGTATCTGGGCCAAGCAGACAAATGTCTCCTCACACTAACTATAAGCGCGTGCCTGCAAGCCTCGCCTCTGTAAGACCTCTTCTGAGGATGAATTGGTGCTAATACAGGGCACAAAGGCTCTTCCTCTTGCCTCCTTTTTAATGATAAGTATAACACTTTTCAACTCAGAGTTCCCTTTGTAACTTAAGAATTGTAAGAATGTTTCCCCTCGAGAGCAAAGGTGTTGATGGGGGAGAAAGGGCTCCGGTGATGACCTCTTTTGCATCTCTAGAGAAACAAAACGCTTCTTTATGATTACTAATTAACGAGATTTCTAGTTCAAAAAAATATAAAAAGGGTAAAGTAAGACTGTGCGGGAGGCTCGCTCATGGAGATCGGCTGCGCCCAATGTGAGGTCAAGACTCTCCAGCTCTGGGGTAAGAACATGTGTTTGCATTTGATTGAGTTCTGATTATTTGTGCTTGCCTTTATTTGAATCCTGATTAATGGAATCTTAATTCTGATTATTATAAGTTTTATGATAAATAAAACTACTCTTGGTTTGACAACACTCGAGACCACGACACTTTATTGTCCAAGTCTGAGACTCATGACTACACTGTGACGGTAAAAGGTCTCTGATCTATTTAAGATAGTGCCTCTTAGTGAGAACCAGTAAGAATAGGAATCAGAGTAAGCTGCAGCACAGTGCTCGCGACATTGCCATGCTCTTCTTTCAGGGGATTTTTCTGACTCAGGGATCAAACCTACATCTTCTGTCTCATGCACTGGCAGCCGGATTCTTTACTGCTAGTGCCACGTGGGGATAAGATCACTGGGTATTTAAATAAATGTCCTAAATGGGTAAAATAAAGTTTACATCTTAACACTTCAGTGTTACATAATCTCTTTCAAGTTTCTTTAATTGTATTTAATTTTAAATAATTTTATTCCCAGTAGTTATAATTAAGGTACACGTGGACAATAATCAAGCTATTTTCTTTTTTTTTTTTTTTTAACATTTATTTTATTTATTTATCTTTTGGGGGGTGGGGTGGTGAGGGAGGGGGACGGGTGGGCCACTTCTATTGGTCTTTCATTTCTCTATTTTCATCCATCTTTGTTCTTTGGCCCGTGTGGGCCTCCCATCGCGGTGGCCTCTGTTGTTGTAGAGCGCCGGCTCTGGGCGCATGCGCTCCAGAGCTCCGGCTGGGTAACTGGACACATCAGTCCAGCCGCTCCGCAGCACGTGGGATCTTCCCAGGCCAGGGATTGAACCGGGGCCCCTTGCACTGCAAGGTGGTGTCCTTACCCACTGGACCACCAGGGAAGCCCTCAAACTATTTTCTAATGCTCAGGTTATAGGAGACCTAGAAAAGAACTAACTCAGAATTAGATTCTCCACATTTTAGTACACATCTTAAGAGCATTCGTTAAATACTGACTAGAATGGGATGTCTTATATTTTAACAGATTTTATTTCAAATTAAGTACTGCCTGGTGAAAGTTAATTTTTAAGGCACATAAAAATAGTCAGCTAGAAAACTGTTTCGTTACCGTCAGAATATTTTTTGTTATCTGAGCAAATTCCAAAGGAAAAAAATTTACCCAAATATATGATACTTAAGCTGAAGCTACAATACTTTGGCTACCTGATGGGAAGAACTGACTCACTGGAAAAGATCCTGAGGCTGGGGAAAATTGAAGGCAAGAGTATAAAGGGACAGGAGTTTGAGCAAACTCTAGGAAATGGGCAAGGACAGGGAAGCCTGGCGGTGCTGCAGTCAGTGGGGTGGCAAAGAGTCGGGCACGATTGAGCGACTAAATAGCAATAAAAGACATCAAAAAGTGACACTATCACTATTATTTATCTGCTCACTAAGGGAATGATATTAATTACAATAAATATTCATAGACATATAGTAAAACTGGGCTTGACTTTGAATCAGATAGAGCTGAGTTTGATTTGAGTTGCCTCAACTTTTTAGATTAGCATTTGAGCAGTTAACTTCCACATGGAACTCATTTACACCATGTGCAAAATGAGACAAAAGCACCACCTCTACATAGTTATTGTTATAATTAATGATAATATACAAAAAGGACCATATGAAACAGATACTATAGGAAAGAGTTATTGTGTAGATAACATTAAAATTCACAATACTCACAGTGTGTAGTATAGTACCTGGCTCCTAATAAGGACTTGATAAATATTCGTTGAAAAGACAAACTGGATGTCTGAGGAGGCCTTACAAGTAGCTAAGAAAAGAGGAGAAGCAAAAGGCAAGGGAAAAATGGAAAGATATTACCCAACTGAATGCAGAGTTCCAGAGAATAGCAAGGAGAGATAAGAAGCCTTCTTAGGTGAATAATGCAAAGATGTAGGAAGACAATAGAATGGGAAAGACTAGAGCGCTCTTCAAGAAAGTTAGAGATATCAAGGGAAAATTTCACACTAGGATAAAGGAGGCACAATAAAGGACAGAAACTGTGAAGACCTAACACAGGCAGATGAGATGAAGAAGTGGCAAGAATATACAAAAGTACCATACAAAAAAGGTCTTAATGAAGGGGATAACCAAGATGCTGTGGTCACTCACCTAGAACCAGACATCCTGCAGTGTCAAGAGGAAGCATTACTACAAACAAAGCTAGTGGAAGTGACCGAATTCCAACTGAGCTACTGAAAACCCTAAAAGATGATGCTGTTCAAGTATTGCATTCAATATGTCAGCAAATTTGGAAAGCTCTGCAGTGGCCACAGGACTGGAAAACATCAGTTTTCATTCCAATCCCAAAGAACAGCAGAGCCAAAGAATGTTCAAACAACCAGACAATTTCACTCATTTTGTATCTTAGGAAGGTTATGTTCAAAATCCTTCAATCAAGTCTTCAGCAATATTTGAACCGAGAACTGTGAAGTATACAAGATGGATTTAGATAAAGGTAGAGGAACCAGAGATCAAATTGCCAACATTTGTTGGATCATATAGCAAAAGCAAGGAAATTCCAGAAAAACATCTACTTTGTTTCATTGACTATAAGAAAGACTTTGTGTAGATCACAAAAAAACTATGGAAAATTAGTAAAGGATGGGAATACCAGACCACCATACCTGTCTTCTGAGAAATCTGTATGCTGATCAAGAAGCAAACGGTAGACTCTTACATGGAACAATTGACTTGTTGAAGATTGATAAAGGAGTAAGACGAGGCTGTATATATTCTCATCCTGTTTATTTAACATCTATGCAGAGTATATCATGCAGCATGCCAGGCTGGATGAATCCTGGGCCGGAATCGAGATTTCTGGGAGAAATTTCAACAACCTCAGATATGCAGACAATACCACTGTAATGGCAGAAAGTGAAGAGGATCTTAAAAGCCTCTTGATGAGGGTGAAAGAGGAGACCGAAAAGGCTGTTTTAAAACTCAGTATTCATAAAACTAAAATCATGGCATCCGGTCCCATTACTTCATGGCAAATAGAAGGGGGAAAAGTAGAAGCAGTGACAGACTTTATTTTCTTGAGCTCCAAAATTACTGTGGATGGTGACTGCAGCCATGAAATTAAAAGAAGCTTGCTCTTTGGAAGGACAGCTATTACAAACCTTGACATCATATTAAAAAGCAGAGACATCACTTTGCTGAAAAATGTGCATATATATTCAAAGCTATTGTTTCTCCAGTAGTCATTTGTGGATGTGAGACTTGAACCATAAGGAGGCTGAGTGCTGAAGAATTGATGCTTTCAAATTGTGAAGTTGGAGAAGACTCTTGAGAGTCTCTTGGACAGCAAGGAGATCAAATCAGTCAAAGATAAAGGAAATTAACCCTGAATATTCATCAGAAGGACTGGTGCTGAAGCTGAAGCTCCAATACTTTGGCCACCTTATGCAAATAGCTGATTCATTGGAAAGGACCCTGATTCTGGGAAT
Organism: Tragulus kanchil; assembly: GCA_022376925.1. NCBI lineage: Eukaryota > Metazoa > Chordata > Mammalia > Artiodactyla > Tragulidae > Tragulus > Tragulus kanchil. Next base: position 93,210,748 of record JAIOJX010000006.1, read on the forward strand.
GATTGAAGGTAAAAGGAGAAGAGGGTGGCAGAGAATGAGATGGTTGGATGACATCACTGACTTAACATGAAATGGAGCAAACTTCGGGAAATAGTGAAGGTCAGGGAAGCCTGGTGTGCTGCAGTCCATGGGTCAAAACGAATCAGACATGACTTAGCAACTCAACAACAACAACAGATCTTTGTTGAATGAATGAATACTAGAAACTTCTAACTGCCATAATGAAAATATAACCCAGTGTTTCAATAGTAATAAAAACAAAACATTCACCCCACTGCATTCAACAAATATGTTTATCAAATGCCTGGTCTGTCTTAGGCAATGTGTGGGTATAGTGTGTATGTGTGACTTTCAGACAAGTTAGTAAAAAAGATCTCTGAATAAGCAATTTCCATGTGCTGTGATGAATTCACTAAGCACAAGAATAATATGAACTTCTAGGAAACACCCAACCTAGTTCTGAGGAATTTGTGAAAACTTCTCAGAAAATGACTGAGATGGATGAGCCTACACAAAAATAGAAGATGAACGGAGGGGATGAAAGCATATTATATGTTCAGGATACATGTAAACACCAGAGAAAGTCTGCTCATTATGGATCTGTAGAGCTACAGTGAAGAAATTATACACTATGAATACACTTGCTCATGTTCCTCAGTTGGTGCATAACTAACCTCTCTGGATCCCTCAGCCACTGTTCTCACTTGCATTTTAACTGACCTTTAACTGACCACTTTCTGATGCCCAGCTCCATCTGTATTTACCTGCTAAGTTGTGAGACTGTGCCTATTACTGCAAGATCAAACCAGTCAATCCTAAATGAAATCAACCCTGAATATTTATCAGAAGGACTGGTGTTAAAGCTGAAGCTTCATTATTTTGGCCACCTGATGTGAAGAGCTGACTCACTGGAAAATACCCTGATGCTGGAAAGGATTGAGGGAAGGAGGAGAAGAGGGCAACAGAGGATGAGATGGTTGGATGGCATCACTGGCTCAACAGACATAAGTTTGAGCAAATTCCAGGAGATAGCGGAGGACAAGGAAGCCTGCTGTACTACAGTTCTTGGGGTTGCAAAGAATTGGACACAACTGAGTGACACGACTTAGTGACTGAACAACAGCTCTTCCTGCTGGAGTGTGACATCACTTGTGGACATTTTCTGGCTCCCTTCCTGTGCGCTGCTCTTGACATGAAGACAATGGCTTGCCTGTGCATCCTGGTGATACACATGATCACCAGACTCCATCCCAGACTAAGCTGTGGAGGTAAAAATGGTTCTGATGCCCTTATTCTTGGACCATTTTTATTTTTTATTAATTGAAGAAAGATGTTTGAAGTTCCTTTTTATGGCAGACACCATCATAGATATCTGGGAATCAAAACGACCTGTCTTTCAGGAGCTCATTATCCAGCTGGGTAAATGACATGAGAACAAATGGATAGTACAGCAAGAGAGGCGAGGATGAAAATCTGTGCCTGGGTATAGTAACACAGATGAGTCTCATCTAACAATCAGGTGAATGAGAGTACAACTGAGGATCTATAATACGAATGCATGCAACTAAGCCTAATGAACTTCTAGGAAACACCCAACCTAGTTCTGAGGAATTTGTGAAAACTTCTCAGAAAATGACTGAGATGGATGAGCCTACACAAAAATAGAAGATGAACGGAGGGATGAAAGCATATTATATGTTCAGGATACATGTAAACACCAGAGAAAGTCTGCTCATTATGGATCTGTAGAGCTACAGTGAAGAAATTATACACTATGAATACACTTGCTCATGTTCCTCAGTTGGTGCATAACTAACCTCTCTGGATCCCTCAGCCACTGTTCTCACTTGCATTTTAACTGACCTTTAACTGACCACTTTCTGATGCCCAGCTCCATCTGTATTTACCTGCTAAGTTGTGAGACTGTGCCTATTACTGCAAGATCAAACCAGTCAATCCTAAATGAAATCAACCCTGAATATTTATCAGAAGGACTGGTGTTAAAGCTGAAGCTTCATTATTTTGGCCACCTGATGTGAAGAGCTGACTCACTGGAAAATACCCTGATGCTGGAAAGGATTGAGGGAAGGAGGAGAAGAGGGCAACAGAGGATGAGATGGTTGGATGGCATCACTGGCTCAACAGACATAAGTTTGAGCAAATTCCAGGAGATAGCGGAGGACAAGGAAGCCTGCTGTACTACAGTTCTTGGGGTTGCAAAGAATTGGACACAACTGAGTGACACGACTTAGTGACTGAACAACAGCTCTTCCTGCTGGAGTGTGACATCACTTGTGGACATTTTCTGGCTCCCTTCCTGTGCGCTGCTCTTGACATGAAGACAATGGCTTGCCTGTGCATCCTGGTGATACACATGATCACCAGACTCCATCCCAGACTAAGCTGTGGAGGTAAAAATGGTTCTGATGCCCTTATTCTTGGACCATTTTTATTTTTTATTAATTGAAGAAAGATGTTTGAAGTTCCTTTTTATGGCAGACACCATCATAGATATCTGGGAATCAAAACGACCTGTCTTTCAGGAGCTCATTATCCAGCTGGGTAAATGACATGAGAACAAATGGATAGTACAGCAAGAGAGGCGAGGATGAAAATCTGTGCCTGGGTATAGTAACACAGATGAGTCTCATCTAACAATCAGGTGAATGAGAGTACAACTGAGGATCTATAATACGAATGCATGCATCAAGTATCATGGTGGTGTTATCTTTTTGTTTATTTATGGCTAAAGCAACCCTTTTATATTGCAGAATTAGTTTTGGAGTATAGCTAGAGTTCCTGAGTTTAAATTTGAAATCAATGATTCAGAATATTTGGTTCTAACTTAATAGCTCACTTTTTATTTTTTGAACAGAACTCAATTTCTTTTTTTTTTTTGCAGGGATGGTGGGGTAGGTGGAGAAGAGAAACTCTATCCTTATGGAAGGCATATGATAAATACTGAACAAAGAAACTGACATAATGACATAGATTTCATTCATTAAAATAGGATGTTGTATGCAATTTGCTAATGACATTTTCACTCACAATGATGTATCTTTGTAAAATGGTGACTTCTGGCATGGATTACAATTTATTTAAAAGAAACCATTCCTGATTCACATGACTTGTCACCATTTGGCAGTGGCAGATGAATAATTAAATTCCAGTATTGTATTTGATGCCACACAAGGTGCAGATGGAACTGAAGTGGATGGCATGGCCCCTGTTCTCAAGGAACTGTCTGTCTAGTCACAGAGATTCAGGTTGTCCTCTGGTGGAATGAGGAAGGGCGTTTCTGTATCAGGCTGGGGCTGGCAGTGAGAGGAGCCACGGAAGTTTTCCTGGGCCAGAGGAGTAACCCGAGTTGAGCCTTGAAAGCAAATTCTACAGTTGCTGAATCCACATTCAATGTTGACCTCACATTTTATTCTACTTTGTTCAGTGGTTTGGAACAGAGATGAATATGTGGAGTTTGTAAGAGAACCAATTTAAAACCAGCATAGTTGGGGCTTCCCAAGTGACACTAGTGATATAGAACTTGCCTGCTAATGCAGGAGACGTAAGAGATACATGTTCAGTCCCTGGATGGGGAAGATCTCCTGGAGAATGGAATGGCAACCCATGCCAGAATTCTTGCCTAGGAGAATCCCATAGACAGAGGAGTCTGGTGGGCTATGGTCTGTAGGGTTGCAAAGAGTCAGATACTGGGCTTCCCTGGTGGTCCAGTGGGTAAGGACACCGCCTTGCAGTGCAAGGGGTGCCGGTTCGATCCCTGGCCTGGGAAGATCCCACGTGCCACGGAGCGGCTGGACCGAGTGTCCAATCACCAAGCCGGAGCTCTGAGCGCACGCACCCAGAGCTGGTGCTCTGCGACAACAGAGGCCACCGCGATGAGAGGCCCACACGGGCCAAAGAACAAAGATGGATGAAAATGGACAAATGAAAGACCAATAGACATGGCCCACCTGCCCCCCCCCCCCCCCAAAAAAAGAGTCAGATATGATTGAAGAAAACTCAGCACGCAGTACACAGAGATAAGTTTATCCACCCTAATGTGTGAAAGTTGTGGAAAGCAAAGAGGATCCGGCCCTTCTGATTCTTCTTTAAATAAGTTGTTCTAATTCTTAAAGAGAAGCCCTCAACTGCAGTGCAGTTCTGCAGATGGCAGAGGTGATAGGATAAGACCAGCGGAGGATGAAGAGAACAGCAGAGGAATGACACAGGAGAGGTATTACATCTCTAATAAAGGCAAAAAGTGTCTGAGTCAATCCTTCTACTCTGATTGTAGTTTTTCTTTTCTCTATTACCGAGAAAGAATCACATTTAACATATTTTAAGTATTGTCCTGATTCTTGTAGTCATTTTTCTATATTCCTGAGAATAATTTGTACAAGTGTCATAATTCAGGTGTTTGGTATTATAAAAGAATAATGGTTACTTTGCTCAGCCATATAGGATGGAAGACCCAAAAGTGACCTGCTTATTTTATTTCTAAGTCAGAAGCATTATCCGTGCATCACAGTTATTAGAAGTACAGTTTCATGTAGAATAGATGCCACCTACCATCCACCTGCTAGTCACCCTATCTCTATATAAAGGTCTATTTTATACTTCCTGACTGTACTCAGCTGCTCTCTACTGTGTCTGCCCACTAACTTGGATATTTCATAGACACTGCAATCTCAACATCTGGACTTACCACTTACTGCCTCCAACCTCCTCATCATCTTGTGTCTCATAATACTGTTAATAGATGCTAACCCCCTACGTGAACAAGGATGGGGAAGATCTCCTGGAGAATGGAATGGCAACCCATGCCAGAATTCTTGCCTAGGAGAATCCCATAGACAGAGGAGTCTGGTGGGCTATGGTCTGTAGGGTTGCAAAGAGTCAGATACTGGGCTTCCCTGGTGGTCCAGTGGGTAGGACACCGCCTTGCAGTGCAAGGGGCGCCGGTTTGATCCCTGGCCTGGGAAGATCCCACGTGCCACGGAGCGGCTGGACCGAGTGTCCAATCACCAAGCCGGAGCTCTGAGCGCACGCACCCAGAGCTGGTGCTCTGCGACAACAGAGGCCACCGCGATGAGAGGCCCACACGGGCCAAAGAACAAAGATGGATGAAAATGGACAAATGAAAGACCAATAGACATGGCCCACCTGCTCCCCCCCCCCCCCAAAAAAAGAGTCAGATATGATTGAAGAAAACTCAGCACGCAGTACACAGAGATAAGTTTATCCACCCTAATGTGTGAAAGTTGTGGAAAGCAAAGAGGATCCGGCCCTTCTGATTCTTCTTTAAATAAGTTGTTCTAATTCTTAAAGAGAAGCCCTCAACTGCAGTGCAGTTCTGCAGATGGCAGAGGTGATAGGATAAGACCAGCGGAGGATGAAGAGAACAGCAGAGGAATGACACAGGAGAGGTATTACATCTCTAATAAAGGCAAAAAGTGTCTGAGTCAATCCTTCTACTCTGATTGTAGTTTTTCTTTTCTCTATTACCGAGAAAGAATCACATTTAACATATTTTAAGTATTGTCCTGATTCTTGTAGTCATTTTTCTATATTCCTGAGAATAATTTGTACAAGTGTCATAATTCAGGTGTTTGGTATTATAAAAGAATAATGGTTACTTTGCTCAGCCATATAGGATGGAAGACCCAAAAGTGACCTGCTTATTTTATTTCTAAGTCAGAAGCATTATCCGTGCATCACAGTTATTAGAAGTACAGTTTCATGTAGAATAGATGCCACCTACCATCCACCTGCTAGTCACCCTATCTCTATATAAAGGTCTATTTTATACTTCCTGACTGTACTCAGCTGCTCTCTACTGTGTCTGCCCACTAACTTGGATATTTCATAGACACTGCAATCTCAACATCTGGACTTACCACTTACTGCCTCCAACCTCCTCATCATCTTGTGTCTCATAATACTGTTAATAGATGCTACCACCCACCAAGATACGTGAACTAGAGTTTTAGGAATTATTCACAGCAGTTCCCACCTCCTCTTCTACTGTCCTTTCTATGACCTTTCCTATAAACTCCCAGGAAAAATATTTAATTAGAACCAAGTCCTGTTATTCTATCATAAATGTCTCTCCTACAGGTCTCTCCATCCTGTTGATTCTGATCATACAGGAACATGACAAGCCTATAATCTAGTTCCATGGTTCTACAATGAAGTTTTATGATGTAATTGATAACCTCATCTTCCTGCTTAAGGCATCTCCCTATAAGCAGCAGGACAAAGTTCAAATTACTTACTAACTTCATTTGTCCTATGGTGCTCTTCCTAATCTGGCCCCAGCTCTTAGTCCTCATCTGTTCTACCTCTTTCCAAAGGGAAACTCTGCTCTGGGAACACTAGAAACTAGGCACCATTTTTTCCTCTGATTACTTCCATGGAAGCCCTCAGTGTTAGCTCAGACCTGATCTCCTTTAGGAAATTTTCCTGGACTGAAGGCTGGGTAGAGATTAGAACCCTTATCTTTAGCCAGTTTGTTCCAATACTTCCCTTTCTCATCTGTCGTTCTCCATGGGCTCCTTAAGGGCAAGAGAGATGGTTCCTTTTTCTCTGTCTTTAGTTGGGTTTTACACAGTACAAGTGCTCAGTAAGGGCCCTTTGTGTTAAGGCATAGACACATGAATGGAGGAATGAGTGAGTGAATGAACTGGATTATGATTAGCCATAGAATGAACTCCAAGTAAGCAATAATGCTGAATACATAGACTCCAACCTTCACACAAGGCCCTTAAAACATCCTGAAGGCTCTGATACTGATGTTCCCTGTGACCTCTAATGAGTTACTTAGTCTCTCATCTGTAAAGCTTAATTAGTGCTTCAGCACCAAGTGCAAGCCCTTAAAATGCTAGGCATTCAATTCATTGCCTCAGTAACACTGTCACGCTCATATTCATTTGGAATAAAACTATTAGATAGGCTACTATACTCCATTTTCAATTAAAAATGCTAGGCTGCCTCTTCTTTGAAATAAACGTAACGGTAGCTGTCTCTCATCTGTTCCTGAAGATGCCTCAGGTTCAAATAGGGGACTGTTAACACTTCTAAGACACAAAGTCGCTTCTCTTACTTCCAGGGCAAGGTTCCATGATGGCTGTATTGGGTGGGGGTGGTGCAGGATGAATGATCAGAATGAATGAGGGGAGGCAAACAGGCAATTTTCCTAATGGAAACAGTCAAGTGGCTGGCAGTCAGAGGGCAGGAAGTCTTACAGTTTCTTTATGGGACCTGAGTCACTTCACTGATGATTCCTCTCCAACACAGAGGTTAGAAAATGGATTTTCCATTTCCTACAGCTTTTGACCAACTAGGGAATTAAGGGAAAAGTGTCCATTAAAAAAAAAAAGTTTAAAGCTACATATAAAGATGACATGGCGTTAGAACAATTCAGTTCAAACCAATTCAAGAAGCCTCTCTTCCAGGTTGGAATGTCTACATCCTATCGTCTACATTCAGTGCTGTGGGAGGACCACTGATGGATGAGACATAGCTCCTAGCCTCTGCCATTTCACATACACAGTATTAGAATGTATCACTAACATAAATGAACCTGGTTTAATATCTATGTGGAAGTACAAAGTATTGTGGGAAGAAAAAATAGACCGGTTATTTCTGACTTGAGATGTGGGAAAAGCTTTGCAGACAGTGTAGAATCTAGTGGTTGTAACATGGTCCCCATCTGAACCCATCATCCCTGCCTAATTCTGGAAAAAAAAAAAAGACTAACAGTGTAGGAGAAAGTACACTGACCCAGGACACTAAGCTGGGAGACTAGCCAATGGAGGGTTGCTGAAAGTGTTCTTTGCCTACCAGGGTAGTGCTGGAAAGGGCACACACTAAGATTTAGGAACCTATGACAGCTCTTACCCTAAAAAATGATCCTTCCCTACTGAGGAAAGGGAAAAATGAGCTGATCCTCATTATTCCACCCAAACTTACCAATCAGAGAAGAAGCCGAGAGAGAGAGAGAGAGAGAGAGAGAGAGAGAGAATGCCGAGTGATGAAAGATCAGCAGGAAGGGACATCTCAGGCAGAGGAACAGCTGAACATGAACTTTGTAAGAAAGGCCTGAGTAATGAATGAGAACATGGTAGAATGAAACAGAGTGGTTTAATCCTAATTCTTTCTTTATCTACACAGGTCTCTCAACCTTGGTGCTTTCATCATTTGAGTTGGGGATGATAATACCCATTTAACTCAATATATAGTAGCTTTGATTATGTCACCTGTCAGAGTGAGCTGTACCAGGGGGCATATGAAACATTTGGACAGCATTCTCTACAAAGTGACTGTTGGGATTTTGAGTTTTCTTAAATATCTATATTTCTTCCTAATTTATCAACTCTGTGAGATAAAATTCTTATGTTTGGGATCTTCTTGTGATGAAGGGGACCCACTGAACACATTTACTGCATTGTATCTCTGTAGTGGATTACAGCGATATGGATACAGATCCTCTGGAGTGGATTATAGAGTCTTCTCTGTATAGGAAGACTCTGGTTTCAGTTTGTGGAGTAAGAGAGAAGAACAGCAAAAACACAGGCAGGTAGGGTAGCAGCACCAAAAAGTGTCGAGGTGATGAAGAGCAAGGATGTGACACGGCAGAAGGTGTGTGCAGGTAAGTGAAGACTGCCAAGGCGCTTGTGAGTGGAAAGAACACTGAGCATACTTTCATTTTCAGTTCCACCCTTAGAGGGTCTAACTTTTTTGATGAGACCAGGCTAATAGAACCTGAACAAGCTGGTTTAAACCAAACTGGTCAAGGGAATTCTTATGAGAGTCCCTTGGTTATCAAGGAGAACAAACCAGTCAATCCTAAAGGAAATCAATCCTAAATATTCATTAGAATGACTGATGCTGAAGCTGAAGCTGCAATACTTCGGCCACCCGATACAAAGAGCCAACGTATTGGAAAAGACCCTGATGGTGGGAAAGACTGAGGGCAGGAGGAGAAGGGGGCCCACAGAGGATGAGATGGTTGGATGGCATCACTGAGTCAATGCCCATGAGTCTGAGCAAACTCTGTGAGATAATGAACGATAGGAAGCCTGGTGTGCTGCAGTCCATGGAGTTACAAAGAGTTGGGCACGACTGAGTGATTGAACAATAACAATGCTTCAGGGCCCTACATGCCTGTAGACACATGATTGAACATTCAGAAGCCATCATGACCACACAGCTAAAGATTATTCAGGATTACACTTTCTTATTAGTCTTTTAGAAAGCAATGTCATGGGTATTTAAGCTATACAAATATGAGAGTTTATGGCTACAGAATCATCTTCAGTTACTGATTGAATACCTGTGACTATTAGGGAAAGATGAACTATTGCTCTCTGGTATATGGGTAGCTACAATGCTAAAACACATCTGTCACACACATTATTTTTAGGAGAAGACTCAGCGACAAACTGGCATCTTCAAATGGAAATATTTTTATGCTTCCTGATAAAGTGCCCGCTCTTAAATAAACTCTTAACCATATATACCTTGACTCTGTCTCAGTTTAATGGCTGAGTTCAGAGCGATAAGTTACGGTGTCTGGATCAACAGCTATAGAATATTTGAGAGGAATTTTTGGCATCTGTCTAGGTGAGACATCTGACAAGTAGGAAGAAGATAGCAAAAAGCTTGCATGCCTCTTAATTTCCAATGGTTTTAGAAGGAGGCCAAATGGACTTGTGTTTGACTGCAGCTTAACAGCCTCTAGAAATGATTATGTAATATGTAGGAATGAGTTTGTCTTTGAAAAATGTAGAGTTCTTAGTTCCAAAGATATACCTCCATGACTTCTACAGTGCAGGTGTCCTACTTGCTTTCTAAGACAGAATACTGAGATTCACTAACAAAGCTTTCACACAAGAGCTTATTTTGACTTTGTGTGGTCATATCACTGCTTTGAAAGGCCCCAGATCATATTTTTAGGAAATAACTGTGACTACTTTTTTTGAGGAATTCTTCTAGATCCCAAGTAATTCTAACCTTTCCTATTACTAAAGAAACTGATAGAGTTCTGTTAGCCTACACCTGTTTTAATATTTGAAGGTTTCCTGGTGAGTTATTTGAAGGTTTCCTGGAGGAGAAGGGGGCCCACAGAGGATGAGATGGTTGGATGGCATCACTGAGTCAATGCCCATGAGTCTGAGCAAACTCTGTGAGATAATGAACGATAGGAAGCCTGGTGTGCTGCAGTCCATGGAGTTACAAAGAGTTGGGCACGACTGAGTGATTGAACAATAACAATGCTTCAGGGCCCTACATGCCTGTAGACACATGATTGAACATTCAGAAGCCATCATGACCACACAGCTAAAGATTATTCAGGATTACACTTTCTTATTAGTCTTTTAGAAAGCAATGTCATGGGTATTTAAGCTATACAAATATGAGAGTTTATGGCTACAGAATCATCTTCAGTTACTGATTGAATACCTGTGACTATTAGGGAAAGATGAACTATTGCTCTCTGGTATATGGGTAGCTACAATGCTAAAACACATCTGTCACACACATTATTTTTAGGAGAAGACTCAGCGACAAACTGGCATCTTCAAATGGAAATATTTTTATGCTTCCTGATAAAGTGCCCGCTCTTAAATAAACTCTTAACCATATATACCTTGACTCTGTCTCAGTTTAATGGCTGAGTTCAGAGCGATAAGTTACGGTGTCTGGATCAACAGCTATAGAATATTTGAGAGGAATTTTTGGCATCTGTCTAGGTGAGACATCTGACAAGTAGGAAGAAGATAGCAAAAAGCTTGCATGCCTCTTAATTTCCAATGGTTTTAGAAGGAGGCCAAATGGACTTGTGTTTGACTGCAGCTTAACAGCCTCTAGAAATGATTATGTAATATGTAGGAATGAGTTTGTCTTTGAAAAATGTAGAGTTCTTAGTTCCAAAGATATACCTCCATGACTTCTACAGTGCAGGTGTCCTACTTGCTTTCTAAGACAGAATACTGAGATTCACTAACAAAGCTTTCACACAAGAGCTTATTTTGACTTTGTGTGGTCATATCACTGCTTTGAAAGGCCCCAGATCATATTTTTAGGAAATAACTGTGACTACTTTTTTTGAGGAATTCTTCTAGATCCCAAGTAATTCTAACCTTTCCTATTACTAAAGAAACTGATAGAGTTCTGTTAGCCTACACCTGTTTTTAATATTTGAAGGTTTCCTGGTGAGTTTTTTTTTCTGTGTTCTTCAATTATAAGGGTCCTAAAAGAATACTTTATTAAAAGTATCGAGGAATCAACACCTATCTTGGGTGGTTGTGTTACTATAATGATGAAGAATGACAGGTGACTTGTATATTAAACTACTCACCATTATTTCCCTTTACATGGGACGTGGGTTTTAGGTGAAATGGTCATTGAGAACAGGGGTCTCCAACCTCTGGCATCTAATGCCTGATGATCTGAGGTGGAGCTGATAATAATAATTAAATTCACAATGAACGTAATGTTCTTGAATCATCCCCTAAACAGCCCCAATGCCCTGAAGTCCATGGAAAAATTGTCTTCCATGAAACTGGTGTCTGGTGCTAAAAAAGTTTGGGAACCATTGATTTAGAAGATCATATTTAGGCACTTGGGCAATCCATGTCAGACACACCTGAATTTGATTACTGCCTCCGATATTTGATAATGGACTCTCACTGGGAAAACTATATAACATTTATGAGCTTCAGTTTACTCCTTAATAAAATGGGTTTTATAATGGCACCTACCTCATAGAATGACTGTGAGAGTTAAATGGGAAAATGTCTGTGAAGTGCTGGAACAACATTTGGCATGCCCTCAGAGTATGCATTTGGAGTTAAAACCTTTGAAGGTTAGAAACAGAAGAAATCTCTGAACTTCATCAAACTTATCCCTAGACTCCAGACAAGATTATGGTTAAATTTCATCTATGTCAGATGACTGTGTAATTTTAAAAGACTCTTTGGGGCTTCCCTGGTGGTCCAGTGGGTAAGGACACTGCAAGGGGTGCTGGTTTGATCCCCGGCTAGGGAAGATCCCACATGCCGCGGAGCAGCTGGACTGATGTGTCCAATTACCTAGTCAGAGCTCTGGAGCACATGTGCCCAGAGCCGGTGCTCTCGACAACAGAGGCCACCGCAATGGGAGGCCCACATGGGCCAAAGAACAGAGATGGATGAAAATGGACAAATGAAAGGCCAATAGAAGTGGCCGCCTGCTCCCTACTTTTTGAGGAATTCTTCTAGATCCCAAGTAGTTTTTTTAGCTCCCTGTTTTTGAAGGTTTCCTGGTGAGTTTTTTTTTCTGTGTTCTTCAATTATAAGGGTCCTAAAAGAATACTTTATTAAAAGTATCGAGGAATCAACACCTATCTTGGGTGGTTGTGTTACTATAATGATGAAGAATGACAGGTGACTTGTATATTAAACTACTCACCATTATTTCCCTTTACATGGGACGTGGGTTTTAGGTGAAATGGTCATTGAGAACAGGGGTCTCCAACCTCTGGCATCTAATGCCTGATGATCTGAGGTGGAGCTGATAATAATAATTAAATTCACAATGAACGTAATGTTCTTGAATCATCCCCTAAACAGCCCCAATGCCCTGAAGTCCATGGAAAAATTGTCTTCCATGAAACTGGTGTCTGGTGCTAAAAAAGTTTGGGAACCATTGATTTAGAAGATCATATTTAGGCACTTGGGCAATCCATGTCAGACACACCTGAATTTGATTACTGCCTCCGATATTTGATAATGGACTCTCACTGGGAAAACTATATAACATTTATGAGCTTCAGTTTACTCCTTAATAAAATGGGTTTTATAATGGCACCTACCTCATAGAATGACTGTGAGAGTTAAATGGGAAAATGTCTGTGAAGTGCTGGAACAACATTTGGCATGCCCTCAGAGTATGCATTTGGAGTTAAAACCTTTGAAGGTTAGAAACAGAAGAAATCTCTGAACTTCATCAAACTTATCCCTAGACTCCAGACAAGATTATGGTTAAATTTCATCTATGTCAGATGACTGTGTAATTTTAAAAGACTCTTTGGGGCTTCCCTGGTGGTCCAGTGGGTAAGGACACTGCAAGGGGTGCTGGTTTGATCCCCGGCTAGGGGAAAATCCCACATGCCGCGGAGCAGCTGGACTGATGTGTCCAATTACCTAGTCAGAGCTCTGGAGCACATGTGCCCAGAGCCGGTGCTCTGCGACAACAGAGGCCACCGCAATGGGAGGCCCACATGGGCCAAAGAACAGAGATGGATGAAAATGGACAAATGAAAGGCCAATAGAAGTGGCCCGCCTGCTCCCCTCCCTCCCCACCCCCACCAAAATAAATAAATAAATAAATCTTTTTAAAAAATTTATTAAAAAAAAAAAAGACTCTCTGGAGGAGAACATGGACAATTAGACTAGCATTGAAACCCACACATTTCCAGATGTAAAACGATAGCCAGGGGACTGCTGTACGTCACAGAGAGCTCAAACTTGGTGCTCTGTGACAACCTAGAGGGGTGAGAGGCTGGAAGGAGGTTCAAGAGGGAGGGAATACATGTATACCTACAATAGGATTTAGAAAAGGCAGAGGAACCAGAGATCAAATTGCCAACATCCGTTGGCTCCTAGAAAAAGCAAGGGAATTCCAGAAAAACTCTGCTAAGGCCTTTGACTGTGTGGATCACAACAAACTATGGAAAACTCTTAAAGAGATGGAAGTACCAGACCACTTTACCTGCCTCCTGAGAAACCTGTATGCAGATCAAGAAGCAAAAGTTAGAACTGGACATGGTAAATGGACTGGTTCCATATTGGGAAAGGAGTGTGTCAAGGTTGTACACTGTTGCTTCTTGAACTGCATAAAGGTTTCTTCATACAGAGTACATCTAGTTAAATGCAGTCTAGGTTGATTGCAAGCTGGAATCGAGATTGCTGGGAGGAATATCAATAACCTCAGATACGCAGATGACACCACCCTAATGGCAGAAAGTGAAGCGTAACTAATCAGAGTATGCATTTGGAGTTAAAAGCTTTGAAGGTTAGAAACAGAAGAAATCTCTGAACTTCATCAAACTTATCCCTAGACTCCAGACAAGATTATGGTTAAATTTCATCTATGTCAGATGACTGTGTAATTTTAAAAGACTCTTTGGGGCTTCCCTGGTGGTCCAGTGGGTAAGGACACTGCAAGGGGTGCTGGTTTGATCCCCGGCTAGGGAAGATCCCACATGCCGCGGAGCAGCTGGACTGATGTGTCCAATTACCTAGTCAGAGCTCTGGAGCACATGTGCCCAGAGCCGGTGCTCTGCGACAACAGAGGCCACCGCAATGGGAGGCCCACATGGGCCAAAGAACAGAGATGGATGAAAATGGACAAATGAAAGGCCAATAGAAGTGGCCCGCCTGCTCCCCTCCCTCCCCACCCCCACCAAAATAAATAAATAAATAAATCTTTTTAAAAAATTTATTAAAAAAAAAAAAGACTCTCTGGAGGAGAACATGGACAATTAGACTAGCATTGAAACCCACACATTTCCAGATGTAAAACGATAGCCAGGGGACTGCTGTACGTCACAGAGAGCTCAAACTTGGTGCTCTGTGACAACCTAGAGGGGTGAGAGGCTGGAAGGAGGTTCAAGAGGGAGGGAATACATGTATACCTACAATAGGATTTAGAAAAGGCAGAGGAACCAGAGATCAAATTGCCAACATCCGTTGGCTCCTAGAAGAAGCAAGGAAACTCAAGAAAAACTCTGCTAAGGCCTTTGACTGTGTGGATCACAACAAACTATGGAAAACTCTTAAAGAGATGGAAGTACCAGACCACTTTACCTGCCTCCTGAGAAACCTGTATGCAGATCAAGAAGCAAAAGTTAGAACTGGACATGGTAAATGGACTGGTTCCATATTGGGAAAGGAGTGTGTCAAGGTTGTACACTGTTGCTTCTTGAACTGCATAAAGGTTTCTTCATACAGAGTACATCTAGTTAAATGCAGTCTAGGTTGATTGCAAGCTGGAATCGAGATTGCTGGGAGGAATATCAATAACCTCAGATACGCAGATGACACCACCCTAATGGCAGAAAGTGAAGAGTAACTAAAGAGCCTCTTGATAAAAATGAAAGAGGAGAGTGAAAAAACTGACTTGAAACTTAACACTCAAAAAACAAAGATCATGGCATCCAGTCCCATCACTTGATAGGAAATAGAAACGTGAAAAGAGTGCCAGATTTTATTTCTTGGGCTCCAAAATCACTGCAGATGGTGACTGCAGCCATGAAATTAGAAGACTCTTGTTCCTTGGAAGAAAAGTTATGCCAAACCTAGACAATGTATTGGGCTTCTCTAGTGGCTCACAATGTGGGAGGACCTGGGTTGGGAAGATCCCCTGGAGAAGGGAATAGCAACCAACTCATGTTCTTGCCTGAAGAATTTCAGAGGAGACTGATGGACTGTAGTCCACTGGGCCACAAACAGCTGGAGATGACTGAGTGACTAATACAACAACACTAAGAGAATGTATTAAAAAGCAGAGATATCACTTTGCAGACAAGGTTATTTATAGTCAAAGGTATTGTTTCTTCAGCAGTCATGTAGTCATGTATGGATGTGAGAGTTGGACCATAAAGAAGTCTGAGTGCCAAAGAATTGATGCTTTTGAACTGTGGTGCTGGAGGAGACTTGAGAGCCCCTTGGAAAGCAAGGAGATCAAAAGGAAATCAAGCCTGAATATTCATTGAAAGGACTGATGCTGAACCTGAACCTCTAATACTTTGGCCACCTAGTGAAAAGAGTTGACTCACTAGAAAAGACCATGATGGCAAGAGGAGAAGAGAGTGACAGAGGATGAGATGGCTGGATGGCATCGTGGACTCAATGGACATGAGTATGAGCAAATCCCAGAGATAGTGAAGGACAGAGAAGCTTGGGCTGCTGCAGTCCACAGGGTTGCAAAGAGTCAGACACCAGTTAGTGACTCAACAACAATGGCTGATTGATGTGTTGATGTATGGCAAAACACAATATTGTAAAAGAATACAATATTATAAAGCAATTATCCTCCAGTTAATAATAAGTCAATTTTTAAAAACCCTGAATAATATTGTAAAAGGCTCTCCGCAGAAGGTGATACTGCATCTCCTCGTATGTGTCTTTTCCTTTAAAATATCTTTCTTTTCAAGCCTGCCAGTTGCAATTTAAGGACTTATTTTTCCGCCTATTATTTCCAGATTGGCACAGGAGCTGACTTAGCATATAATTTGTGCCTCATGTGTATACAGTAGTTAATGTATATCATTGCTATATATAGTATGTTTCTAAAATGCTCATCATGGAATCAGATCCTAAATCAGCAGTTCTCTTTCATGTGCAGCTGCATCCAGATGACTCCCTGGGGAAAGAAATATTCTATTTTCCCTCCAAGGCCACACAAAGCCAGGGACATGAAGAGGAGCTTCTAGAAGGCAGTTTTTCTCAAAGGGAGAGTTGCCTATTATTGACAGTATGCTGGAGCAACCCTTGTGTTTTGTTCTGTCATTAAGGATTGATGTACTTGTGTATATGTTCCCAGAGGAGCATTTACATTTTGTGATTCCCTGTGAGGATTAAAATAGCACTTTGCAAGCACCCACTCACTTGTTGTTGTTTAGTCCCTCGGTTGTGTCCAGCTCATCTGTAGCCCCATGGGCTGTAGCCCGCTAGGCTCTTCTGTCCATAGGGTTTCTTGGGCAAGAATACTGGAGTGAGCTGTCATTTCCTTCTCCAGGGCATCTTCCTGACTTAGGGACTGGACCCATGTCTCCTGCACTGGCAAGTGAATTCTTTACCACTGAGGCATCATGGAAGCTCACCTTCTCAATACTCATTTGTTAATCAATATTAAGATACAATAAATGGGTAACTGTAGCAGCAGTGCAAAGACATGTTGCCTGTCCTTCAGGTTTGGGTGGTGTGATGTACAGATGACACAACAGAGCACACATTATAAAGATTTAGTATTTTGGGCTTCGGATCCATGGGTTGCATCAGTGCCATGTGAATTTAAATCGATATGGATGGAAATGATCTACAGAATGCATGTAAAACTGTGAGTTGATGGGAAAGTGTTCTTCTTGGACAGAGATTTCATAACTTTCATCAGTTTCTTATAAAATCCATAATTCACAACTTAAGGACTATATTCAAAACCAAGGCTCTAAATTCAGAGAATTCAACTCATCAAATATGTAATGCAAGCCAACTCATTAAATACGAAATTACATTTTGCCTGGAAGTGTTTATAATATGTATATCTTGGCCCTTCTCTCATTCAGTTATGATAACCAAAAACCTAGAAAGTCATTGTAGACCTCATCTCTCCTGTATATAATCTAGCATCAAGTGCTGTCAAGTTTCCTGATTAAATACTTTGCAAATCCATTCACTTTTCTACAATTCTAGCAGCTGAGTCTCATCTGTGCTCATCTCTCATCTGAAGAGCTCCCCTAGCCCTATACCTGTCACCATCCTGTCTTGTCCTTGGCCTCTCCATTCTCCATAGGGCAGTTAGGGGACCTTTTAAAAATGCAAATCTGATTACCCTGAGAGAAGGGAGGATATAAAGATAAAAGTCCTGAACATGACCCTGTAAGACCTAACTCTTGCTTACCCTTGCAGTCCCTCTCTGCTGCACACTCCAGCCAGAACTCCCTTCTTTTAATCCTTCATATGTGCCATCCCTTCTTCTTCTAGAGGGTCCCAGCACATATTCTTCCTTCTGCCTTCAGTATTCCTCTTTCTTTTCTCCACCCAGTTAACTCTATTAACATAGAGTCTATGTCTACTTCTCCATGTAGTAGACATTTAGCAAAATCTTCCATATCCTCCATGGTTAGCTCTACTCTATGCACCTTCATGGAACCACCATTCTCTATTTCAGAGCACTTATCACAATTATAAATGTTTACTTACTTTGTGATTATTTAATAAATGTGAATTCTTCCAATTAGACTGCTATACTAGGTCGTAGTTGCAGCATGCAGGATCTTTAGATGGGACATGTGGGATCTAGTTCACTGACCAGGGGTCAAACTCAGGCCCCCTACATTGGGAGCACAGAATATTAGCCACTGAATCACCAGGGAGGTCCCAAGCAAGTGCTTTTTATTGTTGAATTTCCATGGCTTGGCATTCAGCCTGGTAAAGAGGAGGCATCATTAAGTTTTTGCTAAGTGAATGAATGGACTGTCTCTTCTACTGAACTGTAAGGCTTTTAGAAGTAGAAATTATAGTTGTTTCTAGCCATCTGCCATAAGATAAAATGCCCTCTCCACTTACTTGCTTTTTTATTTTTTTTAAATTTTGGCCTCTTTCATTGGTCTGTTTTTAAATTTATTTTCATCCATCTTTATTCTTTGGCCTGTGTGGACCTCCCATTGCAGTGGCATCTCTTGTTGCAGAGCACCAGCTCTGGGCACATGTGCTCCAGAGTGCTGGCTCGTAATTGGACACATTCTGCAATTTTTCCAAATTCACTTTTCTACAATTCTAGCAGCTGAGTCTCATCTGTGCTCATCTCTCATCTGAAGAGCTCCCCTAGCCCTATACCTGTCACCATCCTGTCTTGTCCTTGGCCTCTCCATTCTCCATAGGGCAGTTAGGGGACCTTTTAAAAATGCAAATCTGATTACCCTGAGAGAAGGGAGGATATAAAGATAAAAGTCCTGAACATGACCCTGTAAGACCTAACTCTTGCTTACCCTTGCAGTCCCTCTCTGCTGCACACTCCAGCCAGAACTCCCTTCTTTTAATCCTTCATATGTGCCATCCCTTCTTCTTCTAGAGGGTCCCAGCACATATTCTTCCTTCTGCCTTCAGTATTCCTCTTTCTTTTCTCCACCCAGTTAACTCTATTAACATAGAGTCTATGTCTACTTCTCCATGTAGTAGACATTTAGCAAAATCTTCCATATCCTCCATGGTTAGCTCTACTCTATGCACCTTCATGGAACCACCATTCTCTATTTCAGAGCACTTATCACAATTATAAATGTTTACTTACTTTGTGATTATTTAATAAATGTGAATTCTTCCAATTAGACTGCTATACTAGGTCGTAGTTGCAGCATGCAGGATCTTTAGATGGGACATGTGGGATCTAGTTCACTGACCAGGGGTCAAACTCAGGCCCCTACATTGGGAGCACAGAATATTAGCCACTGAATCACCAGGGAGGTCCCAAGCAAGTGCTTTTTATTGTTGAATTTCCATGGCTTGGCATTCAGCCTGGTAAAGAGGAGGCATCATTAAGTTTTTGCTAAGTGAATGAATGGACTGTCTCTTCTACTGAACTGTAAGGCTTTTAGAAGTAGAAATTATAGTTGTTTCTAGCCATCTGCCATAAGATAAAATGCCCTCTCCACTTACTTGCTTTTTTATTTTTTTTAAATTTTGGCCTCTTTCATTGGTCTGTTTTTAAATTTATTTTCATCCATCTTTATTCTTTGGCCTGTGTGGACCTCCCATTGCAGTGGCATCTCTTGTTGCAGAGCACCAGCTCTGGGCACATGTGCTCCAGAGTGCTGGCTCGTAATTGGACACACTGGCACAGCTGCTTCATGGCAAGTGGGATCTTCCTGGGTCCGGGATCAAACTGGCGCCCCTTGCACTGCAAGGCAAACTACCCACTGGAACACCAGGGAAGCCCTCAATTTACTTTCAGCTATGTCATCTTGAGTCCCCCAGAGTCTCTGTTCTAGAAGTGTTTACAACCTGTGAGTAGGATCTATTGTTATTTCAAGTTTACCGATGCAAAAGATTGAAGCTTAGTGACAGCAAACAGATAAACCATTTTTAAAATGCATTACTACCCTATTCTTACAAAGAAAGGAGCTGATTTAGTTACTCTCTAAGGATCTTTCTTGATTATAATGCCTAAAAGGTTTGGGGATGAAAGTTTCTGCAACTTGAGACTGTCTATTGTCAACATTCAATAGGCCACTTGGAAGAAAGAGAAACTTTAACCTGTAGATAGAAACAGAAGCTCTGGATCTGATTTTTTACTAAAGCTTCTTCTTTTCAAGTATATAAATAAAAAACTCATCATGGAAACAGACCTTAGGCAAGATTTAGAGTTACCAAACTTTCCTCATTTCCTAGGGTTTATCTCTGTCAATATTATCTTCTAAAATATGTGCAGTGGTTGCAGTGAGGTGCCATGAAGATCACTCTTCAGGACCAAGGTATTCATTCTGTCAGCGGCCAGGAGAGTTGACTGCTGATAGCTCACCACTGAGCTCTTCTCTAGCAGTTGTGTGTGTGTGTTTAGTCACTAAGTCATGCGCAACTCCTTTTGCCCATCTATGGACTGTAGCCTGCCAGACTTCTCTATCCATGGGATTTCCCAGGCAAGAATGCTGGAGCTGGCTGCCATTTCCTGCTGCAGGGGATCATCCTGATTTAGGGATCTAACTCATGTCTCTGGCATGGGCAGGTGGATTCTTTTTTTTTTTTTTAAACATTTATTTATTTATTTGGGGGTCGGGTTGGGGAGGGAGAGGGGGCGGGTGGGCCGCTTCTGTTGGTCTTTCATTTATCTATTTTCATCCATCTTTGTTCTTTGGCCCGTGTGGGCCTCCCATCATGGTGGCCTCTGTTGTCGCAGAGCACCAGCTCTGGGCACATGCGCTCCAGAGTTCTGGCTCAGTAATTGGACACATCGGTCCAGCCGCTCCACAGCACATGGAATCTTCCCAGGCCAGGGATTGAACCAGCGCCCCTTGCACTGCAAGGCGTTGTCCTTACCCACTGGACCACCAGGGAAGCCCCAGGTGGATTCTTTACCAGTGAACCACCAGGGAAGCCCTGTCCAGGCAGTTACTTCAGCCTAAGAGTCCCAGGATCTGCCTCACCAGGCACTCAACATCCATGAGTGAAGCCTGCTTCTAGTAACTTGTAGATATGGAAGTACAAAGGCAGACCCTATCATTCCACATGGAGACAACTCTAAGGGGTGAAGTAGTATTCCACTGTAGGATGAACAAGTGGTATATTTTGACTCAGTTGTGAGCAAGGCCATTGTGTGCCAAACAAATAAACTGTGCAGTTCCACATCATCCACTACTATTTAGTCAGTGAAAGTGAAGTCGCTTAGTCGTGTTCTATTCTTTGTGACCCATGAATGAGCCATGGAATTCTCCTGGCAAGACTACTGGAGTGGGTAGTCTTTCCCTTCTCCAGGAGAGCTTCCCAACCCAGAGACCGAAGCCAGGTCTCCCTCATAGACGCAGATTCTTTACCATCTGAGCCACCATTAAATCAGTAGTTGTCCTAAAGTTAACACTATGGCTGCATGGAGTGTCTCTCTTGGCCCAGTAACAAAAAAAGGAAAAAGCTGAGCTTGCTTAATGGATGAGCTAGTGAGTGGGTACAAGGCAAAACTGGGCTATTGCTACACCACAGACCTCCTCAGGGCAGCCCTAAAACATATTACTGAGAGAAAATTCTCCCAGTGGGCAGAAGTTTGGTTGACCACGTATGTGAAAAGTGTCCTTAAGTAGAATATATATGGATTACTGCACAACATTGAATGGCTGGTTAATCAGCAGCAAAGACGTCTGCAGAAAAGACATGTGTATAGATCTATGAGACTGGCCAGAGTGTGAAGAGTTTTGCATGTTAAAGTTCATCAAAGAGCATCCACCACAGAGGAGGCACCAAATAACCACCTGATAGTAGCAATTCTCTGTCACTGGCTACCCCTTTGCTGGCCCAAAGGGCTCAGATAGAGAGGAGCTATTATTATTCGTGTGTCTCAGAGCATGCATTCTCATTCCCCAAGAATGACTGACAGTGTCTAAGGTTTAACCTATAAGCAACAGAGACCATGTTCAAGTCCTGAGTATGGCAGTTCACTTAAGGACAGAATCTGTGCTATACTTCTTCCATCTTGAAGTGACCTATTTTCACTGATATCACATCTACAAAGAGCCGACTCACTGGGAAAGACTGAAGGTGGGGAAGATTGAGGGTAGCAGGAGAAGAGGGTGACAGAAGATAAGATGGTTATATGGCATGATTGGCTCAATAGACATGAGTTTGAACAAACCCTGGGAGACAGTGAAGGACAGGAAAGCCTGGCATGCTGCAGTCCACGGGGTTACAAAGAGTTGGATGTGACTGAACAACAACAGTGTTACCTTAAACTGCCTGGTCCCCAGTCTCTCTGATCACAGTGAGACCATAAGCAGGCAAAACCAAGCCCAATTAGAAAATAAAAGGCTGGGCAAAGGACAATCAAATTGTACCTACCCCAAGGGTCCCTTGTAATATCTGTAGCTTCTCACATCTTAGTTCTTTGTTTTCATCATTAAAAAGTGGAATAGGTCAAATTATCATAATTAAAATAATACTATAACAATTACAAAACAATAATACAACACCTAACACTTATGGACATTTACTATGTTCTGGCTAAAGTATCTTTAGTATCCTAGTATCTTTATATGCATTGCCTTATTAACCTTTATAAGAACTCCTGACTGGGCTTCGTTTGGCCTACAGGGCCTGGAGTCTTAAATCCAAGATCAAGGTGCCAGCTGATTCAGTCTGGTGAGGGGCCGTTTCCTGGTTTATAGACAACTTTCTTCTTACTTCTTATGCCCTTACATGGATTTTCCCTAGAGCAGGTGGAGAAAGGAGGGAGGGAGGCGGAGAGGAGAAGGGAGAGCGCTTCTGTCTCTTTCTCTTTTTATAAAAGCACTAATCACGTGATGAGGAATCTATTAATACCTTCATGCTGTAATCTAATTTTAATTACTTTCAAAGGGCCCACCTCAAATATCATTATATTAGGGCCTCAAACATGTGAATCTGGGTTTGGGGGAGGGAGTGAGGGACAGAGCACACTGGTGTTCAGTCCATAGAAATATCCATTTTAAGGACTTTGTTGATAAAAGCAGTTAAGGACTTTGCCTCAAGTTGCACGGTATGCACGGGGCCTGATTTTAAATGCAGAACGTATTCTCTATTGTGCCCACACTTTATACACAGAGCATCAGTAAATGTCTTCTCTACACAGAGCATCAATCCCAGGACAGGGACCATTGCATGTTCCTCTCCTAAAGAAAGCTGCTTCTGGCAGAAAGACAAAACCTGTAATAGAAGAGGAACTGAACCTTCTGAAAATTATTTTCTCATCCCTGAGGTCATTCAGAAAGATTTAATAGGCCTAGAAGAAATAAGGGAACGCAAGACTCTGTCCCTCTTTTCTGTTCTTCCATTCATCCCTTTCTTCCTCTGATTTAGTCCTTAGCAACAGCATGGAACTAGTTTATTTGCAAAGTATTGCTCTCCGTGCTGGAGATGCAAACGTGAAAAAGACAGACACAGCCCCTTGCTTTCCCAGGACATTTTTCTTATCTTTATCCTGTTCTCTCCTAAGTACTTGTTCTCTGCCTACCACAGGAAGAAACCAGCTATGCATAGCTTGTCCAAACTAGGTCAGTGGATTGCATATGTGGTCTCACTTCCTTTTGTTTGCATAAATCTCGTCCTCTCTTTGTTTTCTTAATTTTTTTTCTTTTCATGTCTTATGTATTCTCTCAGTTTCTAGCATCAG
Source organism: Tragulus kanchil (assembly GCA_022376925.1). Taxonomy (NCBI): domain Eukaryota; kingdom Metazoa; phylum Chordata; class Mammalia; order Artiodactyla; family Tragulidae; genus Tragulus; species Tragulus kanchil. The sequence goes on from JAIOJX010000006.1 coordinate 93,234,361, forward strand.
CATACATTTATTACAAAATATAATTTTATATCCAATGCCAAGAAGTTCTAATCTAGTTGTGTGTGTGCACGCACATGCGTGCTTCATCGTTCCAGCTCTGTGAGATCATGGACTGTAGCCAGCCAGGCTCCTCTGTCCATGGGATTTCTCTAGGCAAGAATACTGGAGCATCTGTGTCTCCCGTATTGCAGGCAGATTCTTTACCCACTGAGCCATCAGAGATGCTCATCAATGCAAAGTAGCCTAACTGGGCACAATTCCCTGCCCATAGGTGGCGCAAACAGAGTGTCTATTTTATATAATCTAAAAGGATTAAATAAGAAATGGAGTAACATGATATGCAGATCTATTTAATCATGTTACTTTGCATCAGTCTTTTGTAGACAGCTCACATTTTGGGAAACATTGGATGGGGAAAGGAGGCAAAGAAATAATAATAAAGACTTTGAGATGTGAGTATTGGATTTGAATTGTGTCTCTGCTACTCAATATGTGATCTTTCAAACTGTTTTCCTTCTCTGAACTTCTTTTCATCTGTAAATTTGTAAGACCACCATTCCACAACAAGGATTAGTGACCTTCACACTAGACTGCATGTGAAAGATCGTCCCACACATGGACTTGAACACTAAAGGATGTTCAGGGTTGAAGAAATGACTTATTTTTTCTAAAGTTATTTAAAAACTTTTATGGGAAAACTGACTTTCACTCAAATCTTAGGAGTAATAAAGACCAGCTTTCCTAGCTCTGTGTATCATGCCTGGACACTTTGAGACATCTCATGGTTAATCACCCATAAAATCTCACATGGTTATTAAAAAATAGCAAACATTTACCAAGACCCCACTATGAACCGGATGTAATGCTAGGAGCTGATTTACGTAAATCAATGACAGAACAGTTATCCTCAGAAAGTCTAATGGGAGAGACAAGTAAACAGTAAGTTCTGACACCACATTTTATCAATTCTAGTTTCCATGATTTAATATTTTTTGTGAAATGTGACTTACATTTACACCTTGTACATGATAAACAAGGTAAGAGAAGTCTAGAGTGCTCTGGGAAGGGTAGGAGAGATTAGACATCAGAGAAAGATTCCCAAAGGAGAAAGATAAGTGAGTGGACTCAGGAAGGAGAAAGTGGAAAGGAAGAGAGGGGCATGTGCAAAGACACAGTCAGATTAGTAATCATGCTCAGGGCCCTGTGAGGCACTGTGCATAGTAGTACCATTGGGGAGAATGAAGAATGAATTGACCAGGAGACAATGGTGAGTTGAAGGTCAGCTCATATACAGCCAGATTAATTGATTTGGACTTTATGTGATGAGCAATATGAACTCTTTTAAAACAAGGTCTCACAATCTTGGATTTGTAACACTGACTGTTGGCATGAAAGAAAGCAGGCAATGACAATAAGAACTAGAATGAGGAAGGGCATTCTTGGAAGTGGAATTCAAATCCAGGTGTCTGGAGTGAGGTAACCAAGGAAGTGCTCTGGAAAGCTAGGTAAATGTCATCCTGAGAGAAAGTGCATGAGCTGGTTTAACCAACCCTAGGTCAACAGAGGCTGTATTTCCATGACCATTTCTAGGACAAATGTGTGCTCCCGGCACCATCGCCTTGTGCCCTGGGGCAAATTTAAATGGTCTTTGAATGTGCGAATGCCCTATTATATCTGAATGTCTGAAAATCTCTCTTTTCACAAACACGAACTGTACAAATGGCATCTGCTGTCAATAGGAAACAACTGTGCCACTGGAGTTGGCAGGGCAAAGTTGGAAAGAAAGCAAGTAACAGTTCTGCTGCCTAGCAAGCTGCCTCTTCTAGCTTCTTGCTAAAAGCTGCTTCAGTTCTCTCTCCTCCACCAACCAGAGGGAGAGTGCTGCTTACTCACATTCACAAATCTAAAAATTTCAAATTGAACTGCCCTAGGAGTTGAGTTACTTTGGCTACTGTTTCTCAGAATTGTGGCACTCTACAATCAAGAGGTTTCAAACAAGATTCCCTAAAGATAGGCATTGTTCCTTCATCTCTTCAAAAATAAAGCACTTGCAAAGTTGCAACTGTGTTCACCACAGAAAGTGTTGTTTGGTTTCATAAAAATGGTGGGTGGGAGGAACATATTGGCAAAAAAAAAAAAAAAAAGTCTAGAAAAGAATAGTTTCCAGCACATCCCTAAGAAAACTTTACTGAAACCCTTTTATTTTTAGAACCTGTTTTTGCTGAGCAGGTGACCATGTTGCCTAGGAATGGCTTGCTCAAGAGTCTAAGGAAGCAGTAATACCAGGAGATGAATTTCCACCAATTTGGGATTATCATGACTCTCTCACTTACTACTTGTAGCATTCTAGACTCATCACTTAAGATCCTCAGAACTCATTTTCTACACCCTCACAGAATAACTCTGGATGAAAATATAGCATGTCATCACAAATCACTTTGTAAAATATAATGCGCACTTGACTCCAAAGGATCAAAATCATTTGTTAAAAACTTGAATAAAGCAGTGTTTTTTTGGTTCCCTAATCCATTAATTAATTCAAAAAAGTACTGAAATTATACGTGCTAGATGGAGTTAAAGGACATGAGCTCACTCACGTCTTACAAAAACACTCAAATCACAGCTAATTTCAAAGCAAACATCAACAACCAAAAAAGACGCTAGGACCTACCAAGAAAGATGTCCTATATCCAAAGACAAAGAAGAAGCCACAACAGGGCACTAGGAAGAGTGCAATCATAATAAAGTCAAATCCCATGCCATCTGGGTAGGTGAGCTAAAAACTGGAAAATAATTAAACCACAGAAGTTCTCCCATAGGATTTGAAAGTTCTGAACCCCACATCAGGCTGCCTGCCTGGGGGTCTGGCAACAGGAGGAGGAGACCCCAGAGAATCTGGCTTTGAGAGCTAGTGTAGTTTGACTTCAGGAGTTTCACAGGACTGGGGGCAACAGAAGCCCCACAAAAGCTGCTTCAGTTCTCTCTCCTCCACCAACCAGAGGGAGAGTGCTGCTTACTCACATTCACAAATCTAAAAATTTCAAATTGAACTGCCCTAGGAGTTGAGTTACTTTGGCTACTGTTTCTCAGAATTGTGGCACTCTACAATCAAGAGGTTTCAAACAAGATTCCCTAAAGATAGGCATTGTTCCTTCATCTCTTCAAAAATAAAGCACTTGCAAAGTTGCAACTGTGTTCACCACAGAAAGTGTTGTTTGGTTTCATAAAAATGGTGGGTGGGAGGAACATATTGGCAAAAAAAAAAAAAAAAAGTCTAGAAAAGAATAGTTTCCAGCACATCCCTAAGAAAACTTTACTGAAACCCTTTTATTTTTAGAACCTGTTTTTGCTGAGCAGGTGACCATGTTGCCTAGGAATGGCTTGCTCAAGAGTCTAAGGAAGCAGTAATACCAGGAGATGAATTTCCACCAATTTGGGATTATCATGACTCTCTCACTTACTACTTGTAGCATTCTAGACTCATCACTTAAGATCCTCAGAACTCATTTTCTACACCCTCACAGAATAACTCTGGATGAAAATATAGCATGTCATCACAAATCACTTTGTAAAATATAATGCGCACTTGACTCCAAAGGATCAAAATCATTTGTTAAAAACTTGAATAAAGCAGTGTTTTTTTGGTTCCCTAATCCATTAATTAATTCAAAAAAGTACTGAAATTATACGTGCTAGATGGAGTTAAAGGACATGAGCTCACTCACGTCTTACAAAAACACTCAAATCACAGCTAATTTCAAAGCAAACATCAACAACCAAAAAAGACGCTAGGACCTACCAAGAAAGATGTCCTATATCCAAAGACAAAGAAGAAGCCACAACAGGGCACTAGGAAGAGTGCAATCATAATAAAGTCAAATCCCATGCCATCTGGGTAGGTGAGCTAAAAACTGGAAAATAATTAAACCACAGAAGTTCTCCCATAGGATTTGAAAGTTCTGAACCCCACATCAGGCTGCCTGCCTGGGGGTCTGGCAACAGGAGGAGGAGACCCCAGAGAATCTGGCTTTGAGAGCTAGTGTAGTTTGACTTCAGGAGTTTCACAGGACTGGGGGCAACAGAAGCCCCACATTTGGAGAGTACATACAAGATCTTGTGCATATCAAGACTCAGGGTAAAAAGCAGTGATCTCATAAGAGGCAAAGCCTGGTAATATTAGAGGGTCTTCCATGGAGGCAGGGGGAAGCCATGACTCACTACAGGGACAAAGATTCTTTGGCAGTGGTAGTTCTAGGACTCATTTGCATGAGCCCTCCTGAAGGTTGCCATTTCTCACCAAGACCTGACACCCCCCAACAGCCTGTAGGTTCCAGTGCTGGGATGCCTCAATTCAAACAGTCAACCGGGTAGAAACACAGCCCTACCCATCAGCAATCAGGCCACTTACAGTTTTTCTGACCATACAGCTTCCTGGTAAACACAACCCTTGACATGGCCCTGACCACCAGAGGGACAAGACCCATCTCTATCCAACACTAGGCAGGAACAAAGCCCTTCTACTGAGCAGCCCACATAAGCCTCTAGATCAGCTTCATCCACCTGGGGGCAGACAGCAGAAGCAAGAACTATAACCCTGCAGCCTATAGAACAGAAACCACAATCAGAGAAAGTCAGACAAAATGAGACTGCAAAGAATTATGTCCTAGATAAAGGAAAAAGACTAAACCCCAAAAGAACAACTAAGTGAAGTTGAGGTATGTAGTATGCATGGAAAAACTTCAGATCAATGGTAATAAAGATGGTCCAGTATCTCAAAAAACGAACAGAGATCTAGAAGATAAGAGAAGTGTTTAACAAAAACCTAAATGAACTAAAGAACAAACAGAGATGAGTAATACAATAATGGAAAAGAAAAATACCCTGGAAGGAATCAATACCAGAATAACTGAGGCAGATAAATGAACTGGAAGACAGAATGCTGGAAATCACTACCATGGAACAGAATAAAGAAAAAAGAATGCAAAGACTTGAGAACACAGAGACCACTATGGTATTACTAAACACACCAAAGGCTCAGACAGTAAAGAATCTGCCTGCAATGCAGGAGACCCAGGTTTGACCCCTGGGGCAGGATGATCCCCTGAAGAAGGAAATGGCTACCCAAACAGTATTCTTGCCTAGAGAATCTCATGGATAGAGGAACCTGGAGGGCTATAGTCCATGGGGCCACAAAGAGTTGGACATGATTGAGTGACTAACACAAAGAGAAGAGATAAAGAAAGGGCCTAAGAAAATATATTTGATGAGATAGTAGATGAAAACTTCTCTAACATAGGAAAGGAAATTCATCCAAGCCCATGAAGAACAGAAGTCCCATAAAAGGAAAAGAACTTCAGAGGAAGGTTGCCATTTCTCACCAAGACCTGACACCCCCCAACAGCCTGTAGGTTCCAGTGCTGGGATGCCTCAATTCAAACAGTCAACCGGGTAGAAACACAGCCCTACCCATCAGCAATCAGGCCACTTACAGTTTTTCTGACCATACAGCTTCCTGGTAAACACAACCCTTGACATGGCCCTGACCACCAGAGGGACAAGACCCATCTCTATCCAACACTAGGCAGGAACAAAGCCCTTCTACTGAGCAGCCCACATAAGCCTCTAGATCAGCTTCATCCACCTGGGGCAGACAGCAGAAGCAAGAACTATAACCCTGCAGCCTATAGAACAGAAACCACAATCAGAGAAAGTCAGACAAAATGAGACTGCAAAGAATTATGTCCTAGATAAAGGAAAAAGACTAAACCCCAAAAGAACAACTAAGTGAAGTTGAGGTATGTAGTATGCATGGAAAAACTTCAGATCAATGGTAATAAAGATGGTCCAGTATCTCAAAAAACGAACAGAGATCTAGAAGATAAGAGAAGTGTTTAACAAAAACCTAAATGAACTAAAGAACAAACAGAGATGAGTAATACAATAATGGAAAAGAAAAATACCCTGGAAGGAATCAATACCAGAATAACTGAGGCAGATAAATGAACTGGAAGACAGAATGCTGGAAATCACTACCATGGAACAGAATAAAGAAAAAAGAATGCAAAGACTTGAGAACACAGAGACCACTATGGTATTACTAAACACACCAAAGGCTCAGACAGTAAAGAATCTGCCTGCAATGCAGGAGACCCAGGTTTGACCCCTGGGGCAGGATGATCCCCTGAAGAAGGAAATGGCTACCCAAACAGTATTCTTGCCTAGAGAATCTCATGGATAGAGGAACCTGGAGGGCTATAGTCCATGGGGCCACAAAGAGTTGGACATGATTGAGTGACTAACACAAAGAGAAGAGATAAAGAAAGGGCCTAAGAAAATATATTTGATGAGATAGTAGATGAAAACTTCTCTAACATAGGAAAGGAAATTCATCCAAGCCCATGAAGAACAGAGTCCCATACAGGATGAACTCAAGAGGAACAGGCTGAGGCACACAGTAATCAAACTGACAAAAATGAAAGACAAAGTACTGCAAACAACAAGGGAAAAACAGCAAATTACATACAAGGGAATTCCCATAACGTCATCAAATGAATTCTCAGTGGAAACTCTCTAGGCCAGAAGGGAGTGTCACAATATATTTAAAGTGGTGAAAGGAAAGAACCTACAACTAAGAATCCTCTTCCCAGCAAGGGACTCATTCAGATTCGACAAATCAAAAGCTTTACAAACAAGCAAAAGCTGAGAGAATTCAGCACCACCAGACCAACTTTGTAACAGATGCTAAAGGAACCTCTCTAGGCAGAGAAAAGGCCACAACTAAAAACAAGGAAATTACAAATGGAAAAGCTCACCAGTAGAGGTAAAACAAACGCAAAGGTAGAAAGTCATCCACACATAAATATGACAGCAAACCAGCCACTGTGAGGAGAGTACACACGCAGGATATTGGAAATGCATTTGAAATGACCTATTTTTGACCAGGGGCTTTTTGCAGAAACCAACTCTTGTGGCCAGTGATTTTTCTTTTGGCCGGCCAAGAATTAATTCTTTCATTTCACAGACACTTTGTGGGTTATCATATTCAGTAGTTACGCCTCAGACACCTATGGTATATTCTAATTTTCATGAAACATTGTCTTCAATACGCTCTTCTATTGAAGCATAGGAACATCCCCAGCACTGAGTTTCATTTTCACTTTCTGTATCAGAATCACTCACTAAGATTTTTTCTTTTTTGTTGGTTTGATATGCACAATGTCTGAATTAGAACTATATTCTGAAGAACTGTCATCTTCGGAGACACCAGTATATATTCTACTTGTATAGTCAGAGAAAGCACCATCATAAAATTCACCAAAAATTTCTTCTTCACTCAAAATTTCACAGTGTGCCACTTTTGAAAATTTTACATTATAATATACACAGTTGGAACAAAACCCTAACAGACCAAAAGGTGAATGATAATGACAGTCACAGGATGTATAATTAAAATTTTAAGCTGTAACAGTTTAGTACAGTGATGGTGATATTAACAAGTCACTCTCTAAAACATACTTATATATCTTCTCTAACATAGGAAAGGAAATTCATCCAAGCCCATGAAGAACAGAGTCCCATACAGGATGAACTCAAGAGGAACAGGCTGAGGCACACAGTAATCAAACTGACAAAAATGAAAGACAAAGTACTGCAAACAACAAGGAAAAACAGCAAATTACATACAAGGGAATTCCCATAACGTCATCAAATGAATTCTCAGTGGAAACTCTCTAGGCCAGAAGGGAGTGTCACAATATATTTAAAGTGGTGAAAGGAAAGAACCTACAACTAAGAATCCTCTTCCCAGCAAGGGACTCATTCAGATTCGACAAATCAAAAGCTTTACAAACAAGCAAAAGCTGAGAGAATTCAGCACCACCAGACCAACTTTGTAACAGATGCTAAAGGAACCTCTCTAGGCAGAGAAAAGGCCACAACTAAAAACAAGGAAATTACAAATGGAAAAGCTCACCAGTAGAGGTAAAACAAACGCAAAGGTAGAAAGTCATCCACACATAAATATGACAGCAAACCAGCCACTGTGAGGAGAGTACACACGCAGGATATTGGAAATGCATTTGAAATGACCTATTTTTGACCAGGGGCTTTTTGCAGAAACCAACTCTTGTGGCCAGTGATTTTTCTTTTGGCCGGCCAAGAATTAATTCTTTCATTTCACAGACACTTTGTGGGTTATCATATTCAGTAGTTACGCCTCAGACACCTATGGTATATTCTAATTTTCATGAAACATTGTCTTCAATACGCTCTTCTATTGAAGCATAGGAACATCCCCAGCACTGAGTTTCATTTTCACTTTCTGTATCAGAATCACTCACTAAGATTTTTTCTTTTTTGTTGGTTTGATATGCACAATGTCTGAATTAGAACTATATTCTGAAGAACTGTCATCTTCGGAGACACCAGTATATATTCTACTTGTATAGTCAGAGAAAGCACCATCATAAAATTCACCAAAAATTTCTTCTTCACTCAAAATTTCACAGTGTGCCACTTTTGAAAATTTTACATTATAATATACACAGTTGGAACAAAACCCTAACAGACCAAAAGGTGAATGATAATGACAGTCACAGGATGTATAATTAACCCTTGATCAATTTTAAGCTGTAACAGTTTAGTACAGTGATGGTGATATTAACAAGTCACTCTCTAAAAACATACTTATATATCTTCAGGCAATTATGTACAGGTAGCAAAAGACACATTAATATGTGTCTGGTCAGTAATGTGTTAAAAGACCAGTGACTTGAAACAATTTTGTTTCTAATATAGACTCATTGTAATGGCAAAACAAAATCTACAATAGAAACACACACAAAAGGAAAAGAAATCCAAACGTAACACTAAAGTTAGTGATCAGATAGCAAGAGTAGAGAACAATAGAGAAAGAGATGAAAATAGACCTACCAAAATAAATCCAAAGCAATAACATAAGGCAGTAAGCACATATATATTGATAATTATCTCAAATGCCAACAGATTAAATGCCCAAACCAAATAGGCAAATCACAGAGACTGGATTAATGGATACTAAAACAAGACCCATATATATATACTGTCTACAAGAGACTCACTTCAGATCTAGGAACACAAACAGAGTGAAAGTGAGGATGGAAAAAGGTATTCTGTGCAAATGGAAATCGAATGAAAGCTAGAATAGCAATACTCATATAAGAAAAAATAGACTTTAAAACAAAGTCTATCGGTCAAGGGATCAAACCAAGAAAAACATATAATAATAATGAATTGCACCTGTGCTCAGCAGTAAAGCAGCTGCCTGCAATGCAGGATCTGTAGGAGAAGCAGTGTCAGGATCCCTGGGTCAGGAAGATCCCCTGGAGGAGGGCATGGCAGCCCACTCCAGTATTCTTGCCTGGAGAATCCCATGGACAGGGGAGCCTGGTGGGGTACAGTCCATGTGGTCACAAAAAGTTGGACATGACTAAAGCAACCAAGCATGCAATATAGCAGTACCTCAAGGTATAAGGCAGATACTAACAGCTGTAAAAGGAGAAATTAACAGTAACACAGTAATCCACTTTCATCAATGGAGAGCTCATCCAGATAGAAAATCAACAAGGAAATAGGCTTTAAATGACAGGTGATATGAACTTAATTGATACTTATAAAACATTCCATCCCAAAGCAGCAGAATACAAATTCTTCTCATGTGCACATGGAAAATTCTCCAGGATTGGTCACATGCCAGATCACACTGCAAACCAAATTGCAGGCAATTATGTACAGGTAGCAAAAGACACATTAATATGTGTCTGGTCAGTAATGTGTTAAAAGACCAGTGACTTGAAACAATTTTGTTTCTAATATAGACTCATTGTAATGGCAAAACAAAATCTACAATAGAAACACACACAAAAGGAAAAGAAATCCAAACGTAACACTAAAGTTAGTGATCAGATAGCAAGAGTAGAGAACAATAGAGAAAGAGATGAAAATAGACCTACCAAAATAAATCCAAAGCAATAACATAAGGCAGTAAGCACATATATATTGATAATTATCTCAAATGCCAACAGATTAAATGCCCAAACCAAATAGGCAAATCACAGAGACTGGATTAATGGATACTAAAACAAGACCCATATATATATACTGTCTACAAGAGACTCACTTCAGATCTAGGAACACAAACAGAGTGAAAGTGAGGATGGAAAAAGGTATTCTGTGCAAATGGAAATCGAATGAAAGCTAGAATAGCAATACTCATATAAGAAAAAATAGACTTTAAAACAAAGTCTATCGGTCAAGGGATCAAACCAAGAAAAACATATAATAATAATGAATTGCACCTGTGCTCAGCAGTAAAGCAGCTGCCTGCAATGCAGGATCTGTAGGAGAAGCAGTGTCAGGATCCCTGGGTCAGGAAGATCCCCTGGAGGAGGGCATGGCAGCCCACTCCAGTATTCTTGCCTGGAGAATCCCATGGACAGGGGAGCCTGGTGGGGTACAGTCCATGTGGTCACAAAAAGTTGGACATGACTAAAGCAACCAAGCATGCAATATAGCAGTACCTCAAGGTATAAGGCAGATACTAACAGCTGTAAAAGGAGAAATTAACAGTAACACAGTAATCCACTTTCATCAATGGAGAGCTCATCCAGATAGAAAATCAACAAGGAAATAGGCTTTAAATGACAGGTGATATGAACTTAATTGATACTTATAAAACATTCCATCCCAAAGCAGCAGAATACAAATTCTTCTCATGTGCACATGGAAAATTCTCCAGGATTGGTCACATGCCAGATCACACTGCAAACCTGAGTAAATTTAAGAAAACTGAAATTATATGAAGCATCTTTTCCAGCAACACTGCTATAGAAATCAACTGTAAGACAAAGAAATTTTTAAAAACACAAAAATGTGGAGGCTAAACAATAAGCTGTTAAATAACCAATAAATCACTGCAGAAATCAAAGAGGAATCAAAAAATACGTAAAGACAAAGGGAAATGAAAGCGCAAAAATTCAAATCCTATGGGACTCAGCAAAACCTATGGGACCCAGCAAAAGCAGTTCTAGGAAGGAAGTTTGTACCAGTACAGTTTTATCTCAGGTAACAAGAAGGGTCTCAAACAACCAAACCCTATACCTAAACAACTAGAGAAAGAAGAACAAACAAAATCCAAAGTTAGTAGAAGCCAAAAAAAAAAAAAAAAACTCCACAAAGATCAGAGCATAAACAAATGAAATAGAGACAAATAAAACAATAGCAAAGATCAATGAGACCAAAATGGGTTCTGTGAAAAGATAAACAAAATTGCTCAACCTGTAGGGAAACTCATCAAGGAAAAAAAAGGGAGATGGCCCAAATCAGTGAAATGAGGAAGGAGAAGTTACAACTGACACCTCAGAAATAGAAAGGATAAGAGACTAACACAAGCAACTATATGCCAATAAAATGGGCAACCTACAAGAAATTCACAAATGCTTAGGAAAACACAACCTTCCAAGAGTGAACCAGAATGAAACAGAAAATATGAGCAAACCAATCACAAAGTACTGAAATTGAAACTATGATTACAAATATTCCAAAAACAAGGGCTTCCCTGGTGGTCCAGTGGGTAAGGACACTGACTTGCAGTGCAAGGGGCGCCGGTTCGATCTCTGACCTGGGAAGATCCCACGTGCTGAGGAGCGGTGGGACTGATGTGTCCAACTACCAAGCCAGAGTTCTGGAGCGCATGCGCCCAGAGCCTGTGTTCTGCAGCAACAGAGGCCACTGCGATGGGAGGCCCACATGGGCCAAAGAACAAAGATGGATGAAAATAGATAAATGAAAGACCAATAGAAGTGGACAAAAAAAAAAAAAAAAAAAATTCAAAAAAAACAACAAAATCTTCCAACAAACAGAAGTCTAGGACCGGATGTCTTCACAGCCAAATTATATCAAATATTGGGAAAAGAGCTAACACCTATTCTTCTGAAACTATTCCAAAAAACTACAGGGAAAGGAACACTCCCAATTTCATTCTATGAGGTCACCATCACCCAAATACCAAAACTGGATAAAGAGTACACATACAAATATTTTAAGCCAGTATCACTGATGAACACAGACACAAAATTTGTCTACAAAATGTTGTCTAGCGTATTCCAACAATACACTAAAATGATCATATACCATGATCATTGAGATTTGCCCAAGGATGAAAGGATATTTCAGTACCTACAAATCAATCATTGTAATACATCACATTAACAAATTGAACAATAAAATCCATCTCCATCCAAATCCAATCATCTCAAATGCAGAAAAATCTTTTGACAAAATTCAACACCTATTTATGATAAAAAAAATTCTCCAGAAAGAAGGCAGAAAAGGAGCATACTTCAACATAATAAAGGACACAAATGACAAACCTACAGCTAGCATCATACTCATTGGGAAAAACTCACAGCATTTCCTCTAAGATCAGGAACAAGTTTGGGATGCTCACTTCCACAACTTTTATTCAACATAGTTTTGGAAGTCCTAGTCATGGCAATCAGAGAAGAAAAAGAAATAAATGGAATTCGAATTGGCAAAAAAAAGCAAAATTGTCACTGTTGGTAAATGACGTGGTAATATACACATAAAATCCTAAACACACTACAAGAAAATTATTAGAACTCATCAATGAATTCAGTAAAGTTGCAGGATACAAAGTTAATACACTGAAATCTGTTGAATTTCTACATACTAACAACTAAACATCACAAAGAGAAATTAAAGAAACAGCCCAATTTACAATTACATAAACAACAAATATTCCAGAAACCGTAAGATGCTGATGAAAGAAACTGAAGATAACAAAAATATATGTGTTCTGCAGCGACAGAGGCCACTGCAATGGGAGGCCCCCACGGGCCAAAGAACAAAGATGGATGAAAATAGATAAATGAAAGACCAATAGAAGTGGCCAAAAAAAAAAAAAAAAATTCAAAAAAAACAACAAAATCTTCCAACAAACAGAAGTCTAGGACCGGATGTCTTCACAGCCAAATTATATCAAATATTGGGAAAAGAGCTAACACCTATTCTTCTGAAACTATTCCAAAAAACTACAGGGAAAGGAACACTCCCAATTTCATTCTATGAGGTCACCATCACCCAAATACCAAAACTGGATAAAGAGTACACATACAAATATTTTAAGCCAGTATCACTGATGAACACAGACACAAAATTTGTCTACAAAATGTTGTCTAGCGTATTCCAACAATACACTAAAATGATCATATACCATGATCATTGAGATTTGCCCAAGGATGAAAGGATATTTCAGTACCTACAAATCAATCATTGTAATACATCACATTAACAAATTGAACAATAAAATCCATCTCCATCCAAATCCAATCATCTCAAATGCAGAAAAATCTTTTGACAAAATTCAACACCTATTTATGATAAAAAAAATTCTCCAGAAAGAAGGCAGAAAAGGAGCATACTTCAACATAATAAAGGACACAAATGACAAACCTACAGCTAGCATCATACTCATTGGGAAAAACTCACAGCATTTCCTCTAAGATCAGGAACAAGTTTGGGATGCTCACTTCCACAACTTTTATTCAACATAGTTTTGGAAGTCCTAGTCATGGCAATCAGAGAAGAAAAAGAAATAAATGGAATTCGAATTGGCAAAAAGAAGCAAAATTGTCACTGTTGGTAAATGACGTGGTAATATACACATAAAATCCTAAACACACTACAAGAAAATTATTAGAACTCATCAATGAATTCAGTAAAGTTGCAGGATACAAAGTTAATACACTGAAATCTGTTGAATTTCTACATACTAACAACTAAACATCACAAAGAGAAATTAAAGAAACAGCCCAATTTACAATTACATAAACAACAAATATTCCAGAAACCGTAAGATGCTGATGAAAGAAACTGAAGATAACAAAAATATATGGAAAGATATACCATGTTTTTGGATTGGAACAATATTATCAACATGACTCTACTTCCCAAGTCAATCGCTGTCAAATTACCAATGCCATTTTTCACAGAACCAAAAAAAATTTTTTAAAAAAAATTTGTATGGGGAATGGAACAGCTAAAGCAATCTTGAGAATGAAATATGAAGGTGGAGGATTCAGACTTCCAGACCTCAGACTATACTATGAAGCTATAGTTATATCAATACAATATGGTACTAACAGAAAAAGAGAAATATAGGTCAGTAAAACCAGATAGAAAGCCCATTAATAAACCCAAGTGCCTATGGTCAATTAATCTATGACAAAAGAGGCACAACTCAGCAATGGAGGCAAGATAGCCTCTTAATAAGTGGTTCTAGGATAACTGAACAGCTACATATAAATGTATGTAGAATATTATTTAACATCATACACAAAATAAACCTAAAATGGCTTAAAGACCTAAATGTAATTTTTTTTTAAAAGATTTATTTATTTATATTTATTTTGGGCGGGGATCGAGTTGGGGAGGGAGGGGAGCGGGCGGGCCACTTCTATTGGTCTTTCATTTCTCTATTTTCATCCATCTTTGTTCTTTGGCCCGTGTGGGCCTCCCATCGCGGTGGCGTCTGTCGTTGCAGAGCACCAGCTCTGGGCGTATGCGCTCCAGAGCTCCAGTTCGGTGATTGGACACATCGGTCCAGCTGCTCCGCGGCACGTGGGATCTTCCCAGGCCAGGGATCGAACCGGCGCCCCTTGCACTGCAAGGCGGTGTCCTTACCCACTGGACCACCAGGGAAGCCCTAAATGTAAGTTTTAATACTATAAAACTCTTAGAGGAAAACATAGGGAGAACACTCTTCAACATAAATTGCAGCAATGCATTTTTCAATGTCTCCTTGAGTAATGGAAATAAAGACAAAAACAAACAAATGGAACCTAATTAAAATCAAGTTTTTCACAGAGAAGTAATTCATAAATTAAACAAACAAACAAAAAAGCACACAGAATGAGAAAAATATATTTGCAAATGATGTGGTCAATGAGAATTAATTTCTTCAAAATTAGAAAAGAACCCTTCCCGAAACCGTAAGATGCTGATGAAAGAAACTGAAGATAACAAATATATGGAAAGATATACCATGTTTTTGGATTGGAACAATATTATCAACATGACTCTACTTCCCAAGTCAATCGCTGTCAAATTACCAATGCCATTTTTCACAGAACCAAAAAAAATTTTTTAAAAAAAATTTGTATGGGGAATGGAACAGCTAAAGCAATCTTGAGAATGAAATATGAAGGTGGAGGATTCAGACTTCCAGACCTCAGACTATACTATGAAGCTATAGTTATATCAATACAATATGGTACTAACAGAAAAAGAGAAATATAGGTCAGTAAAACCAGATAGAAAGCCCATTAATAAACCCAAGTGCCTATGGTCAATTAATCTATGACAAAAGAGGCACAACTCAGCAATGGAGGCAAGATAGCCTCTTAATAAGTGGTTCTAGGATAACTGAACAGCTACATATAAATGTATGTAGAATATTATTTAACATCATACACAAAATAAACCTAAAATGGCTTAAAGACCTAAATGTAATTTTTTTTTAAAAGATTTATTTATTTATATTTATTTTGGGCGTTGATCGAGTTGGGGAGGGAGGGGAGCGGGCGGGCCACTTCTATTGGTCTTTCATTTCTCTATTTTCATCCATCTTTGTTCTTTGGCCCGTGTGGGCCTCCCATCGCGGTGGCGTCTGTCGTTGCAGAGCACCAGCTCTGGGCGTATGCGCTCCAGAGCTCCAGTTCGGTGATTGGACACATCGGTCCAGCTGCTCCGCGGCACGTGGGATCTTCCCAGGCCAGGGATCGAACCGGCGCCCCTTGCACTGCAAGGCGGTGTCCTTACCCACTGGACCACCAGGGAAGCCCTAAATGTAAGTTTTAATACTATAAAACTCTTAGAGGAAAACATAGGGAGAACACTCTTCAACATAAATTGCAGCAATGCATTTTTCAATGTCTCCTTGAGTAATGGAAATAAAGACAAAAACAAACAAATGGAACCTAATTAAAATCAAGTTTTTCACAGAGAAGTAATTCATAAATTAAACAAACAAACAAAAAAGCACACAGAATGAGAAAAATATATTTGCAAATGATGTGGTCAATGAGGAATTAATTTCCAAAATTTACAAACAGCTCATGGAGCTCAATATATAAAAAAAAAAAACCCTGAACATTCTAATCAAAAATAGACAGAAGGGCTTCCCTGGTGGTCCAGTGGGTAAGGACACCGCCTTGCAGTGCAAGGGGCGCCGGTTCAATCCCTGGCCTGGGAAGATCCTACGTGCCCTGGAGCGGCTGGACCAATGTGTCCAATTACCGAGCTGGAGCTCTGGAGCGCATGCGCCCAGAGCCGGTGCTCTGCGACAACAGAGGCCACCGTGATGGGAAGCCCACCCGGGCCAAAGAACAAAGACGGATGAAAATAGAGAAATGAAAGACCAATAGAAGTGGCCCACCTGCTCCCCTCCCCCCCCACCCCACCCCCCCCACCCCCAAAATAAAAAAAAAAAACTTTAAAAAAAAAAAAAAAAACAGACAGAAGACCTAAATAGATATTTCTACAAAGGAGATATACAGATGGCCAAGATGTACATAAAAGATGCTTAGCATCACTAATCATCAGAGAAATGCAAGTCAAAAGTACAATGAGATACCACCTCACAACAGTCAGAATTGCCATCCTCAAAAGTTTATGAACAATAAATGCTAGAGAGAGTGTGGAGAAAAGGGAACCTTTCTACACTGTTGGATATAATGAAAACTGGAACAGCCACTGTGGAGAAGAATATGGAGTTTCCTTAAGAAACTAATAACAGAGCTACCATATGATATGAAATCCCATTCCTGGGCATATACCCAGAGGAAGAGATGGTTTGAAAGGATAAATGCACCCCAATGTTCAGTGCAATGCTGTTTATAATAGAAAAGAGATGGAAACCACCCAAGTGTCCATCAACAGATGAATGGATAAAAAGGACATGGTACATATATACAGTGGAATACGAGTCATTAAAAAGAATGAAATAATGCCATTTGCAGCAACATGGATGGACCTAGAGATGGGCATACCGAATGGCTGAAGTCAAAGACATATATAATACGATATTACTTATCTGTAGAATCTAAAAAAAATGATACAAAATGAACTATTATCATAAATTCACAAATTCAAACAAAAAAGCACACAGAATGAGAAAAATATATTTGCAAATGATGTGGTCAATGAGGAATTAATTTCCAAAATTTACAAACAGCTCATGGAGCTCAATATATAAAAAAAAAAAACCCTGAACATTCTAATCAAAAATAGACAGAAGGGCTTCCCTGGTGGTCCAGTGGGTAAGGACACCGCCTTGCAGTGCAAGGGGCGCCGGTTCAATCCCTGGCCTGGGAAGAGCCTACGTGCCCTGGAGCGGCTGGACCAATGTGTCCAATTACCGAGCTGGAGCTCTGGAGCGCATGCGCCCAGAGCCGGTGCTCTGCGACAACAGAGGCCACCGTGATGGGAAGCCCACCCGGGCCAAAGAACAAAGACGGATGAAAATAGAGAAATGAAAGACCAATAGAAGTGGCCCACCTGCTCCCCTCCCTCCCCACCCCACCCCACCTACCCCCAAAATAAATAAATAAATCTTTAAAAAAAAAAAAAAAAACAGACAGAAGACCTAAATAGATATTTCTACAAAGGAGATATACAGATGGCCAAGATGTACATAAAAGATGCTTAGCATCACTAATCATCAGAGAAATGCAAGTCAAAAGTACAATGAGATACCACCTCACAACAGTCAGAATTGCCATCCTCAAAAGTTTATGAACAATAAATGCTAGAGAGATTGTGGAGAAAAGGGAACCTTTCTACACTGTTGGATATAATGAAAACTGGAACAGCCACTGTGGAGAAGAATATGGAGTTTCCTTAAGAAACTAATAACAGAGCTACCATATGATATGAAATCCCATTCCTGGGCATATACCCAGAGGAAGAGATGGTTTGAAAGGATAAATGCACCCCAATGTTCAGTGCAATGCTGTTTATAATAGAAAAGAGATGGAAACCACCCAAGTGTCCATCAACAGATGAATGGATAAAAAGGACATGGTACATATATACAGTGGAATACGAGTCATTAAAAAGAATGAAATAATGCCATTTGCAGCAACATGGATGGACCTAGAGATGGGCATACCGAATGGCTGAAGTCAAAGACATATATAATACGATATTACTTATCTGTAGAATCTAAAAAAAATGATACAAAAATGAACTTATTTACAAAACAGAAACAGACTCACAGACTTAGAGAATGAATTTATGCACGGGAGAGAGAGGGATAGACTGGGAGTCTGAGATTGACAGGTACACAGTGCTATATTTAGAATGGGTAACCAATAAGGAACTACTGTATAACACGGGGAACTCTGCCCAGTATTCAGTAATACCATAAATATGAAAAGAACCTGATAAAGAATAGATCCAGGTATTTGTATAACTGAATCACTTCGGTATACACCTGAAACTAACACAACATGGTTAACCTAAAATAGGATAAAGCATTTTTAAAGATATAATACTTCTTAACCACAATTTATTATGAAGAACAGAAATGATGGGTGACAGGTAGATTTATATAATTAGGTATAACTTTGTGGTGCAGCTAAGGAGAGGGAGTAGTATTTAAAATGGGCCATTCCAGGTAGGGGGAAGAGGGTATGGAATGTCCCTGCAAAAAAAGAAGGCCCAGAGAAGTGTGAGGATTTGAAAAGGCCCATGTTACAGGAGCACTGAAAATTGAGATATAAAAAATTACACTACTTAGGGTGAGTTGGGGCCAGAGATGCTCATCTTTTTGTGCCTTATAAACCCAGTGTATTTGTTTGCATCTCAGGAAGGAACAGATGGCACACTCAGATTAGGATAATTAAGAAAATTTGAGGCAGATTAATAAAGGGGCTATGTATGAAGCTGTAGGCAGGGTGTACTGAAATCATTAGGGATACTGCAGTACCAGATCCAAGTAAGAGTGGGGCCTAGTCACCAACCCCTAAAGGAGCAAGGGGAGACAGCTGTGACTTTACAGAGACCCAAGAATAGACACACCTAAATAATAAGGGCCCCTGGCAGGTGATGTTGGAAAAGGATGCAGTCAGTTCAGAATAACCTCACAGAAATGGCATCCACCTGGGGGCATAAGCAACCTGATCTCTCTTTCTTTCCATCAACTTCTTGCTGATACCTCCCACTGGCTGAAACTTTCTGTTAGCCAAAGGGAAAAATGCCCAGGATGCAGTTTGTGTGTGTCAGCACTCAGGGCATCAGGTGGGGCCAAGAAGAGGCAACTGTGACTCTGAAGTGATGAATGGAAGGGGTGTTCCCTACAGAGGAATGTGTCTTCAACTGCAATCGAAGCTTCGGGTTTAGAAACCATTGCCTGATAGCTCCCAAGGGTCCTCATGCTGGTCTGTACTCCTTCACTACAGAGGTGGATTATGCTTGTGTTCAAAACCTGGATCTACCACCTCTTAGACGATGGGCAAGTTAGAGAGAGAGAGAGAGTGTGTGTGTGTGTGTCAAGTTATTTAGTGTGTGTGTGTGTGTGCGTGTGTGTGCGCGCACACTCAGTCATGTCTGACTCTTTGTGACCCCATGGACTTTTGCCTGCCAGCCTCCTCTGTCTGTGGAATTTTCCAGGAGAGAATACTGGAGTGGGCTGCCATTTCCTACTCCAGGGGACCTTCCAGGCCCAGGGATTGAACCTGCATCTCTTGCCTGTCCTGCATTGACAGGTGGATTCTTTACCAGTGAGCAACATGGGAAGCTCCCTTCCTCATCTATAAAATGGTGCTACTACTACTAATTGTGATTAGAACTATTGAAAGGAATAAATGCATTAATACATGTTAAAGTATGTAGAGCAATCTCTGGTGAAGAGTAGGCATTAAAAAATGCTTACTCTCCTGATTTGTATTATTGATATTTCAAAAAATAAAGAATCTAAACTTAGAGACTTTTCAAAATTGCACAATGACAGAACCTAGGCGTAGAGTTTCCCCTACAACTCACCAACTTTAACAGTGGTAACCTACACCTTGGCTTGTCACCCTTCCTCCCCCATAAGATTGTAAGTTTCTGAAGGCAAGGATTATTTTGCATTTAAGAACCAATCATAATACTCCATTTTTGCTCAATAAATGTTTGATGAATGACGACATAAAATGCTGTGACAGAAGGTACAGAAGTAATTACTCGAGGTGAGAGGACAGTGTCCCTTGGAAGCATAAAATCCTTTTCCTCTTGTCCATAAAATGCTGTGACAAAGGGTAAAAAAATAAACCTCACAGAAATGGCATCCACCTGGGGGCATAAGCAACCTGATCTCTCTTTCTTTCCATCAACTTCTTGCTGATACCTCCCACTGGCTGAAACTTTCTGTTAGCCAAAGAAAATGCCTTTTTCACTACAGGTGGGGCCAAGAAGAGGCAACTGTGACTCTGAAGTGATGAATGGAAGGGGTGTTCCCTACAGAGGAATGTGTCTTCAACTGCAATCGAAGCTTCGGGTTTAGAAACCATTGCCTGATAGCTCCCAAGGGTCCTCATGCTGGTCTGTACTCCTTCACTACAGAGGTGGATTATGCTTGTGTTCAAAACCTGGATCTACCACCTCTTAGACGATGGGCAAGTTAGAGAGAGAGAGAGAGAGAGAGAGAGAGAGAGTGTGTGTGTGTGTGTCAAGTTATTTAGTGTGTGTGTGTGTGTGCGTGTGTGTGCGCGCACACTCAGTCATGTCTGACTCTTTGTGACCCCATGGACTTTTGCCTGCCAGCCTCCTCTGTCTGTGGAATTTTCCAGGAGAGAATACTGGAGTGGGCTGCCATTTCCTACTCCAGGGGACCTTCCAGGCCCAGGGATTGAACCTGCATCTCTTGCCTGTCCTGCATTGACAGGTGGATTCTTTACCAGTGAGCAACATGGGAAGCTCCCTTCCTCATCTATAAAATGGTGCTACTACTACTAATTGTGATTAGAACTATTGAAAGGAATAAATGCATTAATACATGTTAAAGTATGTAGAGCAATCTCTGGTGAAGAGTAGGCATTAAAAAATGCTTACTCTCCTGATTTGTATTATTGATATTTCAAAAAATAAAGAATCTAAACTTAGAGACTTTTTCAAAAATTGCACAATGACAGAACCTAGGCGTAGAGTTTCCCCTACAACTCACCAACTTTAACAGTGGTAACCTACACCTTGGCTTGTCACCCTTCCTCCCCCATAAGATTGTAAGTTTCTGAAGGCAAGGATTATTTTGCATTTAAGAACCAATCATAATACTCCATTTTTGCTCAATAAATGTTTGATGAATGACGACATAAAATGCTGTGACAGAAGGTACAGAAGTAATTACTCGAGGTGAGAGGACAGTGTCCCTTGGAAGCATAAAATCCTTTTCCTCTTGTCCTGTAATAAATAATGCTATAAGAAAACAAAATGTGACTTGAATTCTTCAAGAAGGTGCTGAGATTTAACAATAAATTAGAAACAACTGACATATTGTATGCCTGCTCTGAAGCCCGTTGCTTCAGGTGAAATATCTGAGTCACCCTTTCTGAAGCCTTTCCCCTCCTTCATCCCATGTATCAACAGAAAGTAGAGATGCTCTGTGATGGGAGGAACTCACTAGAGCCAGCAGTCTTGGCAGTCTAGCACTTCTTTTCCTGTTTGGTAGAGAAATGATGCATTCTTCAGTGTATGATTCAATGAGACATTTTCAGTGATCTCATTAGATTTTTATTTATTTCATCTGGCTGTGAGTCTGGGGCCAGCCTGGGGAAATGAAGGTTCTCATAGTAGAACCTTAGAATTGTGATCACTTAGTGATCTAGAGTCTTAAAATGGTCTTAGAAGGAGTCCTATTCATAGTTTGATGCCAATAAATCCATAAGGAAAAATAGACTATGAGTCGGAAGCCTTGGGTCGGTCATATCATTGATGGTTGGACAGGGGCGATTTCACCAAATTATAAAATGAAAATTATGCCTTGTTATCATATCTGTGATGATATTAGAATAAGATGCAGTTTATCTGTGAACATGCTGTGAATGATAGAGAAACCAATGCAAACCCCAAAGTTATCATTTTTTGTAAAAACTTGGAATTACACAGTACTTTTTAAAACTTGCTATTCATTTGGGATATACAGAGGTTCCTAGCATAGAAAAAGAGATGTCTGCTCTCCATTCCCTTCGAGATCTGGGGAGAACTTAGGAGATAGTAGCAAAATCTGGGAATACTAGGAGTCTGCCATTGTATTCCAGAAAGCACAGTGCCACCCTGTACCTCTAATTCACTTTGAGCCTTTAACTCAAAATAGCAAATATTTACTGAGCATGTATTAAGAGCCACTTGCTGTTACCCAAGTGGACTCTGAATAAATATAAACAAATGTCCTCTTTCCCAAGGGAGTTCACAGTCTATTACAGCCTGGTGCAGCAATTAAGAGTGAGAGCTTTGGGTAACTAACCTGAGCCTTTCTCTCCAAGCTTCCATTTTTGTCGCGCCATATCCCATGTCATGAAATACTAACTGTATCTGCCCCTTTAAGGTTGCTGTGAAGATGAAAGAGGCTGATAATTATAAAGCTTGAGCACAGTCACATAATAAGTGCTCAAAGAATAATGACTTTTAAAATTTTTATCAGGAAAGGTACAGACAAAAGCAAATCTTACCATGGCATGTGCTACATAGTGACAGAACAGAGGCGGTGTGGTCATCTAGAGCAGGGGATCCCAATCCCCATGCCGTGGACTGATACCAGTGTGTGGCCTGTTAGGAACCAGGCTTAACAGCAGCAGGTGAGCACAGGAGAGCGAAGCTTTACCCATATTTACAACTGCTCCCCATTGCTTGCATTAGTGCTTGGAAAAATTGTCACCTGTGAAACTGGTCCCTAGTGCCAAAAAGGTTGGGAAGCACTGATCTAGAGAATCTTTGCATGTCCCTGCTCAGTTCTTCAGTCGTGTCCATCTTTTTGTGACCCCCATGAGCTGTAGCCCGCCAGGTTTCTCTGTCCATGAGATTTCTCAGGCAGTAATACTGGAGCAGGTTGCCACTGCCTACTCCAGGGGATCTTCCTGACCCAGGGATTGAACCCATATCTCCTGCATTACGGGCAGATTATTTATCACTGAGCCCCTGGGAAAGCTCATCTTCTTTCTCTATCCTAGGGTACAGACCCATTTTTTCTATACCACAGGTTTCAGTGTTGGAGCCATGGATGTGATGTTTACATGTTCCATGGAAGGAAGAAGAGTAATCCTTTTCTCTCCAGTGAAGTAGTATGTAGCTTCATCTGTGAAGGCATGTACTACTTGGCTCAGGCACTCAGGGCCATCTTTAGAGACTTTAATTCAGGGAACTGAATGGTTAAAATGCTACAGGAGACAGATACTTCCAGTTATTTCTAAGAATCCTCCAAATTGCCAATGGTTCTTTATAAAACTTTAAAAGATAGTACTTTTTCTCTTTCAGTGAAAACAGTACATTCTTTCAAAGACAATACATTAACAAGACTTTTTTAAGCTATGAGTGAGAGCTTTGGGTAACTAACCTGAGCCTTTCTCTCCAAGCTTCCATTTTTGTCGCGCCATATCCCATGTCATGAAATACTAACTGTATCTGCCCCTTTAAGGTTGCTGTGAAGATGAAAGAGGCTGATAATTATAAAGCTTGAGCACAGTCACATAATAAGTGCTCAAAGAATAATGACTTTTAAAATTTTTATCAGGAAAGGTACAGACAAAAGCAAATCTTACCATGGCATGTGCTACATAGTGACAGAACAGAGGCGGTGTGGTCATCTAGAGCAGGGGATCCCAATCCCCATGCCGTGGACTGATACCAGTGTGTGGCCTGTTAGGAACCAGGCTTAACAGCAGCAGGTGAGCACAGGAGGCGAGCTGTACCCATATTTACAACTGCTCCCCATTGCTTGCATTAGTGCTTGGAAAAATTGTCACCTGTGAAACTGGTCCCTAGTGCCAAAAAGGTTGGGAAGCACTGATCTAGAGAATCTTTGCATGTCCCTGCTCAGTTCTTCAGTCGTGTCCATCTTTTTGTGACCCCCATGAGCTGTAGCCCGCCAGGTTTCTCTGTCCATGAGATTTCTCAGGCAGTAATACTGGAGCAGGTTGCCACTGCCTACTCCAGGGGATCTTCCTGACCCAGGGATTGAACCCATATCTCCTGCATTACGGGCAGATTATTTATCACTGAGCCCCTGGGAAAGCTCATCTTCTTTCTCTATCCTAGGGTACAGACCCATTTTTTCTATACCACAGGTTTCAGTGTTGGAGCCATGGATGTGATGTTTACATGTTCCATGGAAGGAAGAAGAGTAATCCTTTTCTCTCCAGTGAAGTAGTATGTAGCTTCATCTGTGAAGGCATGTACTACTTGGCTCAGGCACTCAGGGCCATCTTTAGAGACTTTAATTCAGGGAACTGAATGGTTAAAATGCTACAGGAGACAGATACTTCCAGTTATTTCTAAGAATCCTCCAAATTGCCAATGGTTCTTTATAAAACTTTAAAAGATAGTACTTTTTCTCTTTCAGTGAAAACAGTGCATTCTTTCAAAGACAATACATGAACAAGACTGAAGCTGTGAAATTTTAAGATTTATGAATCTTAAGGGCTATAATTAACTTATCAAAGCTTTTTCAGATTTCAACTAGGTATCTTTTTTTGTGTAAAGAACATGGATTTTAGTTTTTACTTCTTTCAGTCATGGTTTCTAATTTGATATAGATCTAAGGGTTCAGCTTTATAGCTTCAGTTAACTTGTGAAAGAGTAGCACAGAGAAAACATTTTGGAGAACATCAGAAGGTGGAGGAGCCATCCTGGGTTGCCGGGGGCTGTGGAAGGTTTTTTAAAGGATGTAGGCCATGAACTGGGTTTTGGGGGACAACAGAGAGAACAGTAGTGGGTAGCAGAGGGGGTGTAGGATGATTTCTCAGAGAGTAGAAAAGGCATGTCTCACATAAGGTAAGCAAGGAGGTGCTGACATGGAAGTGTCAGCTAGGAAGTCAGCTTCAAAATGTGACATCAAATCACTTACTTTAGAAGCACTGTATTCATTCAGGGTGAAAATGGAAGTGAATTATCTTGATGGAGACATTCTGAGAAATATGATGGAAATCTAGAGCATGTCTTATGGCTCACAGATAATGCCATAGAAGCACTGAAGAGCCAGGCAGTTTTATCAGTCATTGTGGTGCCTTTGAGATGTAGTTGCAGCCTGATCATTACCTAGATGGTAATCAGTTTCTCTCTGCAGCTTGCAAGTGTCACTTCGTAAATTTCCTTGTGAAACAAGTTTGATGAGCACAAGAATAAGAAGGGATGTGTGTTTCCTGTTGATGTACACTGAATGCATCTAGAGTATAACTGTATTTTGAACTCTATAAAGATGTTGATGACTTGCTTGCTCTTCCCCTGGGACCAGTCAAACTGACCAGTCCAAAGGTGGCTGTAAATGTCACTAGCTTTACATGGAA
The DNA here is from genome assembly GCA_022376925.1 of Tragulus kanchil. Lineage (NCBI taxonomy): Eukaryota > Metazoa > Chordata > Mammalia > Artiodactyla > Tragulidae > Tragulus > Tragulus kanchil. Next base: position 93,259,956 of record JAIOJX010000006.1, read on the forward strand.
GAAGGAGCCTACATACAGAACAAGAGACTTGTTCTTTGGACCCCAGTGTCTGCCTGATTTATCTTCAGAATTCAAAGGTTTTTGGAAAAGGGCCATCAGGAAGAATTATTTTCTCAGGGATACATTGGGGTGTCCTATATCACCGGAAGAGAATCAAAGGTGGGGAAGAGAATTAACATTTATAGAATGTTTATGCTTTTAAGTACATTTCAGCCTCATAGTAATCCTCTGGGACAGGCATAATTATGCCTTGTAGAATAAAAGCATCATGAGGGTAGTGATCATTGTCTGTTTTGTTCCTCAAGTGCTTAAAATAGTTCCTCACATATTAGATGCTCAGTAAATACCTGTCACATAAACATGAGTTGAGTTGAATATTGTCATTGAAGTGTAGTAGTAAAGAACAGTTGAATACATTTCCCAGGACTTCAGAGTTACCATGGGGTAAGCGTGGGTGCAGAGCATATCTGAATGTAGGTTTATCTGACTGCATGATGCATGACTTTTCAACTATGGCATACCACCTCTCCATGACATTTTTATGAAAGGAAAAATACATGGGATTTTCAGTAAGATAAATGTTACCAACTGAGAATTAGAATTTTTCTGGGAAGCAGAGAAAGCTGCTGATCCCTCCTGAATTATTGTACAATTGAATCCTTTCAGAATGGAGAGAAATTTTACATGCATATTTGTAAGATGCCTTAAATGTTTTTTGAAGCTAGAACGAGTAGACACAATACACAAGTAATTCCAAGGATATACTGGGATTTCATATTCATTTTAATAGGTATTTATTAAGTGCCAAATATGGATTTTTGTGCTGGGTATGTGCTATTAGGGATCAGAGACATAATGGAGGAAAGATACAATTCCTGCCTGAATGAGCTCACAGCTTTATTTTAGGCAAATGGATCAAATCAGTGTGTTTCCTGTTGATGTACACTGAATGCATCTAGAGTATAACTGTATTTTGAACTCTATAAAGATGTTGATGACTTGCTTGCTCTTCCCCTGGGACCAGTCAAACTGACCAGTCCAAAGGTGGCTGTAAATGTCACTAGCTTTACATGGAAGAAGGAGCCTACATACAGAACAAGAGACTTGTTCTTTGGACCCCAGTGTCTGCCTGATTTATCTTCAGAATTCAAAGGTTTTTGGAAAAGGGCCATCAGGAAGAATTATTTTCTCAGGGATACATTGGGGTGTCCTATATCACCGGAAGAGAATCAAAGGTGGGGAAGAGAATTAACATTTATAGAATGTTTATGCTTTTAAGTACATTTCAGCCTCATAGTAATCCTCTGGGACAGGCATAATTATGCCTTGTAGAATAAAAGCATCATGAGGGTAGTGATCATTGTCTGTTTTGTTCCTCAAGTGCTTAAAATAGTTCCTCACATATTAGATGCTCAGTAAATACCTGTCACATAAACATGAGTTGAGTTGAATATTGTCATTGAAGTGTAGTAGTAAAGAACAGTTGAATACATTTCCCAGGACTTCAGAGTTACCATGGGGTAAGCGTGGGTGCAGAGCATATCTGAATGTAGGTTTATCTGACTGCATGATGCATGACTTTTCAACTATGGCATACCACCTCTCCATGACATTTTTATGAAAGGAAAAATACATGGGATTTTCAGTAAGATAAATGTTACCAACTGAGAATTAGAATTTTTCTGGGAAGCAGAGAAAGCTGCTGATCCCTCCTGAATTATTGTACAATTGAATCCTTTCAGAATGGAGAGAAATTTTACATGCATATTTGTAAGATGCCTTAAATGTTTTTTGAAGCTAGAACGAGTAGACACAATACACAAGTAATTCCAAGGATATACTGGGATTTCATATTCATTTTAATAGGTATTTATTAAGTGCCAAATATGGATTTTTGTGCTGGGTATGTGCTATTAGGGATCAGAGACATAATGGAGGAAAGATACAATTCCTGCCTGAATGAGCTCACAGCTTTATTTTAGGCAGGAATATGGATCAAATCAGTGTTTTCTAAACCTGGTTGTATATAACTCAGGCAGCATATTAAACATACAGAAAGAGGCTCTCTGGGATGGGGTCTGAGAATTTCTGTTTTGATCATAGCCCTAGATCATAATGAGTCACAGCCAAATTTAGGAAACACCGAATTAGACGCATATTAAAATCTCTTGTCAGCTTTAGAAGGCTATGATTTTTTATCATTATAAAAATTTCTTACAGAAATAGTGATAAAAAGATGTACAGAGCATCGCTCTAAGAAGGAATACTGGGACAAAAAAGATGAGAGTTGTTGGTAGAAGGAGGAGAGTTTGGTTTGGAAAGTCATGGGCATCTTAACCAGCACCAGCCTCAGTCCTGAGTGGCTCAGGTCAGAGGTCGATTCCCTAGACTGTTTAGGTTTGGCTCACTTGGAGTGACTTTGACTTTATGAAAACTAAGCCAGTCAGTTGCTTGTATTTCTGTTTCTTAGTTAGACAAGTAGTAAACCATCATGTATGTCTGTGTCTTGCTAGTCAAGCTATGCAATGAAACTGCTTCCTTTCTTTAGAGAGAAAGAACTCAGGATAAAAACAACCCTCTGTTCCATAGATGAAGCCACTTAAATAGGAATCAGTTCTCTTTACCACAGAAAGCCAATATAGCCAATAAAATCTACTGAGTATTTTTATATACTAATTAAAAACACCTGTTAATCTCTGTAGATGCTAGGATTGCTTTATAGACATTGAAACATGAATAGTTGCTAATATTTTATTACATATAATAATTAGATTTCTTGATATTGTTAACGATAGTAAGTTACTTGTGTGTATTGAACATTTACTAACTCCAGTCATTATGCTTTGAAACTTTTTTACACAATTTATCCATTCTTCCTCAGAAGTCTGTGAACTAGATCCCTTTGTGATCTCATTTTACTGATGAGAAAATGGAGGTTTATAGAGATTGATTTCCTAAGCCTTAAATGTTTTTGAAGCTAGAACGAGTAGACACAATACACAAGTAATTCCAAGGATATACTGGGATTTCATATTCATTTTAATAGGTATTTATTAAGTGCCAAATATGGATTTTTGTGCTGGGTATGTGCTATTAGGGATCAGAGACATAATGGAGGAAAGATACAATTCCTGCCTGAATGAGCTCACAGCTTTATTTTAGGCAGGAATATGGATCAAATCAGTGTTTTCTAAACCTGGTTGTATATAACTCAGGCAGCATATTAAACATACAGAAAGAGGCTCTCTGGGATGGGGTCTGAGAATTTCTGTTTTGATCATAGCCCTAGATCATAATGAGTCACAGCCAAATTTAGGAAACACCGAATTAGACGCATATTAAAATCTCTTGTCAGCTTTAGAAGGCTATGATTTTTTATCATTATAAAAATTTCTTACAGAAATAGTGATAAAAAGATGTACAGAGCATCGCTCTAAGAAGGAATACTGGGACAAAAAAGATGAGAGTTGTTGGTAGAAGGAGGAGAGTTTGGTTTGGAAAGTCATGGGCATCTTAACCAGCACCAGCCTCAGTCCTGAGTGGCTCAGGTCAGAGGTCGATTCCCTAGACTGTTTAGGTTTGGCTCACTTGGAGTGACTTTGACTTTATGAAAACTAAGCCAGTCAGTTGCTTGTATTTCTGTTTCTTAGTTAGACAAGTAGTAAACCATCATGTATGTCTGTGTCTTGCTAGTCAAGCTATGCAATGAAACTGCTTCCTTTCTTTAGAGAGAAAGAACTCAGGATAAAAACAACCCTCTGTTCCATAGATGAAGCCACTTAAATAGGAATCAGTTCTCTTTACCACAGAAAGCCAATATAGCCAATAAAATCTACTGAGTATTTTTATATACTAATTAAAAACACCTGTTAATCTCTGTAGATGCTAGGATTGCTTTATAGACATTGAAACATGAATAGTTGCTAATATTTTATTACATATAATAATTAGATTTCTTGATATTGTTAACGATAGTAAGTTACTTGTGTGTATTGAACATTTACTAACTCCAGTCATTATGCTTTGAAACTTTTTTACACAATTTATCCATTCTTCCTCAGAAGTCTGTGAACTAGATCCCTTTGTGATCTCATTTTACTGATGAGAAAATGGAGGTTTATAGAGATTGATTTCCCTAAGCTACCCAGTGGGCAAGTTCAGGACAAGGATCCCAGTCTATTTGTTTTTGACTCCTCAGCTCATGTTTCTAAACTCCACCTTAAGTTATTTCTAAGTAAATAAAATAGATCTTTTCATGAACAGAATATTATTTGCTAGTCATTAAACTATGTTTCTGAACAATATTTAAAGATGTGGTAAAATATCCATGGCACAATAGTAAGTGCATATTATGCACACTAAAAAATTTGTATACACATCTAGGAAAACGTATATTTGAAGGAAATACATCAAAATGTTAGCATATTTTTTTTGTCCATGTGGCTAAATTACAGATGTATTTTGTGTTCTGCCCAATATTTCTCTGGATTTTTCCATAACTTCTATAATATTTATAGTCAGAAGAACAATTATATGTTACCAATTAAAATAAAAACTAACAATGTATTAGAGAGATTATAATGAATTTTATCAAATGTTGAAAAAACTATTTAGGCAAGATAACACTGAACATGAAACAGTATCACTGTTTTACTTATATTTTCTAATGGCTCCTTGCAGAAGATATTTTTTAAATATAAATGCCTTAGATACTATGTTGTTATTGTTCAGTTGCTTAGTCATGTCTGACTCTTTTGCAATCCCATGGACAGAGGAGCCCTCAAGGGCTCCTCTGTCCATGGGATTTCCAAGGTAAGTATAGTGGAGTGGGTAGCCATTTCCTTCTCTAGGGGAATCTCCCTGATCTAGAAATCGAACCCAGGTCTCTGGCATTGGCAGGCAGATTCTTCACCACTGAGCCACCAGGGAAGCCCCTTACATAATCATACAAAATACTTTATAACCTAGACCTTGGCTCTCTTTCCATTTTAATAATCTAGACCCTGGGTATCTTTCCAGACTTAATCCCTAAAACTCTCTCTGAGGTACATTCTCCTCTCTGGTTTTATCAGACCACTTGAGGTGTTATATTTCTTTCTAAGTCATTGCCTATACACATAGTTTCATTTGCATGGAATCACAAAACTGTAACCTTTTTGAGGAAAAGGGTAATATTGTCTTAAGACTGATATTCAATTTCCAACAGAGTCCTTACGACACAGTAAGTCCTCAGTGTATTTATGTATTGAGTAAATAGTCTTATTTTACCTGTTCTTTTCAGTGACTGACTGAACTTCTCCATTTTGAGCACAAGGAAATGGAAGAGTCATGTGTAATTTTCACATTTACTCTATGCATTTCCATTTAAATGTGTTACAGAGAAAATGTATTCATATACTACTAAGGTATTGTATACTAAGCTAGTATATGTCTCTTGGATTGCAAGAAGATCAATTATATGTTACCAATTAAAATAAAACTAACAATGTATTAGAGAGATTATAATGAATTTTATCAAATGTTGAAAAAACTATTTAGGCAAGATAACACTGAACATGAAACAGTATCACTGTTTTACTTATATTTTCTAATGGCTCCTTGCAGAAGATATTTTTTAAATATAAATGCCTTAGATACTATGTTGTTATTGTTCAGTTGCTTAGTCATGTCTGACTCTTTTGCAATCCCATGGACAGAGGAGCCCTCAAGGGCTCCTCTGTCCATGGGATTTCCAAGGTAAGTATAGTGGAGTGGGTAGCCATTTCCTTCTCTAGGGGAATCTCCCTGATCTAGAAATCGAACCCAGGTCTCTGGCATTGGCAGGCAGATTCTTCACCACTGAGCCACCAGGGAAGCCCCTTACATAATCATACAAAATACTTTATAACCTAGACCTTGGCTCTCTTTCCATTTTAATAATCTAGACCCTGGGTATCTTTCCAGACTTAATCCCTAAAACTCTCTCTGAGGTACATTCTCCTCTCTGGTTTTATCAGACCACTTGAGGTGTTATATTTCTTTCTAAGTCATTGCCTATACACATAGTTTCATTTGCATGGAATCACAAAACTGTAACCTTTTTGAGGAAAAGGGTAATATTGTCTTAAGACTGATATTCAATTTCCAACAGAGTCCTTACGACACAGTAAGTCCTCAGTGTATTTATGTATTGAGTAAATAGTCTTATTTTACCTGTTCTTTTCAGTGACTGACTGAACTTCTCCATTTTGAGCACAAGGAAATGGAAGAGTCATGTGTAATTTTCACATTTACTCTATGCATTTCCATTTAAATGTGTTACAGAGAAAATGTATTCATATACTACTAAGGTATTGTATACTAAGCTAGTATATGTCTCTTGGATTGCAAGAAGATCAAACCAGTCAATCCTAAAAGAAACTAACCCTGAATATTCATTGGAAGGACCGATGCTGAAGCTGAAGTTCCAATATGTTGGTCACCTGATACGAAGAGCCAATTCATTCGAAAAGACCTTGATGCTGGGAAAGATTGAGGGCAGGAGGAGAAAGGGGTGACAGAGGATGAGATGGTTGGATGGCATCACTGACTCAGTGGACATGAGTTTGAGCAAACTCTGGGAGACAGCAAAGACAGGGTAGCGTGGCATGCTGCAGTCTGTAGGGTTGCAAAGAGTCAGACACAGCTTAGTGACTGAATAGAAACAACAAGGTTTAATTTGAAATAAAAAGATGACAAAACATGCTTTAGTGAAATTTTCAATGACAGAAAGGAAAAGATTAGCTATTGGTATTGGGCAATACCATCTTTTACTCCTCTGTTCAAATATCACCTCCTTCCTAAAACCTTCTTGTATTTCCGCTGCACCCAGTTTGCTTCTCTATCTTCCTGTCTTCCACTTAGCTTAGACTGTCTCTGTCTCTATATATTTCACTGCAATGCAATTATTTATTTATGACCATTTCTCCTCCTTTTACATGAGAGAGAGCACAAGATCTAATTCATTTTTTACTCTAAAGACAACTCACCATGTACATTCCATAATGACTGATCAGACATAGGACTCCTTTCTAAGATAAGTCACAGACTCTGGAAAAAATCCCATCCAGAAGGTGACGTTGGCCTAAATTCTTATCTGCTTCCACTTATTCCAGCATTCCTATACAGTAAAGCATGACTGGCCATCCTGTTTAAAAGGGTCACGTCCCATCTTCTGTCCATCACTGTCTGTCCCTTCCTGTTACATTTTTCTCCTAAGTACTTGTCACCATATAACATGGTATATACATTACTTAGTCATCCCTTTATTGCTTGTCTCTCCTTACTAGGCTAGTAGCTCTATGAAGACAAAGATTCGTGTCTGTTTTGTTCACTGTTATATCCCTAGAGCCTAAAACAAGTCCTGGTATACAGACGGTATCCAACTGATATCTCTAGAATAAATGAATCCCCTATATAGAATAATGGAGAGAGGCTTCCTCCCTCCAGTGCACCAGGATAAACAGAATGAGAATCCCACAGAGAAGTTACTAGCTGAGGTACCTGCCCAACAGCCTGGGAACAATAACAAAAGATATATGTGTTTTAGAACATTCACTCAGTCACCTACCCCCACCTTCTTTCCTTCTGGCAATATAAAGCTACTGTGACTGACTGCTTGCTCAGACCTTCCCCATTTTTAGTTACTAAAACCAGACTGTTTCCTATAAAAGATCAATGGGCATTCTTTTCTCTGTAATGGGAAGACATACCAGTTTTATTCAAAATGAAGCCAATATATTTCAAAGTCAATGTATTTTTGCAAAGTTAAAAAGAATGTTGGAGAGCATTTCTATTTGACCTCTCTGAAAATTGTTATGTGCCCTATCTGAAGGCCATTCTATGGACTCAGACTCATACAGTTTCTATATGACAATCATTTCTAGGAGTTTTTGTATGTGTGCATGTGTGTGCCTGTGTGTGCATGTTTGTGTGCACACATGCATGTGTATGTGTGGTGGGTGTTCCAAAATCATTCTTGGCTCAAAATCCTGGTCCCTATGGAGAGAAACAAATGTTTAGTAATGTCTGCAAAACCTCAGTGCTTTTTATAGAAGGCAGAACAAATACAGAGTGGTTAATATTGGTAGCAACGATACAGCATTTGAACGGTGGTGGTGGTTTAGTCGCTAAGCCGTTTCTGACTCTTGCGACCCAATGGACTGCATCCTGCCAGGCTGCTCAGTTCATGGGATGTCCTAAGAATACTGGGGTGGGTAGTCATTTCCTGCTCCATGTGGGTTCAAGTCTGGGCATTGCCATTTTTACCTCCTGTATAACCTTATGTACATAACCTTTTTGAAACTTCTGCTTAACTAACTTTGATAATAGAAATTTAATGTAGGATTGTTGGAAGGTTAAATGAGAAATACATATAAGATGTTTAGCTTAATGCCTGTAACACAGAAATGCCCTCTAATGGTTAGCTTTAATGGTATTTCTATCATGAAAAGAACTAACTTTCCTTCTCTAATTTTTAACATGGCTAGGTAACCTGCCCAACCCTAGCCTGGGATACAATACCAACTGATATCTCTAGAATAAATGAATCCCCTATATAGAATAATGGAGAGAGGCTTCCTCCCTCCAGTGCACCAGGATAAACAGAATGAGAATCCCACAGAGAAGTTACTAGCTGAGGTACCTGCCCAACAGCCTGGGAACAATAACAAAAGATATATGTGTTTTAGAACATTCACTCAGTCACCTACCCCCACCTTCTTTCCTTCTGGCAATATAAAGCTACTGTGACTGACTGCTTGCTCAGACCTTCCCCATTTTTAGTTACTAAAACCAGACTGTTTCCTATAAAAGATCAATGGGCATTCTTTTCTCTGTAATGGGAAGACATACCAGTTTTATTCAAAATGAAGCCAATATATTTCAAAGTCAATGTATTTTTGCAAAGTTAAAAAGAATGTTGGAGAGCATTTCTATTTGACCTCTCTGAAAATTGTTATGTGCCCTATCTGAAGGCCATTCTATGGACTCAGACTCATACAGTTTCTATATGACAATCATTTCTAGGAGTTTTTGTATGTGTGCATGTGTGTGCCTGTGTGTGCATGTTTGTGTGCACACATGCATGTGTATGTGTGGTGGGTGTTCCAAAATCATTCTTGGCTCAAAATCCTGGTCCCTATGGAGAGAAACAAATGTTTAGTAATGTCTGCAAAACCTCAGTGCTTTTTATAGAAGGCAGAACAAATACAGAGTGGTTAATATTGGTAGCAACGATACAGCATTTGAACGGTGGTGGTGGTTTAGTCGCTAAGCCGTTTCTGACTCTTGCGACCCAATGGACTGCATCCTGCCAGGCTGCTCAGTTCATGGGATGTCCTAAGAATACTGGGGTGGGTAGTCATTTCCTGCTCCATGTGGGTTCAAGTCTGGGCATTGCCATTTTTACCTCCTGTATAACCTTATGTACATAACCTTTTTGAAACTTCTGCTTAACTAACTTTGATAATAGAAATTTAATGTAGGATTGTTGGAAGGTTAAATGAGAAATACATATAAGATGTTTAGCTTAATGCCTGTAACACAGAAATGCCCTCTAATGGTTAGCTTTAATGGTATTTCTATCATGAAAAGAACTAACTTTCCTTCTTTCTAGAAACTGAACCATTTTTTGGTGTAAACACAGGGTTGAGAAAGGTCCATGCACCTTCTAATCATTATAGCTTCTTATCATCACAGCTATCTTCCCAACATTTTGGATTCTGAACATAAGAATTCATTGCTTCATGTTTCCTTGATTTTATTAACTGAGGTGTACAGAGCTAGGAACTGTTCAAAAGCGGGACCTCTCTTCCCACTTTTAGAAAAATACATTTAGTGCAAATTAGCAACTGTAAGAACATAATTTAATGTAGTGTGGCACTATCATTGTAATTGGCATTCATCATGCATATTTATACTTTTAAGATAAATCTCAGCAATTATTCCACATAAGAGTAAACCTCTCCAGAATCATACTGTTACACAGTTTTATCATGGACCATCCAAATAACTGACAACGACTGACATCCAGCCATTGACGGCTTGTTGGAAATGAGTGAGGAGCATCTATGAAATCTCTCTTTGTAATGAAAAAATGTGTGCTTCCAAAGTTAATGTAGACGAGAATGTCCTATTGTACCAAGATTATCAAATATGTGAAAAGAAATTGACACAGGGAAAGACAGCTCTTGTTCTTCACAATAGCAGATGCAAATTTGAAAGACTGTTCACTTTTATGAAGACACACCTCATTGCTTCCTAATTTCTTCCCAGAAAAACAGTCTGGGGATGTAAGGTATGACTGCATGACTAGAGCTATCTAATTATCACAAGCTGAACACATGGCCCGTCACTGAATACTGGGTCAATTCTCATTTCTAAATCAATTAGCAAAGCAATGAGAAGAAAACATCAAATAACTGCATATTCTCTGGGTCCACATTTAGTCAAGATTATATGACATGGCTGAGAATGCTAACAGTTTGTGCCTGTGTGTTTATCTTGTAACCACAATGGATGTGGTGTTTGTGCCTTTTTCTGGTTTGGGCCTTTTCAGGGGGCTGGGGATTGGGGTGTGGAATAGCAGAATGATATTAACAAGCTGCTCCTGTAAAACTGGGATAATTTGAGTTGGTGCTACCACAGAGGGCCCCGATAACCTGTGTAACATCTACCTCCAACATTTATAGCTTCCTGGGGGGTCTGTGGAGCTTTCTGACACTGCACCATCCTGCTCCAGGGCCCTTGCTATGACCTTCTTTTGGACACATCTCTAAGTGCTGAGATAGAAAGAAAAGCCAAAAGTGCAAGGAATCATGCTAGCTTTCGTCTCTTTCAGAGAACATAACATGCAGAACTCTAGGTGCAGATGCCTCTTACTACCTAAACCTCTCACATTTGTCTGGGAGATACTGGCACAGTAAATCTCTCCACACTGAGACAAGGGAGATCCCTGGGCCAAAAGCTAGAAATTTCCCATTGTTTCCCGTATGACAGAATTTTCTGCTTAGTTTGGGCTTTCTAGCAATTTGTGGCGATGCCAGTGATTTATTTATATTTTTAAGTTAATAGACTTTATAGCAGTTTCAGGTTTATGGAGAAATTTATCAGAAAGTACAGTGTTCACATATATTCTCTCTTTCTCTTATCATTAACATATTGCATTAGTGTAGTGTATCTGTTACAACTGATGAACCTCTATTGATATATTCTCATTGGCTAAAGTTCACTGACGTTTACATTCAACTTCACTCTTTGCATTGTCTGTACTGTAGGGGGTTTTGACAAATGTATAATGACATGTGTCCACTATCGTACAGACAGGCTTACTGCTCTAAACATCCTCCACGCTCTTCCCATTCACTTTTCACTTTACTGCATCTTCACCTACTGAAACCATACTCATTCTTCAGGTCTGTACCAAATCCACCTTTTCTTAGGAGACTGTCCCTGGCACTCTGCCCACACTGGGTTCTAAAGCTACCAGCTTCCTAATACCCCAAACTTCCTATTTATGGTATGTCTCATAATTGTTATTTCACAGTAATAGCTCTGAATTTATCTCCCCCTCCAGACAGCAGGTCTCATGAGGGTCAGATTATACATATTTTACTCACTGCTTTCTTCTTGGAGCCCATCACAATGATTGGGCATTGCAGGAAATCAGTAAGCATTTATTGAGTAAATGAATGGATAACGAACATATAAATACTATACTTCCAGATAGCAATTATAAATTAAAAAGAAAATCTTTATCAGTGCACTACCCAAACCAGAAGCATGTATTATCCAAAACAATTGACCTATTTTAAATGACTCCAGGAAGCTGATAAAGTCCTCTATCAGTCACATACAGCTGCACATACTGTGCATACTTCTGTTGGTCTTTCATTTATTTTCATCTTTGTTCTTTGGCCTGTGTGGGCCTCCCATTGCAGTGGCCTCTCTCGCTGCAGAGCACTGACTCTGGGCACATGCACTCCAGAGCGCTGGCTCAGCAGTTGGACACATCGGTCCAGCCACTCCGCAGCATGTGGGATCCTCCCAAGCCAAGGATCGAACCAGCTCCCCTTGAACTGCAAGGTGGTGTCCTTATCCACTGGACCACCAGGGAAGCCCCGTACAAAGTTCGTTATGATCTCGTTCCTGTTGCTTTTCCAGCTTCATCACCTGTCTTGTCTGTGATGATCTAGTAATGCTGGACTGAACTTCAAGGCTATGCCCCACAGATACTCTGTGGTTTTCATATCTGTGTGACATTGCTTAGTCTTCTTTTACTACTTGAAAAATCCTGGCAAATCACCTGTGCTTCTTCTTAATACAACGTGTGTGGAATCGTCCCCAGGAAGCCTTCTATGAACTCCCAGTCCAGGCCAGGTATATCTTTGTGCTGTGATATCACTCAATGTTCAACAAGTATGGAGCAAATGAGACTAAACAGTCTTCACCAAGTGAACAACAATATCACCAGAATATTTCCCTTTATCATCTTATCTTCCTTTGAAACTGGGTGTGATATCACTGATGAAACTGTCTTGTTGACTGTTCTGTCTTTAGTGCATGCATGGAATTGCAGCCACATGACCTAAGTTTACTAAAATAAACTGAATGATCAAAGGCAAACAGGATTAAGCAAGGTCATATTTACTCAAGAGTAGTCTGTTGAAAAAAATCACAGTGACCTTTTCGTTCATCCTAGATAATTTAAGGACTTATATTAAGAGTTAGGGATTTATATATATATACATATATATATATATACACACACATATATACATATACATATACATATATATATATATACACACAGACACATTACTATATATATAAACACCAAAGGCCTACTGTATAGCACAGGGATCTATATTCAATATCTTGTAATCACATATACTGGGAAAGAATCTGAAAAGAACATATATATGTAAATGTATAGCTGAGTGACCTGGCTGCACACTTGAAACTAACACAGCATTGTAAGTCAGCTATACTTCAATATAAACAAATACTGTGTGCATGCATGTATTTGTTTAAATGTTTGTGTGTGTGAATTTGCTGACTTCCCCAACAGCTGTCAGCATGTACATCTTCTAGACTATAAACAGAGTAGTTTGTCCCTTTATGTCTCAGCTTCAATCCTAGCTGCCTTAGGACCACTGAATCAAGGTTCCTGCTGCTAGACACCTCACAAAATTGAGACGCGAAGTAAGATCTGTTCAGATTCTCTCAAACCATATCCTAGTGCTTCCTTCACTGATAACACAATCAGTTTGTATCCGTTGCCATTTTTTAAAATTTTGGCCTCTTTTATTGGTTTCTATTTATTTATTTATTTTCATCCATCTTTATTCTTTGGCCTGTGTGGGCCTCACATCGCAGTGGCCTCTCTCGTTGCTGAGTACCAGCTCTGGGCATATGCACTGCAGAGTGCTGGCTCGTAATTGGACACACTGGCCTAGCCGCTCTGCAGCACGTGAGATCTTCCTGGGCAAGGGATTGAACCAGTGCCCCTTGCACTGCAAGGCAGACTCTTTACCCACTGGATCTCCAGAAGAGCGTTCCATTGCCATTCTGAAGTGTCCCACCCTACCACCAAATTTAAGGACTCCTTCTCAGCATTCCACCACATGCAACCCATGTAGCCATCAGAACACCTATCAACTTGTATTCAAACCACTTGTTGAAATGTGTGTCTCTCATGTTTGACTGGAAGCTCACTGAGTGCAGGATCTGTTCCATTAGTCTCTAAATTCCAAGAATCTATTCCATGGACACAGCAATCCATGTTTTTTTGAATGAATGAACCATTCATGTACAATAACCATTTATAATAAGAATGAGTAGTATGGGCTTCCCTGGTGGTCCAGTGGGTAAGGACACCGCCTTGCGGTGCGAGGGGCGCCGGTTTCATCCCACGTGCCATGGAGTGGCTGGACCTATATGTCCAACTACTGAGCCGGAGCTCTGGAGCGCATGTGCCCAGAGCTGGTGCTCTGCAGCGATAGAGGCCACTGCGATTTGAGGCCCACAGAGGCCAAAGAACAAAGATGGCTGAAAATAGATAAATGAAAGACCAATAGAAGTGGACAAAAAAAAAAAAAAGAATGAGCACAGTGTAGTGTTATGAGTTGTGGTTGTTCAGTCAGTCAGTTGCGTCTGACTCTTTGCAACCCTATGGACTGAAGCATGCCAGGCTTCCCTGCCTTTCACCGTCTCCCAGAGTTTTCTCAAACTCATGTCCATTGAATTCGTGATACCATCCAACCATTTTATCCTCTGTCATCCTCATTCTTTTCCAGGCTTCAATATTTCCTAACATCAGGGTCTTTTCCAATGATTTGGATCTTTACATCAGGAGGCCAAAGTATTGGAGCTTCAGCATCAGTCCTTCCAATGAATATTCAGGGAAGATTTCATTTAGGATTGACTGGTATAATCTCCTTGCAGTCCAAGGGATTCTCAAGTCTTCTCCAACACCACAGTTCAAAGGCATCGATTCTTTGGCACTCAGTCTTCTTTATGGTCCAACTCTAACATCCATACACGACTACTTAAAAAACCATAGCTTTGACTATATTGATCATTTTCAGCAAAGTGATTTTCTAATATCTGTCTGGGCCCAAGGGATTGAACCAGTGCCCTTGCACTGCAAGGCAGACTCTTTACCCACTGGATCTCCAGAAGAGCGTTCCATTGCCATTCTGAAGTGTCCCACCCTACCACCAAATTTAAGGACTCCTTCTCAGCATTCCACCACATGCAACCCATGTAGCCATCAGAACACCTATCAACTTGTATTCAAACCACTTGTTGAAATGTGTGTCTCTCATGTTTGACTGGAAGCTCACTGAGTGCAGGATCTGTTCCATTAGTCTCTAAATTCCAAGAATCTATTCCATGGACACAGCAATCCATGTTTTTTTGAATGAATGAACCATTCATGTACAATAACCATTTATAATAAGAATGAGTAGTATGGGCTTCCCTGGTGGTCCAGTGGGTAAGGACACCGCCTTGCGGTGCGAGGGGCGCCGGTTTCATCCCACGTGCCATGGAGTGGCTGGACCTATATGTCCAACTACTGAGCCGGAGCTCTGGAGCGCATGTGCCCAGAGCTGGTGCTCTGCAGCGATAGAGGCCACTGCGATTTGAGGCCCACAGAGGCCAAAGAACAAAG
The DNA here is from genome assembly GCA_022376925.1 of Tragulus kanchil. Classification (NCBI taxonomy): domain Eukaryota; kingdom Metazoa; phylum Chordata; class Mammalia; order Artiodactyla; family Tragulidae; genus Tragulus; species Tragulus kanchil. The sequence goes on from JAIOJX010000006.1 coordinate 93,275,149, forward strand.
ATGGCTGAAAATAGATAAATGAAAGACCAATAGAAGTGGAAAAGAAAAAAAGAATGAGCACAGTGTAGTGTTATGAGTTGTGGTTGTTCAGTCAGTCAGTTGCGTCTGACTCTTTGCAACCCTATGGACTGAAGCATGCCAGGCTTCCCTGCCTTTCACCGTCTCCCAGAGTTTTCTCAAACTCATGTCCATTGAATTCGTGATACCATCCAACCATTTTATCCTCTGTCATCCTCATTCTTTTCCAGGCTTCAATATTTCCTAACATCAGGGTCTTTTCCAATGATTTGGATCTTTACATCAGGAGGCCAAAGTATTGGAGCTTCAGCATCAGTCCTTCCAATGAATATTCAGGGAAGATTTCATTTAGGATTGACTGGTATAATCTCCTTGCAGTCCAAGGGATTCTCAAGTCTTCTCCAACACCACAGTTCAAAGGCATCGATTCTTTGGCACTCAGTCTTCTTTATGGTCCAACTCTAACATCCATACACGACTACTTAAAAAACCATAGCTTTGACTATATTGATCATTTTCAGCAAAGTGATTTTCTAATATGCTGTCTAGGTCTGTAGTAACTTTTCTTTCAAGAAGCAAGTGTCTTTTAATTTCATGGCTGCAGTCGGCATCCACAGAGATTTTTGAGCCTAAGAAAATAAAATCTGTCATGTTTCCATTTTTTTTCACATCTATTTGCCATGAAGTTATGGGATGAGATGCCATGATCTCCGTTTTCTGAATGTTGAATGTTAGGCCAGCTTTTTCACTCTCTTTTCTACTTCATCAAGAAGCTCTTTAGTTCCTCTTCACTTTCTAGCATAAGGGTGGTGTCATCTACATATCTGAGTTTGCTGATATTTCTTCTGGCAAACTTGATTCTGACTTGTGCTTCATCCAGCCTGGCATTTCACATAATGTACTCTGCATGTCAGTAAAATAAGCAGGTTGACAATATACCACCTTGACATACTCCTTTCCCAGTTTGGAATCAGTGTTTTGTTCCATGTCTGGTTATAACTGTTGCTTCTTGACCTATAAGCAGGATTCTCAGGAGGCAGGTAAGGTGGTCTGGTATTCCCATGTCTTTTAGAATTTTCCACAATGTATTCCACTAGGTATTATAAATATATAAAAAGAAATCCACTGGGAAAGACTGAGAGCAGGAGGAGAAGAGAGTGACAGACAAGATGGTTGGATGGCATCACTGACTCAGTGGATATGAGTTTGAGCAAACTGCAGGAGATAGTGAAGGACAGGGAAGCATGATGTGTCAAAGGCCATGGATTTGCAGAGTCAGACATGACTGAGTGACTGAACATAACAATAACAACAAAGAAATCCACACTATTGCAAAATACAATATAATCTTCTACACTGGCTCTGAGCAAGAATTGACATTTGAATATCTACTATGTACCATGCTGGGTTCCAAGCACTTTGTCAATAATACCTTGTTTCATCTTTATAATAGCCTGTCAAGGTAGACACAATCAGCTTATTTTCTAAAGAAGAAACATAAATTCAGCAAATGGCATTATACATTTAAGAAACATCTGACACCAAAGTTACTTTTCCTGTTACTGAAAGACTATTATTTGAAGAGAATGGGAGAGAATCCATGGAGAAAGAAGATGAAGTAATCTCTGATTAAGGGTCAAAAGTAACCTTCCCCATGCAAATCTTTGTTGACTGCCAAACACAGTCTCATTGCATCTCCTTGTTGGTCCCCGATGGGTCTCTCTGTATCTAAGTAGAGAGAACTCACTCCACTCTAGAGACCCTGGAAGGCCTGTCCTGGTGATAGTTTTCTAAGATTGAATGACATCAGAGATGCTTTAATCTAGGATCCTTAACAAAGAATCCTTCTGAAGCTGTGATTACTTAAGTGTGCATTTTATTTCTGAATTTCCTGAACATTTTAATTTTAGTAAAATTTATTAATCTTGCTAAATAGATTTCATAGCTCAATAAAACTAGAATTATATGTGTGTGTGTTTATATATATATATAAAACGTGTGCATGCTAAGTTGCTTCAGTCATGTTTGCCTCTTTGTGACCCCACAGACTGGAAGCCTGCCAGGCTTCTCTGTCCATGGAATTTTCCAGTCAAGAATACTAGAGTGGGTTGCCATTTCCTCCTCCAGGGGATCTTCCCAACCCAGGGAATCAAACCCTCATCTTTTATGTTTCCTGCATCAGCAGGTGAGTTCTTCACCACGAGTGCCACCTGGAAAGTCCAATATATATAATGGTGGATGAAAAATTGTTAGTTTCTATAGGATCAAACAGTACTTTTATTACAGTGTATCATTTCTCTGGGTATTTATACATTATTGTCTTCATTATATTTTAAGCTCTTTGAAAGCAGGAGTCATTTTCTGCATAGCTGTGTATCTTTAGCATCTAAAACAGAATCTTAAATATAACAGATGTAAATAAAATCTGTCATTGAATCATGAAAACGTATATACTAGTTTCCCATCTGTCTCTGAAGGGTCTGGAAAACCTCATAAAAGTAATACACTCTGAGATGAGGGATAATTTTTCCCACTGTGTGTCTGTCTGTGTATATGGAGATACCATATATTGTGAGGGCTGGAACCCACATTTTCTGACTCTCAATCCTTTCTGTTTGCAAGGTAAGCATCTTGAGGGAAGCTAGGGGATGTCATTAGGACATACTTTGAGAGCCCAGCAAATTTCTGAGTGAGGTTTTTCTCCTTTCTGAGAAAATGAGCACTGTTGCCATCTATACTGTGGTACTTTTAGACGCATTAACAAGTGAAAATTAAAAAGCTGGAAATAGCAAAGCTTTTGCGGTTAGATATTAAGATTTGGGGGAGGTGACCCCACAGGACTGCAGATGTTTTCTCTGCTTGTCTATGTTACATAATAGCAGAGAAGCTTCTCAGGAACCTGTATAAATTTTATTATTGCAAATGTTTATGGTTCTGGAGAAGCTCAAGGAAATTAATACACTTTAGAGAAGGCAATTGGCTTCTCTAAGAAAAAAATGCAATTGTGATAGAAAAGTGCAGTAAAGGGAGTGTTTGTAACCAATCCTCCCCTGCCTGAGAGGTTTCTGGCACATTCTAAATCAGCAGACTCTCCTGATGCCTGTGTGTTCTGCATTTCTAAGACAGCAGGTATTCAAATACTGTTTACCAAAGTGTGGTGTGAGGAGCACTGGGAATATACAACATGCTTTTAGGTACCTACTGATGAATATCTTTATTTCAACAATCATGCATTTTCATGGTTACTTTGTGTTTATTAAAATGACTGTGCTTTCATTTATAAAAGTAAGGCCAATTCTCTTTCTAAAAACCTTATTTCAATAGAGAACTGAATTGAATCAGAAACACAAGGAAACTAATAGTATTGGTAGTACATGGATATGAAAAATTATTTCTGATAAATGAAATAATCATGACTTACATTTAAGAAACACTGGGGTCAAGAATAAGTTGATCAAAGTGGTCTTTTTATCTTCCAACTTCTTTTGTGAAATGAAAGGGTCCCTCAGCTGCACTTCCTCAATATGTGAACTTGATTTAAATTTGACACTATTTGGATCACTTCTTTTAGTGGCAGAAATGCTAGAAACCTAAGACAAAAGTTTTCTGATTTTTCTAAAAAGAAAAACAAAATACTTGGTATAGTAGGTGCTAAGTAAAGGCAGCCAATTATGCATTTTTAAAGAGCCTGTGACTGCTAATGTATACAGAAAATTGGAAAACAGATTTCAGAGTTGTAATTCATAGTATCTGGGGACCAGATGGCTGTGCTGGATGACCAGGGAGAGACATCATAGATGGAGTTTAGGTTCACTAAATTAAACATTTAATATGATCACAATATGGGGCCTCCCAGGTGGCTTAGTGGTGACATGCAGGTTTGATCTCCAGGTCAGGAAGACCTCCTGCAGGAGGAAATGACAACCCACACTGGTATTTTTGCCTAGAGAATCCCGTGGACAGAGCAGTCTGGCAAAGGACAGTCTACTGGGTCGCAAAGAATCGGACATGATCTAGCAACTGAGCACACACAAGATAACAATATATGAAAATAAATAAATTCTATAATCTACTCAAGATCCTCTGGAGAAAGGAATGGCTACCTACTCTAGTATTCTTGCCTAGAGAATTCCATGGACAGAGGAACCTGGTAGGCTATAACACATGTGATCTCAAAGAGTCAGACATGACTGAGCGACTAGCACAACAACAAATAATCTACTTATAAACTGGTCTCTTATTAGCGAGAGTCTGCATTTAATGTGCTCATTCAAAATAAATCTGTTTTAAATTATCACTGCTTTTGTAACACTTGAGTTATTCACTCTAATGAAATCATCTCATTACATAACTCTAAGAAAAATATTAAATTTAGTCCTAGTTTTTTTTTGTATGTTGACATTCACCACATTCTCACCCTTGTCTCATGGGCTCTTCCTTCATTTGCCCAGAGACAACTGTTTCTTTAACAGTGAAATGAAATTTCTCAGCTTCCCTGGCACTCTCTGGTCAGTAAACTTAGCCTGAAAAATGTAGTTTTGCTGCCATTCCATTTTGCTGGAAAATTAAATAAAAACAAGTTCTCAGGATAAACACGTTTCATGCCCATTAACTTGTTTAATTTCATGCTAGTAAATCCTTTGTTTTATGTCATTTCTTACCTGTGTCTATTCACACCTGTCAGCTTTATTTCCACACAGCAGTCTCTAATAAGAGTCTGCTCAGAGAATAGCTGAGTTCCCAGGACCCTGAGACAAGAAGTATCTGGAAGTAGGTCGGGGCCTCCTTCCCTCTGACAGGTAAACAGGCTCTGAAATGTGTCTCCTGTCTCCATGTCCAGTATCCTAGGTATGAAGGCAGCCCCGGGGTACACACTGAGCTGCAACTTCACACTTGCATGAATGCTCGTCTAGGTGTGCTGCTCTTTCCCCTAGTTTATAACTGGAATACAGCTCATCACTTTTCACCCTATCCTCAAATCAGCAGAGTCAGAACGTCACAATGTCAGACCATGCAGGTAACATAGCCTGGGGTAATGCCATTCTCCATCCATCTGACATACAACACCCACCCCCAGCCACAGGCCCTATCTCACAGTCCAGAAGGGGGTGCACCTGCAAAATTGTTCTATAGCCAAATTCAGAATAGATAGTCATTAATTACTTTTATCTCATACAGCCTAGTTTTCCTGTGGTATTTCCTTTTATGTCACTTTTCCCAGAGTAATGCACTCTTTGAGAGTGCATTTGCGACCCTCTCAAAGCTGTACTGATTTAGACAATCAATTGTGGTCAATCTATCCATGTCCTTAGAGAAACCTGTTCACCTCTCTTAGCCACAACCAAAGGAACTGAGCACGATGGTTTCTAAAGATCCTTCCAGTTCTAATAGTCTAAGAAATAAAGCCCACCTCAAGTAGACAGAAGAATAAACAAGGAATTTTAAAAGCTAAAACCAAAACAAAACTTTACTGAAATCCACCATCCTGGGTAATAATATGAAATTTGTTTTAATTTTGGATTCATAGACTGTTTCTCTAGGAATTCTGTGTTGTTATGTGCAAACTGATCTTATGTCTGCCCAAGATGACACAGGTAAAGAGAGAGAAGGTCTGATGGACCTTTTTGCAGGCTTATTTTTTATCTCTTCCTTGGGATCACTTTGCAAGAAGCTAGGTGTGCAGGTCCGAGTTAGCTCAAAGACAGAACAGGCTGATTCCCATAGCTCCACTCTGGAGGTCCTCTTTTCATCAAGGCTTTTCCCTCAACTAAGATGGTTCTGTTATTGCATAGTGGAGTTGGTGTTCCCTGCCTTCTTTTCCAGTTTTCTTACAAATATGTGAGTGTGAAGAAGGCAGGGTCCTGCTTTGCTAGCATGTTCTGTGCTGCCTTCAGTTTGACCTACTCAAGCAAGTTTCTCTGAAGGATGATAATGGATGGAGAAACTATAATTGTCTGATTCTCTTTCATTAAATCCCCTTGCATGGCAACAACATAATATACCACGACAAAATTAGAATGGTCCTTTCATAGTGTCAGCAGTCATTCTATCAGGGATACAAAATTATTTCTCACTGGTCTACCAAGAATAAGGTAGCACAGTTCAGCAAGAATACTGACAGCCCCCGGACCCTGTCCCAAGGCTCCCATGTTAAGGTTGTGTGGCCTTGTTATATAATCTCTCAATCTGTCCCTTCATCTAGGAAATACTAATAAATGCACTGGATAGATCAAACTGAATTCTGAGCCATTAGGCTACCTAAATAAAACAGGCTACCTAGATTGTAGAGTCTAGGATTTAAAAAAAAAAAGACATCAGTAGAGAAGGATACTTTGAATCACAGATACTACATCTAGATAAGAGCCTGCAACCTGAAGTTCAAGTTGTGAAAAACCAAAAATTAATGTTTACCAAGAGAACAGTCACTGTCCATAAACTGCTGCTTAATGTTCAGATACAGCAGATAGAGAGTTCATTGTTAATGGCTCTTTCTAACAGTTTAATGCCATTAGCATTCACCTCTAGGTCTCAGCCTTTTCACAGGCAGATTTAAGGGCTGAATAGATCTGCATGTCCAGCCTCCAGAACTCAGTTGAAATCTGGAAGGGGTCTTTCTCAGGAAGCCCCAGTGCCTTACATCCAGAAGTCATTCAACACTTGCATGTTGATGAAACTCAGGGGTGTGTGATATATATTAAACCTCTTCTACATCTTAAATTCTTTCACATCTTTTCTGTTTTTACCCAAACAGCTGAGCCCCACATATTTCACAGTGCCTCTATGTGGTAGAGCAAGGATTCCTGCTTTCTAATTATACACGTAGTGACCTATCCTCTAGTTTCATGCGAGTACTGAGGTCCATCATGCAAGCACATTGGAAAGAGGAGAGTTACATGAGAGATTTGTACAGAATGTCGTGTGGTATGTTATTCTAGGTCTATGGGAAATAAGAGGTGGTGGGGGCATCTTGTTATGATTTTAGTCTCTACCCTTTATATAATGGCAAGTGATACTACAATATTATTGTTGTTATAGCTGCTAAGTTGTATCCAACTCTTTTGCAACCCCATGGACTGTAGCCTTGCCAGGCTCCTCTGTCTATGGGATTTTCCAAGCAAGAATACTAGAGTGGGTTCTCATTTCTTTCTCCAGGGAATCTTCCCAACCCAGGGATTGAACCCGCATCTCCTGCACTGGCAGGCAGATTCTTTATCATTTAACCATCTGGGAAGCCCTTTAGATGGGCCTAGTTTTATTTATATCTCAAAGATTATCATAGGAATTAATGTCACACATCAGGAATCTAATACTGAATTGATATTAATAATTGTCAGCAAATGATACCTAGGTATGTTCTTCTAATAGAACTTAATTACTCTGAAAATGAATGTTCTTGCCCATTTTCTACTGTGGGCAAAGATGGTCTCAATCATCTCAGTTCCCAAGAGAAAGAAATGATACTCTAATTCCTGGTATGCAGTTAAACATGTTTTGAAAGAAAAGTTAAAATATAAAAACCTTAGTTTACTGTCTTATCTTTTACATGAACTTGCTGCATATCTCTAGACTTCAGAACATGTTCATTATTTTAATACTTTCCATCAAACTAAATATTATCAGTAATACAAATTCAGTTACAGAAATGCCATATATTTTTATCAGAAATAAAGCAACCTTACTTTTAGGAACTAGAAAATATATCACTTTAGAAGTGGATCCTTCTAGACATTTAATATTTTTATTTAAAAACAATGACAATAAAGTGATATATATTAAACCTCTTCTACATCTTAAATTCTTTCACATCTTTTCTGTTTTTACCCAAACAGCTGAGCCCACATATTTCACAGTGCCTCTATGTGGTAGAGCAAGGATTCCTGCTTTCTAATTATACACGTAGTGACCTATCCTCTAGTTTCATGCGAGTACTGAGGTCCATCATGCAAGCACATTGGAAAGAGGAGAGTTACATGAGAGATTTGTACAGAATGTCGTGTGGTATGTTATTCTAGGTCTATGGGAAATAAGAGGTGGTGGGGGCATCTTGTTATGATTTTAGTCTCTACCCTTTATATAATGGCAAGTGATACTACAATATTATTGTTGTTATAGCTGCTAAGTTGTATCCAACTCTTTTGCAACCCCATGGACTGTAGCCTTGCCAGGCTCCTCTGTCTATGGGATTTTCCAAGCAAGAATACTAGAGTGGGTTCTCATTTCTTTCTCCAGGGATTGAACCCGCATCTCCTGCACTGGCAGGCAGATTCTTTATCATTTAACCATCTGGGAAGCCCTTTAGATGGGCCTAGTTTTATTTATATCTCAAAGATTATCATAGGAATTAATGTCACACATCAGGAATCTAATACTGAATTGATATTAATAATTGTCAGCAAATGATACCTAGGTATGTTCTTCTAATAGAACTTAATTACTCTGAAAATGAATGTTCTTGCCCATTTTCTACTGTGGGCAAAGATGGTCTCAATCATCTCAGTTCCCAAGAGAAAGAAATGATACTCTAATTCCTGGTATGCAGTTAAACATGTTTTGAAAGAAAAGTTAAAATATAAAAACCTTAGTTTACTGTCTTATCTTTTACATGAACTTGCTGCATATCTCTAGACTTCAGAACATGTTCATTATTTTAATACTTTCCATCAAACTAAATATTATCAGTAATACAAATTCAGTTACAGAAATGCCATATATTTTTTGATCAATGAAATAAAGCAACCTTACTTTTAGGAACTAGAAAATATATCACTTTAGAAGTGGATCCTTCTAGACATTTAATATTTTTTATTTAGAAACAAAAGCTATTTACATGCACAAGGGTATTTGTTCTAGCATTGCTTATAAAATTGGTAAAAATAACCTGTATAACTAGTGGTAGTAGAATGATTAAGGTAAACGTGTTTTCAGCTACATGATGTAACATTTTGCTGTCACTGAAATCAATATATAAGAAAGTTATATAACACACAGAAAAATATTAAAAATTATAATGTGATAAACAGTGGATAAATGATAAAATTATAAAAAGTGGAATGCCAAATTCATAATTACAATATTTTGGAAACATGAATATGAAAATGAATAAACTAGAATGAAGTTGGAAAGTGTTATCTAGTGAAAGCAGATCTTTAAAAATTCAGTTTCTCAGAGTAACTTTGAAGCATAACACTGTGAGCTATTACTAACATTTGAAATCTCAAGGCATTTTTAAAAATGTTTAAACTCATGTTTCTGTATTTTTATAGTGTTGTTATTGTATTATTTGTACTTCAGCATAGTTGTAAAATCTCTTCTGAATACAAAACATAAGAATAGAGTATAAAAAGATTTCTTATACAATGAAAAGCTGGTAACCTAAGGATTATGTTTCAACATTTGTGCAATACATGGGTATTTAAGAAATGTTATAGAAAAATCAATGGTCAAAACCTCAGTAAAAGGGTGTCCTCCAGTTCCTAAATTGCATCCAACATGCCTCCTTTACTAAATTTGCATTATAATAAAACTTCATCTACTTCCAAGCCTTTACTTAAAAGGGCCCCATCTATTCTTTGGGATAGTTGAGTAGCAAATGTATCAGTAACAGAGCTGCTCACAGATGACTCTCTTTTTAGTTCCACCATCTGTAAAAGTGAAGATGTCCGAGTTCACAATTTTTGTGAAAGCAATGCTCATACTTGTGACTACTTTTCCTTCTCTGAGTGCTGTACTTTATGGTCCTATAGCTCTACTCCTGGGCAAAGATCAGGAGAACACTGTAAGTGGAAGAGATAAATCCACCCTAACTTTCACTGCAGCACTGTTTACAATAAGCAAATCGTGGAAGCTAACTGTGCCCAATCAGCAGATGAATGGGTAAAGATATGATGTATGTATATGTGTAATGATGATACAACTCAGCCATAGAAAGAATAAAATAATGCCATTTGTAGCAACATGGATGGACCTAGAGACTATCATAGTAAGTAACCCAGACAGAGAAAGACAAGTATCATATGATTTGTGTGTGGGTTCAATACCTGGTTGGATCCGAATTTTGCTGTCACTGAAATCAATATATAAGAAAGTTATATAACACACAGAAAAATATTAAAAATTATAATGTGATAAACAGTGGATAAATGATAAAATTATAAAAAGTGGAATGCCAAATTCATAATTACAATATTTTGGAAACATGAATATGAAAATGAATAAACTAGAATGAAGTTGGAAAGTGTTATCTAGTGAAAGCAGATCTTTAAAAATTCAGTTTCTCAGAGTAACTTTGAAGCATAACACTGTGAGCTATTACTAACATTTGAAATCTCAAGGCATTTTTAAAAATGTTTAAACTCATGTTTCTGTATTTTTATAGTGTTGTTATTGTATTATTTGTACTTCAGCATAGTTGTAAAATCTCTTCTGAATACAAAACATAAGAATAGAGTATAAAAAGATTTCTTATACAATGAAAAGCTGGTAACCTAAGGATTATGTTTCAACATTTGTGCAATACATGGGTATTTAAGAAATGTTATAGAAAAATCAATGGTCAAAACCTCAGTAAAAGGGTGTCCTCCAGTTCCTAAATTGCATCCAACATGCCTCCTTTACTAAATTTGCATTATAATAAAACTTCATCTACTTCCAAGCCTTTACTTAAAAGGGCCCCATCTATTCTTTGGGATAGTTGAGTAGCAAATGTATCAGTAACAGAGCTGCTCACAGATGACTCTCTTTTTAGTTCCACCATCTGTAAAAGTGAAGATGTCCGAGTTCACAATTTTTGTGAAAGCAATGCTCATACTTGTGACTACTTTTCCTTCTCTGAGTGCTGTACTTTATGGTCCTATAGCTCTACTCCTGGGCAAAGATCAGGAGAACACTGTAAGTGGAAGAGATAAATCCACCCTAACTTTCACTGCAGCACTGTTTACAATAAGCAAATCGTGGAAGCTAACTGTGCCCAATCAGCAGATGAATGGGTAAAGATATGATGTATGTATATGTGTAATGATGATACAACTCAGCCATAGAAAGAATAAAATAATGCCATTTGTAGCAACATGGATGGACCTAGAGACTATCATAGTAAGTAACCCAGACAGAGAAAGACAAGTATCATATGATTTGTGTGTGGGTTCAATACCTGGTTTGGGAAGATCCTCTGAAGGAGGGCAAAGCAACCCACTCCAGTACTCTTGCCTGGAGAATCCTATGGACAGAGGAGCCTGGAGGGCTACAGTTCATACAGTTGCACGGAATCAGACATGACTGATGTGTCTTAGCACATATATATACACATATAACTGAATTACCTTGCTGTACACATGAAACTAACATATTGTAAATCAAATATATTTCAATAAAAATTGATTTTTTAAAATGAAAAATAAATAAATAATAGTCAGCTGTTTAAGCCATGATCTTCACTTCCACCTCGCAATGCAGTCACCCATGTACCTCTCTACTTAATGATCTTGACATCATCTTGTCTAGAATCCTTACGTAGCTCCTTGTGGATCACTGGATGAAATTAGGACAATTTGTCATTGTATTCGAGGCCTTTTTCATTGAAACTTTAATACCTTTGTCCCTACAAATAGCCCCATGCTCCACACTGACCTCCTACAAATATGCTCCACACTTACCTCCTACAAATAGCCCCATGCTCCACACTGAACCTTTAACTGAAATTGCTTGCTTTGGGCCCTTTGGTAATGCCATTGGTACACCCAGACTTCCCTCTTTCCGTAAATTTGCATGTTTCTATTCCAGATGTCATTCAAAGTGCAGCTAAATTGCTGCCTTGTTCATGAAGTATTTATTCTCATTAGAAGAAAGTTCCTGACTTCATGAAAATATTTTAAATTCTTTACGATTAGAAGATTATTAGTGACTACTTTTCCTTGTCTGAGTGCTGTACTTTATGGTCCTATAGCTCTACTCCTGGGCAAAGATCAGGAGAACACTGTAAGTGGAAGAGATAAATCCACCCTAACTTTCACTGCAGCACTGTTTACAATAAGCAAATCGTGGAAGCTAACTGTGCCCAATCAGCAGATGAATGGGTAAAGATATGATGTATGTATATGTGTAATGATGATACAACTCAGCCATAGAAAGAATAAAATAATGCCATTTGTAGCAACATGGATGGACCTAGAGACTATCATAGTAAGTAACCCAGACAGAGAAAGACAAGTATCATATGATTTGTGTGTGGGTTCAATACCTGGTTTGGGAAGATCCTCTGAAGGAGGGCAAAGCAACCCACTCCAGTACTCTTGCCTGGAGAATCCTATGGACAGAGGAGCCTGGAGGGCTACAGTTCATACAGTTGCACGGAATCAGACATGACTGATGTGTCTTAGCACATATATATACACATATAACTGAATTACCTTGCTGTACACATGAAACTAACATATTGTAAATCAAATATATTTCAATAAAAATTGATTTTTTAAAATGAAAAATAAATAAATAATAGTCAGCTGTTTAAGCCATGATCTTCACTTCCACCTCGCAATGCAGTCACCCATGTACCTCTCTACTTAATGATCTTGACATCATCTTGTCTAGAATCCTTACGTAGCTCCTTGTGGATCACTGGATGAAATTAGGACAATTTGTCATTGTATTCGAGGCCTTTTTCATTGAAACTTTAATACCTTTGTCCCTACAAATAGCCCCATGCTCCACACTGACCTCCTACAAATATGCTCCACACTTACCTCCTACAAATAGCCCCATGCTCCACACTGAACCTTTAACTGAAATTGCTTGCTTTGGGCCCTTTGGTAATGCCATTGGTACACCCAGACTTCCCTCTTTCCGTAAATTTGCATGTTTCTATTCCAGATGTCATTCAAAGTGCAGCTAAATTGCTGCCTTGTTCATGAAGTATTTTTATTCTCATTAGAAGAAAGTTCCTGACTTCTAACTTTTACGTAGATTTAAAGTTAATTATTTCAGAGCATTTAGAACTTTTTACATTGTTATTTTATATATTTTACTAGATTATTAGTTCCTGGAGTATTAGTCCCTATCTTTACTTTATGTAATCATCACATAGGTAGAAATAGTACCCTTCTTGGCATATGGCAAATAAGTTCAGAGATATAAAAATTCCACTAGTAGTACAAATAATTCTCATGTAGTCATCATCCAGATTCCCTGACTGCCAACAGGTTACATACACAAGTATAGATTGCAAGACTGGGGGAACTGACTTCAATTCTAAAGTGATAACTAGTCTACTGAATTTTTTTCAATGTTTTAAAATGTCTCCACTGATTACTTTTATCTGGACAAGGATCCAATATTAGGGTCATAGACAGCATTAAATTGTCACATCACCCTAAGTTTCCTTTAAGATAGAGCCTTGGTCTTTTATTTTTGATGACTATCACTTTTGAGGAATACTGACCCGTCATTTTGTAAAATATTGCTCAATTTGTGTTGGTCTCCATTTCTTCCTGATTAAATTTAGATTGTGCATTTTTGGTAAAAATACCACAGAAGTTATTTTGAGCCCTCTGAGGGAATTATATCAAATGGCACATGATATTGATCAATGTCTCGTTATTAATGATGTTCATTTTGATCACTTGGTTAAGATGATTTTTGTCCAGTCTCTCCAATATCAAGTTACTATTTTCTCCTTGGTAATAGCTATGTACATTGTAGAGAGATATGAAAATATCCTATTTCTTAATAGGATCTACTGATGAACTTGATGAATTTAAAAATATAATTTAGTAGATGCTGAATTTTAGCATCTACTGATGCACTTGCCTGAAACAATCTTACTGTATTTACTAGATTATATATCTTTTTAAAAATATTTTCATCATTTAACAGTACTAATTCAAATTCTACCATGAGAAATACCTTTCCATATCATCCCTCATTTACTCATATTAATTTTTTGTAATAAATTTTGACATTTTTACTGTTTTTTTTTTTTTTTTTTTTTTCACATTTCTACTTTTAAGCCTGTGCGGGCCTCCCATTGCAGCGGCCTCTCTCGCTGCAGAGCACCTGCTTTGGGCTCACGCACTCCAGAGCTCCAGCTCGGCAGTTGGGCACATCGGTCCAGCCGCTCCATGGCATATGGGATCCTCCTGGGGCAGGGATCAAACTGGTGCTCCCTGCACTGCAAGGCAGACTCCTCACCCACTAGACCACCAGGGAAGCCCCTAGATTACTTAATTCTACTATTCACTCATCAATATTTTCCACTTATTTTTTATAGCATTAAAAATTTATTGGAACTAAACATATGTTTTTTAGAGAATATATGGCTGGGTTTTAGGTAGGTACTATTCTGAATGTCCCACATATTTAAACTCATTAATATTCAAAGTGATCCCATGAGGTAGGTAGTAATACTACCTACATTCACTTTAACGATGAGGAACTGAGGCACAGGAAACTTATATACCTTGCCCAAATCATTCAGAGTTAGGATTAGAAACTTATCAGTCTGGCTCCAGAGCCCATGGGTGTAACCACAATAAATACATTTTTTCTAATAAGGCTTGGTGAGAATCAGAAGCATTTTCTTTTTCTCTCTCTTGTCATTCACATGTCTATAGCCACAATCAGTGAGTGTGTAAGGCCTGCTAGGATCTCAGATCATGGGAACAGGAAAGAGAAAGTGCTCACAAGAGTGAGGGACTTGGAAGTTGGAGGATGAAAATCTAGCTCTACAGGCGGGTCCTAGGAAGAATGGTAAAGCAGTCAGAGATACAACAGAGGATGGTCTCATCAGGTCCCAAACACAGTCTATTGGTAGCATCCATCTGCTGGGCTTCATTGCTGTAACTGGTCGGGAGTGTGTACCCGGGGCACGGTGTGTGAGAATGGCTATACCTGTGGCAGTAAATGAGTCAAATCTAGAAGGCAGACTAACAGCTGGGAAACTAGACAGCAACCACTTACACTTAAGAGGAAGACTTCAGTGATAAGTAATTAAAGGGTATTTATGATGAAAAAATTAATATCCAAATATAGAAATAGGGCCAGTCAAATCCAGGTGAGGTCCATGGTCTGAAATATCAGGCAAGCAATCAGGCACAGCAATCAGCAATCCCTACTCGCTAGTGTGGGACAGCACAGGAAAAAGAAAAAGGAACCTTGCAACTTAGAAATCACACAACCTTCCTGTCACTCACTTCTGGTGTCACAGCCCAGCAGTTTCATAGCCAGGGTTGGGCCTGGGGTGATAGAACTTGACACTTAACTTCTTTCTATGGGGTGGAGACTGTGGACATTTTTATTGCATCTGCCAGGAAAGTAGCTCAACAACTGGACATAGTTGAACCTGTAGATGGGGCTCTTTCATTCATTTCTTCTTACATTCATGCATTCAGTTTATATCAAGTGCCTACAAATAGCCATGAATTAATGCAGGGAAAAGACCATGATCAAGACAGGATCTACATCCTCAAGAGAATTATATTCTAGGGAATCAGTGCTCCAGTATTAAACACAGAGTGTACATAGGCAGGAACAGAGAGTCAAACTTGTGGTGGTGTGTCTGAGTAGGAGGGTTAAGAGAAGATTCCACAGAGGAAATAGATTCAGTTGTGAGGATAATCAAGGCAGAGAAACTGAGACAAGTACCTGCAGAAGCACATACTTGTTATTAAAGCAAAAGACATTAAAAATGTGCCCTAGCAACCAGGATGACTGCCTCAGTAAAAGAATGTCATCCAACCACCCCACCACCTCTGAGGAACTTGTTCAGCTTTGGTGAAACGGAAGGAAGTTTAGGCTGTGACAGAGATATTTATAGACTCTTAAAGAGCTGTAAAGCATGGCACTAGATACAACAGAGGATGGGCTCATCAGGTCCCAAACACAGTCTATTGGTAGCATCCATCTGCTGGGCTTCATTGCTGTAACTGGTCGGGAGTGTGTACCCGGGGCACGGTGTGTGAGAATGGCTATACCTGTGGCAGTAAATGAGTCAAATCTAGAAGGCAGACTAACAGCTGGGAAACTAGACAGCAACCACTTACACTTAAGAGGAAGACTTCAGTGATAAGTAATTAAAGGGTATTTATGATGAAAAAATTAATATCCAAATATAGAAATAGGGCCAGTCAAATCCAGGTGAGGTCCATGGTCTGAAATATCAGGCAAGCAATCAGGCACAGCAATCAGCAATCCCTACTCGCTAGTGTGGGACAGCACAGGAAAAAGAAAAAGGAACCTTGCAACTTAGAAATCACACAACCTTCCTGTCACTCACTTCTGGTGTCACAGCCCAGCAGTTTCATAGCCAGGGTTGGGCCTGGGGTGATAGAACTTGACACTTAACTTCTTTCTATGGGGTGGAGACTGTGGACATTTTTATTGCATCTGCCAGGAAAGTAGCTCAACAACTGGACATAGTTGAACCTGTAGATGGGGCTCTTTCATTCATTTCTTCTTACATTCATGCATTCAGTTTATATCAAGTGCCTACAAATAGCCATGAATTAATGCAGGGAAAAGACCATGATCAAGACAGGATCTACATCCTCAAGAGAATTATATTCTAGGGAATCAGTGCTCCAGTATTAAACACAGAGTGTACATAGGCAGGAACAGAGAGTCAAACTTGTGGTGGTGTGTCTGAGTAGGAGGGTTAAGAGAAGATTCCACAGAGGAAATAGATTCAGTTGTGAGGATAATCAAGGCAGAGAAACTGAGACAAGTACCTGCAGAAGCACATACTTGTTATTAAAGCAAAAGACATTAAAAATGTGCCCTAGCAACCAGGATGACTGCCTCAGTAAAAGAATGTCATCCAACCACCCCCACCACCTCTGAGGAACTTGTTCAGCTTTGGTGAAACGGAAGGAAGTTTAGGCTGTGACAGAGATATTTATAGACTCTTAAAGAGCTGTAAAGCATGGCACTGAATGACGTTTGTGTAACCCCTTCCCTAATCACAGGGATTAGAGCTGCAAAAGATCTAGGAGGTCATGGAGTTCAGTCTCTGATCCTTTCTAATTCTAGACAAGGTAGAATAATAATGACTGACACTTGTATAATGCTTTATTAAGCACTTCCATAACCATTTATCTCATTTGATCTTCACAACAATTTTGTGAGATAAGCAGAAACAATATTATTAAAACCCTTCTTTCCCAGAAGATGAAATTAAAGGAGCTAGGAAACTCAATGGCTGGAGGAGGATAGTTAGGAGGAAAAGCCAAATGTGGCATCAAGGTTTCTAATGTCTCCTCCAGCATCTTCTCCATAAAACCAACTCCTCTCATTGGCCAGTTAACCAAGGGACAGCTGATAGACTGAAATGGAGAGCCTGACGCTTTCTTTTAGCAGCTCCATATCTTCCCATCTCCCTTCTATGGAGGGTGAGGAGGAGGGAGAGTACTAGTATCATATGGAGATGGTCTTTCAAAGGGTGGCCCCTCTGGAACACTTGTCTGAGCTTCTCTTCAAGAATTTATGGAGTAGGTGTATTCTTATCCTTACTTCAGACTTTCTGAGACTCTGGAGGTGTGAGGAATGGATTGTCAACAAGCTCTTCTGGGAATTTTGACGCACAATGAAATTTGAGAACTGATTCTACAGAGATGTGTAAGATCCGTCATCACAAATCTTCTTCCCCCCAAGTCTCAGAAGAGATGAAGCAGGTGACTTCCCTGATGGTCAAGTGGTTAAGAAACCATCTTGCAATGCAGGAGACATGGGTTTGATCCCTGGTCAGGGAACTAAGACTCTTATATGCTGCAGAGCAACTAAGCCCTGCATTGCCCCAGAATCCAAATGCAGCAAAGATCCCTTGTGAAACAATGGAGACTCAACAGTCCAGATAAATATTAAAAAAAGAAAGAAAGAAAGAAAAAGAATATATGAAGCAGGTAGAAAGGTGGGGAGTATACACTCAGCTTCTATCAGAGGGGCCTTAGTTAGCTCTTTCACAAATTCCATTAAACTTTTTGTCTCTCAAAAAACATTGATAGCTTCCTTGGCAGTCCAGTGGTTAAGAATTCGACTGGCTATGTAGGGAACATGGGTTCAATTCCTGGTCTGGGAAAATCTCACAGACTTCAGAGCAGCTGAGTCCACATTCCACAACTGCTGAGCCTGTGTGCAACTCCTGAAGCTCTCAAGCTCTAGAGACGGTGCTTGGCAACAAGAGTAGCCACACAATGAGAAGCCTGCAGATAGCAATGAAGACTCAGCATAGCCAAATAAATAATAAATACATAAAAATTATAAAATCTGACATGAAACCTGGCATATAACATTGTGTAAGTTTAAGATGGACAACATTTTAATTTGATATATTCATAAACTGAGATATGATTACCATCATAGCATTAGCTAACATCTTCCTCAAGTCACATAACTATCTTTTGTAGTGAGAACCTTTAATGAAGTACATAACTCATTTTTGTGAACAATAATCGTAATGCTGTGCTTCACAGATCATATATATCTTCTAACTTTAAGTCTGTGATGAACATTTCCACAATTCCCTCAGGCCCTAGTACCTGCTAACAATCATTCCACTCTATTTCTGGGGGTTCAGTATTTTTTATTGATTCCACATATAAGTGACATCAAACAGGATTTGTCTTTCTCTGACTTATCTCAATTAGCATAATGCCCTCAAGGTCCAATCATTTTGTCGCAAATGGCAGGGTCTCTTTCTTTCTTGTGACTGAATCACAATGCATATATATGTAAATATATATACATCTATCTATTTATATATATATATATATATATATATATATGTATGTATGTATATATATACACACATACATACACAACATCTTCTTTATCCAGTCATTTGTTAACAGACACTTAGGTGGTTCCTAAAGCCTGGCTATTTTGAATAATGCTACAGTAAGCATGGGCCCAGATATCTTTTGGATATTCTTAACTCTTGAAAAGACATAAAAAGAGGAAGCTTGGGGCTCCCCTGGTGGTCCAGAGGGTAAGGACACTGCCAAGCAATGCAAGGGGTGCCAGTTTGACCCCTGGCCCAGGAAGATCCCACGTGCTGCGAAATGGCTGGACCGATGTGTCCAACTACGGAGCCAGAGCTCTGGAGCGCATGGGCCCAGAGCCAGTGCTCTGCAGCGAGAGAGGCCACGGCAATGGGAGGTCCACACAGGCCGAAGAGCAATGATGGATGAAAATAAATAAATGAAAGACCACTAGAAGTGGCCAAAAAAAAAAAAAAGGAAGCTTGCTATGTAACATTGTTTCAAGAAAAGTCTGCTAGGCTGTCCTTCTAGTGAGATGGACACCCATTCATTTGTACTTTTATATAAACTCCATATTTACCCCGGTATGGGCTATGCCATCAAACCACAGATTTTCAGGGAAGAGGGTGAGGAACCATCTCGCCTTCCCCATAGGAGTCTGATAGGTAAGTAAATATACAAGGCTCTGAGGAAAGCTTCAACAGAAAATAATCACCCATGACACCACTGTTTGGCACAGAATCTGGGTACTCAGTAGATCTCACAATTTTGAAAAAAGTTTTCAGTGGCATACGCACAAGATTCTGGGCGAGAAAGGAGAATAATGGGCAGATGATCATTTGACAACCTGAGTCTGTTAGATCTTTATCCCACTTTGGTTTTCAAGCATCTGGGAAATGGACACTACCTCTCATGGCAGACAGTTTGCCTTTCCACTGCTGGATACTCTCATTGGAAAGGACCATGCCTGGGCCTTTCCCAAAATGACCCTCAGTAGTTGAATACATTGTGTTTTTCATTTTGTGGGCTCCCCCAGTCTGAGCAGGCTTTCAGGATTCAGCCAACAGTGAAAGGGAGATGATTACAAAGGCTGTGGACCATTTTTCCAGGACGCAAATTATCAGTGAACCCAACAGCCTGTCTGGAAGAGACATGAGGCAAGTAAAATCACATTGCATCATATCAGAAACCTAACAACAATTTTCCACCATTAATCACTAACCAAACATGGCAGATTGTAGCCCCAGAAGCAGCAGAGACTTCTAATTAGTTCTAGACGGTTGACCACACACACTGATTTGACTATACATGCTGGAAGGAACTGCAGTTAATTGCCAATACTAATGAAGCTTATATTGGCTAGTTGGGCAAACAGCAAAGCAAAATTCAAGGTGTTTCAAGGAAATGGAAATAAAGGCTGGTGAGGAAGGCAGCTGTTTGCAGACTGTCAAGTCAACATTGGTATGAGAAACATGCTGGTACAGTTCTCCTCTAGATCATAATTACAAAGGGAGAATAATCCTGCACCCTCCATTTACAAAGGTCTGAATTTATAAATCTAGGACCATAGTTAGATAAATAAATTTGAACCTCAGTCTAGCAGAAAGCCAAATGAGAGCAATTTGATTTACATCAAATATCCCCAACTGAATAATATTAATGAAAGGCCAGAGGAAAAAAAAGACAGGACAAGAAAAAATGATACTGAGACTTAATAGCAATACATTACAAACAGACAGAGAGACATTAATGGCCAGGCACTCTGTGCAGCAAACCATTATTTATGACAAGGTCACCTTGGCTACAAGTAGTAGGTATTCAGCAACCACTGAGTTACAGGCTGGTGGAAAGCTTAAAAGTCACAAAATCCATCCCCTTCATTTCACAGCTGCTGCCACTGAAGCCCAGGAATATGGAATGGAAGAGATGGGATGAAACTAACAACCCTTACGTATCTATCATGGAAAACTGCACATTTCTGTGCTTTCCCCAGATCCCACACATTCATTCCCCACAGAAAGCTTGGAAGACAGGTGTCACTGTCCCAGGGCACAGAAGAGGAAACGAAGACTTCAGAGAGGCAGAGTGCTTCCTGCCGCTTCATGCTTTCCTTCAGGAATGGAACTGTGTCTGGCCCATGGTGCTCAGCCTGGACTGTAGTCTCAGGAGTTGACTCATGCTTCACCCAGGAATCAACCCACAGCAATTCTATCAGGGACACTCTCTGGAATTTCAAAAATAGTGTCAGGGAAAAATGTTTCAAGTGCAAGCATTTGACAACCATTGGCTTTTAGGACAGGGTAAGTTCTAACTACTTCAGAATAGTCATATATCAATAGGCCAATTTAGAATAAGCATGTCCACTAGAGTACACTGATTAACAGTGCTGGCTCCCACTGATTGAATACCAATGCTCGGCTCTATAATAACAATTTACTTTTATTAATACCTGATGGTATAAGTATTATTAGGTCTTTTTTTTTTTTTGCAGATAGAAAAAAAATGCAACAATGTATCACACACAGCATCTGAATGACGTCCACAAGGTTATATGGTTAATAAGTGGCAAAGCCAGATTGTCTACTGTGATCAATAGGCCCCAAAGCCCTGATTTTGCTTCTCTAACCACTCATCTCTCTTGAAATTCCCTAAATCTCCACTGAATTCCCATAGCATTCTGAATCTGAATAATTCATTTGGACCTTGACCTTGTTATATATCCTGTTACATAAACATTTCCAACAGGAGAAAAAAAAACCCCAAAAAAAAATCCCCAGAAAAAAACAAGAAAAATGATACTGAGACTTAATAGCAATACATTACAAACAGACAGAGAGACATTAATGGCCAGGCACTCTGTGCAGCAAACCATTATTTATGACAAGGTCACCTTGGCTACAAGTAGTAGGTATTCAGCAACCACTGAGTTACAGGCTGGTGGAAAGCTTAAAAGTCACAAAATCCATCCCCTTCATTTCACAGCTGCTGCCACTGAAGCCCAGGAATATGGAATGGAAGAGATGGGATGAAACTAACAACCCTTACGTATCTATCATGGAAAACTGCACATTTCTGTGCTTTCCCCAGATCCCACACATTCATTCCCCACAGAAAGCTTGGAAGACAGGTGTCACTGTCCCAGGGCACAGAAGAGGAAACGAAGACTTCAGAGAGGCAGAGTGCTTCCTGCCGCTTCATGCTTTCCTTCAGGAATGGAACTGTGTCTGGCCCATGGTGCTCAGCCTGGACTGTAGTCTCAGGAGTTGACTCATGCTTCACCCAGGAATCAACCCACAGCAATTCTATCAGGGACACTCTCTGGAATTTCAAAAATAGTGTCAGGGAAAAATGTTTCAAGTGCAAGCATTTGACAACCATTGGCTTTTAGGACAGGGTAAGTTCTAACTACTTCAGAATAGTCATATATCAATAGGCCAATTTAGAATAAGCATGTCCACTAGAGTACACTGATTAACAGTGCTGGCTCCCACTGATTGAATACCAATGCTCGGCTCTATAATAACAATTTACTTTTATTAATACCTGATGGTATAAGTATTATTAGGTCTTTTTTTTTTTTTGCAGATAGAAAAAAAATGCAACAATGTATCACACACAGCATCTGAATGACGTCCACAAGGTTATATGGTTAATAAGTGGCAAAGCCAGATTGTCTACTGTGATCAATAGGCCCCAAAGCCCTGATTTTGCTTCTCTAACCACTCATCTCTCTTGAAATTCCCTAAATCTCCACTGAATTCCCATAGCATTCTGAATCTGAATAATTCATTTGGACCTTGACCTTGTTATATATCCTGTTACATAAACATTTCCAAGATCTTATCTGTGGCAGCCCTGTGTCCCCAAGAAGATAGCTAACTTGGACACCTCTTTTTATTCCCCCAAATACCATGGATGGTACCTCACATACTGCTGAGACAACCCACACCCCAAATGATATCAGTGGAAAAGAGATGCTTAGAGGCAAGCTCAGGGTGAAGGGTTCCCAGCATCCACCCTCACTCATGGCTTTTTTTTCTTTAAAAAAAAAAAAAAAAAAAAACCTTTATTTTGCTTTTAACTTTTACAGAGTTTTGTTGTTTACAGATATGTATGTTCCCAGATTAGTCATATGTATATCCCCCCCTTCCCACCCCTCCCAACCATCACACAGTACCCCTGAAGGATCCCCTTTTCTCACAGAGCAATGACTAGAGCTATTTTATTCACTTATGATAGTACAGGCCTTCATGCTACTTCCTTTACGTCTCCCACCTTCTGTTCCTTCCCCACAATGACCGTATCTCCACTGTCCATGTCTGTCTTTCTGTCGCTTCACTGCGTGTGCCATCATCACCATCCTACTAGATTCCATATATATGTGTTAATATACTGCATTTGTCCTTCTCTTTCTGACTGACTTCACTTTTGATGATTCGTTCTAGATCCAGCCACCTCATTAGGGCTGATTCTTCTGCATTTCTCTTTATAGCTGTGTAGTATTCCATTGTATATATGTACCAGAGCTTCTTTATCCATTCATTCGTCGATGGGCATATAGGTTCCTTCCATGTTCTAGCTATTGTATAGAGAGCTGCAATGAACATTGGGGTACAGGTGCTTCTTTCAGATTTGATTTCATCAGGGTATAAACCTAAGAGTAGGATTGCTGGGTCATATGGTGCTTCTATTTTTAGTTTTTTAAGAAATCTCCAGACTGTCTTCCATAGAGGCTGTATCAATTTACACTCCCACCAGCAATGCAGGAGTGTTCCCTTTTCTCCGCAGCCTCTCCAGCATTTATTGTATGTCAATTTGTGGATGACGGCCATTCTGATGGGTGTGAGGTGATCTCTCATTGTAGTTTTGATTTGCATTTCTCTAATTATTAGTGAAGTTGAGCATCATTTCATGTGCTTTTGGGCCATCTGTATGTCATCATTGGAGAGGTGTCTGTTTAGGTCCTTTTCCCATTTTTTGATTGGGTTGTTCGTTTTTCCAGTGCTGAGTTGTCTGAGTTGCTTGTAGATTTTGGAGATTAATTCTTTGTCTGTTGTTTCATTTGCTGTGATTTTCTCCCACTCTGTGGGCTGTCTGTTCAGCTTTTTTGTAGTTTCTTTAGCTGTACAAAAGCTTTTAAGTTTCATGAGATCTCACATGTTCATTTGTCTTTTTAGTTCTGCTATTCTAGTAGGTGGGTCAGAGAAGATCTTGCTTTGATTGATGTCCTTGAGGGTTTTGCCTATATTCTCCTCTAAGCGTTTGATGGTTTCTGGCCTTACATTTAAGTCTTTAATCCATTTTGAGTTGATCTTTGTGTATGGTGTCAGGGTATGTTCCAACTTCATTTTTTTGCATGTACCTGTCCAATTTTCCCAGCACCATTTGTTGAAGAGGCTGTCTTTGTCCCATTTTATAGTTTCGCCTCCTTTGTCAAAAATAAGGTACCCATAGGTGCATGGGTTTATCTCTGGGCTCTCAATCTTGTTCTATTGGTCGATATTTCTGTTTTTGTGCCAGTACCATACTGTCTTGAGGACTATTGCTTTGTAGTAGAGTCTGAAGTTAGGGAGGCTGATCCCTCCAGCTCCATTCTTCTTCCTCAGGATTGCTTTGGCTATTCGAGGTCTTTTGTGTTTCCATATGAACTGTGTTATTCTTTGGTCTAGTTCTGTGAAGAATGTCATTGGAAGTTTGATTGGGATCGCATTGAATCTATAGATGATATTTGGTAGTATGGTCATTTTCACAATATTGATTCTTCCGACCCAGGAACATGGAATATTTCTCCATCTGTTTAAGTCTTCTTTAATGTCTCTCATGAGTGTCTTGTAATTTTCTGTGTACCGTTCTTTTGTTTCTTTGGGTAGGTTTATTCCTAGATATTTGATTCTTTTGGTTGCGATGGTGAAGGGGATTGCCTTTTTGATTTCATTTTCTGATTTTTCATTGTTTGTGTATAGGAATGCCAGTGATTTCTGTATATTGATTTTGTATCCTGTGACTTTGCTGAATTCGCTGGTTGACTCTAGTAGTTTTGTAATAGAGTCTTTGGGATTTTCTATGTATAATATCATGTCATCTGCAAATAGAGAGAGTTTGACTTCTTCTTTTCCAATCTGGATTCCTTTTATTTCTTTCTCTTCTCTTATTGCTGTTGCTAGAACTTCCAGGACTATGTTGAATAAGAGTGGTGAAAGTGAACACCCTTGTCTTGTTCCTGATCTTAGAGGAAATGCTTTGAGTTTTTCACCATTGAGGATAATGTTCGCTGTGGGCTTCTCATATATGGCTTTCACTATGTTAAGATAAGTTCCTTCTATGCCCATTTTTTGAAGAGTTTTTATCATAAATGGATGCTGTACTTTGTCAAAGGCTTTTTCTGCATCTATTGAGATGATCATGTGATTTTTGTCTCTCAATTTGTTAATATGGTGTATCACATTGATTGATTTGCGGATGTTGAAGAATCCTTGCATGCCTGGGATGAACCCAACTTGATTGTGATGAATGAACTTTTTGATGTGTTGCTGAATTCTGTTTGCTAGGATTTTGTTGAGGATTTTGGCATCTAGATTCATCAGTGAAATTGGCCTATAATTTTCTTTTTTTGTGATGTCTTTGCCTGGCTTTGGTATCAGTGCGATGGTGGCCTTGTAGAATGTGTTTGGAAGTGTTCCTTCCTGTGCAATTGTTCGGAAGAGTTTTAGAAGGACAGGCATTAGCTCTTCTTTAAATGTTTGGTAGACTTCACTTGTGAAGCCATCTGGCCCTGGGCTTTTATTTTTGGGTAGATTTTTAATCACAAATTCGATTTCTGAGCTTGTGATTGGCTTGTTCATAGTTTCTGTTTCTTCCTGGTTGAGTCTTGGGAGATTAATCTTCTCTAAGAAACTGTCCATTTCTTCCAGGTGGTCCAGTTTGTTGCCATAGAGTTGTTCATAATAGTCTCTTAGAATCCTTTGGATGTCTGCATTATCTGTTGTAATCTCTCCTTTTTCATTTTTGATTTTGGTGATCTGGTTCTTCTCTCTCTTTTTTTTAATGAGTCTGGTCAGTGGTGTGTCGATTTTATTGACCTTTTCGAAGAACCAGCTTTTTGTTTTATTTATCTTTACTATTGTTTCTTTCATTTCTTTTTCATTTATTTCTGCTCTGATCTTTATGATTTCCCTTCTTCTGCTGGCCTTGGGGTGTTTTTGTTCTTCTTTCTCCAGTTGTTTTAAGCATAAGGTAAGGTCGTCTGTTTGAGATTTTCCTAGTTTCTTGACGTGGGATTGAATTGCTATAAACTTCCCTCTTAGAACTGCTTTTGCAGTATCCCATAGGTTTTGCACTGTCGTGTGTTCATTGTCATTTTCTTCTAGGAATTTTTTAATTTCTCCTTTGATTTCCTCAATGATCAGTTGGTTTTTTAAGTACGTGTTGTTTAATCTCCATGTGTTTGTGTTTTTAGCGGTTTTTTTTCCTGTAGCTGATCTCTAATCTCACTGCATTGTGGTCCAAGAAGATGATTGACAGAATTTCAGTTTTCTTGAATTGACTGAGGTTTGATTTGTGGCCCAAGATGTGGTCTATCCTGGAGAATGTTCCGTGAGCACTTGAGAAGAAAGTGTATTCTTCTGCTTTTGGATGAAAAGTCCTAAAGATATCAATGAGGTCCATTTCTTCTAGTGTGGCATTTAAGGCTTGTATTTCTTTATTAATTTTCTGTTTGGATGATCTGTCCATTGGTGTGAGAGGAGTGTTAAAGACTCCTACTATGATTGTGTTACTGTCAATGTCTTCTTTTATGCCTGAAAGTGTTTGTCTTATGTATTGGGGTGCTCCTGTGTTGGGTGCATAGATATTTATGATTGTTATGTCTTCTTCTTGGATCGATCCCTTAATCATGATGTAGTGACCTGCCTTGTCTCTTAGAATCTTCTTTACTTTAAAATCTATTTTGTCGATTATGAGGATTGCTACTTCAGCTTTCTTTTGATTTCCATTTGCATGGAATATCTTTTCCCAGCCTCTCACTTTCAGTCTATGAGTGTCTCTAGGTTTGAAATGAGTTTCTTGGAGGCAGCATATGTATGGGTCGTGTTTTTGGATCCATTCAGCCACTCTGTGTCTTTTGGTTGGGGCATTTAGTCCATTGACATTCAAAGTAATTATTGATACAAATGATCCTATTGTCATCTTCTTAGATGGTATGATGGGTTTGTTTCGTGGATCTTCTCCTTTTATATTTGTTGTCTATATAAGTCCCTTTAACACTTGTTGTAAGGCTGGTTTGGTGTGACTAAATTCTTTTAATTTTTGCTTGTCTGTAAAGCTTTTGATTTCTCCAACAATTTTGAATGATATCCTCGAAGGGTAGAGGATTCTTGGTTGCAGATTATTGTCTTTTAGCCGTTTAAATGTGTCCTGCCATTCCCTTCTGGCCTGCAGAGTTTCTGTTGAAAGATCAGCTGTTAAACGTATGGGCTTTCCCTTGTATGTCACTAGTTGCTTTTCCCTTGCTGCTTTGAGAATTCTATCTTTGTGTTTAATTTGTGTTAACTTCATTAATATGTGTCTTGGTGTGTTTCTTCTCGGATTGATTCTGTATGGTGCTCTTTGTGCTTCTTGGACTTGACTATTTCTTTTCCCATGGTGGGGAAATTTTCAACTATAATCTCTTCAAAAATTTTCTCATAGCCTTTCTTTTTTTCTTCTTCTTCTGGAACCCCTATAATTCGAATATTGGTGCGTTTGATATTATCCCAGAGGTCTCTGAGGCTATCCTCTGCTCTTTTCATTCTTTGAGCTAGAGTCTGTTTTTCAGCAGTTACTTCCACCATTTTATCTTCCAGCTCACTTATCCGGTCTTCTGTCTCAGATACTCTGCTCTTGATTCCTTCTACAGTGTTTTTCAGTTCAGCAATTGAGTTGTTTGTCTCTGTTACTTTTTTGGTAAGTTCTTGTATTTCTTTATTCAGTGTGTTAGTTGTGTCTTGCAATTTCTCTGAAATTCTGTTTTCAGTGTCTTTGATCATCTTTACTATCATTCTTCTGAAATCACTTTCAGAAAGTTTGTCCAAATTCTCTTCATTAATTTGATCTTGTGTGTTTGTGGATTGTTCCTTCGCTTGTGTGGTATTTCTCTGCCGTTTCATTGTTATTATTAATTTTTTAACTGACTCTGTTTGGGATTTCCTTTCCCCAGACTTTGAGTTACGTCTGTTGGTGTTTGTTGTTTGGATGGGGCTTCTTATTCTGTGTCTTTTGGTTGGGGCATTTAGTCCATTGACATTCAAAGTAATTATTGATACAAATGATCCTATTGTCATCTTCTTAGATGGTATGATGGGTTTGTTTCGTGGATCTTCTCCTTTTATATTTGTTGTCTATATAAGTCCCTTTAACACTTGTTGTAAGGCTGGTTTGGTGTGACTAAATTCTTTTAATTTTTGCTTGTCTGTAAAGCTTTTGATTTCTCCAACAATTTTGAATGATATCCTCGAAGGGTAGAGGATTCTTGGTTGCAGATTATTGTCTTTTAGCCGTTTAAATGTGTCCTGCCATTCCCTTCTGGCCTGCAGAGTTTCTGTTGAAAGATCAGCTGTTAAACGTATGGGCTTTCCCTTGTATGTCACTAGTTGCTTTTCCCTTGCTGCTTTGAGAATTCTATCTTTGTGTTTAATTTGTGTTAACTTCATTAATATGTGTCTTGGTGTGTTTCTTCTCGGATTGATTCTGTATGGTGCTCTTTGTGCTTCTTGGACTTGACTATTTCTTTTCCCATGGTGGGGAAATTTTCAACTATAATCTCTTCAAAAATTTTCTCATAGCCTTTCTTTTTTTCTTCTTCTTCTGGAACCCCTATAATTCGAATATTGGTGCGTTTGATATTATCCCAGAGGTCTCTGAGGCTATCCTCTGCTCTTTTCATTCTTTGAGCTAGAGTCTGTTTTTCAGCAGTTACTTCCACCATTTTATCTTCCAGCTCACTTATCCGGTCTTCTGTCTCAGATACTCTGCTCTTGATTCCTTCTACAGTGTTTTTCAGTTCAGCAATTGAGTTGTTTGTCTCTGTTACTTTTTTGGTAAGTTCTTGTATTTCTTTATTCAGTGTGTTAGTTGTGTCTTGCAATTTCTCTGAAATTCTGTTTTCAGTGTCTTTGATCATCTTTACTATCATTCTTCTGAAATCACTTTCAGAAAGTTTGTCCAAATTCTCTTCATTAATTTGATCTTGTGTGTTTGTGGATTGTTCCTTCGCTTGTGTGGTATTTCTCTGCCGTTTCATTGTTATTATTAATTTTTTAACTGACTCTGTTTGGGATTTCCTTTCCCCAGACTTTGAGTTACGTCTGTTGGTGTTTGTTGTTTGGATGGGGCTTCTTATTCTGTGTGATGCTGGTGATTGGGTGATGTCAGGACTTGCATACAAGTGATTACCTTTGTTGGTGTTCTCACTTGTATACTGCTCTTTAGTGTTAGGCGTTCTCTAGTATTGTAGAGTTCTGGAGTCAGTGCTCCCTCCCTAAAGCCCCGGTGCTTGTTGCCTGACCAGGGAATGAAGATTTCACGGCTGGTTTGTTATGGCATTAAATGATATTAATACATATATATGCAAATGAGAAACAGAAGGTATACCTTTGACAAATGGCAATTAAAAAATTATGCAAATACTATCTAGCGTATTGAATTACACACATAAACATATACAGCTGTAACATAACCCAAGTATTCCAACCAAAAATACAGTACGATACGTTAGCATGGCAAATAGAGAAATGCAAGAATGATATCCACCAGTTAATAACCAAACTAAGTAGAGCACCAATTGGAGAATAATGCTAGAGCAGGGTCCCTGTTGGGGATAAGGCAATGAGGACAGAACAGACTAAGAAATATGGTGGGTAAAGGGAAAAAGAGAAAGGGAGGATAGAAGAGAAATATAGAATAATATTGCAAAGTTAAATATAGGGAGATAAAGATTTGTATGTATTAGAATTTAGAGCTATAGGAAAGGAGCTTCAGAGAAAGCAAAGAATTATCAAGGAAGTGGTAGTACAAATGAAAAATTTTAAAAAATTAAAAGAGCTAATTATATAGAAAAATATAGAAAAACAAAGCAAAAATAATAAAAACAAACAAAACCCCCACAGAACCTTAAAAGGCCAATGGGGAACCAGAAGTTTATACCAAAATAAAATGTGTGGTTTAAAAGGAAAAGGAAAAAAAAAAATTATGTAAACTTGAATATATTCAGTCTTACTGATAAGATTAGTAGCTTCAATAGAATTCGGTGAAGGAAATAAACACACCTACTGTCACACACACACACACCCAAAAAAAAAGTGGGGGGGTGCACTGAGTGGGTTTGGAAAAAATAGAAAAAAAAAATTGAAACAAAGTAATACAATACAAAAAATGAAATTTTAAAGTCTAGCAGCAACTCCAGCTTCAGAGAAAACGTGAAAATAGTGTTTATGTTCTTCTGTCTCTTGTTGACTATTCAGGAATTATCAGTCTTTTTCTTGCCTCTGGCAGTGGTTGGATCTGAAGACCTCTTTGACTGCTTGTTTATTTCGGCCTATTCCAGAATTAAAAGGCCTGCCCAGGCTGGCCCTGGGAGTTTCTTAATCTAAATCCCTTTTCTTGCTGGGTGGAGCTAAATTCCCTCCCTGTAGCTTGCCCAGTAGCCAAACTGGGCAAGTAGGGAAAATGGCGTCTGTCTCACAGAGGATTTATTCCCACACGCTCTATGGGAAGCACTTCCGCAGTGACCCCGACCCTGCTGCAGGCCACCGTCTACCCCCCGCCACCATGGAAGACGTCAGGTTACTCAGAGGTGAGTCTGGCTCAATCTCATGCAGGATCGCTATTCCCCTCTCCTGGATCACAGTGCACAGAGACTTTCCAGTCCTCCTCGGCGACTCTGGGATCGGGTTACTGGTAACCTCCTCCAAAGGAAACTGAGTGCCGTCCTTCCGAGGCCTGCTCAAGGGCACTTCTAGCTCAGGGGGGCACCTGGACCCTCCAAAGCAGGTCTGGCTCAGTCCCTTGTGGGTGTCACTGCTCTTTTCCCGGGTTTTGATCTGCAACAGGCTTTGCGCCTTTGGCCCGCCCAGCCTCTCTGGCAGGTATGAGGTTTGACTTTAAAAAGTGCGATTGCGCCCCTCCTACCATCTTGATGCGGCTTCTCCTTTGTTCTTCGATGTGGGGTATCCTCTCTGTGATCAGATCCAACCTCCTTTCATCCATGGTTTCCCAGGAACTCATTGCAATTCAGGCAATTTTGCAGGAGAGATGAGTGCACGTCCTTCTGCCACC
This sequence comes from Tragulus kanchil, assembly GCA_022376925.1. Classification (NCBI taxonomy): domain Eukaryota; kingdom Metazoa; phylum Chordata; class Mammalia; order Artiodactyla; family Tragulidae; genus Tragulus; species Tragulus kanchil. The sequence continues at coordinate 93,306,219 of JAIOJX010000006.1, forward strand.
CATGGCTTTTTAATTTAATTTGTTTCTTCCCATACTGAGAACTGCCTGAGGCCTTCAAGAGGGAAGGACCCTACAGCAGGCAGGACCTGGAAGCAATCCAGATGTCCATTGACAGATGAATGGATAAAGAGGTTGTGGTACTCAGACATAAAATGGCATGCATTTGAGTCAGTTCTAGTGAGATGGAGCCTACTATACAGAGTGAAATAAGTCCAAAAAAGGAAAGAAACCTAGTATCCTATATTAACACATACACATGGAATCTAGAAAAGAATTGTACAGATGAATGTATTTGCAGGGCAGGAATAGAGATGCAGATGTAGAGAATGGTCTTGTGGACAGGGCAGGGGAAGGAGAGGGTGGATGAGCCGAGAGTTTAGCACTGACATATATACACTACTGTGTGTAAAAGACCACTAGTGGCTGCTGTGTAACAAAGAGAGCTCAGCCCAGTGCTCTGTGATGACCTGAATGGGTAGGATGGGGTGGGGTAGGAGGGAGACTCCAGACGAAGGGGATATATGTTTACTTATGGCTGATTTACACTGTTGTACCACCAAAACCATTGCGGCGGCATCAAGCAGTTATCCTCCAATTAAAAAATATTAAAAAAAAGGTCTCAAGGAAGTAGTCCATGGATAAGCCATAGTGTGTGATAACATCCAGTTGACCTGGGATCCATCTTTGCCTATAAACACCCTAATCTTTGTAGGATAGATGGGAACAGGAGCCCACTGACTTCAGCTGACTGTATCTACCAAATAATTCTGTTTAAAAAGATTTGTAACCTTTACCTATTTCATTTCCTCATCTCTCTCACAATCATATCACATATTTATCAAGGGCTTTTCTCCTCTGCAGATAACCCATAATCCATAACCCATAATCCAATCTGGAGGAAAGCCACTGACAATGAGTCCTGGTCCCTGGGGAAGGCAACAGACAATTTAAGGAAACACTTCAAAATGGAGAAGCAGCAGATAGATCTTCCTCTGCTAATGAAGCCAGAATGGCAAAAAGGTTTAAGACCATCTGTCAAAGCAATTTTGCAGGAGAGATGAGTGCACGTCCTTCTGCCACCCATGGCTTTTTAATTTAATTTGTTTCTTCCCATACTGAGAACTGCCTGAGGCCTTCAAGAGGGAAGGACCCTACAGCAGGCAGGACCTGGAAGCAATCCAGATGTCCATTGACAGATGAATGGATAAAGAGGTTGTGGTACTCAGACATAAAATGGCATGCATTTGAGTCAGTTCTAGTGAGATGGAGCCTACTATACAGAGTGAAATAAGTCCAAAAAAGGAAAGAAACCTAGTATCCTATATTAACACATACACATGGAATCTAGAAAAGAATTGTACAGATGAATGTATTTGCAGGGCAGGAATAGAGATGCAGATGTAGAGAATGGTCTTGTGGACAGGGCAGGGGAAGGAGAGGGTGGATGAGCCGAGAGTTTAGCACTGACATATATACACTACTGTGTGTAAAAGACCACTAGTGGCTGCTGTGTAACAAAGAGAGCTCAGCCCAGTGCTCTGTGATGACCTGAATGGGTAGGATGGGGTGGGGTAGGAGGGAGACTCCAGACGAAGGCGATATATGTTTACTTATGGCTGATTTACACTGTTGTACCACCAAAACCATTGCGGCGGCATCAAGCAGTTATCCTCCAATTAAAAAATATTAAAAAAAAGGTCTCAAGGAAGTAGTCCATGGATAAGCCATAGTGTGTGATAACATCCAGTTGACCTGGGATCCATCTTTGCCTATAAACACCCTAATCTTTGTAGGATAGATGGGAACAGGAGCCCACTGACTTCAGCTGACTGTATCTACCAAATAATTCTGTTTAAAAAGATTTGTAACCTTTACCTATTTCATTTCCTCATCTCTCTCACAATCATATCACATATTTATCAAGGGCTTTTCTCCTCTGCAGATAACCCATAATCCATAACCCATAATCCAATCTGGAGGAAAGCCACTGACAATGAGTCCTGGTCCCTGGGGAAGGCAACAGACAATTTAAGGAAACACTTCAAAATGGAGAAGCAGCAGATAGATCTTCCTCTGCTAATGAAGCCAGAATGGAAAACTGTAAGTAGTTATGTACTTAATGACACCAATCAGTGGTCCAAGAGCAAGGACTAATAAAATTTAGAAATATATTTAAATTCAGAATAAAATCAAATTCATTTCTGAGAAGCAAGCTTGAAGAGAAACTTCCTTGAATTGAAAGATTATGTTCACTTTACTTTGGCTTCCCACTGGGATTAGAAGCAGAGTATCTGGAGGAAATAATATTTTTCAAAAATTTTCTTTTTCCTTTTTACTCTTGCATAGAAAATTCTATATAATTTGACCTTAAAGTACTCAAATATCATAAAAGTAATTTTATTTTTCTTGCCTTGATTGAAAGGGGATATTCTTAGCTACAAAATTTGATATGCTTAATGGGTTTTAATATATGTTAAATAAGACTTCATTTCAAGTAATCTTGCTGAATTGAAATCTGTCGAACAGACACCTACTGTTGGAGATAAAATTACCCAATTCTGCCACCAATAAGCATAAAATCTTGAAATGAAATCACTTTTCTTTTTAACTTTTTACTTATAGAAAGTTACTGACATATTCAGAGATAGACAGGATCATATAATAAGCCCCCATTTATCCATCACTGTGTTCATTCCTCTTCAAAATTTTGTCAATCATCTTGTCCCACCTAAACTCTGTCTTGCCCTAGTATTTTAAAGTAAATCCTTGACATCAAGGCATTTTACCTGCAAACAGATTAGTATTTCTTTCTAATAGATATTTTTAAAAAATATATTTCACAATATCATAATCACACGTGGTAAAGTATTAAGAATCACTTATTAATATTACTTAATACTCATTTGATATCCAGAAGTTGGTAAAAACCAGGTTTCATTGTGATGTAGTTGGGATGTCTCTGGTATGGTTAAGATGAGGAATTATTAATACGACCAAGCTTAGCTAGACCCTGCATTGCTTGATTGAGAAGCTTATTTAGTTACTTCTGTCTGGGAGAGAAGATAGCTTTCTGACTGTTTCTGGAATGCCTGCTGATCTATCACTTTAGGCTCTTGTTTTCTGAATTAATGTTCCTAAGTTCTAATTAACCAGGGATCGGATGTTCTAGTTTCTGATGTATGCTACTGTATGTGCACTTATTCTAGACAGCTTCCTAGGTTCTAGCATTCCAGTTAACCTTTGATCCCCTTTTCTGTGAAGACAAAATGATCAAATGTAAGTCTCTGGCATTAGCTTAGGTTAAACAAACTTTGGTGTCTCCTTTTACTACCTATGTGACTTTGGGAAATGTTTTTAGCCTCTCTATGTCTCAGTCCCTTCAACTGCAAAATGAAGAGAGTAAGACTGCTTATCTCAATGAGTTGTTTGAGAATAAGAAATAACCTGTTGCTAAGAGCCTGGTATACCATAAGCACTCAATACATGTTGACCATTATGGCCTTCCTTGCTTCCAGCCTTTGCTTTGAGTTTGATAATCTTCAGATTCCATTCACTTATCTTTGTCTTCTTTAGTATGTCTCAACAGACACTTGTTTTTCCTCTATTTCTCAAAAAACTCTTCGAGATAAGTAGTTTAATTATATGCATTTTACAGTAAGTTTGCAGAATTCCTGATCCCTTGTTATAGCCAGAGAGTTTCTATTATGGCTGGAACAACCATTTTCTGTACATTCATACATCAAACCTAATTTCAAGCAGAATAAATATTTAGCATGCAAGCCTCTGAGAATGAAAGAGAATGATTGTTGGTGTTGCCATGATAAAATATTTTGAATTATAATAAAGTCAGGAAATCTAGCCAGAAGATGCAAACTTTCACACGTGGTAAAGTATAAGAATCACTTATTTTAATATTTTAAAAACCTATAATCACACGTGGTAAAGTATTAAGAATCACTTATTAATATTACTTAATACTCATTTGATATCCAGAAGTTGGTAAAAACCAGGTTTCATTGTGATGTAGTTGGGATGTCTCTGGTATGGTTAAGATGAGGAATTATTAATACGACCAAGCTTAGCTAGACCCTGCATTGCTTGATTGAGAAGCTTATTTAGTTACTTCTGTCTGGGAGAGAAGATAGCTTTCTGACTGTTTCTGGAATGCCTGCTGATCTATCACTTTAGGCTCTTGTTTTCTGAATTAATGTTCCTAAGTTCTAATTAACCAGGGATCGGATGTTCTAGTTTCTGATGTATGCTACTGTATGTGCACTTATTCTAGACAGCTTCCTAGGTTCTAGCATTCCAGTTAACCTTTGATCCCCTTTTCTGTGAAGACAAAATGATCAAATGTAAGTCTCTGGCATTAGCTTAGGTTAAACAAACTTTGGTGTCTCCTTTTACTACCTATGTGACTTTGGGAAATGTTTTTAGCCTCTCTATGTCTCAGTCCCTTCAACTGCAAAATGAAGAGAGTAAGACTGCTTATCTCAATGAGTTGTTTGAGAATAAGAAATAACCTGTTGCTAAGAGCCTGGTATACCATAAGCACTCAATACATGTTGACCATTATGGCCTTCCTTGCTTCCAGCCTTTGCTTTGAGTTTGATAATCTTCAGATTCCATTCACTTATCTTTGTCTTCTTTAGTATGTCTCAACAGACACTTGTTTTTCCTCTATTTCTCAAAAAACTCTTCGAGATAAGTAGTTTAATTATATGCATTTTACAGTAAGTTTGCAGAATTCCTGATCCCTTGTTATAGCCAGAGAGTTTCTATTATGGCTGGAACAACCATTTTCTGTACATTCATACATCAAACCTAATTTCAAGCAGAATAAATATTTAGCATGCAAGCCTCTGAGAATGAAAGAGAATGATTGTTGGTGTTGCCATGATAAAATATTTTGAATTATAATAAAGTCAGGAAATCTAGCCAGAAGATGCAAACTTTGTTAATCATATGTATTGGAATCTGTATTTTCTCTGAAATTTTTAGGTACAGAGATTATCCAATTTATTTTTCTTAATGCTGTATATTTTTTGAAATTTAGAGATTAAAGCATTTTTATAATAAATAAGTCATCAGTAGAATGCTATGATTCCATAAGCAAAACACCCTGTTTAATATTTTTAACGAGCAAATCCCATCTCTATTCACTTTCTATTTCTCATTAAAACCACAGTCCCCCAAACTGGTTTCCCATTTCTTGACAGTAAAAGGTTAAGACATCAAAAGTCTTTCTAAGAAGAGAGTAGACATGTAGTAATCAAAAAATTGTGTCAAATGTTTCCCACACATACATGTGTCCAAGAAGAAGGCTCAGGGAAATTTTTTTTTGAATGAAAATTAAACATCAAAATTTGTAATAGGCAGCAAAAGCAGACCTTAGAGTGAAGTTAACAGCATTGAATACCCCTATTAGAAAGAAAGAAGTATCTAAAATCAGTAGTCTAAACTTCTACCTTAGGATACCAAAGAGAGAAGAGAATTTAAATCTAAAGAAAGGAGGAGAGAGGTAATAAAATTGTAGCATATCTCAGTGAAATTGAAAGACTCAATAGAGAAATGAAACTGATTCTTAGAAAATACTATTAAAAATTATAAACTATTCAAGCTAACCAATAAAAACTAAAGAAGACACAACTGATTCACATCAGAAATGAGACAGGGGTCATAACTGCTGATACCACAGATATTAAAAGATAATAAAAGGAATATTATGAACAACTATGTGCTGCCCACAAATCTGGTAACATAGGTGAACAGGATCAATTCCTTGAAAGATACAAGCAACCAAAATTCATAGAAGTTTATACAAGGAGAAGTATTTCTGAATAGGTTTATGAGTGCTAAGGAGACTGAATCCATAACTAGTGCCCTTCCCTGTAGAAAAGAAGTTACCCAGCCAGATGATCTTCATGTATGCAAGGCTGGTTTGACATTTGAAAATCAAGTGCTGTAAGTCATCACATCAATAGGCAAATATTTTGATTATAATAAAGTCAGGAAATCTAGCCAGAAGATGCAAACTTTGTTAATCATATGTATTGGAATCTGTATTTTCTCTGAAATTTTTAGGTACAGAGATTATCCAATTTATTTTTCTTAATGCTGTATATTTTTTGAAATTTAGAGATTAAAGCATTTTTATAATAAATAAGTCATCAGTAGAATGCTATGATTCCATAAGCAAAACACCCTGTTTAATATTTTTAACGAGCAAATCCCATCTCTATTCACTTTCTATTTCTCATTAAAACCACAGTCCCCCAAACTGGTTTCCCATTTCTTGACAGTAAAAGGTTAAGACATCAAAAGTCTTTCTAAGAAGAGAGTAGACATGTAGTAATCAAAAAATTGTGTCAAATGTTTCCCACACATACATGTGTCCAAGAAGAAGGCTCAGGGAAATTTTTTTTTGAATGAAAATTAAACATCAAAATTTGTAATAGGCAGCAAAAGCAGACCTTAGAGTGAAGTTAACAGCATTGAATACCCCTATTAGAAAGAAAGAAGTATCTAAAATCAGTAGTCTAAACTTCTACCTTAGGATACCAAAGAGAGAAGAGAATTTAAATCTAAAGAAAGGAGGAGAGAGGTAATAAAATTGTAGCATATCTCAGTGAAATTGAAAGACTCAATAGAGAAATGAAACTGATTCTTAGAAAATACTATTAAAAATTATAAACTATTCAAGCTAACCAATAAAAACTAAAGAAGACACAACTGATTCACATCAGAAATGAGACAGGGGTCATAACTGCTGATACCACAGATATTAAAAGATAATAAAAGGAATATTATGAACAACTATGTGCTGCCCACAAATCTGGTAACATAGGTGAACAGGATCAATTCCTTGAAAGATACAAGCAACCAAAATTCATAGAAGTTTATACAAGGAGAAGTATTTCTGAATAGGTTTATGAGTGCTAAGGAGACTGAATCCATAACTAGTGCCCTTCCCTGTAGAAAAGAAGTTACCCAGCCAGATGATCTTCATGTATGCAAGGCTGGTTTGACATTTGAAAATCAAGTGCTGTAAGTCATCACATCAATAGGCAAAGGAAGAAAAATCATGTCATCGCATTAACTGATGCAGAAAAAAACATAGTTGTTATAAAGTGTAATTGTTACATCTTACTCTTGTGATAGATTTTCACTTAAAGTCTATCCTGTCTGACATGAGTATAGCCAACTCTGCTCACTTGTCTACCATTTCCATGGAATATTTGTCTACCCTTTTGATGTTAGCCTCTGTATGAAAAATATTTGTGGATATCAAAAAATTGATTCAACTTTTGTATGGAAATGCAAAAGACTCAGAATAGCCAATGTAATAATGAAGAATAATTTTTTAAAAAGTTGGAGACCAGATATTACCCGTTTTTAAGACTTCCTATAAAGGTACAATAATAAAAATAGCACAGTATTGGTAAAAGAATAGACACAGAGATAAATGAAGTAAAAAGGAGATCCAGAAATAGACCCACACAAATAAAGACAACTTACTTTGGTAACGACAAAGGCAATTCAGTGCAGAGAAGACAGTCTTTTCAACAAATGGGGCTGCAATAATTGGACATCGATTTAAAAACTGAATGCAGCTACAGACCTTAAGGCCTTTCACGAACATTAACTCACAACGGAGTATAAACATAAATGGAAAATCCAAAAATATAAAACTTTTAGAAGATAATTTAGGAGAAAAGCTAGGTGATCTTGCGCCTGGCACTGAGTTTTTAATACAAGGCCAAAAAACACAATCCATGGACAAAAAACCCAAAGGATAAATTCAATTTTCTTAAAAACTCTGCTCTAAAACAGAATTCTTAAGAGCATAAAAAAACAAACCTGTACTGGGAGAAAATATTTTAAAGACATATACCTGATATAAAAAAAATTGTATCCCATATAACATAGGGAGCTCAGTCTTGTGCTCTGGGATGACACAGATGGGCAGGTGGGTGTGTGGGAGGCAGGCTCAAGATGGAAGGGATGTATATATATGTACACACACACATACACGGAGTTAGGACTGACTGATGTTGTGTGGCAGAAACCAACACAACATTGTAAAGCAACTAAAAAGCAAATAAAAAATAATTTGTATGCAAGATATACAAAGAACTCTTCAAACTGAATAAGAAAATAAACAATCCAATTAAAAATTGGACAAAAGATGTGAATAGACATTGCACCAAAGAAGGTATACAGAATTCTAATAAATATATGAAAAGATATTCGACATTATTTATCAGCAGAGAATTGTAAATTCCAACAATGAGATACCACTACATATCTATTAGAATGGCTAAAATTTAATAAAAGAGAAAACCCGACAATACCAACTGCTTGTGAGCATGTAGAGCAACAGAAACCCTTATGCATTTATGGGAATGTAAATAGTATGCTTAGGAAGATGGTTTGGTGGTTTCTAACAAAGTTTCCATGTGGTCCACCAGTTGTACTCCTAGGTATATTCCCAATTGAGTTAGGAACTTAATTCATGTTAAAAAAACAGCAGCCAAATATTTAGGCCACTTTATTCATAACTGTGAAATAGAGGAAGTGATTATGATATTCTGGAATAGGAGAATGAATAAACTGTGGTATATTCACACAATGGAATAGGATTCAGTGATAAATAGAAATGAGCTATCAAGTCATGGAAAGACATGAAAGAACATTAAATGAATATCAACAATGAACTGAGCCAGTCTTAGGTGCTAAATACTATGTTACTGCAATTATATTACATTATGTAAAAGGAAAACCGTAAGACACCCAAAAGTATAACTATTGCCAAGGGTTTGGGAAGGGAGGAGGAATGAATATATAAAACACAATGGATTATTAGGGGAGTGAAACTATTTTGTATAATCCTATATTGGTAGATGTATTTCTTTACACATTTGTCAAAAATCATAGAGATGATCATATGGTTTTTGTTCTTTGGTTTGTTGATGTGGTAGATCATACTGATTGATTTGCAAGTATTGAAGAATCCTTGCATCCCTGGGATAAATCTCAACTGATCATGGTGTATGGTTCTTTTAATGTGTGTTAGATTCTGTTTGACAGTATTTTGTTGAAGTTTTTATGTCTATATTCATCAGTGATATCAGCCAGTCATTTTCTTTTTGTGTGGTATCTTTGTCTGTTTTCACTATCAGGGTGATGGTGGCTTCATAGAATGAATTTGGTAGTGTTCCTTCCTCTGCAATTTTGGGGAACAGTTTTAGAAGGATAGGTGTTAACTCTTCTCTAAATGTTTGACAGAACTAGGCTGTGAAGCCATCCAGTGCTGAACTTCTGTTTGTTGGGAGTTTTTAAATCAGTTTCAATTTCTTCAGTTCAGAAGACATACAAATGGCCAAGAGGCACATGGAAAGATGTTCAACATAGCTAATTACTAGGGAAATGCCAATCAAAACTATGATGAGCTATCACCTCACACTAGTCAGAATGGCCACTGGCAAATTATCTACAAACAACCACCCCCTGGAGAGGGTGTGAAGAGAAGAGAACCATCCTATACTGTTGGTAGGAATGTAAATTAGTATAACCACTGTGGGGAACAGTATAGAAGTTCCTTAATAAAAAAATAAGAACTAAAAATCGAGCTACCATATGATTCTGCAGTATTACTCCTAGGCATATATCGAGAGAAAAACATGGTCTGAAAGGGTATAAGACATGGAAGCAACCTAGATGTCCATTGATAAGTGAGTGGATAAAGAAGAATATTACATAGATATAATGGGATATTACTCAGTTATTAAAAAGAATGAAATAATGTCATTCACATCAACATGGATAGACCTAGAGAGGTGGGGAAGGATAGTTAGGGAGTTTGGGATTGACTGGTACATACAGCTGTATTTAAAACAGATAACCAACTAGGACCTCCTGTATAGCACAGGGAACTCCGCTCAATAGTAACAACCTAAATGGGAAAGGAATTTGAAAAAGAATTGGATACATATATTTGTGTGACTGAATCACTTTTCTGTCCACTTGAAACAAATGTAGCATTGTTAATCAGCTATACTCCAACATGAATAAAAAGTTTAAAAAGTATATAAATATATAACACAAAATGAATCTTACTACAAACAAAAGTAATTTAGGACTTTGGAAAGTACAACTTAGAATGAATTTGCAGTATGTTGCATTTCCTACCCTTTTTTTTTTTTCTGCAATTTTGTTGGTTTAGTCTATATTCATCAGTGATATCAGCCAGTCATTTTCGTTTGTGTGGTATCTTTGTCTGTTTTCACTATCAGGGTGATGGTGGCTTCATAGAATGAATTTGGTAGTGTTCCTTCCTCTGCAATTTTGGGGAACAGTTTTAGAAGGATAGGTGTTAACTCTTCTCTAAATGTTTGACAGAACTAGGCTGTGAAGCCATCCAGTGCTGAACTTCTGTTTGTTGGGAGTTTTTAAATCAGTTTCAATTTCTTCAGTTCAGAAGACATACAAATGGCCAAGAGGCACATGGAAAGATGTTCAACATAGCTAATTACTAGGGAAATGCCAATCAAAACTATGATGAGCTATCACCTCACACTAGTCAGAATGGCCACTGGCAAATTATCTACAAACAACCACCCCCTGGAGAGGGTGTGAAGAGAAGAGAACCATCCTATACTGTTGGTAGGAATGTAAATTAGTATAACCACTGTGGGGAACAGTATAGAAGTTCCTTAATAAAAAAATAAGAACTAAAAATCGAGCTACCATATGATTCTGCAGTATTACTCCTAGGCATATATCGAGAGAAAAACATGGTCTGAAAGGGTATAAGACATGGAAGCAACCTAGATGTCCATTGATAAGTGAGTGGATAAAGAAGAATATTACATAGATATAATGGGATATTACTCAGTTATTAAAAAGAATGAAATAATGTCATTCACATCAACATGGATAGACCTAGAGAGGTGGGGAAGGATAGTTAGGGAGTTTGGGATTGACTGGTACATACAGCTGTATTTAAAACAGATAACCAACTAGGACCTCCTGTATAGCACAGGGAACTCCGCTCAATAGTAACAACCTAAATGGGAAAGGAATTTGAAAAAGAATTGGATACATATATTTGTGTGACTGAATCACTTTTCTGTCCACTTGAAACAAATGTAGCATTGTTAATCAGCTATACTCCAACATGAATAAAAAGTTTAAAAAGTATATAAATATATAACACAAAATGAATCTTACTACAAACAAAAGTAATTTAGGACTTTGGAAATACCAGGAAAGAATTGAAACTGTAACAAGAGTATCTAACTTTATGTAAAAAAAAAAAAGAAAACATATGGAACAACCTCACTGAAGGAAGTACTGGTTTGGAAATACATAGAGCCTATAAGGCAAAAGAAATCCCACAGAAGTATGTGCTGTAGTCAGTGAAGTTGTTTACTGTGGGGATATGACTTACTTAGGAGGGTACTGATATAGGAGTATTTCTCAACTGAAGAATTAAGTAATGGATAGCAGATCATGGATGGGCATAGTAAGATTTTATAGGTCAGCAAGGTGATTACCCTTCCCCACCAAAAGTAACAAGGGCTGCTTCGACACATGGCTGATTCTACGTGCAGAAAATATTTAAAGTTGAGCCTGGAGTATCCTGTAGTACCATGATAAAGTAAGGAAGTGCTGATAGGCACACACAGAGACGAATGGGGACATATCAAGGGAGCACAAGAGCCAACTGAAAGAACTTCCAATGGACAAAGCAAGGCAATTTGAGTAAAAACAGTATTATTAGATTATAATCTAAAGTATAAATAGCCAGAAGTTCTTAATGATACAGTATAAGTAAATGATTGAATAAACTAATAAATGAGAATCAACAAATCTGCTCTATGGAATAATGCCAGATAAATTAAGTATTCCATCATAAAGGAGGTGAGGCAAAACTCGACAATCTAATAAATGAGAATCAATAAATCTCCACTATAGAATAATTCCAAATAAATTAAGTATTTCTCCATAAAGGAGGGGAAGCAAACTCTACAGACTTAAAGAGTATGTACAGTGACTTTTGTTCCAATGAGTAAAGTGTGGAAATCAGGGAGGGAAAAGTAACTTTACAGTAAGGAAACCTGATAAACACTCCTTCAGCCAGATGATCACGGTCCATATCAACAGTCATAAATTGAATTGTGTTGACAGTCTGCATCCTTGATATGATATGATTAAAATGGTACTTTGCCTCTATGTTCTACTTTGCTAAAATATATAACACCAGTTAACCATGAGAAAATATCAATCAAATCTCAGTTTGGGAGTATTTTACAAAAGACCTGGCCAATACTCAATAAAATTCTCAGTCATCAAAAACAAGGGAAGTTCTGAGAAACCATCATCACCACGAAGAGCCTAAGAAGACATGATGATGAAACATACTATGGCATCCTAGAAGGGGTCTATAAATAGTAAAAGGACAATAGGCAAAAACTATGGAAATCTCTCTATATGGACTTTACTTAAAAATGATGTACTGATGTTTCAGTTAAATATACCATATTAAGTTAAAATTAATGTATTAAAGATATTCAGAAGGTAAACTGTATTTTTGCTGGTAATAGGCAATTTTACCATTAACTATTTTCTAAAAATATAAAGATTCTAAAAAATAATCTATTCATAAGGAAATCTATTGAAAAACTTCCTTGCTTTTAACTAATAGATGAAAATTCCACATAGTTTCTGTGTTAACATAGAAATCAGAAATTGTGTAGGCATTTTTAAATTTGTACCATGAAAAGCCCCGGGGATTCTAAAAAAAGTTGAGCCTGGAGTATCCTGTAGTACCATGATAAAGTAAGGAAGTGCTGATAGGCACACACAGAGACGAATGGGGACATATCAAGGGAGCACAAGAGCCAACTGAAAGAACTTCCAATGGACAAAGCAAGGCAATTTGAGTAAAAACAGTATTATTAGATTATAATCTAAAGTATAAATAGCCAGAAGTTCTTAATGATACAGTATAAGTAAATGATTGAATAAACTAATAAATGAGAATCAACAAATCTGCTCTATGGAATAATGCCAGATAAATTAAGTATTCCATCATAAAGGAGGTGAGGCAAAACTCGACAATCTAATAAATGAGAATCAATAAATCTCCACTATAGAATAATTCCAAATAAATTAAGTATTTCTCCATAAAGGAGGGGAAGCAAACTCTACAGACTTAAAGAGTATGTACAGTGACTTTTGTTCCAATGAGTAAAGTGTGGAAATCAGGGAGGGAAAAGTAACTTTACAGTAAGGAAACCTGATAAACACTCCTTCAGCCAGATGATCACGGTCCATATCAACAGTCATAAATTGAATTGTGTTGACAGTCTGCATCCTTGATATGATATGATTAAAATGGTACTTTGCCTCTATGTTCTACTTTGCTAAAATATATAACACCAGTTAACCATGAGAAAAATATCAATCAAATCTCAGTTTGGGAGTATTTTACAAAAGACCTGGCCAATACTCAATAAAATTCTCAGTCATCAAAAACAAGGGAAGTTCTGAGAAACCATCATCACCACGAAGAGCCTAAGAAGACATGATGATGAAACATACTATGGCATCCTAGAAGGGGTCTATAAATAGTAAAAGGACAATAGGCAAAAACTATGGAAATCTCTCTATATGGACTTTACTTAAAAATGATGTACTGATGTTTCAGTTAAATATACCATATTAAGTTAAAATTAATGTATTAAAGATATTCAGAAGGTAAACTGTATTTTTGCTGGTAATAGGCAATTTTACCATTAACTATTTTTTTAAAAATATAAAGATTCTAAAAAATAATCTATTCATAAGGAAATCTATTGAAAAACTTCCTTGCTTTTAACTAATAGATGAAAATTCCACATAGTTTCTGTGTTAACATAGAAATCAGAAATTGTGTAGGCTTGGTTATGGATTTGTTTTATTACTTTGTGATTGATGATATGTGTCACTAATGCTGAACAGAATTTTATCACATGAAAGGAGTAACAAGAATATGCTTCCAGCAAAGAATGTATTCTTGACAGAAATTGATAAGGGTTACAGTTCTGGGGCATCTAATGATTTAAATCATTTACAACACATGTTTTAGTAGAATTTGGCAGAGTGTTAATTTAAATATAGTCATTTCATAATGTATTCCATTCTAAAAGAATAACAGAGGGACGTTTGTCACTTTGCCTCAGAATGGATTCCTGGACAGATATGACCATATTGCCACTCAGCAGTTGCTAAGCAATTTCAATGTCCTTTTCTCATTTTTAACTCAGTGAAATCAGAATTTCATCCCTCGCACCATGGTAAACTCATGTGCTCATTACAAATAAAAACAGAAAAATAAATGGCTACATGTGTAGTTAATGCCACAGAATGAGAGATTTTTAGAGATCATCTATCCCTGAACTTATGAGCAATACTTTGGCCACCTGATGAGAAGATATGACTCACTGGAAAAGACCCCAATGCTGGAAGAAAAAAATAGGAGACAGAAGGAGAAAGGGACAACAGAGGATGAGATGGCTGGATGGCATCACTGACTCATGGACATAAGTTTGAGCAAACTCAAGGAGATGGTGAAGGAGGGGAAACCTGGTGTGCTGTAGTCCATGGGATTGCAAAGAGTCAGACACGCAAACTCCCCGGAGAGCCTAAGAAGACATGATGATGAAACATACTATGGCATCCTAGAAGGGGTCTATAAATAGTAAAAGGACAATAGGCAAAAACTATGGAAATCTCTCTATATGGACTTTACTTAAAAATGATGTACTGATGTTTCAGTTAAATATACCATATTAAGTTAAAATTAATGTATTAAAGATATTCAGAAGGTAAACTGTATTTTTGCTGGTAATAGGCAATTTTACCATTAACTATTTTTCTAAAAATATAAAGATTCTAAAAAATAATCTATTCATAAGGAAATCTATTGAAAAACTTCCTTGCTTTTAACTAATAGATGAAAATTCCACATAGTTTCTGTGTTAACATAGAAATCAGAAATTGTGTAGGCTTGGTTATGGATTTGTTTTATTACTTTGTGATTGATGATATGTGTCACTAATGCTGAACAGAATTTTATCACATGAAAGGAGTAACAAGAATATGCTTCCAGCAAAGAATGTATTCTTGACAGAAATTGATAAGGGTTACAGTTCTGGGGCATCTAATGATTTAAATCATTTACAACACATGTTTTAGTAGAATTTGGCAGAGTGTTAATTTAAATATAGTCATTTCATAATGTATTCCATTCTAAAAAGAATAACAGAGGGACGTTTGTCACTTTGCCTCAGAATGGATTCCTGGACAGATATGACCATATTGCCACTCAGCAGTTGCTAAGCAATTTCAATGTCCTTTTCTCATTTTTAACTCAGTGAAATCAGAATTTCATCCCTCGCACCATGGTAAACTCATGTGCTCATTACAAATAAAAACAGAAAAATAAATGGCTACATGTGTAGTTAATGCCACAGAATGAGAGATTTTTAGAGATCATCTATCCCTGAACTTATGAGCAATACTTTGGCCACCTGATGAGAAGATATGACTCACTGGAAAAGACCCCAATGCTGGAAGAAAAAAATAGGAGACAGAAGGAGAAAGGGACAACAGAGGATGAGATGGCTGGATGGCATCACTGACTCATGGACATAAGTTTGAGCAAACTCAAGGAGATGGTGAAGGAGGGGAAACCTGGTGTGCTGTAGTCCATGGGATTGCAAAGAGTCAGACACGACTGAATGACTGAAGTGAACCGAGCCCTCAGTCGTTCAGTATGGTAGCCATGACCCCTATGACATGTCACATGTCTGAATTAACATGTGCTGAGAGTGTAAAATACACTCATGATTTTGGAGATTTAGTAACAAAAAATACAAAGCAAAATAAGTTGATAATTTTTACACTGGTTACATGTTGAAATGGTAATATTTTAGGTCTATTAAATTAAATCTAATATTAAAAAATTTTCTTTCACTTTGATAATGTTACCATTAGAAAATTTAGAATTATACATGTGATTCCATTGGACAGCTTGCTTGTTTTTTGTATAAGGGAAGAGACTATTGCCCACAGAACTCATATATGATCAATTAAAGGTCCTGTTCTTAGTCAAACTGGGTATTTTAAATAGTGATGTTTTGCTGTTAAAATGGAGAAAGGAGTTGTTTCAAGTTATGTGTTGTTTAGGATATTTTCACTTAGCTTTCATGAAGTTTAAATATATTTCCTATAAGACATTCACTGTTCTCTTCTGAGGCCGATCTTTCCTGCTGCTCTTCTGGGTTAAATAAAGTCAGCCATCATTTCTTGAAGGCTCTATCTAGACCAGGGCTGTGTTTTGTATAATACATAGCTTGCAGAATTTATGGAGTTTAATTCACAACAAAACCCTTGGTGGGTAAAAAATCTGATGCTCAGAGAGCCATTGAAGGAACCATACTAGTCAGAAATTATTAGACAGGATATTCAAATTGGGGTGTTCAGTCTCAAGTTGTGTTCCAACCACTGTTTTGAACTGTGTCTTGGATACAAGGAGACATGTCTAAGTTTCTGGAGCTGAAAAGAGGAGTCCTGAAGGGATACTTTAGCCTTTACTTGGGAGTTGAAGACAAGTGGAGCTACTTGGATTAGACATTGAGGAGAAAGGGACAAAACCCAATGCTGGAAGAAAAATAGGAGACAGAAGGAGAAAGGGACAACAGAGGATGAGATGGCTGGATGGCATCACTGACTCATGGACATAAGTTTGAGCAAACTCAAGGAGATGGTGAAGGAGGGGAAACCTGGTGTGCTGTAGTCCATGGGATTGCAAAGAGTCAGACACGACTGAATGACTGAAGTGAACCGAGCCCTCAGTCGTTCAGTATGGTAGCCATGACCCCTATGACATGTCACATGTCTGAATTAACATGTGCTGAGAGTGTAAAATACACTCATGATTTTGGAGATTTAGTAACAAAAAATACAAAGCAAAATAAGTTGATAATTTTTACACTGGTTACATGTTGAAATGGTAATATTTTAGGTCTATTAAATTAAATCTAATATTAAAAAATTTTCTTTCACTTTGATAATGTTACCATTAGAAAATTTAGAATTATACATGTGATTCCATTGGACAGCTTGCTTGTTTTTTGTATAAGGGAAGAGACTATTGCCCACAGAACTCATATATGATCAATTAAAGGTCCTGTTCTTAGTCAAACTGGGTATTTTAAATAGTGATGTTTTGCTGTTAAAATGGAGAAAGGAGTTGTTTCAAGTTATGTGTTGTTTAGGATATTTTCACTTAGCTTTCATGAAGTTTAAATATATTTCCTATAAGACATTCACTGTTCTCTTCTGAGGCCGATCTTTCCTGCTGCTCTTCTGGGTTAAATAAAGTCAGCCATCATTTCTTGAAGGCTCTATCTAGACCAGGGCTGTGTTTTGTATAATACATAGCTTGCAGAATTTATGGAGTTTAATTCACAACAAAACCCTTGGTGGGTAAAAAATCTGATGCTCAGAGAGCCATTGAAGGAACCATACTAGTCAGAAATTATTAGACAGGATATTCAAATTGGGGTGTTCAGTCTCAAGTTGTGTTCCAACCACTGTTTTGAACTGTGTCTTGGATACAAGGAGACATGTCTAAGTTTCTGGAGC
This sequence comes from Tragulus kanchil, assembly GCA_022376925.1. Lineage (NCBI taxonomy): Eukaryota > Metazoa > Chordata > Mammalia > Artiodactyla > Tragulidae > Tragulus > Tragulus kanchil. The sequence goes on from JAIOJX010000006.1 coordinate 93,323,916, forward strand.
TGAAAAGAGGAGTCCTGAAGGGATACTTTAGCCTTTCACAGCTACTTGGGAGTTGAAGACAAGTGGAGATCCCTTCCACTCTTCATCTGACTGAATCTAGCCGCAGTAACATCTGCTCCGAATAAAACAAGTGTACCACATTTTGTTCTCTGGTGTCTGAAATTTTTCTGAGCACGCTTGGGAGAAAGGTTTGCACAGCCCCAGAGGCTGAGAAAACAGGAGAACACTGTTTTGAGTTGGACTGGTGTTCAATTCTCCTGCTACTTAGAAAACTCCCAATTATCTGAAGGTTTAAATAATAGCATTTTGTTCTGCGTCCTTTCAGAAGAAAGAGGAAATGACATCAGAGCTTTCTAATTTCAGAATTGAAGAGATTAATACCCTCACATACCCACATACTTGCCCACCCGCACAAACAGCTCTAAAAAAGTTTCCTCGCCCTTAAAACTGCTCGTCCTCCTAACTTCTGTATGATTACAGTTAAAAACTTAATTTGGTTCTTAGTCACCAAAAAGCAAAAGTCACAGCTTCACCTCAACCTTCTTCCCTGCGCAGGCCAAGGCTGTCCATGAATACCACCTCCATGATGTCTCCTGCAGCCTCTCCCCCTCCTTGGGCATCAGGACTGCCCCAGTCATGGCCCTCCTTGCCTCCTTCTAGACTGGTGCTGCTAGTGCTTCTGCCTCTTGCACTCCATTTCTAGTCACACTGGGATCTTCATTTCCTAGAGAATGAACTGCAACTTCCTATGCCTAGAATGTTCTCCCTACCCCTTCTTTCTCTAACAAAGTCTGATCCACTTTCCAGGTTTCCGTTTTTCTGCAGAATCCTTTCTGCAGAAATAAGGGACATTAGGAAAGTCTTATTTGAATAGGTGCTTATGGCATCCTGTGTGTTTTCTTTGTAGCACCTACAATAATGAATTATGAAGTTATGTTTTAGTACTCGCCTTCCCTGCTAGAATGTTCGTAAATATCATGCTAGGCTGCTTCTCCACTAGAGTATGCTGCTTTTTCTAATAAAGGGCTTCCTCTATTACCTCTAATCTTTGAAAATTTCCACAACATTAGTAAAAGTACTAAGTGTCTTTACATTTTAAACTATCACTATATATGGCTGTTAGCATGGTTTAGACTAGTTGTGACATTAGACTCCTTTTAGCCTATCTTGATAGCGTTGACCAAACTACTTGCCAGTCATATAATACTGGGAAGGTGTCTTAACTTCTTTGTGGATCAGTTTGCTTATCTGGAACATGGAGTCAATAAGAGCACTGAATGTACTTTAGAGCGAATTCAGGTAATGTATTTGAGGGTACATATACAGTGTCCATGAATGTTATCTAATATCCAATATGTTTGACTTTTTGGAGTATCTCTATATTAGGAGGTATATATAGAAAAATCTCAGGTAAGTTCTTAGAGACACAGAGAAAATATGGCAACCTCTCAAAAATAAACTGCCATTCTTCCTGGGAGCAAATCTCAAGAGTGAGACACATGTGCATCATTCTTTGAGCTCTTCACACATCTCATTTCTGTAGTCATTAAAACATGGAGGGTTTTTTTTTTTTTTTTTTCATTAGGAAATCTTAAAACTTCTTGAAAATCACTTTAGGCTGATCCTATTTTTTCTGAGAAGTTGTACATATGGCATGAAGAGCTGGAAAAACAAATCAATGGGACAGTAGAGAAACAATCAAGCTATTGTGTTCTGTATTTTCTTTTGATGTAACCTTTTGTGCAAGGCTTATTTTGAAGAGTATGTAGGGAGAGGGGTGACTAAGAAAGTAAGTATGAGGGAAAGAGAAGATTCGACAATTTTCCAATCTGTCTCTCTGATTATCAGCACTCTTTCCGTCTGACTCCAAAGAATTCTCAAATAGGTTCTGAGAATTGGCAGCAGAGAACTGCAAACACTATGTAAATGGAGATGAACCTCAGAAGATATCTTTGAGTATTTACTATATAGGGAGGACTTTCCAGGTGGTGCAGTGGTAAAGAATCCCCCTGACAATGCCGAGACACAGAGATGCAGGTTCAATCCCTGGGCTGGGAAGGTCTGGAGAAACGAATGGCAACCCACTCCAGTATTCTTATCTGAGAAATCCCATGGACAGAGGAATCTGGTGGGGGCTGCAGTCCACAGGGTCACAAAGCACTGGACATAACCTGAGCACCCAGCACTGTGCAGGCACACAGTTCACTTGTTCATAGGTACACACAGAACTCACACCACACTATCCATACTTTTACATATATATAACTTTGAATATGCAGTTAAGTGAAGCAAAGGTATACAGCCCTTGGAATTTCCAAGCAGATTGGATTTTCCTGGCCGTGATTCCAGCCATTGTAGCTACATTGATTCTCACAGATGGTCTCCTGGTTGCTTCCAACCAGGCCTGTTTGTTAGGTGAAGACTCAGCTTGTTCTGCTGCCCAGTGACTTTCAGAAGGGTCCACGGATTCCTGCTAAGTGTGAACATGGAAAAGAGCCTTCAAAGTGCTGAGCATATCACTACTCAGGCATGGCATTCTGCCCCACAGGGGAACCAGTGTCCTGGATCTAATTGCCTCTTAGCACAGTGACACCTGTTGAAACTGACAGGCCAACAGAGCTCAGATGCCATGCTGTGCAGAGGAATTAGGGATACTCCGAGCTGCCAAGGCCATTGCTACAAGACAGCAGGAGCCGGAGAATCACATCGACACAGTACTGGATTTACACACGTCATTTCTAAGCCTTCTTCATAGGCTATCTCTCTTGGATAAAAATTTTGCCTTTATGCATTGACAAAATAATATGACCCATAAAATTAATATTTTATTTTAATTTTTACATATTTTCTCCTTATATCACATGCTATTTATGAAATACAGTACTAGGCCTAATTTTCCCCCCAAACTAAGAAGAAATTGATTTTTTAAAATAAGAAAGCATCAATAATACTTGCAGTGCCTGCATGCTCCATTGTATCTGACTTTTCGTGACACAGTGGCCTGTAGCCTACCAGGCTCCTCTGTCCACAGGATTCTCTAGTAAGAAGACTGGAATGGGTTGCCATTTCCTCCTCCAGAGGATCTTCCTGACCCAGGGATCGAACCCACATCCACTGAGTCTCTTGCAGTGGCAGGCAGATTCTTTACCACTGGAGCCAAACTGGTGCGGGAACAATGCAGCCCACAGGGTCCAGTATTCTTATCTGAGAAATCCCATGGACAGAGGAATCTGGTGGGGGCTGCAGTCCACAGGGTCACAAAGCACTGGACATAACCTGAGCACCCAGCACTGTGCAGGCACACAGTTCACTTGTTCATAGGTACACACAGAACTCACACCACACTATCCATACTTTTACATATATATAACTTTGAATATGCAGTTAAGTGAAGCAAAGGTATACAGCCCTTGGAATTTCCAAGCAGATTGGATTTTCCTGGCCGTGATTCCAGCCATTGTAGCTACATTGATTCTCACAGATGGTCTCCTGGTTGCTTCCAACCAGGCCTGTTTGTTAGGTGAAGACTCAGCTTGTTCTGCTGCCCAGTGACTTTCAGAAGGGTCCACGGATTCCTGCTAAGTGTGAACATGGAAAAGAGCCTTCAAAGTGCTGAGCATATCACTACTCAGGCATGGCATTCTGCCCCACAGGGGAACCAGTGTCCTGGATCTAATTGCCTCTTAGCACAGTGACACCTGTTGAAACTGACAGGCCAACAGAGCTCAGATGCCATGCTGTGCAGAGGAATTAGGGATACTCCGAGCTGCCAAGGCCATTGCTACAAGACAGCAGGAGCCGGAGAATCACATCGACACAGTACTGGATTTACACACGTCATTTCTAAGCCTTCTTCATAGGCTATCTCTCTTGGATAAAAATTTTGCCTTTATGCATTGACAAAATAATATGACCCATAAAATTAATATTTTATTTTAATTTTTACATATTTTCTCCTTATATCACATGCTATTTATGAAATACAGTACTAGGCCTAATTTTCCCCCCAAACTAAGAAGAAATTGATTTTTTAAAATAAGAAAGCATCAATAATACTTGCAGTGCCTGCATGCTCCATTGTATCTGACTTTTCGTGACACAGTGGCCTGTAGCCTACCAGGCTCCTCTGTCCACAGGATTCTCTAGTAAGAAGACTGGAATGGGTTGCCATTTCCTCCTCCAGAGGATCTTCCTGACCCAGGGATCGAACCCACATCCACTGAGTCTCTTGCAGTGGCAGGCAGATTCTTTACCACTGAGCCACCTGGGAAGCCCAGCACTTGCGGTATTAGTGATAGCAGTGGTAGTGGCAGTAATAGCAACATGATGGTCATACTACTTATTTTTTGCCAGACACTTCCCTGTGATTTTAAGTGTATTGACTCATTTAAGACTGTCCTTATCGTACATAAGGCTGTACCTCTCTATGCTGTGGAAAACATTAGGTTTCACTCTAATATGGGGAAAAATGGCCTGTATTACCATAATGCCCAAATAATTAAAATGTCAATGTAAATGATTCAAGACTGAGCAGTTGTGGTTCTGACAGGTTTCCAAGGAAACTTCTGGCAGGACACACTCTGGACCACTCGCTAAGTCTGCCAGGTCAAGTGCTGAGCCCTCCACATACATGCTCGGTTTTTATCTTGGCAAAAATTTATTAGTTAAAAATTAATATTGCTTTCATTTTGCAGACGACAAGTGAGATTGAAAGATTAAGCCATTTGCCTGGGGTCACCATGGTAGCCTGTGACAGAACTCAGACTGAAACTAAAGTCTTCCTGACTCCAAAGGCTGGACACTAAATCACAAGGCTGACTCATACACAGATTATTTTCTAAATGGTATGTTTGTTTCCACACTTTCCACAATAGAGTGAGGGCACCTTTACATATACTTAAGTTACACTTAAGCTATGTGTGCTGTGTGTTAGATTTAATGAAGTTTAACCATCCTTTTATAATACTTTGACGGTATCTTCAAATTAAACTCTATGTGATGGACTTGGTTCAAATGATTTGCTCTTTAGGATCATCCCTGAGTCTTTAGAATGCTGTATACAGTTCAGCATTAAAGGGTCACTTCCTCATTGCCTATATACGTTATAAGTCAGCTTACCCCAGATATTATCTTGTCAATACAAGCTGATTATTTAGAATTCTCTAGGCTCTAGAACATTGCAATAAGAATTAAAAAGGGACTTCAGTGGTGGTCCAGTGGTTGAGAATCTGCCCTGCAAAGCAAGGGACGCAGGCTCGGTCCCTGGGGAAAGTGAGATCGCCCATGTCTTGGAGCTGCAACTGCTGAGCTGGAGAGCTCTGGAGCCCGCAAGGCACAACTAGAGAGTTTGTGCACCCCAGTGAAACATCCCACATAAATGCAACTAAGACCCAATGCAGCCAAGTATGTAAAAAATGTTTTTTATAAAGAAAAAGAAAACAGAATGCAAGTACGTAGGTGCGTCTGAGCAGAAATCAGGGTAAAAGCAAAGACAAAGGGAGGATGAAGCGGGGTAGTAGTTTAAGCCTTGGGTATCCCAGAGCTAGTTCCACTACACAAAACCCAAGACTTTCCATAAGCCTGACTCCTAATTCTGTTTTTCTTTTCTTTCCCCTCTGTGTAAGGAGGACAACTCTACCCATGTCCATCTTGGATGCTAGAACATCTGTATGACTGAGGCAGCAGCTGACATACTATGACGGAATCAAGGGAGCACTTCTGGTCCTTAGTTTTGCATCTGCACTTAGAAAATAACTTCAATTCTCTTACATCTGGGCTAGTGCTTGCAAAGCACCTTGCACGCTGGCACATAGGAAACACTATGTGATTCCTTTTACATTCCATCTTTCATCCTATAAATCTGCTAGCAGTGAATCTTTCTATCACAGAAAAAAAATAATTCCCCATAATCAGCAAAGTGCTGTGCCAGCCTCACGCTACTTTACAGGAGCTTATTTTGATTTTCTTCTCAAGTTCTCATAAAGTTACAAACCAAGGTCCCGCTATGGTTTTCTCCCAGGAATCCATTTGTTACAACACACAATTTTCCTTCTGTATTCTTCCATCTAGGAAATTATATAGCAGTGAGCAGTGTGGAAAGCAACTCCTGGAAATCCAGTAAGCAGATACCGTGTTTGAGCTCTTAGCAATCTCATGCTTTGCTTAGGTGTCAAAAATAAGGCAGTGCCACCCAACCGTATACCAGTCCATTAGATGGGACACTTAGGCACGAAGGGTAAAACTCTGCTCATTCAGAACCCCCGGGGGAGCACGCTTCTAACACTCCAATCTCATGCCCACTTGAGGACTCCACTGAGCCCACTCTTCCTTAGGTGCCAGATTTTGTGCTGAGTGCTTTGAATGTGGCTCACAGTTAATTATGACAGTGGTTTTGTGCGGTAGATATCACCCTCCACTAAGTACAGAGGAGGAAAATCAAGTTCAGAAAGACTGAGGGAATAACCGAAAGTCACAGAACGTGACTGGCTAGGACACAGATTCTCGGACCCCAGAGTTGGTACTTTTTATCACTCTTGTATATCCTCTCCCATTCAGCTGAATCACCACTCTCTTGACATGGGTTTATGTTATTCATCGTATGAGTGAAGATAACAGAAGCATTAGGAAATGAAGATTTTTTTAAAAAATGCTTGCATAAATGCAGAATGTCATTTGTTCTTTTGGAATTATCCAAAATACAAGTCCATAAACCCGATTAGCAGATAAAGGGCTGTCCATCTTTGAGAACGTTAATCTCTGGTCACATGCTGCACATATTTAACTGCTACCTCTATTACATAATCCCTTTTGGCAATTTTATCTTGAAATATTTTTAAACTTTTCTCAAATTCTCTTACATCTGGGCTAGTGCTTGCAAAGCACCTTGCAGCTGGCACATAGGAAACACTATGTGATTCCTTTTACATTCCATCTTTCATCCTATAAATCTGCTAGCAGTGAATCTTTCTATCACAGAAAAAATAATTCCCATAATCAGCAAAGTGCTGTGCCAGCCTCACGCTACTTTACAGGAGCTTATTTTGATTTTCTTCTCAAGTTCTCATAAAGTTACAAACCAAGGTCCCGCTATGGTTTTCTCCCAGGAATCCATTTGTTACAACACACAATTTTCCTTCTGTATTCTTCCATCTAGGAAATTATATAGCAGTGAGCAGTGTGGAAAGCAACTCCTGGAAATCCAGTAAGCAGATACCGTGTTTGAGCTCTTAGCAATCTCATGCTTTGCTTAGGTGTCAAAAATAAGGCAGTGCCACCCAACCGTATACCAGTCCATTAGATGGGACACTTAGGCACGAAGGGTAAAACTCTGCTCATTCAGAACCCCCGGGGGAGCACGCTTCTAACACTCCAATCTCATGCCCACTTGAGGACTCCACTGAGCCCACTCTTCCTTAGGTGCCAGATTTTGTGCTGAGTGCTTTGAATGTGGCTCACAGTTAATTATGACAGTGGTTTTGTGCGGTAGATATCACCCTCCACTAAGTACAGAGGAGGAAAATCAAGTTCAGAAAGACTGAGGGAATAACCGAAAGTCACAGAACGTGACTGGCTAGGACACAGATTCTCGGACCCCAGAGTTGGTACTTTTTATCACTCTTGTATATCCTCTCCCATTCAGCTGAATCACCACTCTCTTGACATGGGTTTATGTTATTCATCGTATGAGTGAAGATAACAGAAGCATTAGGAAATGAAGATTTTTTTAAAAAATGCTTGCATAAATGCAGAATGTCATTTGTTCTTTTGGAATTATCCAAAATACAAGTCCATAAACCCGATTAGCAGATAAAGGGCTGTCCATCTTTGAGAACGTTAATCTCTGGTCACATGCTGCACATATTTAACTGCTACCTCTATTACATAATCCCTTTTGGCAATTTTATCTTGAAATATTTTTATACTATGACACATACTTCACAAGAAAAGACCTGGCCTAAGCTAACAAGTTGAAATCCTTTTCAACAGATCTTCAGATGTAAAATTCTGTATTCACTTTATCATACGAACACACTGTGGCAACGAACACACTGAAAAAGCAGAACATTTTGATTACTAGCATTAAACAGATCTCTTAAAAGATTCCAAATGTATTTTTCAGAGGATTGTCAGTGGAGGTGGAGTGCATGGGATTATCTTTCTGCTTCAACTGAAATGATTCCATGGTAAGCGTTTGGTTACTTAGTAACATTAAAATTGCAATTATGTTCCCTTATAATTAACGACCTTCAAATAAATAGTTTTGTGAACAAATTACATACTTCGCCAGGATTTTATTCTTTCTGTATTGGATAGCTATTTCACTCAACTGCTAAATGTAGAGAGCATGATCTTCTCCTCTAAATGTTTTTCTACATTCTGAAGAACAGTTAGCTTATGCTAAAGCTCAGTGTGGAGATGAACACAGTAAGAGGAAGTGGACAAAAGTTTTTTTTTTTTTTTTTTTTTTAACTGAAAAGGATGGAATGAAGATTTACCCTGTCATATTCCCTGTGACTTCAAAACATCTATAATTTAAGAAAAATAGTTAGGCACTTAAGTGTCTGGGCAATCATGTCGAAGAAGCATATGTGTAATTACATTATGAGAAACAGTTTAGCAAATGACATATAATCCTCATATACATGACAATATGCAGTCAAAGCATTCAGCTGCTTGGCCTAATTAGTCACTTTTACTAATGTTATTTGCAAATAATAAATATGTAGGAAAGGCTTGTTATAACTGATGAAGTGAAGCCTCACTCCATTCTTTTTAATATTTATTTACTTGGCTGCACCAGGTCATAGTTGAGGCATGTAGGATCTAGTTCCCTGAGGACCCTTGCATTGGGAGTTTGGAGTCCTAGCCTCTGGACCACCAGGGAAGTCTCGAAGCTTCATGTTTTTACTGATAATTTTATCATTAAAGACATTAACAAGAAAAGACTAACTGTATTTTTGTCTTTATTTTATTTTCATTTTTTTGACATAGCAACAGTGATGGTAACTGTGAACCATTGGCTGCAGGCAGGGTGAAAGGTAACTACTGAAAAAAAGTTTATTTCATGTTTCCATTGGCAGCACCCTGATGCTCTTCCCAGGTTCAATAATAATGCAGTATCATCTAGTCCTATATTGACATGTTAGATGAGAGGCCCAATCACTTAGTTTGAACACCTGCTATTTCTTTTTTTTTTTAAAGATTTATTTATTTATTTATTTTGGGCGGGGGTCAGGTTGGGAAGGGAGGGGAGCAGGAGGGCCACTTCTATTGGTCTTTCATTTATCCATTTTCATCCATCTTTGTTCTTTGGCTCCTGTGGGCCCCCCGTCGCGGTGGCGTCTGTTGTTGCAGAGCGCCGGCTCTGGGCGCGTGCGCTCCAGAGCTCCGGCTTGGTAATTGAACACATCGGTCCAGCCGCTCCGCGGCACATGGGATTTTCCCAGGCCAGGGATCGAACCGGCGCCCCCTGCACTGCAAGGCGGTGTCCTTACCCACTGGACCACCAGGGGAAGCCCCTGAACACCTGCTATTTCTGAAGCACCAAGAACAAGCACACATTTCCTCATTTCCACCGCTGCCTCCCTGTCTCACTGACATCAAGGACTTGCCATACATTACACCAGGTTTTGAACATACATACAGGAATGTGACTTGCTCTCTCACACCAAGAAGCTCATAGCCTGCAACAGATTATAAACACATGGCCAGATGAAACAGAAGTATGCATAAGACGCACCGGCAGCATGAGGGGGCCACAGTTGGGATATGATCTGAATGATGGGTAGGAGCTTGATGGGTAAATGAAAGTCATCTCAGTCATCACTTCCTCCAGGGGCTCTGCTGACTCGCCTCCCTGCACCACCCAAAATGAACACGAGATGATACCCCTGAGCCCACAGAAGGCTTAATGTATTGCACTTCCATGATTTGTTATAATTAGGTACCACAACAAAATTCTCTCAGGGCTTCCCATGTTATTAAAAGTAAAACCCAAAGTGGGCATAAGTCTTTCATCTTTCAGGCCACTAGCTTTAGGTTTGTGTATTTCCCTCTTTCCACTCTCTCACCATTCATGCCATGTTGGCCATCCTGGGTTTCCTGCTGCTCCTGTCACATATGGAGGATCTCTACCTCTGGGCCCCTGTTCTTGTGCCCTGAGTCTGGACAGCTCTTCCCACAGTATCAGCACGAATCCCACTCATCCTTGAAGTCACCCTCTCAGTAAAGTCATTCCTGACTGCCTTATTAAAAATACCACCTTCACATGCAGGCTCCAAACGTCCTCTTTATGATTTATTTTATTTGTATCACATCGTTGGATGTTTTGTATTTATCAACTATCTCCCCTTCCAACTGTTACTTGGGGCAGTGAAAAGGACTTCACGGAAGAGCAGATCAAATTTTTATCCAATAATTCCATTTACCATAAGTTAAAATGTAAGCTCCATGAAGTCAAGGACTTTCTTTTGCTCATTTCTGGAACTCCATGGGCTGTGAAGGCACACTCTACAAATGTTTATAGGATAAACTGAAATGAATATCATGCATTTATTTATTTAAAATACATGTTAAGCCCTTACAGTGTTTCACAGGCCCAGGTCTTCAAACCACATACCTGTGGCATTCTCTAGTCAACAGAAGAGCTATCAGATAAGATTAAAAGTTCATCAGATCCAAAAATCTCTATTCCACTTCTCCCTATAGTAAGTTCTATGCTGTAGTGATGCCAAAGTACTTGTTTTGCTATTTAGTCACTAAGTCATGTCCAACTCTTTGTGACCCCATGGACTGTAGCCCACCAGACTGCTCTGTCTGTGGGACTTCCTGGCAAGAATACTGGAGTGAGTTGCCATTTCCTTCTCCAGGGTATTTTCCTGACTCAAGGACTGAACCAACATTACTTACATCCACTGGCAGGTGGATTCTACCAGTGAGCCCCAGGAAGTATCAAAGTTAAAACTTAAAATTAGCTTTCCATCTCAGTCATCACTTCCTCCAGGGGCTCTGCTGACTCGCCTCCCTGCACCACCCAAAATGAACACGAGATGATACCCCTGAGCCCACAGAAGGCTTAATGTATTGCACTTCCATGATTTGTTATAATTAGGTACCACAACAAAATTCTCTCAGGGCTTCCCATGTTATTAAAAGTAAAACCCAAAGTGGGCATAAGTCTTTCATCTTTCAGGCCACTAGCTTTAGGTTTGTGTATTTCCCTCTTTCCACTCTCTCACCATTCATGCCATGTTGGCCATCCTGGGTTTCCTGCTGCTCCTGTCACATATGGAGGATCTCTACCTCTGGGCCCCTGTTCTTGTGCCCTGAGTCTGGACAGCTCTTCCCACAGTATCAGCACGAATCCCACTCATCCTTGAAGTCACCCTCTCAGTAAAGTCATTCCTGACTGCCTTATTAAAAATACCACCTTCACATGCAGGCTCCAAACGTCCTCTTTATGATTTATTTTATTTGTATCACATCGTTGGATGTTTTGTATTTATCAACTATCTCCCCTTCCAACTGTTACTTGGGGCAGTGAAAAGGACTTCACGGAAGAGCAGATCAAATTTTTATCCAATAATTCCATTTACCATAAGTTAAAATGTAAGCTCCATGAAGTCAAGGACTTTCTTTTGCTCATTTCTGGAACTCCATGGGCTGTGAAGGCACACTCTACAAATGTTTATAGGATAAACTGAAATGAATATCATGCATTTATTTATTTAAAATACATGTTAAGCCCTTACAGTGTTTCACAGGCCCAGGTCTTCAAACCACATACCTGTGGCATTCTCTAGTCAACAGAAGAGCTATCAGATAAGATTAAAAGTTCATCAGATCCAAAAATCTCTATTCCACTTCTCCCTATAGTAAGTTCTATGCTGTAGTGATGCCAAAGTACTTGTTTTGCTATTTAGTCACTAAGTCATGTCCAACTCTTTGTGACCCCATGGACTGTAGCCCACCAGACTGCTCTGTCTGTGGGACTTCCTGGCAAGAATACTGGAGTGAGTTGCCATTTCCTTCTCCAGGGTATTTTCCTGACTCAAGGACTGAACCAACATTACTTACATCCACTGGCAGGTGGATTCTACCAGTGAGCCCCAGGAAGTATCAAAGTACTTACTGCTTTCCAAATACAAATTTTAAAAAAAACTTATGTCGGGTGTTTGCACATACCCTTCCTCTGGCCTACACCATACTTCCTTTCATTGCATTTCTAACCACATCTTATATAGTCTTCAAGGTTTAGTTAGTGCCATATATCAAATAAAGACTGATACTATTAAAACCATTAATGTCTAAAATTAATTTGCAATTATTTATTGACTATTTATTAGGCGCCAGGCAACTTCTATGTTTTTTTCCAGACATTCTGTGTGGGTTTGGCACTGTGTCTTATTTTCCCACCTACCTACCCATTAATTAATTCATCATACATGATCCATATTATTTGCACACATGTAACAGCACACTGTACTGTACTTAACCATTTACGTGACTGTTTACCCCATAAAACTCTAAATTTGCTGACTACCTAGATTCTGTCTTACTCATCTATATTGAATAGCAAATAAAAAACCTACACATGAACTAATTGTATGTATTATTATTCTATGAGAGCCATCATCAATATTTGCTCCACTAAGAACGTCAACTCTATGAGATTTATAACTTCAGAGGAAGCATGAAATTTTCTCTTTGAAAATACAAAAAAAAATCACTGTGAGATAAGATGTAAGTCATTTTGAAAACACAAAAATGGGGTTAAACGTCTATGACATGGAAATAGACCTTTAGGCTAGAATGAAAGGACAGGATGCCTAAGATGAAAGAGAAAGGAAAACCATTAAGTAAAAATGAAGAAAAAAGATAAAGGGAAAGGTCATTTTAGGTAATAGAAGTAATGATCCGGATGTAGGGAATAATCCAATATACTTTGAAACAGTAAAGTTGGAGCATGTAACAGCAAGAGTAAACACAGCAAAAAATGGGTTTAGAGAGGGTGGCAAGGGCCAGACTATGTAGAGCTCTAAATCCAGTAATAGATAATTTGAACTTTGGCAATGGGGGAGCCTCTGGAAATTGGAACAGTAGAATTAAATTTCAGAAAGATCACTCTGGCAGCAATCAAGAAGATAAATTACAAAGGTGGTGAAGGAAATGCAGGAAGACCAAATGCGAAACAGTAGCAATGGCCAGAGGTGATGAAGGTCTGAAAGCAGCGGTGGTACAGAAGCAGAAGAATGAACATACAGGAATGAATTGGATGTTAGGGTTAAGGTTTTTTTCCTTTAAAAAAAGAAAACAAAAACTTTCTACAATGACTCTCATTTGTCAAGATTGAAACTTTTGAAGAAAGTAGGTGGAGCTTTAGATGTTAAAATGATAACTTTGCTTTACTTTAGTTCAGCCTGAGGTCCCCGAGAAAAATGAATTGAAAATTGCAAATGTGGGTGAAGATCTCAGGAGAGAATTTTGGGTTGAAAACACAGATGTGGGAAAACATAGTAAGATGCTTAATAAGAGCCACTTTGTCTTATTTTTTTTTTTTGTATCCTTAACTTAAAAACTGGAACCTTCAACATATGTTAAGCTGCTCACATTAATGTTGAGCTGATACTACGACCTACCTTCAAGTTTTTCTTGATTAGATAGATAACAGATGCAAATCTCCTGTTACAAAGTCGGGGCTCCAAAAATGTATGTACCATGGATAACTTGGTCTGCTCGGTTTTTTCCTATTAACTCAGATTTATGAAACATCAATACATAATAAATGGTCATCATCACAGTATACACTGAATTACATGGGGATATAGTACTAATGAATAAAGGAATCTTAAATTATTTGAGGCATCATTTAATCATTTAAAAGCTTACAGGCTCCCCTAGTGGTCCAGTGGGTAAAGAGTCCACCTTACAATGCAAGGGGCACCAGTTTGATCCCTGGCCTGGGAAGATCCCACGTGCTGCAGAACAGCTGGACCAGTGTCCAATTACGAGCCAGCGCTGAGAGGCCACTGCAATGGGAGACCCACACAGGCCAAGGAATAAAGATGGATGCAAGTAAATAAACTAAAAAAAAAAAAAAACAACAACAATAAAAGAGGCCAAAATTTTAAAAAATGTTTAAAATTAGGAAGACTTCCCTGGTGACCTAGTGGTTAAGAATCTACCTGCCAATGCAGGAGACACAGGTTTGATCCCTAGTCCAGGACGATTTCACATACCCAACTACACCCATATGCCACAACTACTGAGCCCACAAGCCTTAGAGCCTCTGTTCTGCAACTAGAGAAGCCACCACAATGAGAAGCCTATGCATTACCGCAACTAGAGAAAGCCTTCATGTAGCAATGAAGATCCAGCACAGCCCCAAAATATAATAATAATAATAAAAGGAAAACAAAGCTAAAAAAATAAAGCTTACAATTTTGTGGGATGGTCAGAAATGGAATGACGCTAATTCATGTTTATTCCATGGACAGATGTTTGTATTTCTTCACTTAATTCGTCTTTACCTTGTGCTCTATAAACTCATTTGTTTTTCTTTGAAAACTTTTCTTTAGAAACTTTTCATCCACAACTCAATCACTACTTAATTGGTACCCAATATTTAGCCTGTTCCACCTGATATAGTTTGGTTATTTAGAAAAGGTAAGAAATATATGATACATGGTTTTGATTGTAAATTACTGCCATCTAACAGTATTTTCTTGAAAAAGAGTTTAATAATTGGCCTTATAGAGAATAATACCACTCCCTGTAAGAACTAAAAAAAAAAAATCATAGACTTAAGAATATATGCATGCACTTAAAAAAATCCTTAAAAATTATGAACTGTCAATCATGGTATGAAGATAAACATTAGCATGTATTTCTGAATAAAGCCTAGAATCTCTATTTTATTTGAGGCATCATTTAATCATTTAAAAGCTTACAGGCTCCCTAGTGGTCCAGTGGGTAAAGAGTCCACCTTACAATGCAAGGCACCAGTTTGATCCCTGGCCTGGGAAGATCCCACGTGCTGGAACAGCTGGACCCGTGTGTCCAACGAGCCAGCGCTGAGAGGCCACTGCAATGGGAGACCCACACAGGCCAAGGAATAAAGATGGATGCAAGTAAATAAACTAAAAAAAAAAAAACAACAACAATAAAAGAGGCCAAAATTTTAAAAAATGTTTAAAATTAGGAAGACTTCCCTGGTGACCTAGTGGTTAAGAATCTACCTGCCAATGCAGGAGACACAGGTTTGATCCCTAGTCCAGGACGATTTCACATACCCAACTACACCCATATGCCACAACTACTGAGCCCACAAGCCTTAGAGCCTCTGTTCTGCAACTAGAGAAGCCACCACAATGAGAAGCCTATGCATTACCGCAACTAGAGAAAGCCTTCATGTAGCAATGAAGATCCAGCACAGCCCCAAAATATAATAATAATAATAAAAGGAAAACAAAGCTAAAAAAATAAAGCTTACAATTTTGTGGGATGGTCAGAAATGGAATGACGCTAATTCATGTTTATTCCATGGACAGATGTTTGTATTTCTTCACTTAATTCGTCTTTACCTTGTGCTCTATAAACTCATTTGTTTTTCTTTGAAAACTTTTCTTTAGAAACTTTTCATCCACAACTCAATCACTACTTAATTGGTACCCAATATTTAGCCTGTTCCACCTGATATAGTTTGGTTATTTAGAAAAGGTAAGAAATATATGATACATGGTTTTGATTGTAAATTACTGCCATCTAACAGTATTTTCTTGAAAAAGAGTTTAATAATTGGCCTTATAGAGAATAATACCACTCCCTGTAAGAACTAAAAAAAAAAAATCATAGACTTAAGAATATATGCATGCACTTAAAAAAATCCTTAAAAATTATGAACTGTCAATCATGGTATGAAGATAAACATTAGCATGTATTTCTGAATAAAGCCTAGAATCTCTATTTTATTATACAGTCACTGTTTAATATTTCAGGACTAGAGTTGAAACAAACCTTTGAGGAGGGCCAACCACGTTTGCTCGCTTTCGAAGAGAGACATGTTCAGGCAGTGAGAAAAGGAAGGAACTCAAGGCACCAGGAACAGGTTGAGAAAGGACAGGGAAGGGAGAATAATTAATCTTAGAATTCTCACTGGAGCATAGCTATTTCTTGTATTCATATTCATACTATCCTCCTTTAGGGAACAAGCATCTCTCACTTAGATTGATGCAACAACCTCCTAAATGGCTTACCTGCCTTTCATATTACCCAGTGTTTTCCATATTCAATCTGTTCTTTGCATTGAAATTAAAACAACCTTTTTTTTTTTTTAAAGATTTATTTATTTATTTTTTGGGCGGGGGTCGGGTTGGGGAGGGAGAGGGAGCGGGTGGGCCACTTCTACTGGTCTTTCATTTTCTCTATTTTCATCCGTCTTTGTTCCGGCTCCTATGGGCCTCCCATCACGGTGGCGTCTGTCGTTGCAGAGCGCTGGCTCTGGGCGCATGCACTCCAGAGCTCCGGCTCGGTGATTGGACACATCAGTCCAGCCGCTCCACCGCACGTGGGATCTTCCCAGGCCAGGGATCGAACTGGCGCCCCTTGCACTGCAAGGCAGTGTCCTTACCCACTGGACCACCAGGGGAAGCCCCAACCTTTCCAATAAAACTGTTTTTATTCCCTTCTATAAAGCTCTTCTTCTGATTTTTTTTTTTCTCTTATTCAGTAAAAATTGTTTACCATGGCTTATAATTCTTGGGCAGATCTGGGGTAATGTGGTGAGTCTGGGAAGTCAGGTTTGGGTCAGATTACGGACTTTTGGATGAATCAATATTTTGAGAGGAATATTCTGCTAGAACTTTAGAAGATGAATCAAGGTGAAGACCCTCTGAGCTGAAATGACCAGCTAAAATTTTACTACAATGAGATGTTATGAACTTGAAGTAAAGGGAATCAATGGGAATGGATGTGAGAAGCATCATGGAGGTAACCTCAATCAGACTTGAAAACTAAATATATGAATATTCCAGGAGATTCAAGCCAGAACAATGAAGAAGATGATGGTACTATTAAGGGAGAGGATTAAGGTGAGGAATCACATCCTGTCACTGTAGGGGCATTGTGCCTTGTCAACTTGCATAAATAGCTCAAAACATACATTCATATCCTCATGGACCTGCCTCCTGGATGGGATATGTGAGGAGTCCATATTCTCCTTGAGTCTTAAGCCCAGCTGGTATGACACTTAGAGCAACTGTGGACGTAAAGCCCAAAGAACTTTGACAGGGCCTGCACTGAATCCCACCTTATTTACAAAAATTTCAAAGCAAGAGTATTTTAATGCTTAGAGTTGGAGCATGTGGAAAGATGATAGGGTCTCCCCCCACCCCCTTGTTAGAAGAATATGAAAATGAAAAGCATGGAGATCCCCATTTGTAGAATTTCACGAGAGAGATAATAGCAGGTTGGAGCTGGAGGGGCCTTTATTTCAAGAGAATGCAGCATCTCCGAGAAGAAGTGACTTGGCCAAGGCTATACAGCTGCCAACTGTATCAGATCCAATTTAATGCACATCCCTATACCCTCCATACTACCCAATAGTGGCTACTCCAGTTCAACCAGCAGTGTTGTGATTCACAAAGAGACACCACAGAGGGCAGGCTCCAACCAGAAAATGCAGATGGAAAACATGAGAAAGTAACTCAACCATGAACACAGATAGTCTACTAAATTGGAATATATAATGTGCTTGCTCAGTTGCTTAATCATGTCTGACTCTTTGCAACCCCATGGATTGTGACCCGCCAGGCTCCTCTGCCCATGGGATTTTCCAGATGAGAATACTGGAGTGGGTTGCCATTTCCTACTCTAGGGGAATTTCCTGACCCAGGAATTGAACCCACATCTCTTGTGTCTCCTGCATTGGCAGGAGAAATCTTTACCACTGCATCACCTAAGGAGCCCTGAGCTATATAATAGGGAAAGGTAAATAAAGAATGTTTTTCATGACATTACTGCTAAGAGATCTAAGTCATTAGCAATAACTACTAGTAATACTAACAATAATAATGATAGTATTTACAGTATTATGCACTTATTTTGTGCAAGGATCTATGATATATCCTCAGCCTAGACATTTATATTTACAGCAATCTTATCAGAAACTATTATTACTCCTCCTTTTACAAATGAGTAAACAAAGGCTTAGAGAGATTATGTAACTTGTCCCAAATAATTTCTCTAGGAAGTTCATGAACTGAGATTTGGAATTCAGTCCATGTTTTAGCCATTTTGCTACACTGCCAATGGGCTTACCATGGTGGGTCTCTTAGCCTGAAAAAAAAAAAAAAATTTCGTACTTACACACATCCCTCCTGCATAGAAAGGCCCCAGAAAGTCAAGCTTTCTTGGTTAAAAAAAAAAAAAAAACCAAAAAACAATTAGCTAGTCTTTTGGATTGTTACTTATTTAATGAAATGTATTAGTAATTTGAAATGGACTACAATGAATTACTCAGTGAAAATGGGTTCAACTAATTGGTCCAGAAAATCATCTCAAGGATGTAATTAAATTGCCCAGTGTACTATTACTGCTAGCATAAACACTATTACTGATCTTCAGGATTGCTCGCATTTCCAACATAATTAAAAATAAGTGGTGGGAAAGTCAAGAACCATGAGCAAAATGTGGTTCAAGGAATCAGTCCTGTGGTTAGCTAATGAAAACAAAGCAAGGGCAGTATTTGAACTGTTTCCAGCAGTTGGATTTTCTGCTATATATTTTAGTTCTTAAGAATCATCCATCTAAAATAACCATCAAACTCGAAGGATTTTTTCTTACATATGTATACTTATGGCTGATTCATGTTGATGTCTGACAGTAAACAACAAAACTCTGTAAAGCTATTATCCTTCAATTAAGAACATTAAATTATAAAAAAATAATCATCAAACTCTAAGGATCTTTTTCTTATAACAGTTACCATCATTTTAAAGACCGTACTTCTGAGTCCTAATATACTGTTGAAACCAAATATGTTTAATAATTATGTTTTAGATAAATAAATTTGTTTATTTATAAATACTATTTTCTTCCAAATTTTAAAGACGATACAATTTAAAACATATATATGATGCTTGCTCCATTATTTAGTGAATTTAAACTGTTTCATGCCAATGCTAAAAGAAATGGATCAGAGAATCATATATGGCTTCAGCTCAATATTGTCACTTCTATAAATTTCATGATGATAAAATAGCCAGGTAATTAATAATAAAAAATGTAATTATTTTTAAGTGACTGAATGCTTTTCATGACTAACTGACATTATGCATGAGAGTTCAGAAAGGAGAGATCAATCATATTTGCCATGGGTCGTGTCTGAGTCTCTGGGTGCATGCCCAGTTGTGTCCAACTCTGTCCGACCCCATAGACTGTAGCCCATCAGGTTCCTCTGTCCATGGGATACTCCAGGCAAGAGTACTGGAGTGGGTTGCCATTTCCTTCTCCAGGGAATCTTCCTGACCCAGGGATTGAACTGGAATCTCCTGTGTCTTTTGCATTGGCAGGTAGATTCTTTTCCACCAGCGCCACCTGGAAAGCATACCAGGTGATTCATAGCCTAAAAAAAAAAGCAAAAAACTGAACTTGCTAGATAGAAAACAATACCATACCCTTGAGATTTTAGTTAGGGTCATATATATTTCTCCTTTGTCACATGTTATCTCCTGTGAGAGTCATGAAATATGCAGAAGATACAGCTGCCTGCATCTCTTTTCCTGATGACTTAGGTGGAAGGAGAGTATACCTATATATTTAGGAAGGAGGCTTACTTTTATTGTACTGTTAGAATCTGGATTACTTATTGGTACACAGTAGGCAACCAAATAACATTTTATATTAAATGAATGAATGCCAAATTAATTTCAATGGCATGAGCACCATTTCTGCAAAAGTTAGAGAAGGCAGAAGTTTTCATTATCAAGCCAGCTTTTTTTTTTTTTTAATGCAAATCAAAGAACTAATCACTGAGAAATGCCAAGTGTGTCTTAAGTGAGCTAAGCAATATCTCAGAGGGTCTTACTGTTAAATTCTTTTAAGATTTGCTTGAGTCTATACTCAAAACTCTGTGATCCACCAAGTCTAAAACTTAATAAATCAGGCAACACTGATTTTAAAACACTAATAGCTGATTCTTTTGGTTTTTAAAGTAGGTTCTAGAAGTTCTGGATTCTCCTGCTTACGACAGTGTAGTAGCCTAGTATGGTATAAGATATTTGAGCTGCGTGTCAGGATACCTATATTACTCTCTTGATTTTGAAAGTATAATTTACAGTATATATATAAATGAATAGTTTCATGAATTACTGTTATAAACATTAATATATAGGAGTGTGCTCTCTCTCTCTGCCTCACCTTGCCCATGGCAATACTTATCTTTAAATGTAATTGCAGATATGAAATAAATATAGTAAATAATAAATATCTTGATGTATGATAACATATCTAAAATTTCTTGGTATATGATAAAAATATCTGACTGTTCTTTCCTTCTAGGCATTTTATAATATTAAATTGGCCAAAAAGTGCATTTGGGTGTTTCCATAACTTTTTATCTTGTGCTTATAGTTTTTTACCCTGTGCTTTTCTCACTCACTGAAAGCCAATTTCCTCTCTTGCCTGCCCTTTCCTCTCACATAGCAAATCACAAACTCTTATTCAGACCTTAAGTCCCAGGTCAATATCAATTTCTAATAGAAATTTTTCTGTCAACAAATGCTTTCTTTCCACTAAATTTCATGTTAGGTGGCATTCAATTCTGTTCCCAATCTTAGCATTGAATATGACATTATTTAACTTTCTTCCATCAGTTCTCTCAAACGGTCTGAAAAATAATTTGATATTCTTTTTTTTTTGGCCACTTCTTCCCTGTTGTTGCAGAGCACCGGCTCTGGGCGCATGCGCTCCAGAGCTCCGCCTCGGTAGCTGCATACATTGGTCCAGCTGCTCCGTGGCACATGGGATCTTTCCAGGCCAGGGATTGAACCGGCGTCCCCTGCACTGCAAGGTGGTGTGTCCTTACCCACTGGACCACTAGGGAAGCCCTGAAAAATTATTTGAGATAGGTACTATGTCTTACTATCTCATTCACTCAATCCAAAGACTTTTACTAAACATTTATTATGTACAAAGTACTGAATTTGGGGCTAGGAATTCCTGACCTTAAGTTTAGTGTGTTACACAGAATGTAGTTCTGTAGAGTGAATGACTGGGAACTTGTAGCAAGTCAAGAACATTTTAAAATGCAGTTCACGTTAAATGAAAACCTTAAATGGAAAGTTAGACATTATGGGGTAACTGTCTGGGTAGAACAAAGAATAACAGGTTTCGGGCTTCCCCGGTGGTCCAGTGAATAAAGAGTCTGCCTTGCCGTGCAAGGGACACTGGTTCTATCCCTGGCCTGGAAAGATCCCATGTGCTGCGAAGTGGCTGGACCCATGTGTCCAATTAGGAGCTAGTGCTCTGAAGCACATGTGCCCAGGGCAGGTGCTCTGCAGAGAGAGAGGCCACTGCAGTGGGAGGCCCACACAGGCCAAAGAATAAAGATGGATGAAAATAAATTAAAAAAAAAAAACAATATTGGCCAAAATTTTAAAAAGCATATATATATATAAAGAATAACAGCCTGCATCTCACATCATTATACTAATACTTTTCTGTTCAACAAAAGTGAACTATTTATCTTTAAATGTCATATCCTCCCTACAGTCTTAACAACACTGGTACAGAAATAAATGAGAAAATAAATATGCAAGGGTTTGAAAACCATATGGTGTTACAAAGTTAGTAACATGGTCTCCCATCACTTCATGCCAAATAGATGGGGAAACAATGGACACAGTGACAGACTTTATTTTCTTGGGCTCCAAAATCACTGTGGATGGTGACTGCAGCCATGAAATTAAAAGACACTTATTCCTTAGATGAAACACTATGACACACTTAACATGTTAAAAGCAGGGAGATCACTTTGCCAACAAAGGTCTGTATAGTCAAAGCTATGCTTTTTCCAGTAGTCATGCTCAGATGTGAGGCCTTTATAGGACCATAAAGAAGGCTGAATACCTAAGAACTGATGCTTTCAAACTGTGGTGTTGGAAAAGACTCTTGAGATTCCCTTGGACAGCAAGGGGATCAGTCCAGTCAATCCTAAAGGAAATCTACTCTAAATATTCATTGGAAGGACTGATGCTGAAGCTGAAGCTCCAGTACTTTGGCCACCGGATACGAAGAGCTGACTCACTGTAAGAGACCCTGATGTTGAGAAAAATAGAAGGCAAAAGGAGAAGGGGATAACAGAGGACAAGATGGTTGATTGGCATTATCAGTTCAATGGACATGAGTTTGAACAAACTCAAGAAGATAGTGAAGAACAGGGAAGCCAGGTGTGATGCAGTCCATGGGTTTGCAAAGAGTTGGACACGACTGAGCAAGTAAATCCATATGTATGTACATGGGAAATTCTTAACAATAAGCTACAAATTATTAGTTCTGTTTCTTTTCTTTCTTTCTTTTTTTTTTGGCCATGTGGCACATAGAATCTGTTAATACGGGCTTCCCCTGGTGGTCCAGTGGGTAAGGACACCACCTTGCAGTGCAAGGGTCGCCGGTTCGATCCCTGGCCTGGGAAGATCCCACGTGCCGCGGAGCGGCTGGACTGATGTGTCCAATCAGAGCCGGTGCTCTGCGCCCAGAGCCGGTGCTCTGCAACAACAGATGCCACCGTGATGGGAGGCCCACAGGAGCCAAAGAACGAAGACAAATGAAAATAGAGAAATGAAAGACCAATAGAAGTGGCCCGCCCACTCCCTCTCCCTCCCCAACCCGACCCCTGCCCAAAGTAAATTAAAAAAAAAAAAAAAAAGAATCTGTTAATACTCTGATCAGCTTTTAAACCCTGAACCTGAGCCCTCTGCAGCTAAAGCAAGGAGTCTTAACCACTGGACTACTAGGAAAGTCCCTACTCTATTTTCTTTTTTTATTGAGGGAGTGAGACTATGGATAAAATAGATAAACAGAATGAAATAAATAATTAGAAGTGAATACCATAAAGACATTCCAAACATAAAATATGACACTCAGCACCTTTAATGGAAAACAGATATGATTTCAGTCTCAGTTTGCATATGGACATACATGGCCACCTGACAGGTTTCTCGGGAGCAAGGTTGGCTCTTGTTTACCTACAGTCACAGCAGTTCTAGGATAATAGATGTCAAAAGATCTCTCAATCCACATTTTCTTATCCTTTACCACCAAAAATGAGAATGGCAGGAATAGTTTAGAAAGTGCCCAGCTCAACTGAATACTGGATAATGCAGTGAAGCACATATCAGTAATCCCAATTGAAACAGTCTGGGCTTTGCTCCCAGACCTACTGGCAAACAAGACTCTGTGGGCCAAGAGACAATGGGAATTAGAGCCAACCTTCCAGTGAAAAGAGACACTGACATCATGAATGAGTTCCTGCTTGAAAAAAACTTAAGAAGCAATTTCGGAGAACAGCCTTTTGGGGCAGGGAAGCCAGGTGTGATGCAGTCCATGGGTTTGCAAAGAGTTGGACACGACTGAGCAAGTAAATCCATATGTATGTACATGGGAAATTCTTAACAATAAGCTACAAATTATTAGTTCTGTTTCTTTTCTTTCTTTCTTTTTTTTTTGGCCATGTGGCACATAGAATCTGTTAATACGGGCTTCCCCTGGTGGTCCAGTGGGTAAGGACACCACCTTGCAGTGCAAGGGTCGCCGGTTCGATCCCTGGCCTGGGAAGATCCCACGTGCCGCGGAGCGGCTGGACTGATGTGTCCAATCAGAGCCGGTGCTCTGCGCCCAGAGCCGGTGCTCTGCAACAACAGATGCCACCGTGATGGGAGGCCCACAGGAGCCAAAGAACGAAGACAAATGAAAATAGAGAAATGAAAGACCAATAGAAGTGGCCCGCCCACTCCCTCTCCCTCCCCAACCCGACCCCTGCCCAAAGTAAATTAAAAAAAAAAAAAAAAAGAATCTGTTAATACTCTGATCAGCTTTTAAACCCTGAACCTGAGCCCTCTGCAGCTAAAGCAAGGAGTCTTAACCACTGGACTACTAGGAAAGTCCCTACTCTATTTTCTTTTTTTATTGAGGAGTGAGACTATGGATAAAATAGATAAACAGAATGAAATAAATAATTAGAAGTGAATACCATAAAGACATTCCAAACATAAAATATGACACTCAGCACCTTTAATGGAAAACAGATATGATTTCAGTCTCAGTTTGCATATGGACATACATGGCCACCTGACAGGTTTCTCGGGAGCAAGGTTGGCTCTTGTTTACCTACAGTCACAGCAGTTCTAGGATAATAGATGTCAAAAGATCTCTCAATCCACATTTTCTTATCCTTTACCACCAAAAATGAGAATGGCAGGAATAGTTTAGAAAGTGCCCAGCTCAACTGAATACTGGATAATGCAGTGAAGCACATATCAGTAATCCCAATTGAAACAGTCTGGGCTTTGCTCCCAGACCTACTGGCAAACAAGACTCTGTGGGCCAAGAGACAATGGGAATTAGAGCCAACCTTCCAGTGAAAAGAGACACTGACATCATGAATGAGTTCCTGCTTGAAAAAAACTTAAGAAGCAATTTCTGAGAACAGCCTTTTGGGGAGTTTATGCACATCTGTAAGAAAAGCAAAAGAAATAAAATAAAATAAAACCTTGGGGGCAGGAAGGGAATTTACCTATCATTTAGCTTAATCCTTTCATTTCACAGATGAAGAAATTGAGTCCCCAAAGAGGAAAATGTTGCCAAAGTCACTCTGTAAGTTAGTTCTTTAAAATCATATCTTCTAATCCCCAACTTAGTACAGTTCTTATTTAGGACTCCTAAACTTAAACACTATTGCTTCTGTGGGTCATGTAATTATCTGGACAAAGTAGATTATGTCATATCATATCCTTTTCACATCATCCCAGACAGAATTATGTAATGTTTTGTGGTTATAACTTTCATTAGATTACTTGCAAAACACAATCACTTATTTATTTAGCTCTCATAGAAAATCAGGTGTTTCTTAAGAATCATATTTGATTCACCTTGAATCTCCAGTGCCAATAACATTGTCCAGAATATAGCAGACACTTAGTAAATTGTTCATAAATGATTTTTTAAAATTATAGTTGGTGATAAGAGAAACTCTCGGTGGGTTAATCAAGGGATATCATGGCCTGATGGAAAGAGCCAACTCTCATAGACAAAAGTTCTGGATTGAAGTCTCATCTGTATCACTCCCTGCATCCAAGATTTTAGCCAAGACTCTTAAGAACCCTGAACAACATATTCCTTATCTATAAACCTGAAGAAATCATTCCTGCTGGCCACCTGACGTGAAGAGCTGACTCAATGGGAAAAGATCCTGATGCTGGGAAAGATTCCGAGCAGGAGGAGGAGGAGGTGACAGAAGATGAAATGGTTGGATGGCAACTCTGACTCAAGGAACATGAATTTGAGCAAACTCTGGGAGACAGTGAAGGACAGGGGAGCCTAGTATGCTGCAGTCGATGGGGTCACACAGAGTTGGACATGAGTTAACAACTGAACAACAATAATTCTACTTCCCACTTCCACCATGAGGACCAAATGTGAAACTTCTGAAATTAAAAATACTTTTATTAATAGCAAATTTTTACATGAATGGAAGGGATGTGGGTATTGGCCAGGCTCTTTTAACCATGGTCTGGCTTTCAAAGGGCATGCCATTCAGATAGGATATCCACTATATATAAAATTCAATGTTTAGGATTATTCTAACTGGTATATGACATATGTCTAAAGTATGCTCTGCTGAGAAATCCAAAGGTACTGGTTACATAGCCCTGCAAGAATGACGGTTCAGAGGCGTACCAGTCAACCTCTGACATGGGAGAGTGTTACAGCCACAGATTTGGGGATTCTCATAAACTTGAAAGACTTTGAATTTTATTTTTCCCCTAAAATACATAAATAATTGCAACTGAAGGATCAGAAAGTATGTTGGCAGGCAGACAATTGGAAACTGGCCAAAGGATTTGTTCCTCTGTAACTCTGGATTGGGGATTCCTATTTGTACCTCAGTACAGAAGTAAACTGCTCCATATCTCAGGCTGATGGGCTCTGTTTTTCATAGAGGACATTGCAAATGTTAAATTGAAGAACTTCAACATCTTATGGCAAATACAAAGACCAATGCAATTCTTGGGAGTAAAAGAATCTGTTGTAAATAATCATCCATCCAAGTCTTATTGGAAGAAAACTTAGGATTCTTTAAGTATACCAACTAAACTAAATTCTGTGAATTGATTTCTGAAGACTCATCCTGCCTGGCCACCTCCCTGCATCCAAGATTTTAGCCAAGACTCTTAAGAACCCTGAACAACATATTCCTTATCTATAAACCTGAAGAAATCATTCCTGCTGGCCACCTGACGTGAAGAGCTGACTCAATGGGAAAAGATCCTGATGCTGGGAAAGATTCCGAGCAGGAGGAGGAGGAGGTGACAGAAGATGAAATGGTTGGATGGCAACTCTGACTCAAGGAACATGAATTTGAGCAAACTCTGGGAGACAGTGAAGGACAGGGGAGCCTAGTATGCTGCAGTCGATGGGGTCACACAGAGTTGGACATGAGTTAACAACTGAACAACAATAATTCTACTTCCCACTTCCACCATGAGGACCAAATGTGAAACTTCTGAAATTAAAAATACTTTTATTAATAGCAAATTTTTACATGAATGGAAGGGATGTGGGTATTGGCCAGGCTCTTTTAACCATGGTCTGGCTTTCAAAGGGCATGCCATTCAGATAGGATATCCACTATATATAAAATTCAATGTTTAGGATTATTCTAACTGGTATATGACATATGTCTAAAGTATGCTCTGCTGAGAAATCCAAAGGTACTGGTTACATAGCCCTGCAAGAATGACGGTTCAGAGGCGTACCAGTCAACCTCTGACATGGGAGAGTGTTACAGCCACAGATTTGGGGATTCTCATAAACTTGAAAGACTTTGAATTTTATTTTTCCCCTAAAATACATAAATAATTGCAACTGAAGGATCAGAAAGTATGTTGGCAGGCAGACAATTGGAAACTGGCCAAAGGATTTGTTCCTCTGTAACTCTGGATTGGGGATTCCTATTTGTACCTCAGTACAGAAGTAAACTGCTCCATATCTCAGGCTGATGGGCTCTGTTTTTCATAGAGGACATTGCAAATGTTAAATTGAAGAACTTCAACATCTTATGGCAAATACAAAGACCAATGCAATTCTTGGGAGTAAAAGAATCTGTTGTAAATAATCATCCATCCAAGTCTTATTGGAAGAAAACTTAGGATTCTTTAAGTATACCAACTAACCTAAATTCTGTGAATTGATTTCTGAAGACTCATAAGTTTTTATGCAAGCATAAAAGGTGTGTAACAAGAGGAGGGGGGAGAGTATGGCACTGGCCCAAAACTCATATATCAAAAATAAGAAAATGCAATTTCTTTCACACAGAGAATAAGTGTAGTGAAATAGAAGGCACATTGGTTATGGGGACAGACCTTCCTAGCTCTGGACTTAAATACCAGTCCTGCCACTTACTAGGGGGGGGGGTGTGTGTGTGTGTGTGTGTGTGTGTGTGTGTGTGTGTGTGTGTGTGTGTGTGTGTGTGTGTGTGTGTGTGTGTGTGTGTCTGTGTGTGTGTGTCTGTGTGTCTGTGTGTGTGAGGTCACTTCCATTGTGTGAGAGCCTTTGCGATCCTGTGAACCATAGCCCTCCAAGCTCCTCAGTCTATGGGATTCTCTTCGCAAGAATACAGGAGTGGTTGCTCTCCTCCAGGGGATCTCCTCGACCCAGGGATCAAACCCATGTCTCTTTACCACTAGCACCACCTGGGAAACCCACTGGATATACAGTCCTTGCAGGTTTTAAAATTCAACTAGATACACAGTTCAGGTGAATTTTATAACCAGTAGCAAGAGTAAAGTTCACACAGGCCAGGTTGACAGGAGCCAGAGATTTTGGTACCTTTCCCGGTTCCTTCCATGTGGTTTGATGCAATAAAGCCCGGGAATATTCTTAGGCTACAGAAAACCTCTTCTCTTGGTTGGCCAAGCTGGGACAAGTATGGAGAAAGGAAAAGTGGAGGATGCTTGATGATGATAATAATAATAATAATGATAAGCTTCAGGGAGACAAATTCTCTCCCTTTTGCATTTCCTTTGTTTCTTTTTTTTTTTTTCCTTCAACTTTTAAGATGAGAATGATGAGATCATGGGTCAAGATTTAAGACGAAAGACATAGAAAGAGGACCAAGAATAACATTTCTTCTGCATTTAGTCTAGGTTTCAAGGTTCTATGACATCCAGCTCAGCTCATAAAAAAACATTCCAAATTGAAGTTGGTGTCAAAAGCTCAAGTGTAATCATTGTAATAAATCCATTTTTTTTGTCCTGTGTCTTCCCCGTAAATGCACATAGTGGAGACTTAATGGGGGCCATTGCAACCAATAGAAGGTGGTTTATTAAGGAGCTGGAGCCTGAAGCTCTCTTTTTATTTCACAAGTTTTTGTATGTATCAGCTTATAAGTGTTGGCATTTCTCTGTATAGTGATAGAAAACAGAAAATTCTGCTGCTGTTAGTTTCCAGAAAAACTGGACAGATTAACCATCTACATAGCTTGATTCATGCAAAGTGCGAGTTCAAAGCAAATCAAAAATTACTGATTTATTAATCCTCACCCTTCCAGTCAAAAATATGTTTACTAAAAAAAAAAAAAAAAACTCTAAAAGCCCAGAGATTAAAGTCTAGGCTTTATCACTTGCTTTCTCTTTTCTTCTGTTCTCAGGAATCACCACATAATATATGCTCAATAATGTTCATTACAGGCTTCTCTGGTAGCTCCACAGTAAAGAATCTACCTGCCAACCCAGGAGATGTGGGTTCAGTCCCTGGGTGGGGAAGATCCCCTGGAGAAGGAAATGACAACCCACTCCAGTATTCTTGCCTGGGAAATCCCATAGAGAGATCAGCTTGATGGACTACAGTCCATGGGGTTACAAAATCATAGAACATGACTTAATGACTAAACAACAACAAAAACAAAATGTTTGCTGCATGAGGGAATCTATCTCTCCACCTTCTTTTGTTCTAATTAAGAGATCTCTGATCCTTTGAGAGTAGTCTCCTTGCTTTCCTGCATCACTGACACTGCCATTTAATATTTCTGATCAGGGTTTCTATTCTGTAAATAGATTTGATTTGCTAGTTCTTCCCCATGTCTCTAGAGGTGAAGTCCTTCAGACGCAGATATTAAGTACTGCCAAGAGCACTGAAAGAAAAATAACAATTTATATTCCAGCTCTCTCATTTACTATGTCCTTGAACAATGTACTTAATCCTTCTGGACCTTCATTTCCTCATCTGTGCATTGTAGAGAATGAATTTTGATGGTGGTTCTTAACCAGGAAGGCACACTGAAATCACCTGAAGGACTCTATTAATGTACACAAGTCCAGGTCCTTCCACAGGGTTTCTGAATCTGTAGATTTGAGGAGAAAGTATTTCTAAGATGATCCATAAACTTCTTTCAAACCTAAATTTGAAGTTCTAGAATTTTCAATCATGTATTCGATAAGACTACTATAAAAAAAACTGTATTTCTAAGATGATTCACAAACTTCTTTCAAATTTAAGTTCAAAGTCATAGAATTTCGAGAATTCTCAATCATGTATTCAACAAGAATTTATGAAACAGGAATGGTGTGCTCTTTATTATTCTAAATCCTCTGAAGGGAATGCGTTGGCTGTTTCAATATTAATCTAACCATTAATTTTAATTATTCTATTAATCATTAATTTTAATGGTCAATTTAATTATTAACAGATGAGTTCTAATTTCTTTGGTCTCTGCCTATAGCTAATGAAGTTCTGGAGCCAAGGATGCGATATGCAAAGTACACTCTTCATTTCAGTTGGCTTCCACTGTGAACCACCAACTCCCAAGAATCAACTAATGATGGAAAGGATGCAGCTCTGTGGCTAGTATTGTTCAGGTCACTTTAGATGGTGCCGAATTTTTACCTACTTGTGATGTGGATCAAGTCCATCAACTCTAGAGCCCTTAGCTACCTTCAACATCATTGTCCTGAGTTTCCACAAGGAAATGAAGTGTCTCAGGCTACCTGTCTGGTGTCCTATAACACTCACTCCAAATTCTGACACCTATACTGGTTTAACATGTTACGGTCCTGATAAATCAACTGTTCTGCAAGGTCATTATGGCTAGTACTATTCCCTCTTCTTCCTACCGTCGACTGTACCCTAGTGGGCTTCCCTGATGCAGGGTAAAGAATCCTCCTGCAATGCAGGATACCCTGGTCTGATCCCTGGGTCAGGAAGATCTCCGGAGAAAGAACTGGCAACCTGCTCCAGTATTCTTGTCTGAAAAATCCCACAGACAGAGGAGCCTGGTGGGCTACAGTCCATGAGGTCACAAAGAGATGGGCATGACTGAGCAACTAAGCGCACACACACACACACACACACACACCCTGACTATCAATCTTAAAGGAGCTTTATTACATCAAGACTTTTTTCAAATGTCACTTCAGTGAAGACTCCCCTGACTTGGCTTAGCAAATCCAAGTTTAGTTTCCTCTGAGTCACTTCTACATTTTATATGTTGCACTAATTATCTGCTGACATGGATTTCTCACTTGACTGTAAGTCTCTCAGTGTTAAAGACATTGCCTTTTTATTTCTGTAGCTGCATGGGCTTCCCTGGTGTGTCAGATAGTAAAGAATCCACCTGCTAATGCAGGAGATATGGTTTCAATCCCTGAGTGGGGAAGATGCCCTGGAGAAAGGAATGACAACCCACTCCAGTATTCTTGCCTGGAAAATCCCACGAACAGAGGAGCCTGGCAGGCTTTTAGTCCATGGCGTCACAAAGAGCTGGATACAACTAAGAAAGTAACACTTTCACTTCACTGAATTGCTGATCATAACTCCTGAACAGAGTCAACAGTCAGAAATTGTCAGTTGAACAAATGAATGAATCAATAAAATGAGAATTTCTGACAGCTTTTATAAACTTTCATAAAACTTCAGGTACCCTTTAAACGGGAACTTTAAAAATCCCCTCACAATGGAGCACATGGGTAAATCCATACTCCACATTTTTTTGAAACAAAGAAACTGTATCATCAAATGATTGGATTGTTTAGGTAAAGACATAGGATCCATTTATTCATCCCTTTTTTTTCATTCAGGCCAACTGCATCTGCAATTCCATTCAAGACAGACCCTGTTAAGATGCAAACATGAGCCTGAAGTTCTCCTTTCAAGTGATTTATGCTCTAGTGGGAAAGATAAAACACATAAATGAATCATAGTAATACAATGCTGTAATTCAGATATAGAGAAAGTTATAGTGATTTAGAGAAAGCGATTCAGAAAAGAACTGAATGAAAAGTGAACATGGAATTGGTCCTGAAATAATGTAGTATTTGAAAAAGCAGAGTATTGGGAAAGGTGAAGAGAAAGCTGAGAGACTACATATAAAAAGCAAGGAGGGGTATAAAATATGTATGGGGTTCATACATGTTAACAGTGGTGGAGAAAAGTTTGAAAAGGTGGAGAATGAAGGCAGATCATCTAATCTCTGAAGGCGTACAAATGAGTTTGAATTTTTTCCTCTTTCATCAATGGGAAACCACTAGACTTCTCCTTGAGGGGCAAATGACATTATCAGAAAGAAGAAAGCCTATTACACAAGACAAACCTAAATTCAGTGATCAGTTTGGCCATTTTTTAGAGTTACTGAACAAGCAATGCAGAGTGTTAATTAAACACTCTGAGCTAGTTCATACCCTGCTTTGTTAGTTACTCTAAGGATTAAAGAAGAGATCACTTTAAAGCACAAAACACTGTCCTTAGCTCCTAATAGTCACTCAATAAAATCTTGTCACTGTATTTTACTTCAGGAAGATTGTCCTGTTTACAATGAGGATGTTCTTTTGA
This sequence comes from Tragulus kanchil, assembly GCA_022376925.1. Taxonomy (NCBI): domain Eukaryota; kingdom Metazoa; phylum Chordata; class Mammalia; order Artiodactyla; family Tragulidae; genus Tragulus; species Tragulus kanchil. The sequence continues at coordinate 93,356,016 of JAIOJX010000006.1, forward strand.
AATATGAAGAGACAGGAAAAGGAGACTGTTGAGGGGACTTCTGCTTAAATGGGAGGCAATTAAGGCTGGGCTAGTGCTCTAGGAGAGTAAGACAAGGACGTAATTACCCCTGGTACTCAGTACCTCAGAAGATAATCACTATACTGTTCTGCTATTGTTATGTGAAACACTTCCCTGCTCTGCCAAGGGCTAATGTGACATTTACCATTAATCATGCTCAAAACCACAGAATACCGCTGCTATGGTTAGTGCACACCGCTGGGCCTCTGAACCAAGAGTGATTGATGTCTGTCATCTTTTTGAGAAACTTGTAAACTGTAAGTAATTATCGGCCATGAGGCTGTTAAGCAAGTCTGTTGCCAAAAGAGAGATCTGATATGTAAATTGCATTTAGTGTGTCCCCAAATAATTAGAGAGTAAGCAGGAAATTTCTTTTACTTTTTAAAAATTCAAAAGTTAGGAAATGCCTATACTATGCTGAAAAGTTGAATTGTATCTACTATTCAATTTATAAGCCATGTCTCATTTGGCATGCAGTTTTATAACACTTTTGAGCATTTATTTCTCAGTATTTGTTATCATTTGTTGGGTGTTAATATTAATCCAAAAAAGGCACATAGGACATTTTATATCATATATTTTGGTAAAACATTCAATTATGAATTTCTAGTTTGGGGTTCTTTATAATTTGCATATCATTGTCTAATAAAAATACCTATTATTTAGTCATATTGGTTGTTATGGTACATATACTATATACTGGCAATTATTTATATTGCATGGATAGTCACATTATATATACATATATGTATCTGATATTTGAATTTTCTACTGGAAAATAAATTTTGGAATAATATCACTTCCTAATTTCTAATTATAGTACTCTAAGGATTAGCAACATATAAGAAAATCTGTCATTAGATATTGTGCATATATATATCAGTACTTTGTGGTATAGACTTTTACATGCGATATGTAGAGATTGCATTTACTATGCAAACTGTTTTTTGAAAGAACATGCAGTCACACAAAGAATTGAACAGAAAACATACTAAAATTACATGTTATATTTGTATTATTTTAATTTCTCCACTTTAAAAAGGAGAGAACAAGCAAAGAATGGAATGAATGTTTAAAGTCCAATAACTGCAATTGTGAAAAACAGCTTTTGTAAAGGAAAAACATAAGTTTTCCTACAGTTTATTAAGAGGTGGCTGATTTCTAAAAACACATTTCTGAAAAATGACACTCCTAGGTGTCAGCATGACATGCTGGAATCTAAAATCTCACCGTAGGAATACTACTGATAGTAATTGCAAAATTTAGCTATTTTAACATCTCTCCTCAATCTCTTGGTTTTCCTAGATTAATTGCTGGCTTGACTAAAATCACTGAATTCTCTTCATGCCCCATTCATGAATACTAATCAAGTATCTTAAAATATGATCCTTGAACACACATTCATTCTACTCACCAGGACATATTTTTATTTTTCACATTTCACAAAGATTTACAAGAAACAGTTCGCTATTTTTGGCATTTGTTGGCACCAGTGTTTTACTAATTAACATTCTGGTGTATCCATGGACAAGAAATGGACTTCCTTTATCTCTGAATAGTCTGTTTGTTCCTTACTGTTTTCCAAAAGGCACATAGGACATTTTAAAATCATTTTTATTTTGTTATCATTTGTTGGGTGTTAATATTAATCCAAAAAAGGCACATAGGACATTTTATATCATATATTTTGGTAAAACATTCAATTATGAATTTCTAGTTTGGGGTTCTTTATAATTTGCATATCATTGTCTAATAAAAATACCTATTATTTAGTCATATTGGTTGTTATGGTACATATACTATATACTGGCAATTATTTATATTGCATGGATAGTCACATTATATATACATATATGTATCTGATATTTGAATTTTCTACTGGAAAATAAATTTTGGAATAATATCACTTCCTAATTTCTAATTATAGTACTCTAAGGATTAGCAACATATAAGAAAATCTGTCATTAGATATTGTGCATATATATATCAGTACTTTGTGGTATAGACTTTACATGCGATATGTAGAGATTGCATTTACTATGCAAACTGTTTTTTGAAAGAACATGCAGTCACACAAAGAATTGAACAGAAAACATACTAAAATTACATGTTATATTTGTATTATTTTAATTTCTCCACTTTAAAAAGGAGAGAACAAGCAAAGAATGGAATGAATGTTTAAAGTCCAATAACTGCAATTGTGAAAAACAGCTTTTGTAAAGGAAAAACATAAGTTTTCCTACAGTTTATTAAGAGGTGGCTGATTTCTAAAAACACATTTCTGAAAAATGACACTCCTAGGTGTCAGCATGACATGCTGGAATCTAAAATCTCACCGTAGGAATACTACTGATAGTAATTGCAAAATTTAGCTATTTTAACATCTCTCCTCAATCTCTTGGTTTTCCTAGATTAATTGCTGGCTTGACTAAAATCACTGAATTCTCTTCATGCCCCATTCATGAATACTAATCAAGTATCTTAAAATATGATCCTTGAACACACATTCATTCTACTCACCAGGACATATTTTTATTTTTCACATTTCACAAAGATTTACAAGAAACAGTTCGCTATTTTTGGCATTTGTTGGCACCAGTGTTTTACTAATTAACATTCTGGTGTATCCATGGACAAGAAATGGACTTCCTTTATCTCTGAATAGTCTGTTTGTTCCTATGTGAAGACTGTTAATTAGTTTAAGACTGTTAACCCAAGACTCCTTAAGAACATTTTCCTTTTTTAGATTCTCAAGTAACTGAAAAGAAACTCTCAAATGAAGAACATTATTTCAATATATTTCTTATAATTGAGGAACTACATATAAAAGAGTCTCATCATGAAGACAGTGAGTAATTTTCAGCAGAAGAAAAGAAGGCAATGGGTGTATGTATCACCATGGACTCACTCATTGTGGTGCATATTACAAAAATTCTTTAGCTATAGCCAGCTCACTCAAGTTTAAGCCCCCAGTTCCCCGCCCCCCTCTCACATGAGTTGGTTCTGTGATCTTAAGCACACTAATTAGGGTGATGGCAGAGGTGTGCGGAGGTTTCATAGTTTCATCACATCATTTGTTTTCTTTTATCTGCCATGGAGATTCTTTAATGTAATTAATCCCATTTAATCTTTGTAACAATTCATCAAAGAAGGTATAATTAACCTAGAAAATTGAAATCAGGAGATACTAAACAAGTTGATAAGTGGTAAAGATAACAACTATACACTTGGGCAACTCTGAGGAACGAACAAAATAAACATCCTCTGAAAACAATGCCATGTGACTGACATGTAACATACTGCAGCAGATAAAGTGACTAAATCAAGACTGATTAAGACCAGGTATCATGTAGTTAATATGTCAAAAATGTTGGGAGGGGCAGAGTTGCCAGATTTAGCAAATAAAACTATAGGGGCTTAAATCTGCATGTCATTAAAATAATTTTTTTTCAAGCTAAGTATTTCCATGCACTATTTGGCCAGCTGATACTGAACGAATGTTTCTTGCTAAATCTGACATACAAATTTAAGTGGATATCATATTTTATGTGATAGCCCTACACAGGGAACCTGATTTACAAGAAATAAAGGCTAGAGAGACCTTTGCTACTGAGGATAGAAACCACTGGAGGAGTTTGTATAATAGGATTTCTGTGTTTGGGTTAGATACCTAATATGACGATCCTCAATCCTAATGAGAGAAGAGGCCCCAAGTATGAAGCAGATTTCAGAGCAAAATAGTCAGATAAAACTATCTGGAATAAAACTGCAGTCAAGATGAGCATGTCTCGAGTTAATGGAAGAGTTCTGTGCATGTGCCATGCTAGCCCCATCAGGATCCAGGAAAGTCAGTAATTATGAGGTGAAGGTAGTTGAGAAAGGCTCTGATGAAAAGAACTTGGGCAGAATCCTGAGTGATGAGTAGGATTTAGGTATCTAAAGAAAAAGAGAAAAGGTCAACCTGGGTGTATGTATCACCATGGACTCACTCATTGTGGTGCATATTACAAAAATTCTTTAGCTATAGCCAGCTCACTCAAGTTTAAGCCCCCAGTTCCCCGCCCCCCTCTCACATGAGTTGGTTCTGTGATCTTAAGCACACTAATTAGGGTGATGGCAGAGGTGTGCGGAGGTTTCATAGTTTCATCACATCATTTGTTTTCTTTTATCTGCCATGGAGATTCTTTAATGTAATTAATCCCATTTAATCTTTGTAACAATTCATCAAAGAAGGTATAATTAACCTAGAAAATTGAAATCAGGAGATACTAAACAAGTTGATAAGTGGTAAAGATAACAACTATACACTTGGGCAACTCTGAGGAACGAACAAAATAAACATCCTCTGAAAACAATGCCATGTGACTGACATGTAACATACTGCAGCAGATAAAGTGACTAAATCAAGACTGATTAAGACCAGGTATCATGTAGTTAATATGTCAAAAAATGTTGGGAGGGGCAGAGTTGCCAGATTTAGCAAATAAAACTATAGGGGCTTAAATCTGCATGTCATTAAAATAATTTTTTTTCAAGCTAAGTATTTCCATGCACTATTTGGCCAGCTGATACTGAACGAATGTTTCTTGCTAAATCTGACATACAAATTTAAGTGGATATCATATTTTATGTGATAGCCCTACACAGGGAACCTGATTTACAAGAAATAAAGGCTAGAGAGACCTTTGCTACTGAGGATAGAAACCACTGGAGGAGTTTGTATAATAGGATTTCTGTGTTTGGGTTAGATACCTAATATGACGATCCTCAATCCTAATGAGAGAAGAGGCCCCAAGTATGAAGCAGATTTCAGAGCAAAATAGTCAGATAAAACTATCTGGAATAAAACTGCAGTCAAGATGAGCATGTCTCGAGTTAATGGAAGAGTTCTGTGCATGTGCCATGCTAGCCCCATCAGGATCCAGGAAAGTCAGTAATTATGAGGTGAAGGTAGTTGAGAAAGGCTCTGATGAAAAGAACTTGGGCAGAATCCTGAGTGATGAGTAGGATTTAGGTATCTAAAGAGAGAGAAAGCAGGATTAGGCTCTTCCTGCCCTAATATTTTTGCAGCATTAGCAAAAAGTCAAAATATGACACTGAGTATTAAACATTAGTGCTATGCTAATACCTCAGTAGATCTGTGCAAAGAAACAGCTAAGATGAGAATAAATGGCCTTACATATTAAACAAGTAAGAGTGGGACTTTTGGAAAACAACTGAATCAAGAAAGAAGATTATGAAGATTAACTAGGGGCTATTAAAGTAAGCCTGCTGCAGAAGGCTTCACTGACAAAATCAGTCTTTCCCATTTCTCCAACAAAGAGACTAAACAGGAAGAAACAACTGGTACTGAGAGCTAATAGGCATGTCAGTAAGTTTACATGTTGTCATGATAAAATTCATTATAAAATATAATCTGTGTCAGCAAGACTGTCCTATATGAGTTTTTTCCTAATCCATTTGTCACCAACCAGTCAATCATGTTCAAGAAGGAAGTCAATACTGGCAGATGGTCTCCTTACCCTTGAAAGAGTTTACAAAATTATCTCACTATTTGAGAAACAGAACTAGAGTCTGAAAACTTGACTCTGAAGCCAACATGGTAACAGTTTACTCACCTGTAAAGTGGGAATAAAGTTACCTCAAGAAAGATCATAAAGTTTAAATTAGATAGGACTTGAGCATAAAGTTACCTTAGCTCTAACATTTTGGGTTTCCTGCTTTGAAATGGCCATTGATCTAGAAATGCCTTTACTGTTCTTTCCAAACCATGATTCTCTGAGCCATTAGGACAATTTAAAAGTTAGAACACTTAGAAGGACAGCAATCATTCAAACGCATCTCCAGCAGGACACAGACTAAGCTGGTGTCTTAAGGACAAATAAAAAAAGATCTTTTCTGACAAACATTCTGAATAAATTTTAGTAGACTTTATATATATAGATATGTGTGTGTCTGTGTTAGTTGCTCAGTTGTGTCTGACTCTACACAATCCCATGGACTTCAGTTCACCAGGCTCCTCTGTCCATGGAATTCTCCAGGCAAGAATACCGAAGTGGGTTCCCATTCCTTTCTTTAGGGCATCTTTCCAACCCAGAGATCAAACCTGGGTCTCCCCACGTCATAAGTGGACTCTTTACTATCTTAGACACAGAGAAATCCACTATCTATCTATATCTATGTATACACTTTTGTGTTATTAAGTGAGCTATCTTATACAAAGCATACCACAGACACACAATAAATGGTGATTTCCTTCCTTCTCCCATCAAATCTTTCAAGGTCCAATGTCTGTGCCCTTCCAGGGGTATAACATGACCAAAAAACAAAAAAATGGTAGTACCCAGTGGCGCAAATTTACAACACTTTCAGGGATACTGGTCAGGAATGACATGGTTCTAGAGTCTTTTTGTCCAGAGTTTAAAGGGAGAATTAGGTTAGTTATATAAGACTCAACATTAAATGTGCCCACTCTAAGTCACAGGAAATATCTAGGTGATACTTCCACATGGTAACAAGTGGAAGGTTAAATTCCCTTGCTTCAGAAGTTATGCTTTGTAAGGCTGAAGAATGCAATATTATGTTAATCTACATAAATACTAATCATTTTCTTCCAAAAGAAACCCTACATTTCAATTGTATTTCCATAAATATCCAAGAGAAACTGTGTCAATATTCATATATACTGTAGCTGGCTCAGCAGAAAGAGCCATTTCAGAGACGAGACTGTGAAGAGTTCCCCACAAAACTGTGATAATTACATCAACTACCTAAAGCATATTAGTGTGAGCTCCTCAATTACATGTGAATAAGAATCCTAGAATGCTCTAGTTGAAGAGGATCATTTCTAATGCATTCAATGGAGACAGAAAACAACTGATACCTGGTTTGTCCAGTAAGTGGAAGAGATGGATGGTCCTGAAGCAGGTCTTTTGACAAATTCTTTCCAGCAATAAACTATTATTATTAATAAAATTACATGACACTTTGTCTCTACTTTGAAGTTATTTATAAAAAGATGAAAGAGAAATCTACTAAACATTTTCCAGAATAAAGGTCAAAGTTGTGTCTGACTCTACACAATCCCATGGACTTCAGTTCACCAGGCTCCTCTGTCCATGGAATTCTCCAGGCAAGAATACCGAAGTGGGTTCCCATTCCTTTCTTTAGGGCATCTTTCCAACCCAGAGATCAAACCTGGGTCTCCCCACGTCATAAGTGGACTCTTTACTATCTTAGACACAGAGAAATCCACTATCTATCTATATCTATGTATACACTTTTGTGTTATTAAGTGAGCTATCTTATACAAAGCATACCACAGACACACAATAAATGGTGATTTCCTTCCTTCTCCCATCAAATCTTTCAAGGTCCAATGTCTGTGCCCTTCCAGGGGTATAACATGACCAAAAACAAAAATGGTAGTACCCAGTGGCGCAAATTTACAACACTTTCAGGGATACTGGTCAGGAATGACATGGTTCTAGAGTCTTTTTGTCCAGAGTTTAAAGGGAGAATTAGGTTAGTTATATAAGACTCAACATTAAATGTGCCCACTCTAAGTCACAGGAAATATCTAGGTGATACTTCCACATGGTAACAAGTGGAAGGTTAAATTCCCTTGCTTCAGAAGTTATGCTTTGTAAGGCTGAAGAATGCAATATTATGTTAATCTACATAAATACTAATCATTTTCTTCCAAAAGAAACCCTACATTTCAATTGTATTTCCATAAATATCCAAGAGAAACTGTGTCAATATTCATATATACTGTAGCTGGCTCAGCAGAAAGAGCCATTTCAGAGACGAGACTGTGAAGAGTTCCCCACAAAACTGTGATAATTACATCAACTACCTAAAGCATATTAGTGTGAGCTCCTCAATTACATGTGAATAAGAATCCTAGAATGCTCTAGTTGAAGAGGATCATTTCTAATGCATTCAATGGAGACAGAAAACAACTGATACCTGGTTTGTCCAGTAAGTGGAAGAGATGGATGGTCCTGAAGCAGGTCTTTTGACAAATTCTTTCCAGCAATAAACTATTATTATTAATAAAATTACATGACACTTTGTCTCTACTTTGAAGTTATTTATAAAAAAAAGATGAAAGAGAAATCTACTAAACATTTTCCAGAATAAAGGTCAAAATCACACTTTCCCCTCAAACCTAGGTTTTAACACAGAGGGCTTTGAAATCTAGGAATTGAAATATTCTTGCTGAAATTATAGAAGAATAATACACACTCAGTTTTACACATGGGAAGTGGGAAATGCTAATATTTTAAATATTTTGGACATGTTTTCACATTTAGAGATTATTTGAATCCAGGGTTTATGAATCACCGTCTATGCATTTTTAGAGTCATAATTAAGTCAACCCTGAAGATTCATTGGACGGACTGATGCTAAAGCTGAAGCTCCAACAATTTGGTGCCTGATACAAAGACCCTGCTCACTGGAAAAGACTCTAATGTTGGGAAATATTGAAGGCAGATAAAAAGGGTGACAGAGAATGCAACTGTTGGATGGCATCACTGAATCAATGGACATAATTTTCAGTAAATTCCAGAAGATAGCAAAAGACAGGGAATCCTGGCATGCTGCATTCTATGGCATTGTAAGAGTCTGATATGACTTAGCAACTGAACTACCACCACCAACTAAATGCTAGGAAAGCCCTGCTTTTCTGTCCCACATCCTTATTTTCATCCACAATATATTTATATTTGACTTTTTGTATTAACCACAATATAAGACTTTATTTTACTTTAATAGATCTTTTTTCTTGTTTCAGGACATGATTTTAGCATTCTAATATATTTCAAAATCCTGAATTTCTTGTCCAGGAGACAGGTGAGCTTTTTAAACCAGGCTTGCATCACTCATACATGTGTTAAATACTGTCTTTCAGTCCAATCACTCACTGACATTTACTCATGTCTGTGTCTCCCATAACTCACAGACAGAGGTGACTGTTATGTATAGCTCCTAAATGCACAAATGATTAATGAAACAGCACCAAGGACAACTAACTTTCATTGCTGAGAACTTTTAATCAGCGATTTAGACACCGGTTCCAGTCTAGTTGAAGAGGATCATTTCAAAGTTCAATGGAGACAGAAAACAACTGATACCTGGTTTGTCCAGTAAGTGGAAGAGATGGATGGTCCTGAAGCAGGTCTTTTGACAAATTCTTTCCAGCAATAAACTATTATTATTAATAAAATTACATGACACTTTGTCTCTACTTTGAAGTTATTTATAAAAAAAAGATGAAAGAGAAATCTACTAAACATTTTCCAGAATAAAGGTCAAAATCACACTTTCCCCTCAAACCTAGGTTTTAACACAGAGGGCTTTGAAATCTAGGAATTGAAATATTCTTGCTGAAATTATAGAAGAATAATACACACTCAGTTTTACACATGGGAAGTGGGAAATGCTAATATTTTAAATATTTTGGACATGTTTTCACATTTAGAGATTATTTGAATCCAGGGTTTATGAATCACCGTCTATGCATTTTTAGAGTCATAATTAAGTCAACCCTGAAGATTCATTGGACGGACTGATGCTAAAGCTGAAGCTCCAACAATTTGGTGCCTGATACAAAGACCCTGCTCACTGGAAAAGACTCTAATGTTGGGAAATATTGAAGGCAGATAAAAAGGGTGACAGAGAATGCAACTGTTGGATGGCATCACTGAATCAATGGACATAATTTTCAGTAAATTCCAGAAGATAGCAAAAGACAGGGAATCCTGGCATGCTGCATTCTATGGCATTGTAAGAGTCTGATATGACTTAGCAACTGAACTACCACCACCAACTAAATGCTAGGAAAGCCCTGCTTTTCTGTCCCACATCCTTATTTTCATCCACAATATATTTATATTTGACTTTTTGTATTAACCACAATATAAGACTTTATTTTACTTTAATAGATCTTTTTTTCTTGTTTCAGGACATGATTTTAGCATTCTAATATATTTCAAAATCCTGAATTTCTTGTCCAGGAGACAGGTGAGCTTTTTAAACCAGGCTTGCATCACTCATACATGTGTTAAATACTGTCTTTCAGTCCAATCACTCACTGACATTTACTCATGTCTGTGTCTCCCATAACTCACAGACAGAGGTTACTATTATGTATAGCTCCCTAAATGCACAAATGATTAATGAAACAGCACCAAGGACAACACTCCAGGCCAGGCTTCTCGAGTTTGCTGAGAACTTTTAATCAGCGCATTTCAGGTTCCACCTTACAACCGGTTCCAGTCTGGCTTTTCCTTCTATCAGCTACTTCACTTTAATTTTCTACAACTAAATTTTTTTAAATGTCAAAGTGTAGAAAAGTCTTCCTGATGTAAAAAACATTTTGAGGCTCATATTGGTAGAATGTCATCCAGTTTATTTAACTTCTTCCAGCCTAGTGCAAATGTTCTGAATATATATCTTAACATGTCATAATTTTATAACACAACTGCTTCATGATAAAGTGAAATAGACTGTGAATGTTTTGAATGAATAGTGTCATTAGAAATTAAGCAAAGCAGACACACATTTGTGTGCATACTCACTACAGCATGTAATACATGATTCATGCAAAATTTTGTGTTATCCAGATAATTCCATGTTTGAGCAAAAATGTACAGTTGCTCAATAATGTAGCTGAAAAATATTTAGTAAATAAACATGTTGCATTCTATTTCAATTCACTCCGTATCTGACACAGAATCATCTTTTTCAGATAACTTTTTCTTTGCCTCCAGCTGTTACTTTGAATGATTATACACACACACACACATACATGTATGTGTACATGTATGTGTGTGTGTGTGTGTAAGTTTTTAATTGGAGAATAATTATTTTGTGTTAGTCACTCAGTCGTGTCCAACTCTTTGCAACTCCATGGACTGTAGCCTGCCTAGGTCCTCTGTCCATGGAATTCTCCAAGCAAGAGTACTTGAGTGGGTTGCCATTCCCTTCTTCAGAGTATCTTCCAGACCCAGGGATTGAATCTGGGTCTCCTGCATTGCAGGAGGATTCTTTAATATTATGTGATTTCTGCTAAATATCAAAGTGAATCAAGCATATGTCCCCTCCCTCAAAGGCCTTCCTTTCACCTCCCACCTCACCCCACCAGTTGTCACAGAGCATCTGATGTGAGCTCCTTGGAATCTTTCATTTTCTCATTTAAACATTAATGCATAACATAAAGTAAAGCAAGATTTGGTTTTCTAAATTCAAGTTACTTCATGGATGAAATAGTACTGTCAAATAGTAAATGATTCAGAATTAGTGCCACTGGATTCTGATCAAGATCTAAGGAAGATCTGATATCATCCCATCTGAAATAAAAACAACTGGACAAAACAAAGTAAAAAAATTAGTGAACTGTGTATCAAAAAATAAGTGACAATGATCCACAAGAGATGGCAAAGAAACAAGATAGGCCCTATAATTTCCTTAGCCTACTGCCTTGCAGGATTTCCAGACCATTGTACAAGTAGTCTGGGGAGACAAAGGTTGCTCAAATTTATAAGACAGAGGATTGGGAGAAGAGGACCCTGGAGATCTACTGAGAGATGGCCTAAAGTATTTAGCAGGGTATTGACCAGTACCTGCAAATTAGCTATCTAGTAGAGGCTGTGAAAAGTACCATCAAAATGCACAGGGCCTGGAATAGTGCCTGTTTTCATAAACAAAGGTGAAAAAACACCAAATTTACAAATATTGAGAAGTATACTCAGAATATTCTTGCCTCTGTCATGCAGAATATTTACCTGTAGACTAAACATAGCTATAGCCCTGCCTAACAAATTTATAAAACAAGACCAATAAGCGTCAAGCTGCTTTCAACTAACTGAACTTTATTCCCAAATAACAATGAATACCACAAAGAAATGAATGTGTATGTGTGTGTGTGTGTGTATGTATATATATATATATGTATATATATATGCACATTTGAGAGAGGAGAGAGAGAGAGATGGACTGAATGACATCCAGTTTGCACTGGGTATAAAGTTTACATATTCAATATTCTAATAAAAAAGAGTTATCAGGCATGCAATAATATAATGAAAACACAGTCCATATGGAAAAAAAAGATTAATCAATCAAATCAGATGCAGAATTAAAAAAGTATTACACTAGATCAGTGTATCAATTGGACAAGTGGACATAATAATCCTAAACACCTAAGCACCAAATAATCGGACTTCAAAATACACAAAGTGAAAATGGACAGAACTGAAGAAAAGACAAAGATGAATTTATAATCCTAGCCAAGCCAAAATTTCAAAACCCCTCTCTCAACAACTTACACAATATGTTGGCTGAAAAATACTAAAGGTATAGAAGACTTGAATTGGTTAATTCAACCAACATGAACTTGTTCAAATTCATTGAACATTCTATCAGACAGCAGAATAAGCAGTATTTTAACATATAGATGGAGCAGTTATCAAAAACAGAGCATATACTAGGCCATGAAATAAACCTTGAGAAGGAAGGGCTGCATAGGGAGGGGGAAGTGGGAGGTACAAACTATGGAGTGTGAGATGGACTACAACATGAGGAAATATACCCAATATTCTATAATAACTATAAATGGAGTTTGGTCTTTAAAATTGTATAAAAAATCTAAAAACTCAATACATTATTTTTAAACAGTTAAAGTCATGCAAGGTATACTTTTGACAAAAATTGAATTAGAAATCAATACATAAACACATTGAGAAAACCCCTCTTTATTTGAAAACCAAATAATACACTGAATGCATCAAAGAAGAAATACTAGACATTAGAAGATACTCTGAAATAAAAGAAAATAAAAGTATAGCACGTCAAATTTGTGGATATCAATAGAGAACTACTACTTAGGGGAAATTTAGGGCCTCATTTGCCTGTATTAGGAAAAGGCCACAATCAATCTTGTCTTCCACCTTAAGAAATTAGAACAAATGAAACTAAAAATAAGTAGGAAAAAAATAATAAAAAAAGCAGAAATCAATAAAAAAATAAACAGAAAAATGAATGAGAAAATCAAGTGAAACAAAAACTATTTATTAGAGCTCAATAAAATTGATGAGTCTTTTATTATTGATATTATCATAATAAGCATTTTGTGATCACAGTGGAACAAGTGGTTCACCAACATTTCCATTATTTGAATTATTAATTCCTCCTCACTTTGAAAAGTAAGATAGGACCTCCAAGTTCACTGAATCCATTAACTGAACCTAATTGCTAGAGTTTCTATTTATCTCTACTCAATTCCAGCTGGGTTCAACTTTTCAGTCAGGAAGGGTCTTTCCTTCAGATTTTGATTCTGTCATTAGTCCCAGTAGTTGAAACTTGCTGCACTGTGTGAAGGACAAATCTGATAAGTGACACTTCCATGACTTCATACAAATCACTAATACAAATGTTTCCAAAGAAAGAAAGGCAGACTACACAGAGCTTTTATACCTAGGCCATGAAAATAAGCAGTATTTTAACATATAGATGGAGCAGTTATCAAAAACAGAGCATATACTAGGCCATGAAATAAACCTTGAGAAGGAAGGGCTGCATAGGGAGGGGGAAGTGGGAGGTACAAACTATGGAGTGTGAGATGGACTACAACATGAGGAAATATACCCAATATTCTATAATAACTATAAATGGAGTTTGGTCTTTAAAATTGTATAAAAAATCTAAAAACTCAATACATTATTTTTAAACAGTTAAAGTCATGCAAGGTATACTTTTGACAAAAATTGAATTAGAAATCAATACATAAACACATTGAGAAAACCCCTCTTTATTTGAAAACCAAATAATACACTGAATGCATCAAAGAAGAAATACTAGACATTAGAAGATACTCTGAAATAAAAGAAAATAAAAGTATAGCACGTCAAATTTGTGGATATCAATAGAGAACTACTACTTAGGGGAAATTTAGGGCCTCATTTGCCTGTATTAGGAAAAGGCCACAATCAATCTTGTCTTCCACCTTAAGAAATTAGAACAAATGAAACTAAAAATAAGTAGGAAAAAAATAATAAAAAAAGCAGAAATCAATAAAAAAATAAACAGAAAAATGAATGAGAAAATCAAGTGAAACAAAAACTATTTATTAGAGCTCAATAAAATTGATGAGTCTTTTATTATTGATATTATCATAATAAGCATTTTGTGATCACAGTGGAACAAGTGGTTCACCAACATTTCCATTATTTGAATTATTAATTCCTCCTCACTTTGAAAAGTAAGATAGGACCTCCAAGTTCACTGAATCCATTAACTGAACCTAATTGCTAGAGTTTCTATTTATCTCTACTCAATTCCAGCTGGGTTCAACTTTTCAGTCAGGAAGGGTCTTTCCTTCAGATTTTGATTCTGTCATTAGTCCCAGTAGTTGAAACTTGCTGCACTGTGTGAAGGACAAATCTGATAAGTGACACTTCCATGACTTCATACAAATCACTAATACAAATGTTTCCAAAGAAAGAAAGGCAGACTACACAGAGAAAAAAAAACACAGATCTTTGAATCAAAATAACCATGTTTGAGGCTTGATGCCATAATTTCTATGCTTGTGATCTTGGATAAAATGGATAACACTGTGAGTCATAGCCTTTTCCTCTGAAGACGAGATAACATGAAAAAAATGTGAAAATACCTTGTCAATTGCAAATGGCTATATAAATATACACGTGTTTATATCATACAATGGGTGTATCATTGAGGATGTCTTTTGATACTAATTTATAAATATTATTTAAGTAATGAATTCATCTAAATTCACATTTATCTAATAACTCATCTAAACTCATTTTTATATTATCATGAATAATATCTGTACAAGTATTTACCAAATATCTTGCTAAATTCAGTATGTCAGTTGCTCTTTTTTGAAAGAGTGATTGAAATAATATATGTTTTTAATGGAATACCACTAAAAATGGAAGAAAGAAAATGATTACATTTGTTTAAGTCATTCTTAGCAAATATACGTGATTTCCGTGCATCACATTATTCCTTTATAAGGGCCCAAAGCCACCTATTTGAAAATAAGCCAACATAAATACAATCAGAAGAATTAATGTTCCTATAGTTTCTACTCTTCTCAACTGCCTACCTTTCAAAAATGAGGCATTCCCTAGTCAGTTGACTCATTGCAATTAGTAAGGAAAAAACTTCAGTTTGAAAAAGTACGATTTAAACCTGGATCTGACATTTATTATCCATGCAAGTAGCCTGGCTTTTCTAAGAACTGGCTTCTTCATCCACAGAAATGCATAACATTTTTAATTTCACTGCTTTGTATGAAAATTAAATAACTTGTGAATTTAGCTGTATTTAGTTAATGTCTGACCCACACCAAATGTTATCTACCTGACATTCCCTCCCCCTTTCTTCTCTGAAAGAAATGAGATATTTCCGGGTATATCTTTTGGAGGCATGGTTTCCTAAATATATACTCTAACTAGGAAATACAGTGAACACTAAGAAAAAGACTTTCTAAAATTTGCATAAGCCAACAAAAGCACCAAAATTAGTTTTGTCAACAGCTCTTTTCCTTGGGGCACCAGACAATTTAGCCTCATACAGGAAAGGCAAAATTCTCTTTGTTCAGACATGTAGGCTCTCATTTTAGAAATATATACAAATAGAGGGCACAACCTTCAGATACACATCACTGAAGTCAGGAAGTTTGTCAGCAAAGGTAATGATCCAATGGCCTCAGCTGAGTTCCTGAAAGGTCTCTCTGTCAGTGCTAAAATGGCCATAAATAACAAGATAATTAAGCATCTGTCCTGAAAATCCATTTAAAAAGGGCTGTTCTAGGTTTCTGAGAGTAAGTCATCAAAAAGACAGAAGTGAAAGCAGAACTCGGGCTCCTTAAATGTGCTAACTTCCGGCTTCCTACTTAAAAAGAACCTCATAAATATTTTGAGTTGACTGCATCTTTAGGAACTTTCCTAAGGGAGCAAAAAAGAAAGAGAAGAATAAGGCAAGGTGAGATCTGGCATAGGACTAAAATACAGCCCCAAACAGGAAGAAGGTCAGTTTTCACGGCCACCTTCCTTCATGCTGTATAGCCATGATCTGTAGTTTTGGACCTTAGCAGATCCTGAATTACTGCAATGGTATTCCGGTATCATTCCCATCTGTGCAGTCTGGCTCCCTTTCTGGTTCACTTTCATTTCACTGCTGGAATGATCCTTCAGATAGCAAATCTGCTCCTGTATCCCCCTGCTTAAAATTTCCCATGAGTCTACTGCCTTCAGGATGAAGTTTAATCTGAGAGCAGGGGGGAAGAAGTCTAATTCTGAACTTAGCATATGTTTCCAGAATCTTCCGCAGCTTCAGGGAAATTCGGACTTGACAAGCCCTTTAAAAACTGGTAGGTATTATGGAGAAGGGCTGCCCAGGTGGCTCAGTGGTAAAGAATCTGCCTGCCAGTGCAGGAGACATGGGTTTGATCCACGGTGTGGGAAGATCCCCTGAAGAAGAAAATGGTAACCCACTCCAGTATTCTTCTCTCTGGACAACTCCATGGACAGAGAGGCCTGGCTACAGTCCATGTGGTTGCAAAGAGTCAGATATGACTTAGCGGCTAAACAACAACAACAAAATTATGGAGAGGAGCAAAGGTGCAATGTTCCCAGTGGAAATAGTAAAGGAAGCAAAAAGTGAGCCAACAACCTACCCCTCCTCATCTCAATAGAGATAGGTGTCTTGATATGAGAAGATTTAGATGCCTAGGATGACTTTAAAGGCTAGAGGAACTAGATTAACCAAGATGACTGGTGAGAAAGTTCCAGGGCAGAAAGGAAGCTCAGATATAACTCTGAAGAAAATTCAGACACAGAGGGTACAGTTTATATGAAATGACCACAACATTTACCCACATACCTCACCTCTTTCCTACCATGAACTCACTTGTCCTTTTCCAACCTGACACATGATAAGTTGGCCATCAACAGATGAATGCATATAGAAGATGTGTTATATATTTACATAAATACAATGGAATATTACCCAGCCATAAAAAATAAAACAATGTCATTTGCGGCAACATGGGGTGGGCCTAGAGATTATCACAATAAATGAAACAAATCAGAGGAGAATAAATACCACATAACATTGCTTATATGTAGAATCTTTTAAAAAAAACTTACCAACGAATTTATTTACATAACAGAAGTAGAATCACAGACATAGCAGACAAACTTATGGTTTCCAAAGGGGAAGGAGGAGAGGGGAGGGATAAATTAAGAGAATGGGATTAACATATACACACTATATAAAATGGATAACCAATAAGAACCTACGGTATAGCACAGGGAGATATATTCAATATTTTGTAACAACCTATAAGGGAAAATATTCTGAAAATGAGTATTTATATATATTCACTGTGTTGTACACCTGAAACTAACACAGCACTGTAAATCAACTTTACTTCAGTTTAAAAAAAGAAATACTTGGTGAAGAATTAGTTATTGAAGAATAGATTCCCCTTATCTGATACACAAAATTTATTATGAAGCAGCTTGTGCCTAATTTACAGAGAAGCTTGCCTTTTTGATGCCTTTTTCATGTGAAATAATTTTAGTGGAAGCTGTTACTCAAGTATCTTTTGATATAGCTCCTTTCTTAGAAGGTTGTTTGGATGAAGTATCTAAGTGACATCATATAACATATATTCCCTGAGCAACTACTAAATGCCAGGCACTGAGAATACAATGGTAAACCACACAGACCTAATCAGTGCCCCACGGAATTCATGTCTTATTTGGAAAGAGGATTACAAAAGTAGGTAGCGCTTACTTCCAAAAGTAAGTAATTACCTACTTCAGTAAGGGATGATTCATAATTTGATACAGAACCGTGGTCTTAGCCATAGTACTAGGTTCAGTGGAGAATAAAACTGAATAAAATTGATGATAAAATGCTTATCAACATATATTACAAATTACATAAATGTAATGATTAAAAACTGCAGGATGACAAAAATCATGCAATAAAAATGGAGTTATCTTAGGTAATAAGGTAAAAATTCAATGAAGTGACATCTGTACTGGCATATGATGGATAAATAGGAACGAGATGAGACAAAAGCTATGAGAAGAACATTCAGACTAAAAGAACACCATATGCAAATATTCTGAGCAGACAGAGCCTCAGAGAAAGCCTCGTGGTATATTTTAAGAACCTAAAGAACGATACCTCAGCTGGTACAGGGTGACAAAGCATGGCAGCAGACAGAGCTGGAGAACTGCCACCGCAGAGACACTCACACTTCCAATCCCTGGATGTGGTATAGCCTCTCATTTCTTTATTTTTCAATGCTTCTCAGCTATTCCTAATTCCTAATCGTTTAGATTACCACCTCCCATCTCTATCCACTCTCTCATCGTCTCTCTTTGGAAACTTAATATATCTCCTCCTTTTACCCAACTTGTCTGAAATTTGACAAAAGCATACTTCAGTATTAGGAGAGACAGATTTCCACCCACTGAGCTATTCAGAGCGCATTTCACTCCTGAAATTAACGTTCTTTAGTTCTGGGAAATTTTCTTGAAATACAGCTTAAATGATATATTTCCTTTGTCTACTGTTTCTCAAATTCTTCTAATGTTGGGGCATCTTGGATCAGTTATCTACTTTTCCAGTATGTTCTCTCCTATATTACAATTCCTCTGCCTTTTTATCTTATACTTTCATATATTTCCTTAATTTCTTTATTCATACCTTTCTACTAAATATTTTATTTCTATTATTAAACATTGATTTTGTCTAAGTCTTTTTCTTATTCTATTTCTTTCTGCAGTGTTTTATGTTTAAGGATGAAATATCTTACAATGTCTTATAAGATACTATGGTTAGTTCTTTATCTGAACTTGTCATCTCCCTGAAGAGTCATTATTTCCTCTAAATAATCTTTTCTGTTGATTGGGTCCATGCTATGTTTCCCACGTTAAAGGCTCTTCTCAGATGTCCAGGGGTGTATAATGGTCTTTTCATATTTAATGGTAGGACACTGTACAGCTTAGTGACTTAATATTTGCCCAGAGCATCAGGGACTACAGGGTTAAATTGTATGAAGGGGTGTTTTCATCTTTCTGAACTTCTGTATGTCTTGCCCTTCCCCAGCCCAACGCATTTGTTGTCCTTTGTCAGTAAGTCATGTTGGACTGTAACTGCCTGAACTGCATTTCCTGTCCTTCACTATCTCCTAGAATTTACTCAAATTCATGTCCATTGGATCAGTAATGGTTTATTTTGTTGTTGTTTGGTTGTTTAGTCATGCCCAACTCTTTTCTGACCCTACAGACTGTAGTCTGCTAGGCTCCTCTGTCATGGGATTTCCCAGGCAAGAATACTGGAGTGGGTTGCCATTTTCTTCTCCAGGGATCTTCCTGACCCAAGAATCAAACTCACATCTCCTGCATTGCAGGTGGATTCTTTTTTTTTGGGGGGGGGGGGCAGCGCAGGCTGGGGAGGGAAGGGACGGGTGGGCCACTTCTATTCGTCTTTCATTTATCTATTTTCATCCATCTTTGTTCTTTGGCCGGTATGGGCCTCCCATCCCAGTGGCCTCTCTCTTCGCAGAGCACGGTCCCTGGGCGCATGCGCTCCAGCTCCGGCTCAGTAATTGGACACATTGGTCCAGCCGCTCTGCAGCACGTGGGATCTTCCCGGGCCAAGGATCGAACCGGTGCCCCTTGCACTGCAAGGCAGTGTCCTTACCCACTGGACCACAGGGGAAGCCCCAGGTGGATTCTTTACCACTGAATCACCTGGGAAGCCCAATGTTTATTTAGAAACCTCTAAAATCATTAATCAGCTTCTGCATGTACGAATCGGTGGGTTTATCTGTGCATATGCTAAACTGAATATCCTTAATTACCATTATTCTCAGGAGTCATATATTTTTATTGTGTCTCGTTTTCAGGTACAGATCTTACATGCATAACCATATATGTGAGCCTAAATTATATATGTTTAATCTTTGATATATAAATACATGTGTTAATGGTTCATGTGCAAACTATGATTTCTGACAACGAGTGCAGTCAGAAATGTAGTACCCACAACAATATCTGTTCCTTATATTTTCATCCGCAACAGTTTTTTAACTTGCTAGTTATCCAATTAAGTTTCAGGACTTTTGCATACTTTCAGCTAATAGGATAAAGATCAACTAAGCTGCATTTTTAATCCTTTGATTTAAGGTGTGCTATTTTCTTAATTATTACTGAGTTTCTTCCCCACATGACTTATACAGTTTTACCAGTGATAACAATGCAAATGCCACCCAAATGAGGTTGAAAGGTTTTTGCTATTTTAAGTATGTTATCAGTTGCCTTCAGTTTTTCCATCCAGAGGCATTTATTAGCACTAGTCCAATCAGTTCAGGAATACTAGAGGCAGTCTTATTTGCTTTATTTGCCACTTTGTCATCATAATTATATTAATTCATAAATTAGTTATGTCTCAGCAAATCAGCCTTTCCTGTGACATTTTTCAAGATGAAGGATTGGATATCATTTGACATAGAGCCATAGGTCTCTCTCATAATGCCCCAATGATCGTTATAAAATGAAACTGACAATGTAAACCACAAGTGGTGTGCAATGAATACTAGATATTTGAAAAAGCTCCTTTGTGTTTCAAATAGGAATAAATCACTCAAAATATGAACGAGGAAAGACAAGCTGAACTGGAATGATGACAGTTTTAGGATATAAGATTAATTAGGACACACACTATGTCTAGCCATAAGAAAGATTATCATCTGAGTGCCAAAGAATTTGATGCTTTCAAACAGTGATGTGGAGAAGATTCTTGAGAGTCTCTTAGACAGCAAGGTGATCAAACCTGTTAATTCTAAAATAAATCAACCCTGAATATTCATTGAAACTACTGATGCTGAAGCTGAAGCTCCAATACTTCAGCCACCGATGCGAACAGCTGGCTCATTGGAAAAGACCCTCATGCTGGGAAAGATCAAGGGCAAGAGGAGACGGGGGTGACAGAGGATGAGATGGTTGAATGGCATCACTGATTCCATGGACATGAAGTCTGGAAAACTTCTGAAGATGGTGAGGGGCTGGGAGACCTGGCATGCCACAGTCCATGGGGACACAAAGACTTGGCAACTGAGCAACAACAACAAATATACATATCTGAAGGAAAATAGAAAGAAATTAAGGCTACTTAGGTTTTAGTGTAAATGACACTACATGCTTTCTTTGGTATTTTCATTCACCTTAGTGTTATTGCACCTTAACATTGTATTTCAAAAACACTACTATAAATGTTAACCATACTTTGCATTCTAATTTAGAACATGAATACGTTGCATTTTGTCGATAGTTTAGAGGCATATGCACACCACTGGCAGCCTAGAATGGTGGCTCACAATGTGGTTACAAATTACTTTAGAGCCAATATAACACTGGGAATTTGATTTTCTACTTTGAAAATATTTTAGCAAATTACCATTAATCACAATCATCAATATAAAAATGAATATTTTATTTCCAAAAAATAAAAAAAAGATTTCTTCACTGTACTTATTAATTCTGCCCAGCAAAAAAAAAAAATCAACATATTGAAAAAGCATCATGTGGGATAGGAGAAAACATTTGCAAGTCATCAATCTGGTAAAAGATTAATATCAAAGACACTTTTCCAAAGAAAATATACAAATAGACTACAGTTATATGAAAAGCTCCTTTGTGTTTCAAATAGGAATAAATCACTCAAAATATGAACGAGGAAAGACAAGCTGAACTGGAATGATGACAGTTTTAGGATATAAGATTAATTAGGACACACACTATGTCTAGCCATAAGAAAGATTATCATCTGAGTGCCAAAGAATTTGATGCTTTCAAACAGTGATGTGGAGAAGATTCTTGAGAGTCTCTTAGACAGCAAGGTGATCAAACCTGTTAATTCTAAAATAAATCAACCCTGAATATTCATTGAAACTACTGATGCTGAAGCTGAAGCTCCAATACTTCAGCCACCGATGCGAACAGCTGGCTCATTGGAAAAGACCCTCATGCTGGGAAAGATCAAGGGCAAGAGGAGACGGGGGTGACAGAGGATGAGATGGTTGAATGGCATCACTGATTCCATGGACATGAAGTCTGGAAAACTTCTGAAGATGGTGAGGGGCTGGGAGACCTGGCATGCCACAGTCCATGGGGACACAAAGACTTGGCAACTGAGCAACAACAACAAATATACATATCTGAAGGAAAATAGAAAGAAATTAAGGCTACTTAGGTTTTAGTGTAAATGACACTACATGCTTTCTTTGGTATTTTCATTCACCTTAGTGTTATTGCACCTTAACATTGTATTTCAAAAACACTACTATAAATGTTAACCATACTTTGCATTCTAATTTAGAACATGAATACGTTGCATTTTGTCGATAGTTTAGAGGCATATGCACACCACTGGCAGCCTAGAATGGTGGCTCACAATGTGGTTACAAATTACTTTAGAGCCAATATAACACTGGGAATTTGATTTTCTACTTTGAAAATATTTTAGCAAATTACCATTAATCACAATCATCAATATAAAAATGAATATTTTATTTCCAAAAAATAAAAAAAAGATTTCTTCACTGTACTTATTAATTCTGCCCAGCAAAAAAAAAAAATCAACATATTGAAAAAGCATCATGTGGGATAGGAGAAAACATTTGCAAGTCATCAATCTGGTAAAAGATTAATATCAAAGACACTTTTCCAAAGAAAATATACAAATAGACTACAGTTATATGAAAAGGTTCTCAGTATCACTAATGTTTAGGGAAATGCAGATTAAAATCAAAATTAGGTATCACTTCACACCTGATATGATGGCTATTATCAGAAAATAAAGGATCATGAGTATTGGTGAGGATGTGGATGAACTGGAACCCCATACATCGTATTATTGACAGAAATGTAAATTGATGCAGTCACGAGGGAAAACATTATGGATGTTTCTCTAAAAGATAAAAACGGAAGTACCATATGTGTCAGCCACCTTACTTCTGAGAGTCTATCCCAACTTATTGAAAACAGGATCTTGAATATCTGTATCAAGATATTCAAGGTATCTGCACCTTCATGTTCACTGAAGCATTATTCACAATAATCAAAAAAAGGGAAACATCAAATTTAATTTAATGCAGTATTATTTGGCCTTAAAGCAGGAGAAAATTTTGCCATTTATGACAACATGGATGAACCTAGAGAACTTTAGGCTAAGTGAAATAGGCCAATCACTCGAGGACAGATGCATAATTTCATTCAATGTTGTAGAAAGAGAATAAAGTGGTGGTTGGAGGGCCTAGGAGATGGAGGAATGTTTTGTTTTATTTTTCAATGGGAATAAATTTTTAGTTGTGCAAGATGAGTAGGTCTAGAGATTGGGTGTAGAGTACACCATATATAGTTAACAGTATAATATTGTGCACTTTAAAAGAGGTAAAAGGGGTAGTTTTCTTACCAAATCACACATACACAAAGAAATTTTTGCAGGTGACAGATGTTTAGTACCTTGGTTGTGGTGACTGTATCATAGGTTAGGTGTATGTCCAAACTCATTAATACATACATATTGAATGTGTGCAATTTTTCATGTATACCTCCATAAAGCTAGAAAATCATGTAATGGGCATGAAATTGGGCAAACTTCGGGAGATAGTAAGAGACAAGGAAGACTGGCATGCTGCAGTGAATGGGGTCACAAAGAGTCAGGCACGGCTTGGCAAATGAACAACAAAGCTAAAAATCACAGAATTAGAATTAGATATTTGGTTCTTATTGGTTGCTTGCTTCAATGGCTTGTTCATGGGTTGCAAAAAATCAGACACAACTGAACGACTTTCACTTTTTTAGACCTTATGGTGCAGAAAGACAAGGTCACAGTGGTCATTTTTGCTACCTTATACTTAGTGTATACTGGGTGAGAAGATCCCCTGGAGTGGGAAATGCCTATTGGTCCAGTATCCTTGCCTGGAATATTCCATGGATAGAGGATCCTGGAGGGCTACAGCCTGTGGGGTCACAAAGAGTCGGACATGGCTGAGTGCATGTACTCACACCTGTAATAGAGTACCAAACACTTGCTGAAAAAAAAAGCTTCTTAAAAAAATAAAGACAGACAGTAACCACACACAGTCTCAGGTGCATGTCCATATAATTGTCTGTTTATATGTTTACCTATTTATTTAATTTCATTTTTGACCTTTGAAGCTTTCATTAAATCTTTCTAAGGGCTTGTAAGCCTGCATTTTTGGTAGTCACTAGTCTAGTGTTTACTTGGGTGGCTGATGTCCTGTTTTCGCCATCTGGACATATTTTTACTGATAACTATGATGCATTTACTGAACAAGGAGGATTAAATGGAATAATTCATTTAAAAGCATTTGTAATCTGTAGAGCACTACAGACATATAAGGTATTAGCACTGCTGTGGTTATGATGTTGCCTCAAAATGCACAGTAGTAAAGTCTAAGCTTAAAAAAAAATGCTCCTTGTATACTCAGAAATCAAGACTATGTAGCATTTTTAGAAATTAAATTTTCCCACAGGAGTTTCCACCACAGCCTTTTTCAATTGTTTTGCCACATAATCTAGCCTGCTATAGCAACTGCAAAAAATGTAAAAATGGAATTGTCAAGATACAACCACCTCTTGAGACTACCACAGTAACTGCAGATACATCTTTAAAGGTTTGGGGGCATATCATGTAAACTAAGATCCTATTATAGGGAACAAAAAACTTATTTGTAATGGATTTTTTAAAAGTAATGCTCTTTTTCTCAGGCTAAGTGACTTATACTAATGTTTTTTGAATATATGTTTTTTTGGAATATGAAGACGTCTTAACATTAAAAACACAGTGTCAATCACTCACTCTTTCATGACCTTATGGACTGTAGCCTGCCAGGATCCTCTGCCCATGGGATTTCCTAGCCAAGAATACGGGAGTGGGTAGCCATTTCCTTCTCCAGGGGATCTTCTCAATCCAGTGATTGAACTCTAGGGTCTCCTGTATTGAAGACATAGTCTTTATCATCTGAGCCACCAGGCAAGCTCCCAAACACAAAAATTTCTAGTAAATTCAATACTTTATGCCTTTTATCAGTGACCTAATAACAGTATCATTCACCCCTACATTAATTCAATCGCTCTCTCCAAGGGCCACCTCTTGGGCCATGACCTAGGCATTGCTTCACACCAGCAATGTTACATTTTCATGCCCTAGTCTTAAGCACATCCCATCTTCACAGACACACAACTCATCCCCATGTGCATCCTCAGATTTTGTGGAGATCTTTAGAACTCTTAGTTTTAAATTTCCTCCTAAACACATCAGCCCCCTCCTCCTATCTAAAGCTTGTTTAGGGACAAAAGAAGAACCAGCTGGTCAAAAAGAGTTTGAGTTGAGTCAAGGCTGGTGAGAATGAGAACTAGCTCAGCTGTTCTGCGATCATAAAACCGCACACTTGTTTGGGGATGTGAAACTTGTTTCTTCTCCCAGCTCCACTCTCTGTGATCTCAATTCATTCAGGGTTTTAACTAGAAAACATTTTTTATAAATTCTATTTGCCAAAATATGGGTTAAGGGTTCTCCAGGTATTCAAGATGATTTTATTATGTGATTATTATGTACCAGGCATTTTTCCAGAGATAGCAAGGATAGAAAAACAAACAAAACAGAGAAAAATTGCTGGCTTCCTGGAGCTTACCTTCTAGCACAGACCCAAAGACAATCCAGTAATGAGATTATCTGGAGGAAGATTGCTTCAGGCAAAGGAACTAGTTAAGGCACTGGCCCTGAGTTAGAAATGGGACTAGGATTTTTTGAGGAACATTAAGAAGACCACTGTGGCTGGACTGGAGTGAAGGAGGAGAGAGGCAACAGGACATGGGCGGGGAGGGGGAAGGAGTCCAGTGAAATATTTTAAAGACTGGCTTTTACTTGAAATGAAATGGCAAATCATGTTAATGGATTTCTGAAGCAGGATCAGGATAAACGTATGTGTTTAGGTTGCCATCTTAAGCTAGGATTTAAAATGTAATTTTTAAAAGTATTCCCTGTGATAGAGCAAATTATAAACTCCCCACTTAGGCTCCTATATTCGCATCCAATTTTATTTTTCTCATGTGAGTCTGTGTGTGTATATGTGTATATATGCCTTTTCCTTAAAATTTCTATATCTGGATCTGAAGATATGAGCACACAGGATGACTGAAATAATAATGTAAGAAGAAAAAATAAGTAAACAAGCTAAGGACAAAACTATAATATTTCATTCTAAATAGTAAAATAATGAATTAATCTCATTACAGTGAAGTACCGAAAGGGATACCTGTTATTGCTATAATTATAAAATAACATTTTAGTGATTTTAGTGAATGCCATAAGTTCAGCAAATGGTATAATTAGTACAAATAATGGAGAGGAAGTGACT
Source organism: Tragulus kanchil (assembly GCA_022376925.1). Classification (NCBI taxonomy): domain Eukaryota; kingdom Metazoa; phylum Chordata; class Mammalia; order Artiodactyla; family Tragulidae; genus Tragulus; species Tragulus kanchil. The sequence goes on from JAIOJX010000006.1 coordinate 93,382,582, forward strand.
CAATTAATTTGTTTTAATAAAATTATTGTATATTTAGAAAACTAAAACTTCTGGAAAAAACTACAAATAATTAAAAAGGAACCTGAATTATAAAAACATTAAGGGATTTTTTTCTATATCAGCAATAACTGGTTAGAAAATTAAAATGCTGATAAAAACTATAAAGCACAGTAACAACTGAAAAAATACAAAAATCTTTGTAAAGCAATCTATCTTTATGCAAAGACACAAATATCTGAATAAAAGTCATTCCCTAGTTTTGGATTAGAACATTTGGTATCATTAAATTTCTAGTTTTCTAAAATTAATACTTAGAAGCCTATTTTTTACAATTAGAAAAATAGTATTAAGTCTTTATAGCAAAAATATTTAATAAAAATAACAAATTATGGAAATAAGAATAATTAGAGTGGCATACCTTACCAGGTATTAAACTATTCTACAAAGACAGTGTAATAAAACAGTATTCTACAAGTATTGGAAAGACAAATAAATGATACCAAAGAGAGAATCTAAAATTATATACTAGTATAGAGAAAGTATATGATTTTTAAAATTTAAAATTTAATATATGAAATATTGTTATTTCAATGTGAAAGGATTATTTATTTAATAAGTCATCTACTCTAGGATTCTTGTCTGAAAAAGTCCATGGACAGAGGAGCCTGGTGGGCTACAGTCCAAAGGGTTGTCAAGAGTTGGACATGATCAGGCATGCACGCACACACAGTGACTGACACAGGCACATCTATCTTAAAGAAAATACTGCTTGGCTTTCTCACTCTGTGGATTTAAAAACTTCCAGTTGGATTAAATGAATAAAGGTAAAAAAAAACAATACTCTCCTAGTTTCAGAGATCAAAGAAAGAAATCCACAAGCTTTAAAAGAACCATATTTAATTACAAAAATAAACTTAAAATTTAACATAATCAGAGTCATCCCATGTCTCCCAAATTGGATGGAATTATGTATGTTAATGATTATAAGACCAAGAAGAAATATGAGGGAAAAAAAAAAAAGAAACAGTCAAGTTATTCCTATTGGTTACCTGGGATGGGGGTGGAGGTGGTAGGCGGGGGAGGAAAAGAAGGGAGTGAGGTAGGGTGGAAAAGAAGCCTTCAGGGGAAAAAAAAAGAAAAGAAATGCTGAAAAGGGCTTCCCTGGTAGCTCAGTGGTAAAGAGTTCACCCGCCAACGCAGGTTCAGTTCCTGATCCTGGAAGATCCCAAATACTGTGAAGCAACAAAGCCCATGAGCCACAACTATTGAGCCCAGGTGCCGCAACTACTGAAGCCGTGTGCCCTAGAGCCCGAGTTCCACAACAAGAGAAGTGACTGCAACAAGAAACCTGTTCATCTCAACTATAGTCCTTACTCCCTGCAACTAGAGAAGAGTCTGTGACAGCAGTGAAAACCCAGAATATCCAAAAATAGATAAATAAATAAAATTAAAATTAAAGAAATACTGGAAAAATGGGGGAAATTTATACTAGCGTAATATCTACTTATATTACTACTATACATTAGAACAATGGCATATTTCAAGCCTCCAATGTGAAATAGTAAATGAAAATAAATATTTGATTTTGAGACTGGATTTCAGAAAATACTCTCTTTGGCTTTCCATTACTTTATATGATATCTGTACAAACATGTGAAAATAAACAAACACAACAAGATCCAGTGCAAGGCTCTGGAGCAACAGGAATACTCATTCATTACTGATAAGAATCCAAAATATATAGTCATTTTGGAAGACAGTTTGGCAGTTTCTTTAAGAACTGAACATACTTTTACCATACAATCCAAAATCACACTCATTAGTCTTTACTCAAACTGAAAATATATGTCCACACAAATACCTGCATATGGACATTTATAGCAGTTTTATTCATAACTGTTGAAATCTGGAGGCAAGCAAGATGTCCTTCAGGAGGTCAATGGATTAAATAAATAAGGTAAAAACAATACTCTCCTAGTTTCAGAGATCAAAGAAAGAAATCCACAAGCTTTAAAGAACCATATTTAATTACAAAAATAAACTTAAAATTTAACATAATCAGAGTCATCCCATGTCTCCCAAATTGGATGGAATTATGTATGTTAATGATTATAAGACCAAGAAGAAATATGAGGGAAAAAAAAAAAAGAAACAGTCAAGTTATTCCTATTGGTTACCTGGGATGGGGGTGGAGGTGGTAGGCGGGGGAGGAAAAGAAGGGAGTGAGGTAGGGTGGAAAAGAAGCCTTCAGGGGAAAAAAAAAGAAAAGAAATGCTGAAAAGGGCTTCCCTGGTAGCTCAGTGGTAAAGAGTTCACCCGCCAACGCAGGTTCAGTTCCTGATCCTGGAAGATCCCAAATACTGTGAAGCAACAAAGCCCATGAGCCACAACTATTGAGCCCAGGTGCCGCAACTACTGAAGCCGTGTGCCCTAGAGCCCGAGTTCCACAACAAGAGAAGTGACTGCAACAAGAAACCTGTTCATCTCAACTATAGTCCTTACTCCCTGCAACTAGAGAAGAGTCTGTGACAGCAGTGAAAACCCAGAATATCCAAAAATAGATAAATAAATAAAATTAAAATTAAAGAAATACTGGAAAAATGGGGAAGTTTATACTAGCGTAATATCTACTTATATTACTACTATACATTAGAACAATGGCATATTTCAAGCCTCCAATGTGAAATAGTAAATGAAAATAAATATTTGATTTTGAGACTGGATTTCAGAAAATACTCTCTTTGGCTTTCCATTACTTTATATGATATCTGTACAAACATGTGAAAATAAACAAACACAACAAGATCCAGTGCAAGGCTCTGGAGCAACAGGAATACTCATTCATTACTGATAAGAATCCAAAATATATAGTCATTTTGGAAGACAGTTTGGCAGTTTCTTTAAGAACTGAACATACTTTTACCATACAATCCAAAATCACACTCATTAGTCTTTACTCAAACTGAAAATATATGTCCACACAAATACCTGCATATGGACATTTATAGCAGTTTTATTCATAACTGTTGAAATCTGGAGGCAAGCAAGATGTCCTTCAGGAGGTCAATGGATTAAATAAATAGTGGTATAGCCAGACAACAGAATATTATTTGGTGCTAAAAAGAAATGAGCGATCAAGCCAAAAAAAGACATGAGTAAATAAATACATACTACTAAGCAAAAGAAGACACTCTGAAAAGACTATCTACTGTGTGAGTCCAACCATCGGACATTCTGGAAAAGACAAAACTATGGAGACAGTAGAAATATCACCGACTGCCAAAGGTTAGTGAGGAGATGGGGATGAATAGGCAGAGCACACTAGATTTTTAGGGCAATAGAAATACACTGTATGACACCATAATGGTTGGTTTCACACCTATAGCATGTACGATATCAACAGTGAAGCCCTGTCACTCTAGGATGATCACGATGTATCAATGCAGATTCATCAATTGTAGCAAATGTACCACTTGGGCGTGGGATGTTGATAAAGATCCCCCAAGTACTAATGTATGTGGGCAGAGAAAATATGAGAAATCTCTGTACCTTCCTCTCAATTTTGCTATGAATCTAAAACTGCTCTAAAAACAGGCTATTAACATATATAAAACACACAAAAAAACACAAATAATTATAGGGGCCCAAAATACTGAACTGAAAACCAAAGATTCGCATGTATGTCTTGAAAGATAGAAGACAATAAAGCTTTAAAATGATCTGAACACAGAATTGAACCTTTTTTTTTTAAATTTTACATTTTTGGGTGAGGGTCGGGTTGGGAGGGAGGGAGCGGGCAGGCCACTTCTATTGGTCTTTCATTTCTCTATTTTCATCCATCTTTGTTCTTTGGCTCCTATGGGCCTTTCATCGCGGTGGCGTCTGTTGTTGTACCGCGCCGGCTCTGGGCGCCTGCGCTCCAGAGCTCTGGCTCGGTAATTGGACACATCAGTCCAGCTGCTCCGCGGCATAAACAAATAACATTTTGAAACGTTTGGCATTTTCTTTAAGAACTGAACATACTTTTACCATACAATCCAAAATCACACTCATTAGTCTTTACTCAAACTGAAAATATATGTCCACACAAATACCTGCATATGGACATTTATAGCAGTTTTATTCATAACTGTTGAAATCTGGAGGCAAGCAAGATGTCCTTCAGGAGGTCAATGGATTAAATAAATAGTGGTATAGCCAGACAACAGAATATTATTTGGTGCTAAAAAGAAATGAGCGATCAAGCCAAAAAAAGACATGAGTAAATAAATACATACTACTAAGCAAAAGAAGACACTCTGAAAAGACTATCTACTGTGTGAGTCCAACCATCGGACATTCTGGAAAAGACAAAACTATGGAGACAGTAGAAATATCACCGACTGCCAAAGGTTAGTGAGGAGATGGGGATGAATAGGCAGAGCACACTAGATTTTTAGGGCAATAGAAATACACTGTATGACACCATAATGGTTGGTTTCACACCTATAGCATGTACGATATCAACAGTGAAGCCCTGTCACTCTAGGATGATCACGATGTATCAATGCAGATTCATCAATTGTAGCAAATGTACCACTTGGGCGTGGGATGTTGATAAAGATCCCCCAAGTACTAATGTATGTGGGCAGAGAAAATATGAGAAATCTCTGTACCTTCCTCTCAATTTTGCTATGAATCTAAAACTGCTCTAAAAACAGGCTATTAACATATATAAAACACACAAAAAAACACAAATAATTATAGGGGCCCAAAATACTGAACTGAAAACCAAAGATTCGCATGTATGTCTTGAAAGATAGAAGACAATAAAGCTTTAAAATGATCTGAACACAGAATTGAACCTTTTTTTTTTAAATTTTACATTTTTGGGTGAGGGTCGGGTTGGGGAGGGAGGGGAGCGGGCAGGCCACTTCTATTGGTCTTTCATTTCTCTATTTTCATCCATCTTTGTTCTTTGGCTCCTATGGGCCTTTCATCGCGGTGGCGTCTGTTGTTGCAGAGCACCGGCTCTGGGCGCATGCGCTCCAGAGATCCGGCTCGGTAATTGGACACATCTGTCCAGCTGCTCCGCGGCACGTGGGATCTTCCCAGGCCAGGGATCGAACCGGCGCCCCTTGCACTGCAAGGCAGTGTCCTTACCCACTGGACCACCAGGGGGAGCCCAGAATTGAACCATTTCTAATCAACATTTTCCTTTTTAGTTGGCAAGTCTAATGACATTAAGTTCAGAGTATTAAAGGCACTAAAAGTTTGCTTCCCTTTGAATAGAACTTTCTCTGAAACAGCACAGACATGTTTTTCAAACATGTCTCTCATCTCTCCTGTATCACCAATTTAATAGTAATCTGACTTTTCCCGTTGCAAGTGGCCGACTGGTGATTGGTGCTTTAGACTCTAAGTGCCTCATTTTTCACTGATGTGTTTTGTGAAGGCTAGAAACTCACTACTCTACAAAACCCTATGAAACAGACGTCTTTGACAAAATCATAGGGAGTGCATCCTAGGGATGTACCTCTGCCCTCTATGTGCTTTCATTTGGTTTCCTTGCAGAGCAACATGTGTTCATGCTAAGATGAGGATTCTAGATGAGGATGCTAGATGAGGAATTTGAATAAGGAAAAAAAAAAGGAGTCAACAAAGATTATTATGTAGAAAGATTATATAATTAAATTTGTTTTTGACAAAAATAACTACTGGGAAAATGGGGAAGTTGGACAGAGGGAGAAAGGATGAATTTTTAAGTGATCCATGTCATCATCAGTTCATGACAGCAAATGAAAGGTGTGAAAATAATTGTATTAGAAACATTTATAACCTAATAGTACATTCATTATTAATTTCAGCATATTCTTTTGTTTTAGATAAAGTTAAGTAACTCAGGATTCAGTAGGTATTCAAGGATGCTGTTTCCAATGTATGTGCCATCTTCTTTGGATATTATTATATTTTAGGATGCTGAAATAAAAAGTTCCTTTGTTCTTGGTCTCCTTTCCATTATTTTCTTTTTTATTGGTGTATGATTACTTTACAATGTTGTATTAGATTCTGTTGTACAACGAAGTGGATCAGCTATACCCTGACTGGACCAACAGTCCTAGAATTGTCTGATCCCGTGACCCGGCTAGTGCCATTAAACCTCAAAGTGAAGTGAAAAGGAAGTGGAATATAAGTGGACATCATGAATGCTGCTGAATAAATAGCCAAAGCTTCAGTCCTAACAAGCTGTGTAAGTAAGGAGAGTCAGATTCACAAATGAGCGGAAAAAAAAGAGAGTGGTTAATAAATGTTTTTTGCAAAGGGTCTGATAGTAAATATTTCAGGCTTTTTATGACACATGCAGTCTCTGTTACAACTATTCAGCTGTATTTTTTTTTTTGCATAAGTGAGATATTTAATGCTTTCAAAAGGTATTTAATAGTGTCTGAATACAAGCTTAATCCCCATATTATTTTTTGCGGAGCTTTGTTATTTACTGCCACACATAGACCCGATTCCTCCATAGGTATACACACATCCTGGCCGCTGAAACTTCCCCACATCTCCCTCTCCATCCCATTCCTCCAGGTCATCACAAAGCACCTGTTTGAGATCCCCTAGTCCCACAGCATATTCCTCTTCCTCACCCCAATGTCCAAAAGGCTTTTCTCTATGTCTACCTCTCCACTGCGGCTCTGCATATTCATTTATTAGCACCATCTTTCTAGATATGATATATATTTATGTGTCAGCATACAATATTTATCTTTCTCTGACATACTTCACTCTGTATAATCCATTCTAGATTCATCCACCTCATTAGAACTGGTTCAAATGCATTTCTTTTCATGGCTGAGAAACATTCCATTGTATATATGTACCACAGCTCATTTATCCATTCATCTGTCGATGGACATCTAAGTTTGCTTCCATGTTCTAGCTATCGCAAACAGTGCTGCAGTGAACAATGGGGTACATGTGTCTCTTTCCATTTTGGTTTCCTCAGGGTATATGCATAGTAGTGGGATTGCTGGGTCATATGGTGGTTCTATTCCTAGTTTTTTGAGGAATCTCCATACTGTCTTCTATAGTGGCTCCATCAGTTGAAGCTCTTTTTATTGGTGTATGATTACTTTACAATGTTGTATTAGATTCTGTTGTACAACGAAGTGGATCAGCTATACCCTGACTGGACCAACAGTCCTAGAATTGTCTGATCCGTGACCCGGCTAGTGCCATTAAACCTCAAAGTGAAGTGAAAAGGAAGTGGAATATAAGTGGACATCATGAATGCTGCTGAATAAATAGCCAAAGCTTCAGTCCTAACAAGCTGTGTAAGTAAGGAGAGTCAGATTCACAAATGAGCGGAAAAAAAAGAGAGTGGTTAATAAATGTTTTTTGCAAAGGGTCTGATAGTAAATATTTCAGGCTTTTTATGACACATGCAGTCTCTGTTACAACTATTCAGCTGTATTTTTTTTTTTGCATAAGTGAGATATTTAATGCTTTCAAAAGGTATTTAATAGTGTCTGAATACAAGCTTAATCCCCATATTATTTTTTGCGGAGCTTTGTTATTTACTGCCACACATAGACCCGATTCCTCCATAGGTATACACACATCCTGCCGCCCGCTGAAACTTCCCCACATCTCCCTCTCCATCCCATTCCTCCAGGTCATCACAAAGCACCTGTTTGAGATCCCCTAGTCCCACAGCATATTCCTCTTCCTCACCCCAATGTCCAAAAGGCTTTTCTCTATGTCTACCTCTCCACTGCGGCTCTGCATATTCATTTATTAGCACCATCTTTCTAGATATGATATATATTTATGTGTCAGCATACAATATTTATCTTTCTCTGACATACTTCACTCTGTATAATCCATTCTAGATTCATCCACCTCATTAGAACTGGTTCAAATGCATTTCTTTTCATGGCTGAGAAACATTCCATTGTATATATGTACCACAGCTCATTTATCCATTCATCTGTCGATGGACATCTAAGTTTGCTTCCATGTTCTAGCTATCGCAAACAGTGCTGCAGTGAACAATGGGGTACATGTGTCTCTTTCCATTTTGGTTTCCTCAGGGTATATGCATAGTAGTGGGATTGCTGGGTCATATGGTGGTTCTATTCCTAGTTTTTTGAGGAATCTCCATACTGTCTTCTATAGTGGCTCCATCAGTTGAAGCTCCTAAATAGTCACAGACATTGTATAAATGGGCGTGACAGGTTTTCAATAAAACTTTATTTACAAAAAATAGGGGGACAGCTGGATTTAGCCTTTCCCCTAAATTTGCCAGCCACTGTCTAAGAATGATTTATCACAGTGTCCTCCAACTAACAGAAACATGTACATAAGAAAGTCACTTTACCAAAGCATATTAGTCTTCTAGGAAACAGTGGAAAAACAAAAATATTCACCTGGTTTCACCACAGAATAACATTTTAGGTTTGACTTTGTTCCTTCGCAGATGTTTGATCATTTTTATAAACGACTTTAAACTTCTCCCCTTCCTGAAAGCTAAACATTACCAAAGCATTCTCCTAATAAGTTGTGCATCAAAAAATAGTCATACAGATTGAATACCTCATCTAATCATTGAATTTTTCTCCTTTAGAGCAGACTGGATTGCTCCAGGCTTTATTTATCTTACTTAAACACAGAAATCTTTCTTTCAGAATCACCCTTAATTACTACTATTTCTTTATTAAAGATGGAGAAAGGTAAAATATTTTATACTGTATGGCTCAAATTTATATTGAAATTAAGAGTTTTCAAAGATCTAGATAGTTTATCACAGTGGTTAAGCATACAGACTACTGTCCACTGCCCTTGCAGCCACCTCCTGCCTTGTGATCTTGAGAAAATTCATCGTCTCTCAGATGTGTCTCCTTTTCTTCAGTAATAAAATGACGTTAATAGTAATAGCTTTAAAATTGGGTTGTTATGAAAAGCCAATAAATAAATACATGAAAATCAACTGCTTAGAACAGTGTTTGCTCCACAAAGAGTACCCCATAGTGGTTTTACCATCTAATTATTTTAAATTCATCAAAACAAAATTTTAAAGAGAAACATTCCATTGTATATATGTACCACAGCTCATTTATCCATTCATCTGTCGATGGACATCTAAGTTTGCTTCCATGTTCTAGCTATCGCAAACAGTGCTGCAGTGAACAATGGGGTACATGTGTCTCTTTCCATTTTGGTTTCCTCAGGGTATATGCATAGTAGTGGGATTGCTGGGTCATATGGTGGTTCTATTCCTAGTTTTTTGAGGAATCTCCATACTGTCTTCTATAGTGGCTCCATCAGTTGAAGCTCCTAAATAGTCACAGACATTGTATAAATGGGCGTGACAGGTTTTCAATAAAACTTTATTTACAAAAAATAGGGGGACAGCTGGATTTAGCCTTTCCCCTAAATTTGCCAGCCACTGTCTAAGAATGATTTATCACAGTGTCCTCCAACTAACAGAAACATGTACATAAGAAAGTCACTTTACCAAAGCATATTAGTCTTCTAGGAAACAGTGGAAAAACAAAAATATTCACCTGGTTTCACCACAGAATAACATTTTAGGTTTGACTTTGTTCCTTCGCAGATGTTTGATCATTTTTATAAACGACTTTAAACTTCTCCCCTTCCTGAAAGCTAAACATTACCAAAGCATTCTCCTAATAAGTTGTGCATCAAAAAATAGTCATACAGATTGAATACCTCATCTAATCATTGAATTTTTCTCCTTTAGAGCAGACTGGATTGCTCCAGGCTTTATTTATCTTACTTAAACACAGAAATCTTTCTTTCAGAATCACCCTTAATTACTACTATTTCTTTATTAAAGATGGAGAAAGGTAAAATATTTTATACTGTATGGCTCAAATTTATATTGAAATTAAGAGTTTTCAAAGATCTAGATAGTTTATCACAGTGGTTAAGCATACAGACTACTGTCCACTGCCCTTGCAGCCACCTCCTGCCTTGTGATCTTGAGAAAATTCATCGTCTCTCAGATGTGTCTCCTTTTCTTCAGTAATAAAATGACGTTAATAGTAATAGCTTTAAAATTGGGTTGTTATGAAAAGCCAATAAATAAATACATGAAAATCAACTGCTTAGAACAGTGTTTGCTCCACAAAGAGTACCCCATAGTGGTTTTACCATCTAATTATTTTAAAAATTCATCAAAACAAAATTTTAGAAGAGCAATCAGCCTTAAAGCTTCCAGACCCCTCTGGGATGCAGATGCCTCTACAGCACAAGCCCATATCCTGGAAGCGCCTTTGAAGACATCAGTTAGTTTCTTCTCTCTGTCCCCAAAACACAAAGACCTTCTGTTCTCCTTCTAGACATTTCCAGTTGTCAGATCTATTGCACCTTACAAAGTGATTGGTTTCATTTAAATTTCAGATGGTGACACTGATGAGACAGTGATCTCTGTGAGCATCATAGTCTTCTTCTGAAAGTAAAGTGAATATTATCTGCTTCAGAAGGAGAATACATTTCATTCTTCACATTTCAAAAAGGAGTATTTCAGAGGACTTCCCTACTCTGCAGGGAAAAAAAAGTGTGGAACAAAACCCCACAGATTTTCTTCTACATTATCCTCTCTTCTGCTCAAGAGAATGACTAACATCTGAGTGCTGAGACTGAAGAACGAGTTCAGCCCTGAGCCTCTTCTTTTTTGAAGCACTGTATCAATCTGAATCTGAGTTTTCCTATCATTATTCTTAAGGCCATTGTCTAAAACACAGAAGTTCTGCATTGTCCAGCTGTGCTAAGTTTCAGGGCACAACCTTAAAAAAATCTCTGGGCTTCCCCTGGTGGTCCAGTGGGTAAGGACACCGCCTTGCAGTGCAAGGCAGTTCGTAAGATGGAGTAAACACAAAGAAATCTTTCTTTCAGAATCACCCTTAATTACTACTATTTCTTTATTAAAGATGGAGAAAGGTAAAATATTTTATACTGTATGGCTCAAATTTATATTGAAATTAAGAGTTTTCAAAGATCTAGATAGTTTATCACAGTGGTTAAGCATACAGACTACTGTCCACTGCCCTTGCAGCCACCTCCTGCCTTGTGATCTTGAGAAAATTCATCGTCTCTCAGATGTGTCTCCTTTTCTTCAGTAATAAAATGACGTTAATAGTAATAGCTTTAAAATTGGGTTGTTATGAAAAGCCAATAAATAAATACATGAAAATCAACTGCTTAGAACAGTGTTTGCTCCACAAAGAGTACCCCATAGTGGTTTTTACCATCTAATTATTTTAAAAATTCATCAAAACAAAATTTTAGAAGAGCAATCAGCCTTAAAGCTTCCAGACCCCTCTGGGATGCAGATGCCTCTACAGCACAAGCCCATATCCTGGAAGCGCCTTTGAAGACATCAGTTAGTTTCTTCTCTCTGTCCCCAAAACACAAAGACCTTCTGTTCTCCTTCTAGACATTTCCAGTTGTCAGATCTATTGCACCTTACAAAGTGATTGGTTTCATTTAAATTTCAGATGGTGACACTGATGAGACAGTGATCTCTGTGAGCATCATAGTCTTCTTCTGAAAGTAAAGTGAATATTATCTGCTTCAGAAGGAGAATACATTTCATTCTTCACATTTCAAAAAGGAGTATTTCAGAGGACTTCCCTACTCTGCAGGGAAAAAAAAGTGTGGAACAAAACCCACAGATTTTCTTCTACATTATCCTCTCTTCTGCTCAAGAGAATGACTAACATCTGAGTGCTGAGACTGAAGAACGAGTTCAGCCCTGAGCCTCTTCTTTTTTGAAGCACTGTATCAATCTGAATCTGAGTTTTCCTATCATTATTCTTAAGGCCATTGTCTAAAACACAGAAGTTCTGCATTGTCCAGCTGTGCTAAGTTTCAGGGCACAACCTTAAAAAAATCTCTGGGCTTCCCCTGGTGGTCCAGTGGGTAAGGACACCGCCTTGCAGTGCAAGGGGCGCCAGTTCGATCCCTGGCCTGGGAAGATCCCACGTGCAGCGGAGCGGCTGGACCGATGTGTCCAATCACCGAGCCGGAGCTCTGGAATGCATGCGCCCAGAGCCGGTGCTCTGCAACGACAGATGCCACCACGATGGGAGGCCCACACAGGCCAAAGAACAAAGACGGATGAAAATAGAGAAATGAAAGACCAATAGAAGTGGCCCGCCTGCTCCCCTCCCTCCCCAACCAGACCCCCGCCCAAAATAAATAAATAAATAAATCTTTAAAAAAAAAAAAAAAATCTCTGTGACTGGCCTCTGTTTGCAATATACAAACTGCAAGAGTCATGAAAGAAAATATGAAAAAAATTCCTAACGAATAAAGTTTGGTACTGTCCAAAATGCCATTAAGTAAAATTAAATTACAAGAGGGAAAATATTTGCTACACATGTCAATAATCTACTTTCCTGAATTCATAAAGTACTTTTATACAAACTAGTAAGCAAAAATAAAAAGTGGACTAAGTGCATGAATAGGTAGCTTCTGGAAAATATAAATATATAATACCTATTGACTAAAAAAGATGTATAATCTTACTTGTAAAGAATGACAAATTAAAACATTATGATGTTAATGTTCATTTATAACATTAGTTAACACTAAACCATTTAAAAATATCCTGGTCTTGCTACAGATGTGAAAATAAATGCTTTTAATTATATAGTTTTGTTCACTGTTTAAATTGTTTTTCAAGGTCATAAATAACATTTTTGGAAAAAAAGTAAAATATTATGTTAAAAACTTCTTTGTTGACCTCATTTTCTCTCAATATATAGTTTCATCATTCTTAATTCCTTTATTAGTTTCACTTCCCAAAGCAGTGGCTTTTATCCATTCACCCATTTCTTGCTAAATCATCAGTTACTTCCATTTCAATAAATGTAAAAGGCCCTCTGAAAACTATTTGCATTTAATGTCCTAGAATCATTTGACACTGGTGGTCTCTTCCTTAAGCATGCTCTTCCACTGCTAACAGCACTGTCTGGGTTTTCCTTCCCAATCTGTGAATTTGCTTATTCTCTGTCTCCTTTGCTGAATTCATATTTCTTCCAATTATTCAAGGTTGAGGTCCCCCAAAACTAAGTTCTTAGACTTCTTGTTTTAATTCTACAGATCCATATCTTCCATTAATAAAGGTTAATTATTCAGATAAGCTGCTTATTTTTATTTACAGCCTATGTATCTCTCTTGGGGTTTCCCAGGTGATGCTAGGGGTAAAGAATCTGCCTGCCTATGTAGGAGACACAGATATGTGGGTTCAATCCCTGGGTTGGGAAGATCCCTGGAAGTATGAAATGGCACCCCCCTCACTCCAGTATTCTGGCCTGGTGAATTGCATTTGCAGAGGAGCCTAGCAGCTTCAGGCCATGGGCTGCTAACAGTGCGATGTGACTGAGTGACTGAGCACACATATGTCGCTTTTGAGCTCGATTTACATAGTCTTCTGCTTTCTTGGCTATTTTTATGTTTGACATGCACTTTTGGTCAGCTTATCCAAAACTAAACTCCTGATCTGCTCTCTACCTCATACCTGGTTCTTATCTAGTTCTCTTCATCTCAGTAAAGGTATAATCTATCTTGTTATACAAATAATAATCTAGAAATCATTTTTGACAGCTTCATACACGCCTTACTATCCGACAAATCAGCAGCTCCTACATATTTCTCCAAGATAATTCAGGTGTGCATGATAGACAGACAGAAGCACACATTTAATTTTTTCATTTTGATGAGCTTGGACACATACACATACCCCTGATGCTGTCCCCACAAACAAAGCAATAAGCATATTTTAATTAGTCAGGAGAGCATGGTCTTCTTGCCTTTTCATCATCCACACTGCCTTAGTCCTCAATTGTACAATTTTCACTAGAGATACTGTTCCTCTATATCTGCCTTACTTCTTCTCATTCATAAGCCATATTCTGGAGTTATCTTTTGGAAAATAACACCTATTATATTCTCATATGTCTACAAAAAAGCCTTCTCTAAGGATGGAATAAATATCAAAATACCACAAGATTGGAAATACTGTCTCATAAGCTGTTCTTCCTTAGCATGCTCTTCCACTGCTAACAGCACTGTCTGGGTTTTCCTTCCCAATCTGTGAATTTGCTTATTCTCTGTCTCCTTTGCTGAATTCATATTTCTTCCAATTATTCAAGGTTGAGGTCCCCCAAAACTAAGTTCTTAGACTTCTTGTTTTAATTCTACAGATCCATATCTTCCATTAATAAAGGTTAATTATTCAGATAAGCTGCTTATTTTTATTTACAGCCTATGTATCTCTCTTGGGGTTTCCCAGGTGATGCTAGGGGTAAAGAATCTGCCTGCCTATGTAGGAGACACAGATATGTGGGTTCAATCCCTGGGTTGGGAAGATCCCTGGAAGTATGAAATGGCACCCCCCTCACTCCAGTATTCTGGCCTGGTGAATTGCATTTGCAGAGGAGCCTAGCAGCTTCAGGCCATGGGCTGCTAACAGTGCGATGTGACTGAGTGACTGAGCACACATATGTCGCTTTTGAGCTCGATTTACATAGTCTTCTGCTTTCTTGGCTATTTTTATGTTTGACATGCACTTTTGGTCAGCTTATCCAAAACTAAACTCCTGATCTGCTCTCTACCTCATACCTGGTTCTTATCTAGTTCTCTTCATCTCAGTAAAGGTATAATCTATCTTGTTATACAAATAATAATCTAGAAATCATTTTTGACAGCTTCATACACGCCTTACTATCCGACAAATCAGCAGCTCCTACATATTTCTCCAAGATAATTCAGGTGTGCATGATAGACAGACAGAAGCACACATTTAATTTTTTCATTTTGATGAGCTTGGACACATACACATACCCCTGATGCTGTCCCCACAAACAAAGCAATAAGCATATTTTAATTAGTCAGGAGAGCATGGTCTTCTTGCCTTTTCATCATCCACACTGCCTTAGTCCTCAATTGTACAATTTTCACTAGAGATACTGTTCCTCTATATCTGCCTTACTTCTTCTCATTCATAAGCCATATTCTGGAGTTATCTTTTGGAAAATAACACCTATTATATTCTCATATGTCTACAAAAAAGCCTTCTCTAAGGATGGAATAAATATCAAAATACCACAAGATTGGAAATACTGTCTCATAAGCTGTTCTCCAAATTTATTCACACATGCTTCCATTACTCTCAGTGCTCAACCCATATGGTTCAGAGAGTTTTGCATATGATCTGAGGCAGATGCATCTAAACAACGGGCTGTTTATAGACTGAACATGATGCAATTAGTCTGGTCTTCCCAACTCAAATGAGGATAAGGAGTAAAACAGTTCCAGGCAAAGTGGGACATAGTTTGGCTGGTTTTACTTGCATTACAAACTCATCAAAATTTTTGACAATTTTAAGGCATTTTACTAGGTTTATTTAATTTTCAGAGGATAACCTAACACAAAACTACATCAAAATTAGACTGAAGTTATCATAAATGTACAGATATTTCTGTTGCTAAAATATTTCATTATTTGTGATACTTAGAATGGTCACTGAGATAAGAAACTATTGTGATCTTGTCCAGACATTTAACCACTTTGAGTCTCAAGTTAATAGCCCATCAACAGATGATTAATGAAGACATGATACACACACACAATGGAATATTACCCACACATAAAGAAAGAATGAAGTAATGCCATTTGTAGCAAGATGGATGAACCAAGAGATTATTATACTAAGTGAAGTAAGTCAAAAAAAGAAAAATACCATATGTCACATATATGATAAATCTAAAATATGACACAAATGAAGTATAAAAATGGGGATATTACCACCAAACTTAAAGGCATCTGGAAACTTGACACATACAATATGGCTTAGGACGCTAAATACCCCTGCTTTTCCCTCTCCTGGGTTCACCTCTTTTCCTTCCCAGTCTCTCTCTCTCTCCTTATCTTGTAACACATAATGGGAACTCAATGAAAACAATGTATTTTTACCTAGTAAAAGATGGAAAAAGACGTATATAGATGGTTCACTATATATTCGCACTTTAGCATAAGGTAAAACAAAGCTTAACCTTGTACAGAACAAAATAAATATAAATTATATTACACAGATATTCCATTTTTCCAGTATCAGATTTACAAATGAAAAGGTTGACACATACTCTGTCTGAAAGGTTGAGGGGAAAGAATTACTTCCCATATATCACTGAAGGGAAAATAAAATTGTTCAACAGAAATCTGACAGTATCTAACAAAAGTACTTACATGTTCACCTTTTAATTCAGCCAATCCCACTTTCAAGAATCTATCGTGAAGACTCATCTCCATAAATATGAAACAGGACATGCCTATGATTATACATTATAACATTTGTGTGTGTGTGTGTGTGTGTGTGTGTGTGAGCTTGCTCAGTTGCTAAGTCATGTCTGACTCTTTGCAACCCCATGGACTATAGCCCACCAGGCTCCTCCATCCATGAGATTTTCCAGGCAAGAATATTGGAGTTGGTTGCCATTTCCTCTTCCAGGTAATCTTCCCAACCCAGGGATCAAGCCCATGTCGCCTGTATTGGAAGGCAGGTACTTTATCATTAAGCCACCTAGGAATCTCTATATATTACAACATTATCTATAATAATAAAAGACTGGGAACAACTGGCTGAATAAACTGTGATACGCTCTGTGGTGAAGTGTTTGCCAAATCTTTTTCCTTTCTGTATGGAGGGTTTAACTTTTGCCTAATTCTTCAGCACTGTACTCCTTGGAAAAAGCAGAATGTCAACTATATCCCAACTTTATTATCTCTGATAGAAAAGACCTTTCTGATAGACTGTACCTGGACTGGGAGGAATTATAAATTATAAATATCTTCCAAACAATAACTTTTTTCACATTACAATTGAAGTACAATAAATGGCCCAATGGGAGACAAGTAATACTTATTTATAAATGGCTTTAATTTGGAAAAAATACTCTGGTATTAAGGATTAGGATAAAGACTAATTGAGATTAGGATAAAGACTAATGTCTATCTCTGCATAATAGCTTCTGTCACAGTTTTACTAGAACAAGAGTTTGTAATTCTATCCACAAAGATATTAAACTCTTATCCTTTCCATCTTGAAAAATATTGATCCACCATGACCTCCTATGGAGAAACACTGGTAAACATCTCATACAACTCAACAAGAAAAAAATAAACAACCCAATTAAAAATGGGCAGAAGATCTACATAGACAATTCTCTGAAGAAGACATACAGATGGCCAACAGACACAGGAAAATATGCTCAACATCTCTAATTATTAAAGAAATGAAAATCAAAACTATAGTGAGAGATTACCTCACACTGGTTAGAATGGTCACCAAAAAAAAAAGTCTACAAACAGCAAATGATGGAGAGAGTATGGAGAAAAGCAAACCCTCTCACATTGTTGGTGGGAATGAAGTTGGTACAGCAAGTATGGAAAGTTATAAAAAGATTCCTCAGAAAAGTGAAAACAGTGTTGCCATATGATCAAGCAATCTCACTCTTGGGCATATATCTGGATAAAACTCTGATGCATAATCATATATGCACCCTCTACTGTTCATAGCAGTGCTATTTACAATAGCCAAGACCTGGAAACCACTTAATTGTCCATCAACAGATGAATGGTTAAAGAAGATGCGGCATGTATATATCCAATGGACTATTACTCACATATAAAAAAAAATGAAATAATGTCATATGCAACAACAGACCTAGAGATTGTCATATTAAGTGAAGTCAAAACAGAAAGACAAACAACGTATATCACATATGTTAAATCTAAAATATGACATAAATGAATTTATCTGTGAAACAGACTCATGGACACAGAGAACAGATACGTGTCTGCCAAAGGGAAGAAGAAAGGGAAGGAAAAAGTGGGAGTCTGAGGTCAGCAGATGCAAACTAGTAAACATAGGATAGATAAATAACTATATACAATATCCTGAGAAAAACCAAAATGGAAAAGAATATGAATAAATACATATATAACTGAATAACTTATTTATACAGCAGAAATTAACATAACATTGTAAATCAATTTCAATTTAAAAAAAAAAAGCTAAACGCTTCAAAAAAAGTAGCTTGAAATACTACCTCCAGGGAAAAATAGAAACACTGATAATAATCCCAAATTAGTCTTGAAATTTAAGTACATTTCCTCTTGTGTCCTGGTAACAATCATGATACTGAAAGAGAATTTTTTTTTTTTTAAAGATTTATTTATTTATTTATTTTGGTGGTGGGGAGGGTGGGAGGGAGGGGAGTAGGCGGGCCACTTCTATTGGTCTTTCATTTGTCCATTTTCATCCATCTTTGTTCTTTGACCCGCGTGGGCCTCCCATCGCGGTGGCCTCTCTTGTCACAGAGCATCGGCTCTGAATGCATGTGCTCCAGAGCTCCAGCTCAGTAATTGGACACATCAGTCCAGCCACTCCGCGGCACGTGGGATCTTCCCAGGCCAGGGATCGAACCGGCACCCCTTGCACTGCAAGGCGGTGTCCTTACCCACTGGACCACCAGGGAAGTCCAGGACAGAAATTTTTAATTCACATAGCTAGATCGTTTTAGTTAACTCTAGACAAGATAAAAGGATGCTCAAACTGTTCATTTGCTAAAAATCGGTCCTTGTTTCCAAGTTAAAGTTTAGATTTACCTAAACATACAATGACATATCTCAAATAATATTTTCTCAAGTCAATATCTAAAACACCTTATTCATTCTAGAGAAGTAAGCCCCTTTAGAAATGTCATTCCTGTTCAGATGACTGATCTCATCCTGCTGTCAGGGCTAAAGTGTTTAGCAAGGCTATTTCCGGGACGTGGGCAGGACATTTTTCTTGGCAATGAGACAACAGATCACCCAGAGCTCAAATGAGAAGACCCAGTGGCCAGGTCCCTATCACTCTAACATTCTACAGATGTGCAGCACAGATGGCAAGATATACTGACAGATGAGGTTGTCTTGGAAGCAGAGTTACCTAACACCTGCCTAACATTTTAGTTGAATGAACTATTCAACATGCCTGTCCCAAGGCAGCTGGATAGATTTTTAAGTAACTATAGCTGTTAAATGTGGAACCTTCTATATATGAATATAGAATCTTTTCTCTTAATTTTAACTTCTTGTATCTAAGATCCACTTAAGTTTGAGTTAGGGGTAGGGAAAGGAAGAAGCATAAAGAGATTCTGGAGGCGTATATGCAAACAAAAATATCTTAAAATACTAGGAGTAGGGCTTCCCTGGTGGTCCAGTGAGTAAAGAGTACGCTTGCAGTGAAAGGGGCACCAGTCTGATCCCTGGCATGGAAAGATCCCACATGCCATGGAGCAGCTGGACTGGTGTGTCCAATTACGAGCCAGCGCTCTGGAGTGCATGTGCCCAGAGCCAGTGCTCTGCTACAGGAGAGGCCTCTGCAATGGAAGGCCCACACAGGCCAAAGAACCAAGATGGATGAAAATAAATAAATGAAACACCAATAAAAGTGGCCAAAAATTAAAAACAACAACAACAACAATAAAACTAGGAGTAGTTATAGGGTGAGCAGAATGGGAGTTTTTAGGAAGGAACATTAATATAAAAATGCTACCTTCATCTGGAATTATCCAGGACAGTACATTTTTTTTTCTATACCAAGGATTTATAAAGAACTAGGGATTTGCTATCAAATTATAACTTGTCCCCTATTTCTATTCTGTAGGTGACAGCTTAGTAGAAAGAAGCACAAGATTTTGAGTCATGGTATTTGGGCTACTCTGACCATGTCATTCAAATGTTGGTTTATCAGTCTCCTCATTTATAAAAATCCAACTGAATAGATGTCCTAAAATCTCTTTGTGGTTGTTTGTTGTTGGAAGCAGTAGAACACAGAGCTAATTGCTCAGTCTCTAGAGATATGTGAACATTTAAAATTCTGTCTTCAAGATATACATCTATCTTCCAAATTATTATTACTTTGTATTTATTGAGTCTTAGAGTCCTTGTCTATAAAATGGAGATGATAAGAGTATTCATCATGCAAGTTGTTCTTCGATTTTTTTCACAGCACTTATTACCTTCTAACTTATCATCTCCTAAGTCCATAAGGATAGTGATTATTGTCTATTTTGTTCACTAATATAGTCCAAGCATCTTAACAGTTACTAGCCACTCAGTATTTGTCAAATTAATAATAAGACAATGCATGTAAAGTGGTTAGTGCAGTAACTGACATACAGCAGTTAGTAAATGGTCCTGATAAATGGTCAGGAACCAAACCGTTTCACTAAGAAGTAGGAATGGAAGAAGTAGGGATTTCAAAGATAAAATAAAGGAGACTAAGGATCAGACTGTGGTTTCCAAACATCTGAAAGAGTATCACACGCCACTTTCAAAGAGAAGAATATGATCCAAGATGTGGCAACTACAGAGATTTTTAAAATTCAGAGAAAGAAAGATTTTTCTAAAAGAATTGCCCATAGATGAACTAGTTCTCGAGTAAATGCTAGATTATCATTAGCCAATCAGTGAGAGAATTAAGAAATCTAATTATAGGCTATCAGTTATTTTATGAATAAAATTATTTGAAAAGAACATCTTATAATAGCATACACATAATAAATTTTAAAATATTCAAAATATTGAATTTGGGCCTTGTGATACTATTGGCAAAAAGATAAAAATAAGTAGAAAATGGCAAATATAGCACACACCAATCTATTTTTCCTGTGTGTATGTGATCAAAAAAACATTTGTTTGTTGACATAACATACGGCTGAAAAGCAAGTGCTGGGGACTTATCTTATTTATGTTGGCAAAGCAGCAAAAAGGAGCTACAGAATCCCTTATCCACACACCCCTCTGCCACCGCCAAGGAAAAGCAGGACTGTTTAAAGCCAGCTTCTTTCTTGTCCTTTTTATCCCAGTTGGTAACACTGTGCTTTGGCATTTCAGAATATTGGCAGTGAGAATGTTCCTAGATTATATGAAACGAACTGCTGCATCATTCTTGCCAACCAGGGATGATTTTAAACAAAATGTATGACATCGATGAGAAAGGGAATCTCATTCAATATCGTTTTTACGAAGGATGGTTGGCCTCATATGAAAGAATCCTATCAATCTACTGCCATCAGCTCAGACAGAGAAGAATTAGGTACATAAACTGGCTGTCATAAAACGCAGCTGAGCAGGAGCTAAGTCTCATCACAGAAGGTCAGTGAAGCATTTGGAAAATAAAGGAAGTATGTTTTCTTTAATGAGCCATCCAAAGCTAATAACCAGCTAGCTTAATTTTGGACAGTGATACAAAGAAAGATGCAGTGACTCTGAAGGTTTTCTCCGTTCTTTAAGTTGGACCAAACCGTTTCACTAAGAAGTAGGAATGGAAGAAGTAGGGATTTCAAAGATAAAATAAAGGAGACTAAGGATCAGACTGTGGTTTCCAAACATCTGAAAGAGTATCACACGCCACTTTCAAAGAGAAGAATATGATCCAAGATGTGGCAACTACAGAGATTTTTAAAATTCAGAGAAAGAAAGATTTTTCTAAAAGAATTGCCCATAGATGAACTAGTTCTCGAGTAAATGCTAGATTATCATTAGCCAATCAGTGAGAGAATTAAGAAATCTAATTATAGGCTATCAGTTATTTTATGAATAAAATTATTTGAAAAGAACATCTTATAATAGCATACACATAATAAATTTTAAAATATTCAAAATATTGAATTTGGGCCTTGTGATACTATTGGCAAAAAGATAAAAATAAGTAGAAAATGGCAAATATAGCACACACCAATCTATTTTTCCTGTGTGTATGTGATCAAAAAAACATTTGTTTGTTGACATAACATACGGCTGAAAAGCAAGTGCTGGGGACTTATCTTATTTATGTTGGCAAAGCAGCAAAAAGGAGCTACAGAATCCCTTATCCACACACCCCTCTGCCACCGCCAAGGAAAAGCAGGACTGTTTAAAGCCAGCTTCTTTCTTGTCCTTTTTATCCCAGTTGGTAACACTGTGCTTTGGCATTTCAGAATATTGGCAGTGAGAATGTTCCTAGATTATATGAAACGAACTGCTGCATCATTCTTGCCAACCAGGGATGATTTTAAACAAAATGTATGACATCGATGAGAAAGGGAATCTCATTCAATATCGTTTTTACGAAGGATGGTTGGCCTCATATGAAAGAATCCTATCAATCTACTGCCATCAGCTCAGACAGAGAAGAATTAGGTACATAAACTGGCTGTCATAAAACGCAGCTGAGCAGGAGCTAAGTCTCATCACAGAAGGTCAGTGAAGCATTTGGAAAATAAAGGAAGTATGTTTTCTTTAATGAGCCATCCAAAGCTAATAACCAGCTAGCTTAATTTTGGACAGTGATACAAAGAAAGATGCAGTGACTCTGAAGGTTTTCTCCGTTCTTTAAGTTGGCTACCTGCCAAGAAAAGATGCGATAATATGGTAACTTTTTAAAGGTGTGAAGTGGTGAGTCTTCCTTTAAGACTGCTTGAGTTGTCATCTTTTCTGGACTTCAGACTGAAACTGAAACACTGGATTTTCCAGGCCTGCCAGGTTTCAGAGCAGAGCTGTAAATTTGAATCTCTTGGGCGTCTCTGTCCATAGATAAACACTGTTGTTTCTGTTTTTTTTGTAGAATCCTAAGTAGTACACTGATTCAACAAGATCAGGAGGCAATGAGCTGAGTTGCGTCCATCAAGTGTATTATCCAGATAATTAAAGTCAGTCCCTATAGACATTAATCTCTTAAAAACATCTCTCGTAACAATGTGAATGATCACACAATGTGGTAGCACTTGCAGTAGAAAATAACGAGCAAAATTACCAACGCTTTTAAAATTGATTTGAAAAGCAATTCTTTACGTTCCAGTCCCAAATTCTAAAAGCGCTACATTATAAAACAAGCTTACACAGCCATTCTTAGCCTCCATTTCAGAAGCAACTGCATCCAGTTTGCAAAGTGTTTACTTACCAAGGGGATTATGCAAGTATTTAAAAAGCCTTCTCATTTCCTTACAATTCTTCTTTGAGGACTTAAGGACTCCTCATTTTCATATGTTGATTCCTCTTATCATCAGTAATCAGCACACACATATCTACTTATTTTCTATAATTATTTACAGGCTCTGGCGTTCTATGATTTTAAACAAAATGTATGACATCGATGAGAAAGGGAATCTCATTCAATATCGTTTTACGAAGGATGGTTGGCCTCATATGAAAGAATCCTATCAATCTACTGCCATCAGCTCAGACAGAGAAGAATTAGGTACATAAACTGGCTGTCATAAAACGCAGCTGAGCAGGAGCTAAGTCTCATCACAGAAGGTCAGTGAAGCATTTGGAAAATAAAGGAAGTATGTTTTCTTTAATGAGCCATCCAAAGCTAATAACCAGCTAGCTTAATTTTGGACAGTGATACAAAGAAAGATGCAGTGACTCTGAAGGTTTTCTCCGTTCTTTAAGTTGGCTACCTGCCAAGAAAAGATGCGATAATATGGTAACTTTTTAAAGGTGTGAAGTGGTGAGTCTTCCTTTAAGACTGCTTGAGTTGTCATCTTTTCTGGACTTCAGACTGAAACTGAAACACTGGATTTTCCAGGCCTGCCAGGTTTCAGAGCAGAGCTGTAAATTTGAATCTCTTGGGCGTCTCTGTCCATAGATAAACACTGTTGTTTCTGTTTTTTGTAGAATCCTAAGTAGTACACTGATTCAACAAGATCAGGAGGCAATGAGCTGAGTTGCGTCCATCAAGTGTATTATCCAGATAATTAAAGTCAGTCCCTATAGACATTAATCTCTTAAAAACATCTCTCGTAACAATGTGAATGATCACACAATGTGGTAGCACTTGCAGTAGAAAATAACGAGCAAAATTACCAACGCTTTTAAAATTGATTTGAAAAGCAATTCTTTACGTTCCAGTCCCAAATTCTAAAAGCGCTACATTATAAAACAAGCTTACACAGCCATTCTTAGCCTCCATTTCAGAAGCAACTGCATCCAGTTTGCAAAGTGTTTACTTACCAAGGGGATTATGCAAGTATTTAAAAAGCCTTCTCATTTCCTTACAATTCTTCTTTGAGGACTTAAGGACTCCTCATTTTCATATGTTGATTCCTCTTATCATCAGTAATCAGCACACACATATCTACTTATTTTCTATAATTATTTACAGGCTCTGGCGTTCTATGATTTTTAAGCTCTACTTCCAATACACAGACTAAACTTCCAAAGCATCTGTCCTTGGGCACCAAAAGAGACCCTTTGCCAAATTCTCAACATTACCTGTGCGTGAATTGTCTCCTTGTCACTTACCTGCCCAGAAGCAGAAATTCTCCCGCCAGCCCCAGGCGCCTCATGGCCATCAGCAGACCTCTCACTGTCATGCCCTCGCAGAAGCAGGCCACCACCCGTGCCTTCGGCAAGTGACTCCTGAGCTTCTTGAGCAGTTTATCGAAGCTCTGTTCACCAGCGTTGCTATAGATTTTGTAAGAGTGAGCGATGCAAATCCCTTCCTTGGCAGACATATCCTTGAAAGCTTCCATCCCACTTTCTCCATAGTTGCCTGTATGGAAACAGAGAAGCAGAAGGGAGAGTATTGGATTCACTGGGTATAGCTGGAATACAGCAGGGCTGGGAATGTGAATGACACCTGGTAGTGCTGGATTTGCTCTCTAAGTAAGTAGCAACTGACTTATTTGGTCAATTTACAATCAAACTATAGTGTGCATATATGCAACGATCTTTTAAAATGTTTTTACTGAGAGAACATTACACGAAGTACAAGCAATCCAGCCCCCTCTTTGGCTCCAAAGAGCTCATATGTTAGAGAGAAATGATAGAAAATATTTATCTGCTGTTTTTTTCATTCTGTCTCACTTTCTCTTGTTTTTCAGTAGAGGATCTCACTCCACTGATACACATTTTTTTGTGTGTTTAAAGCCATAATACATAGATGTAAAACATATACTTTATATAGAATAGACATACAAATATCTTAGTATTATATTTTACAGACTACGATCCATATATTTTATTACTAATCATGAGAGTTTATGGTTTTATCCTAAGTGAAAATTCCAGATCCTTGATTGAGATTTTAGTCTTGTCACAGTTAAATGTATAAGCACATTTAAAACATTTAAAGTTTTATACAACCAGGGGAAATTTACTGATATGGGGGAATAATTGCAAAGTATTTTATAAATTTATGGGGTTAAGGAATGATGGTGATCTTTTAAAATTATGGAACATGGGGATCCATATTGGTGATCACTTATGGGCCCGGAAGCATATCAAGATATGTGAGGCCTCATTTAACTTTCAGAATAATATACTGAGACAAGTATTATGACCTCCTTCTAGAGATAAGAAAACAGATGAGGAAGTAAGGTTAACAGTTGCCCAGTTACTACTCCCAGGAGATGGAAAGCTGCATTCCATCCACAAATCTGTCTAAACCTGCAGACTCTACCCCTGCACTTTTCTACCATTGACTCTTAGGAGACTGAGAGGCCCAATTATAACTGTGTTTCTCTTTCCCACTTAAAGGTTATGATGCTTCAATTTTAGATATGTTTGGAGCCTTTTGAGGCCCTATAAATTATGGCAGGTCCATTTTTTGAGTTTTCAAAAGATTACGTGGGGAAGGGTGATTGATTTGAAGACAATTACAAGACAACCAAGATGTGGGACCAATCTGTGGGATGTGACTGGCCTGGCAATCAGAAAATGGAATTTTATCAGGAGGAGTTGATCCCAAAGGAATAAGGGAGTACGACTCACTTGATGGGATACATTTCACTATAAGATGAGAATAGAGATAACTTGTAAATAACTATACCCATGTAACATTTAATTTGGGGAAAGTTAGTTCATATATATGAGCCCACTGCTCCTTACATCAACTCTTTGATAAAGGTACTGTTATCTTCCTCTTGTGGCTGATAAAACTGAAGTTCTCATTCAACAAGTAGATGGTAGAGTCTTGGTCTGAACATCTATCTTCTCAGTCTCGGCCCCATGTGTGCCCCACCATAGCACGGTGCCTTGCTACAAATGAGAGTCTCAGACTTGAAGGATGGACTTCTGCATAATTTTATCCTCATAAGCAAGCTATAAAGGGCGCATACAAATATCTTAGTATTATATTTTACAGACTACGATCCATATATTTTATTACTAATCATGAGAGTTTATGGTTTTATCCTAAGTGAAAATTCCAGATCCTTGATTGAGATTTTAGTCTTGTCACAGTTAAATGTATAAGCACATTTAAAACATTTAAAGTTTTATACAACCAGGGGAAATTTACTGATATGGGGGAATAATTGCAAAGTATTTTATAAATTTATGGGGTTAAGGAATGATGGTGATCTTTTAAAATTATGGAACATGGGGATCCATATTGGTGATCACTTATGGGCCCGGAAGCATATCAAGATATGTGAGGCCTCATTTAACTTTCAGAATAATATACTGAGACAAGTATTATGACCTCCTTCTAGAGATAAGAAAACAGATGAGGAAGTAAGGTTAACAGTTGCCCAGTTACTACTCCCAGGAGATGGAAAGCTGCATTCCATCCACAAATCTGTCTAAACCTGCAGACTCTACCCCTGCACTTTTCTACCATTGACTCTTAGGAGACTGAGAGGCCCAATTATAACTGTGTTTCTCTTTCCCACTTAAAGGTTATGATGCTTCAATTTTAGATATGTTTGGAGCCTTTTGAGGCCCTATAAATTATGGCAGGTCCATTTTTTGAGTTTTCAAAAGATTACGTGGGGAAGGGTGATTGATTTGAAGACAATTACAAGACAACCAAGATGTGGGACCAATCTGTGGGATGTGACTGGCCTGGCAATCAGAAAATGGAATTTTATCAGGAGGAGTTGATCCCAAAGGAATAAGGGAGTACGACTCACTTGATGGGATACATTTCACTATAAGATGAGAATAGAGATAACTTGTAAATAACTATACCCATGTAACATTTAATTTGGGGAAAGTTAGTTCATATATATGAGCCCACTGCTCCTTACATCAACTCTTTGATAAAGGTACTGTTATCTTCCTCTTGTGGCTGATAAAACTGAAGTTCTCATTCAACAAGTAGATGGTAGAGTCTTGGTCTGAACATCTATCTTCTCAGTCTCGGCCCCATGTGTGCCCCACCATAGCACGGTGCCTTGCTACAAATGAGAGTCTCAGACTTGAAGGATGGACTTCTGCATAATTTTATCCTCATAAGCAAGCTATAAAGGGCGAAGCAGAACAAGTCAGCTTGTATCCCAGATACAAAAACACTGATAGGCCAGCTACATCTTTCTTCTCCAGAATTAAAGCCAGGAGAAGTCTCTATGATGATGGCAGGTAGCAATGCAGTTATTTCGCAATTTTTTTTTTTTTTTTTTAAGATTTATTTATTTATTTATTTATTTTGGGCGGGGGTCGTGTTGGGGAGGGTGGGGATCGGGCGGGCCACTTCTATTGGTCTTTCATTTCTCTATTTTCTTTTTTTTTTTTTTTAAAGATTTATTTATTTATTTATTTTTGGGCGGGGGTCGGGTTGGGGAGGGAGGGGAGTAGGCGGGCCACTTCTATTGCTCTTTCGTTTCTCTATGTTCATCCGTCTATGTTCTTTGGCTCCTGTGGGCCTCCCATCGCGGTGGCGTCTGTCGTTGCAGAGCACCAGCTCTGGGCGCATGCGCTCCAGAGCTCCGGCTCGGTAATTGGACACATCAGTCCAGCCGTTCCGCGGCACTTGGGATCTTCCCAGGCCAGGGCTCAAACCGGCGCCCCTTGCACTGCAAGGCGGTGTCCTTACCCACTTGGCCACCAGGGGAAGCCCTCATTTCTCTATTTTCATCCATCTTTGTTCTTCGGCTCCTGTGGGCCTCCCATCGCGGTGGCGTCTGTCGTTGCAGAGCGCTGGCTCTGGGTGCATGCGCTCCAGAGCTCCAGCACGCCAGCTCGGTAATTGGACACATCGTTCCAGCAGCTCCGCGGCACGTGGGATCTTCCCAGGCCAGGGATCGAACCGGCACCCCTTGCACTGCAAGGCGGTGTCCTTACCCACTGCGCCACCAGGGGAAGCCCAGTTATTTTGCAATTAACAAAGGTTAAAGGATTCTCCCTGAAAAAATGTGCCAAGGGGCCTACCAGTTTTACACTAATCTGTAATCTGTCTTTCTCTGATCATTTTTAGCCAACTCTAGTTTTCAACTAACTATCTTGAACTTGATGCTTTAATTAATGCTAGGACACTTGCATAAATAATTAGATATTCCTTCATGATGATATTGGTGGCAACAATAAAAATTTTCAATATATTCATAGTTAAACAGAAATAAATAACTTTATAATTTATAATCTTTAGCACCTATTCTAACAGCCTTGTTTTAACATTGTTTTTGTGTGTTTATACAGTAAGTTATATAGAAGCTTGTAATAGAGAATTTTGTTATTAGAGAGGTCTGAGTTCTAGCTTGGCTTTCATTGTCTCTAAATTTCAGTTTTATCATCTGAAAATCACAGATAACACTGCCTAATACATGAAGTATTTTGTATACTTTAATTTATGAATATAAAATATCTTATGGACTTCTATGGTTCTTCAGTGGTAAAGAATCCACTTGCCAAGTAGGAGATGAGGGTTTGATCCATCGGTTGGAAGGATACACTGGAGAAGGAAATGGCAACCCAATCTAGTATTCTTGCCTGGAAAATCCCATGGAGACAGGAGCCTGGTGGGCTTTAGTCCATGGAGTCGCAAAAGAGTCAGACATGACTGAGTGACTAAACAACGACAACAACAAAATAACTTATAGATAGCCTGAACCTAACTAATTGCACATACTGAGATTATTAAGAATATTCTAAACATAGTTAAGATTCTCTCTCCTGAAGCATCTAAAACAAATCATGGAGCAAATGGCATTAATCCTGAGCATAAGACTAAAAACTTAGCTTAAACTAGTGGAGGACATTATGATTTTCTCAGAGCAAAGCCCAACCAACATTCTTTAAAATTAACATAGGAAATGCTTGTAATATATGTATAACATAAAATTCTGAAGAATACTAATTTTGAGTTAATAAAAGAAACAGATTGTAAGTCAAGAATTAAAAATCAGGAATATAAGCTCCAATAATATTAGAATGCTTGAAGTGTGTATATTTTCAGTATTTGATATAATGACTACATTTTAGGATTGTGTATTCAAAATAAAGGAGAAACTATAAAACATTTCAAGGGTTCTTGGAGAAAATTGAATAGTTTTCAAGCAAAATATAGAGTGAGAAAAAGGTTAAAGGATTCTCCCTGAAAAATGTCCCAAAGGGCTCTACTTGTTTTTTTTGATCATTTTAGCCAACTCTAGTTTTCAACTAACTATCTTGAACTTGATGCTTTAATTAATGCTAGGACACTTGCATAAATAATTAGATATTCCTTCATGATGATATTGGTGGCAACAATAAAAATTTTCAATATATTCATAGTTAAACAGAAATAAATAACTTTATAATTTATAATCTTTAGCACCTATTCTAACAGCCTTGTTTTAACATTGTTTTTGTGTGTTTATACAGTAAGTTATATAGAAGCTTGTAATAGAGAATTTTGTTATTAGAGAGGTCTGAGTTCTAGCTTGGCTTTCATTGTCTCTAAATTTCAGTTTTATCATCTGAAAATCACAGATAACACTGCCTAATACATGAAGTATTTTGTATACTTTAATTTATGAATATAAAATATCTTATGGACTTCTATGGTTCTTCAGTGGTAAAGAATCCACTTGCCAAGTAGGAGATGAGGGTTTGATCCATCGGTTGGAAGGATACACTGGAGAAGGAAATGGCAACCCAATCTAGTATTCTTGCCTGGAAAATCCCATGGAGACAGGAGCCTGGTGGGCTTTAGTCCATGGAGTCGCAAAAGAGTCAGACATGACTGAGTGACTAAACAACGACAACAACAAAATAACTTATAGATAGCCTGAACCTAACTAATTGCACATACTGAGATTATTAAGAATATTCTAAACATAGTTAAGATTCTCTCTCCTGAAGCATCTAAAACAAATCATGGAGCAAATGGCATTAATCCTGAGCATAAGACTAAAAACTTAGCTTAAACTAGTGGAGGACATTATGATTTTCTCAGAGCAAAGCCCAACCAACATTCTTTAAAATTAACATAGGAAATGCTTGTAATATATGTATAACATAAAATTCTGAAGAATACTAATTTTGAGTTAATAAAAGAAACAGATTGTAAGTCAAGAATTAAAAATCAGGAATATAAGCTCCAATAATATTAGAATGCTTGAAGTGTGTATATTTTCAGTATTTGATATAATGACTACATTTTAGGATTGTGTATTCAAAATAAAGGAGAAACTATAAAACATTTCAAGGGTTCTTGGAGAAAATTGAATAGTTTTCAAGCAAAATATAGAGTGAGAAAAAAGGTGAGGCAAAGATTCATTTTTCCAACAAAGAAAGAAAGGTGATTGAGAAAGATATGGTGTAAATTATGAAACTAGTCTGTGGCTTCATTTTAAGTAGCTGGCTAAAGTAAGGAGGAATCCATTAGACACTGTTTAAGTAGCAAAGGGTTTGTGGCTTGAAATTGTGAGAGGACAATGTACTAGTAGTCCAGATTACTTTCAGTTCACACTATTTACAATTGTAATGGTTCACATGTCAGTTACTGATATTTCAACTGTACAAATTCAAATAAAGACAAGGTGGAAAACTTAATATGCAATAGAAAATATTTTACTATCAACCTTTCTAGTGAAAATTAAGGAGAAAATTTATAGGTTGAGATGTGGAAGCAGGGAGGACTGATAAAGTGTAAGTGTGTTAAAATACTCCACTATTTGGAAGTCAAGATACACAGAAAAAAAATGATTCACAGAATTTTCTGAAGCTTAACAAATGAGATTAATCTAATAATACAATTATATTGCGAAGTGAGAGATATCTCTTTTCCATAAATTAAAAAGTAAGCATTTATTTATACTATTTAGAAACATTAAGGTGAAAACCAGAAAAAAACCTAAAATGCTCTTATTTTAAGCCATTCTACATGATATAATTTTGATAAATATTGAAGTACAAATGTGATGGAAAACACTGAATAACATGCTTAAAAGTAACTGTAATTGGAGAGTAGATACGTGCAAAAAGTGATGGTAAAACACTGAGATAAGCATTTTCTCAGAGCAAAGCCCAACCAACATTCTTTAAAATTAACATAGGAAATGCTTGTAATATATGTATAACATAAAATTCTGAAGAATACTAATTTTGAGTTAATAAAAGAAACAGATTGTAAGTCAAGAATTAAAAATCAGGAATATAAGCTCCAATAATATTAGAATGCTTGAAGTGTGTATATTTTCAGTATTTGATATAATGACTACATTTTAGGATTGTGTATTCAAAATAAAGGAGAAACTATAAAACATTTCAAGGGTTCTTGGAGAAAATTGAATAGTTTTCAAGCAAAATATAGAGTGAGAAAAAAGGTGAGGCAAAGATTCATTTTTCCAACAAAGAAAGAAAGGTGATTGAGAAAGATATGGTGTAAATTATGAAACTAGTCTGTGGCTTCATTTTAAGTAGCTGGCTAAAGTAAGGAGGAATCCATTAGACACTGTTTAAGTAGCAAAGGGTTTGTGGCTTGAAATTGTGAGAGGACAATGTACTAGTAGTCCAGATTACTTTCAGTTCACACTATTTACAATTGTAATGGTTCACATGTCAGTTACTGATATTTCAACTGTACAAATTCAAATAAAGACAAGGTGGAAAACTTAATATGCAATAGAAAATATTTTACTATCAACCTTTCTAGTGAAAATTAAGGAGAAAATTTATAGGTTGAGATGTGGAAGCAGGGAGGACTGATAAAGTGTAAGTGTGTTAAAATACTCCACTATTTGGAAGTCAAGATACACAGAAAAAAAATGATTCACAGAATTTTCTGAAGCTTAACAAATGAGATTAATCTAATAATACAATTATATTGCGAAGTGAGAGATATCTCTTTTCCATAAATTAAAAAGTAAGCATTTATTTATACTATTTAGAAACATTAAGGTGAAAACCAGAAAAAAACCTAAAATGCTCTTATTTTAAGCCATTCTACATGATATAATTTTGATAAATATTGAAGTACAAATGTGATGGAAAACACTGAATAACATGCTTAAAAGTAACTGTAATTGGAGAGTAGATACGTGCAATTTTAAATGGAATGCCAAGTGAACAGCACTGAATAAATAAAATCAGCATGATGATACTGAGGATAAAATGTTCCTAGAATTTTCTTGAAATAAATGTAAAAAAACATTAATTTGTAACTTTCAGATATCAAATATTTCTATATTTCTATAACTTTTAGATATCTCATATATTTCTGGTAGGATATACTCATATGCAATTATTACAATACAATCTCTAGAATGAAAATAACTTGAGAATTTGGAGTGGATAATTTTGTAAATAGTATGATTATAGAGCCAATTTGATCAGAATCAAATGTTATCTCAACTGATTAGATATTATTTTATTTTGGTTCTCTGTTTCTATCCCATCAGTTAGATCTGGCTACACTGTTCTTCAAAACCATTTGATTTGCATGCATCTTTTTCCATTCAACCACAGAATAAGAACCTAATAAATGAAAATATAAAATAGGATCAATGTTATTCTTATTCTTATATCAGGAATGATACCAACCTTGAAGCTGTGGCAGGATGCTTAATTCATATTTATTCTAAGAGCAGATGCTCTACTTAAAATCATATGAGTCCTTTCTAGTTTGCCAGAAAACCTTTACTGTTGAAGATGGTTTCCACAAATGTCAGACAATCAAATTAAAATAGAAAAGTTCAGTTAATTTTCCTTCCTCCTGTCAAATAACCTCTGCTTACTGTTAATATCTACTTAAAGTTCAATGAATTCCTCTGCAAGTTCTTTCCAACCTATGCATTTCTTCCTATATTCTTCATTCAGTCTTACAATAGAAAATTCTTTTTTCACTTGTCTCTGCCCCTGTGAGACTATATACATTCAGGACAGGAATATTACTCTTTTTTGTATTCGTAAGTCCTCAAATGGGCCTGGGAAATAACTAACACGAGCTGAATCTAAAAAGTGAATGAAGGGCTTCCCTGGTGGTTCAGTGCATAAGGATACTGCCTTGCAGTGCAAGGGATGCCGGTTCGATCCCTGGACTGGGAAGATCCCATGTGCTGCAGAACGACTGGACTGATGTGTACACCTACGGGCCAGAGCTCTGGAGCGCATGTGCCCAGAACCAGTGCTCTGCAGTGACAGAGGCCACTGCAGTGGGAGGCTCACACAGGCCAAAGAACAGAGATGGATGAAAATAAATAAATGAAAGACCAATAGAAGTGGCCAAAAATAAAATAAAATAAATGTTGAAAAAAAAGAAGTGAATGAATGACTGGTATAGAGCTATCAATATCAAGTGGGAAATTGCCAGATGAAAATATCTGTGCAATTAATTATCCAACCTGTCATCAGAACTGCAACTTTTGTGTCTAGAAAAGTATCACACTGTTGAATGATTGTGTATCATTCCACTCAAAACTTGAAGGACAGGATTGTACAATAGTCAAAATATCTACATTTTTCCCAATGGCTTCAATGCTCCCCTGGAAAATATTTCAAATTCAAATGCTATTTAAAGCTAGCTGCTTTCACTAGTACAATTTGACCAGTATTGTGTCAGGTAGGATCTGAAAGCATCTGCTTCCATTTGTGCCCATGAAGTACACAATGAAAAAAATAAAGCACACACTTGCTAAAGAATGATTTTAAATCTCTCCTTTTAACCTATTTATTTGAACTTGGTGCTAAAAGGTACAGGCATGGAACAATCCTTTAGCATGCAATGCTGCAATGCACAACCACACACAACTACTATTTCAAGTGCCACCAATTCACTATTAGTAAAGACTGCACTGTATGTATGTGTTGTGAGCTAAGTCGCTTTAGTCATGTCTGACTCTGTAGAACCCTATGAACTGTAGGACAGTGTGCTGGAACAAAAACGCTATGGACTATAGCCTGCCAGGCTCCTCCGTCTATGGAATTCTCCAGGAGATCTTTCTGACCCTGGAATTGAATGCATATCCCTTAGGTCTCGCAGAGGGTTCCTTGTCACTAGCACCATCTGGGAAGCCTGGCTTACCCATAATTCCAGATAGAGAAAATAAAATATTGCAACACTGATAGGCTATATTTGGTAAGTGAGATATTTTCTGGCAAAATATCCACTGGAGGCTTGATTCAAATTATAAATCTGTGTGTGTTAGAGAAATTGATCATAAGAATAAAAGTTAAATTAATGGAATCTTACTAAAGAGACACAAATAATTTTCTCTGACATTTGTTTCCTTTTTTCTATTGTACTCTTGTTTCTCCCACCATAATCAGACCCTTGTTATTCCTTGCAAAGAAATTTATTTGGTAGCATAACCTCTTATCTTTTCTTTCCCTTTGGGGAGTGGGGAGTCTCATTATGCTCCTTCATGTGGGACTCAGATGCCCCACACTTTCCCACTCATTTAATTTTATTTTTGATGCTCTTTATACTTGGAATACCTTGTTCCCATTTCTTTATACTGAAATCTTACCCATTCTTTCTGGTCCAACTCAACTGCCCAGAGTGTAACTTACTTAGGATGTTGAGCCCATCTCCTTCTAAGTGCCATTCAGCAAATGCTTATGGGACAAAACTGACCTACTCCATTATGCTTTTCAAAGATCTCCCTAGAGGGAGAGTGTAACCTACTTATTCATTTGATAAATATTAGTTAATTATGTACAAGTATAATACTAGGCACATGGTAGACTCTAGATATTTACACATTTTAGCCTACTGATCTATTTTAGAATACTGAAGAACATAATATTTTTTATTTGTATTGCTAGAAAAGTTTATAATTAAAATTTTGGCTGCACCATGCAGCATGTAGGATATTAGTTCCCAAGGTAGGATCTTAGTTCCCTGACCAAATACACATCCTTTGCATTAGAAGCACAAATTCTTAACCACTGAACTACCAGGAAAGTCCCACTCATGGATTTCTGGAACAGAAAAGATGGTACAGAAAGATAAACTTTTGGAAGAGTAAATGTATTTGTTCAAATACAGCCATCAAGTGGATGCTAAAAAGATGTGGAAACTGGACTTTCCTGGCAGTTCAGTAGTTAAGAATTTGCCTGCCAATGCAGGGGACGTGGGTTTAATATCTGGTCAGGAAAGATCCCACATGCCTTGGAGCAACTACTGAAACCTGAAAGCCTTAAAGCCTGTGTTCCACAGCAAGAGAAGCCACTGAAATGAGAAACCTGTGCACCGCTACTAGAGCATAGCTCCTCTTCCCCACAACTAGAGAAAGTCCAGGTGCAGCAACAAAGACCCATTGCAGCCAAATATAAATAATTTTTTTTTAATGTGAAAACAAACTATTCACTAAGTATTCACTTTAGAAACTTAATTCACTTTAAAAAAAAAAAAAAACCCAAAAACTACTGAGCTTGGTTTTCCATGAGAGATTTTTCCCTTTAATTTGACCCAAATTATCCTTTCTTCAAAATGGAAATTAAAATTCTCAATATAAATAATAATTTATAAATACATTCCAAGTGGTTTTTACTCCTAATTTCCTGTTGATATTTTAAATAGTTTATTTTGTTGACAACTACTGAAATGAAGGAAAAGAGAAAGTGAAGGAAAAGGGAAAGGTGAAGGAAAATGCTGCCATTTTTCATGGGAGTTACTGCCTGGCAGAACACTATACCCCAAAAATATGCATGGGCAGGATTAATCAGTCAGTGCCTAATCACCACTTCATGTCCTTTCAGGAGACCTTAAATGTTCATCAAGGGATCTTAGCTAAAATTGTCCATGCTGAGGGGACTGTGTCTTAGTTATGTTCATGGTTAAACAACCAGGAGGGAGAAAAGCCAGAGAGATAAACACCTCTTATTTCATTACTATAGGAAGATGTTCCCCTTTTGAAAAATGTATGTCTTTTCCCATTACAGCCACATATACAATTTCAAACTCTCATTTATTTATGTTTACTTTCTGGCACTAGACAGTAAAATTCTTCAAGGTAGATGTTTCTTTCCTCACAACAAAACAATATATCATATACTTTCATCAAGAGTCTACAAATTATGACTCCTTTGCTATGAAAATCTTTGCCAATAAACAGATATCCAAGTTCTGGCCACTTATTTCCAGTATTACTCTGGAGTCTTTCCATGACATGACCCATAGAGCAGAGTATTCAGTGTGACAAAGGACATTATTGACTCTCATCCAAGATGTTTTATTATTGGGAAAGTGATTATGCCTTGGAGCAACTACTGAAACCTGAAAGCCTTAAAGCCTGTGTTCCACAGCAAGAGAAGCCACTGAAATGAGAAACCTGTGCACCGCTACTAGAGCATAGCTCCTCTTCCCCACAACTAGAGAAAGTCCAGGTGCAGCAACAAAGACCCATTGCAGCCAAATATAAATAATTTTTTTTTAATGTGAAAACAAACTATTCACTAAGTATTCACTTTAGAAACTTAATTCACTTTAAAAAAAAAAAAAAACCCAAAAACTACTGAGCTTGGTTTTCCATGAGAGATTTTTCCCTTTAATTTGACCCAAATTATCCTTTCTTCAAAATGGAAATTAAAATTCTCAATATAAATAATAATTTATAAATACATTCCAAGTGGTTTTTACTCCTAATTTCCTGTTGATATTTTAAATAGTTTATTTTGTTGACAACTACTGAAATGAAGGAAAAGAGAAAGTGAAGGAAAAGGGAAAGGTGAAGGAAAATGCTGCCATTTTTCATGGGAGTTACTGCCTGGCAGAACACTATACCCCAAAAATATGCATGGGCAGGATTAATCAGTCAGTGCCTAATCACCACTTCATGTCCTTTCAGGAGACCTTAAATGTTCATCAAGGGATCTTAGCTAAAATTGTCCATGCTGAGGGGACTGTGTCTTAGTTATGTTCATGGTTAAACAACCAGGAGGGAGAAAAGCCAGAGAGATAAACACCTCTTATTTCATTACTATAGGAAGATGTTCCCCTTTTGAAAAATGTATGTCTTTTCCCATTACAGCCACATATACAATTTCAAACTCTCATTTATTTATGTTTACTTTCTGGCACTAGACAGTAAAATTCTTCAAGGTAGATGTTTCTTTCCTCACAACAAAACAATATATCATATACTTTCATCAAGAGTCTACAAATTATGACTCCTTTGCTATGAAAATCTTTGCCAATAAACAGATATCCAAGTTCTGGCCACTTATTTCCAGTATTACTCTGGAGTCTTTCCATGACATGACCCATAGAGCAGAGTATTCAGTGTGACAAAGGACATTATTGACTCTCATCCAAGATGTTTTATTATTGGAAATACTAGAAGGATATCATTCAGTGAATTCATTTGAAGCACTATATTAGGCATGGAGTATATGAGCAACATTTGAGAAAACACTCCAAAAAATAATTAAGAATAGAGTGAGTATACCATAACAATAATTTGGATTTTGAAATATATACAAAATACTATTTATGAAATACTAACCAGGGATATTAGATTTTGTCATAAAAGTAAATTACATAGCTGTGTTGCTGAATTTTTCTTTTGGCTACCAGGAATGGTGGTAGAAAAAAACAAAATTGACCTTCAGAACAAAGGTGCAAGCTGATCGTACAAATTCATACATGATAGATGACATGAAATCAAGTCAATGAAATAAAGACATATGAGAGTTGTAACTCTCACAAAAATCAATTATAGCCAATGTGAGTGCCATCTTTGGTTCTGTAATGTGGGTTACTGGGCCTTGGAATCAAAAGCTGTGATAATTAGCCCTTCCAGTAACTCTAATTCAGACAACTGGATTGAAGTGAGATGGACAACACTAAAAGGGACTCAAATTTAGAAACTAAGTATCAAGTTTTAGAATTTATTTTAAATTTATTTTTACATTTCTGCCAAGAAGAAATGTCAAGTCAGAAACTGAATAAGGACATTCTGGCTCAGGAAAGTTAAAACTGGAGCTATTTAAGATCAGAGTGTGGGTAGCAACAGTAATAGATGAAGGTATAGGATGTGAAAGGAGCAGTGCTCTGGGGGCTTCCCCTGGTGGTCCAGTGGGTAAGGACACCGCCTTGCAGTGCAAGGCGCGCCGGTTTGAGCCCTGGCCTGGGAAGATCCCACGTGCCCTGGAGCAGCTGGACCGATGTGTCCAATTACCGAGCCAGAGCTCTAGAGCGCATGCGCCCGGAGCCAGCGCTCTGCAGCGACAGACGCCACCGCGATGGGAGGCCCACAGGAGCCAGAGAACAAAGACGGATGAAAAATGGAGAAATGAAAGACCAACAGAAGTGGCCCGCCTGCTCCGCTCCCTCCCCAACCTCCGCCCAAAATAAATAAATAAATAAATCTTAAAAAAAAAATAAAATAAAATAGGGAAGTGATTGAAGACATCACTATTAAAAAAAAAAAAAAAAGGAGCAGTGCTCTGATTACACCCTAAAGAATTCAAATATTTATGTATTAACTGAAAAGGCAAGGCTATAAATGACAGTGGAGAAATCAAGAGAATATAAGGCTATGGGAATGAAAATAAGTGTATTTTACTTTCTTGGGGCATTAACCACATGACTACTAAAATGAGATGCATAATGGAAAAAATCCACTGATTTGGGCTGCAGAGTTGAGGTCATAAAGGAGTAGGCTACAGGTGAATGGGAGTTAAAGAGTGAAGACCATATATTTGTACAATTTTTCTGAGAGATGGCTGATAGTGAAGAAGGGAGAAGAGGTACGATGGTAATTGGAAGAGAATGTCAAAATCCAAGGAGCGATTTTGTTTGTTTATTTCTAGATATGGGTGCCTTGTGTGTGTGTGCTCAGTTGCTCAGTCATGTCTGATTCTTTGCAACCCCATGGACTGTAGACTGCCAGGCTCCACTGTCCATGCAATTTTCTAGGCAAGAATACCAGAATGGGTTGCCATTTCCCACTCCAGGGGATCTTCCTAAACCAGGCATCAAACGTGCATTTCCTGAATCTCCTGCATTGGCAGGCTGATTCTTTTCCAACAGCACCACCTGGGAAGCCCATAGGGTACCTTAGGGAAAGTTCTTAGACCAATAACATGGAACAAAGTAAGCACTCAAAGTACATGACAGTTTTAATCATCATTATCAACAACATCGGTGGTCCAGTGGGTAAGGACACCGCCTTGCAGTGCAAGGCGCGCCGGTTTGAGCCCTGGCCTGGGAAGATCCCACGTGCCCTGGAGCAGCTGGACCGATGTGTCCAATTACCGAGCCAGAGCTCTAGAGCGCATGCGCCCGGAGCCAGCGCTCTGCAGCGACAGACGCCACCGCGATGGGAGGCCCACAGGAGCCAGAGAACAAAGACGGATGAAAAATGGAGAAATGAAAGACCAACAGAAGTGGCCCGCCCACCCCTCTCCCTCCCCAACCTCCGCCCAAAATAAATAAATAAATAAATCTTAAAAAAAAAATAAAATAAAATAGGGAAGTGATTGAAGACATCACTATTAAAAAAAAAAAAAAAAGGAGCAGTGCTCTGATTACACCCTAAAGAATTCAAATATTTATGTATTAACTGAAAAGGCAAGGCTATAAATGACAGTGGAGAAATCAAGAGAATATAAGGCTATGGGAATGAAAATAAGTGTATTTTACTTTCTTGCGGACATTAACCACATGACTACTAAAATGAGATGCATAATGGAAAAAATCCACTGATTTGGGCTGCAGAGTTGAGGTCATAAAGGAGTAGGCTACAGGTGAATGGGAGTTAAAGAGTGAAGACCATATATTTGTACAATTTTTCTGAGAGATGGCTGATAGTGAAGAAGGGAGAAGAGGTACGATGGTAATTGGAAGAGAATGTCAAAATCCAAGGAGCGATTTTGTTTGTTTATTTCTAGATATGGGTGCCTTGTGTGTGTGTGCTCAGTTGCTCAGTCATGTCTGATTCTTTGCAACCCCATGGACTGTAGACTGCCAGGCTCCACTGTCCATGCAATTTTCTAGGCAAGAATACCAGAATGGGTTGCCATTTCCCACTCCAGGGGATCTTCCTAAACCAGGCATCAAACGTGCATTTCCTGAATCTCCTGCATTGGCAGGCTGATTCTTTACCAACAGCACCACCTGGGAAGCCCATAGGGTACCTTAGGGAAAGTTCTTAGACCAATAACATGGAACAAAGTAAGCACTCAAAGTACATGACAGTTTTAATCATCATTATCAACAACATTTATCTAGATCCTATGGAGTTAGTTGGTAAATGGTTAACAGTACGCACAAAGTGCCGCATTAGTCACTTAAAATAAAACTAATAACTCTTATTGCTATTATTTAAACCAACCAATCCTAGGAGGCAGTCATTAGTGTCCACATATATATTACAGGGCATTTATACTGAGATAATTTGACAAGTAATTGATATCTGGTGAATAGACAAGCTGGAATTTCACCTTTCACCTGTTAAATTTCAAAGCCCATGCTCCTTTCCCATAGTATATTATTAGCCTCGAAACACAGAGAGAATTGCTCAATTTAGTTCTGTGGTTCTTCCAAAGGTGCTCACCCACCACTTAGTGCTTCATTTGAATCCAATTACAGATACCACCAAACTGAATCCATCTCAGCAAACATATTATTTAACACACAGCTCTTTTGCCCAACTTCTAGAAATATTAGACATGTATGATTTAGTACTAAATGACCCAATCCATACCATTACAGAGAATTGATGTTTAAATATCAGTCTTTCTACAAAATATACAATTCTTAACTATAGCTTTTCTATAGAAGCCTGTACAATCAAAGGAGGTTTTAGGAAATAGACACACTTTAACACTTATTATTAAATACTTAACTCTGATTCAGAGAGACGAAGGACTTCAGAGGCACAGGGGAACAGAAAAACCTGGTTTTAACATTAAAAACGAGGCAGTATTTTAATTATCACGTTGCCGTTGTTGTTTTAGTCACTGTTGTGCCTGACTCTTTTGTGACCCCATGGACTATATAGCCCACAAGGCTCTTCTGTCCATGGAATTCTCCAAGCAAGAATACTGGAGTGGGTTTCCATTTCCTTCTCCAGGGGATCTTAATGACCCAGGATCGAACTTGTGTCTTCTGCATTAGCAGGCAGATTCTTTACCACTGAGCCACCAGGGAAGTCCCAATTACCTTGTTAATGTAATTTAAATTGAGATTTACAACATGAAAACATGTGACTTTATTAGTCTTTTCAAAATAATGGTATGTTTGCCTCTTTTGTCTGGCTTATTCTTCCTAGAGGAAAATACAAAGTTGAGACAGAAGCTATGACCTCAAATCCCACTGTAACCCTGTAGAATTGAACTTCCTTCTGCTTTATAAGCTGTCATCTTCACAGTTGAACCCTGCACTGCATGTCTCATTAAGACCAATTCCATTTCCACAGAAAGGACAAATCTCTATATGGAACTATGTCTCAGTGGGTTGGGTGGGTTGGTGAGTTACTGACCGTGCCTCTGTTTTAGCTCACTAGTCATCTCTGATCCTCGATTCTAACAGGATCTAATAACAACCCAGAAAGTCTCCCATTGCCAGCTGAAGGCAGAAATTCCTCTGTAGCACAGCCCAAACCGCTCAAGCTTGACAGCCTTTGCTGAAAAGAAGTAACTTCTTTGACAGCAGCTCCCTGGCCTGCCACCAGCTTCTCCAGTTTAGATCTGTGTTGTGTGGGTTCTGTGGTGGCTAGATCCCTTCTGGAAGCACTCAGTGATTCTACAAAAAATATACCAGAAAATTTTCCCTTTTGCCCAACTTCTAGAAATATTAGACTTATTTACTAAATGACCCAATCCATACCATTACAGAGAATTGATGTTTAAATATCAGTCTTTCTACAAAATATACAATTCTTAACTATAGCTTTTCTATAGAAGCCTGTACAATCAAAGGAGGTTTTAGGAAATAGACACACTTTAACACTTATTATTAAATACTTAACTCTGATTCAGAGAGACGAAGGACTTCAGAGGCACAGGGGAACAGAAAAACCTGGTTTTAACATTAAAAACGAGGCAGTATTTTAATTATCACGTTGCCGTTGTTGTTTTAGTCACTGTTGTGCCTGACTCTTTTGTGACCCCATGGACTATATAGCCCACAAGGCTCTTCTGTCCATGGAATTCTCCAAGCAAGAATACTGGAGTGGGTTTCCATTTCCTTCTCCAGGGGATCTTAATGACCCAGGATCGAACTTGTGTCTTCTGCATTAGCAGGCAGATTCTTTACCACTGAGCCACCAGGGAAGTCCCAATTACCTTGTTAATGTAATTTAAATTGAGATTTACAACATGAAAACATGTGACTTTATTAGTCTTTTCAAAAATAATGGTATGTTTGCCTCTTTTGTCTGGCTTATTCTTCCTAGAGGAAAATACAAAGTTGAGACAGAAGCTATGACCTCAAATCCCACTGTAACCCTGTAGAATTGAACTTCCTTCTGCTTTATAAGCTGTCATCTTCACAGTTGAACCCTGCACTGCATGTCTCATTAAGACCAATTCCATTTCCACAGAAAGGACAAATCTCTATATGGAACTATGTCTCAGTGGGTTGGGTGGGTTGGTGAGTTACTGACCGTGCCTCTGTTTTAGCTCACTAGTCATCTCTGATCCTCGATTCTAACAGGATCTAATAACAACCCAGAAAGTCTCCCATTGCCAGCTGAAGGCAGAAATTCCTCTGTAGCACAGCCCAAACCGCTCAAGCTTGACAGCCTTTGCTGAAAAGAAGTAACTTCTTTGACAGCAGCTCCCTGGCCTGCCACCAGCTTCTCCAGTTTAGATCTGTGTTGTGTGGGTTCTGTGGTGGCTAGATCCCTTCTGGAAGCACTCAGTGATTACCACACTACTGAGAGGAGGAACTCAGCTTGGAAATATCTGTCAGGACCATCATGCATGGCAGAACTCAGAAATGAGTAGAAAGAACTTAAAGGCAGCATAATGGCTATGCTGTTGCTGCTGTTGTTGCTAAATTCTGAGCTCCATTCAGGAGGGGGTCAATCATGTCATGTCCTGAGTTTATGAACCTGGTGACTGTCATCTGCAGTTTAGATCTCTGCTGTCCAATATCATAGCCACTGGCCATATATGGCAAATAAGCATTTGACATGTAGCTAATTCACACTGCAGCACCATGGGTATAAAACAAAATAGATTTCACGGACAGTATGAAAAAAACAATGTAAAACATAATATAGATTACATGTTGAAATAATAAGTTTGGATGTGTTCAGTTAAATAAAATATGGTTTAAAATTAACTGTACTTTTTACCTTTTTTTAAAACCACACACATGGTTAGCATTATATCTTTATTAGACAGTACTGAATTACGCATATAAAGAGGAGGTTTATATCCTATACATTTCAGGGCAGAATGTAAATTTCTTAGGATACTCTATTACATATGGGTAGCACCTAGCCTTTTTCTCCAGCATCACTGCTTGTCTTTTCTTTAGGTATGCAGCACATTCTTCAGCCAAAGAATATATAGACCACCAAATACACCATGCTTTTTTCCCATCTCTATATTTCACAACACTCCTTGTTCTTGAGACACTCTTCTGTTTAACTAATTCCTGCTCATACTCCA
Source organism: Tragulus kanchil (assembly GCA_022376925.1). NCBI lineage: Eukaryota > Metazoa > Chordata > Mammalia > Artiodactyla > Tragulidae > Tragulus > Tragulus kanchil. The sequence goes on from JAIOJX010000006.1 coordinate 93,426,397, forward strand.
AGACTCAGATGAAAATGACAGAATTCTCAAGTGCTTCAATTCAACATAAACACCCTCTGCTGTGCCCCAATGGGATCACAAAGAGTTGGTCGGCCATGGCTTAGCGACTGACACTTTCCCTTTCAGTTAGATAGTGAAGGACAGGGAAGCCTGGTGCGCTGCAGTCCCCGGGGTCACAAAGAGTCGGACATGACTGAGCAACTGAACAACAACAACGAAAAGGCCTTCACTGCTGACCTCGACTTCAGTATCACAAGATTTTTCATGTTTTATTGTAATTATGTATTTGTTTGACTTTCTCAGATGCTGTGAGCTATTCAACAAAAAGGATTACATCTTAATTGCCCATTTTTTTTCTCTAGAGTTTTGGCAGCCTTAAGTATCAGTTGCATAAATGCATTTTAGAAAATGAGTACTGAGTTTTCCACTAGCTTTATAGAGATATAATTGACATAACACTGACTAAAGATGGGAATGTGATCATCTGATAAACATATATGTTGTGAAATGACTACTATAGTAAGGTTAGTTAACATATCCATCACCTCGCATAGTCACCTATTTTTTTTTTTTTGGTAAGAATATTTATCTCACCAAAAGATCTATTCTCTTAGCAACTTTCACGTGTACAATACAGTATTGATAACTACAGTCACTATGTAGTATATTATATTCTGACAACTTATTCATCTTTTAAGATAAAGCTTGTATCTTTTCACCAACATCTCCCTATTTCCCTTACTCACCCAGCAGTGGAAAACCCCCAACTTACCTTTTTTAATCTATGAACTTGGCTTTTTTTTATCTCATAAAAATTGAGATCATACAATATTTGTGTTTCTTTTCTGCTTGACTTATTTTACTTAGTGTAATGCCCTCAAGGTTCATCGTCTTTTCATTCATATGTTATTACTGAGCACTGACGATGAACAGCTGTACAAAGCAGCTCTGTATTCATTGAAGCTACTCTGTATTCATTGTGATACAAAAGGGCTAGAGCTTGATTTAGGTAAGTCCTATGAGGAAGGGCAGCACAGTTCAGTAATCTGTGCCTTGGACAAAGTGAGGACATACTGTCTGAAATCCTGTTCTTCAGCTTATCACCTCGTGGTCTCTATGAATTTGTCCCTTTATAATGTAATACGCATAAGAGCCACCGAGTAGAATTTTAGATCTGCCTCCTACATTGTTTTATTAAGGTGCAATGCTTATAAAGAGAATTTTAGTCATTTTCTTCATTTTTCTTATACCTATTTGCTCAAATTTCAATTTCCTATTTCTTTAATATCTACTCAATTTTAAATTCCATTTTCCATTTTCAAATTTCCATTCCAATATCATTTTCACGTGAGCTATTAAACGAAGGATTACTGTATCTTAGATTTTTCATGTTTTATTGTAATTATGTATTTGTTTGACTTTCTCAGATGCTGTGAGCTATTCAACAAAAAGGATTACATCTTAATTGCCCATTTTTTTTCTCTAGAGTTTTGGCAGCCTTAAGTATCAGTTGCATAAATGCATTTTAGAAAATGAGTACTGAGTTTTCCACTAGCTTTATAGAGATATAATTGACATAACACTGACTAAAGATGGGAATGTGATCATCTGATAAACATATATGTTGTGAAATGACTACTATAGTAAGGTTAGTTAACATATCCATCACCTCGCATAGTCACCTATTTTTTTTTTTTTGGTAAGAATATTTATCTCACCAAAAGATCTATTCTCTTAGCAACTTTCACGTGTACAATACAGTATTGATAACTACAGTCACTATGTAGTATATTATATTCTGACAACTTATTCATCTTTTAAGATAAAGCTTGTATCTTTTCACCAACATCTCCCTATTTCCCTTACTCACCCAGCAGTGGAAAACCCCCAACTTACCTTTTTTAATCTATGAACTTGGCTTTTTTTTATCTCATAAAAATTGAGATCATACAATATTTGTGTTTCTTTTCTGCTTGACTTATTTTACTTAGTGTAATGCCCTCAAGGTTCATCGTCTTTTCATTCATATGTTATTACTGAGCACTGACGATGAACAGCTGTACAAAGCAGCTCTGTATTCATTGAAGCTACTCTGTATTCATTGTGATACAAAAGGGCTAGAGCTTGATTTAGGTAAGTCCTATGAGGAAGGGCAGCACAGTTCAGTAATCTGTGCCTTGGACAAAGTGAGGACATACTGTCTGAAATCCTGTTCTTCAGCTTATCACCTCGTGGTCTCTATGAATTTGTCCCTTTATAATGTAATACGCATAAGAGCCACCGAGTAGAATTTTAGATCTGCCTCCTACATTGTTTTATTAAGGTGCAATGCTTATAAAGAGAATTTTAGTCATTTTCTTCATTTTTCTTATACCTATTTGCTCAAATTTCAATTTCCTATTTCTTTAATATCTACTCAATTTTAAATTCCATTTTCCATTTTTCAATATTCATTCCATTCCAAATATCATTTTCCACTGCCCAACATATATTTTGAGCTTTGTGCGTAATTCCTAAGCTAAGTTTGCTTTGTAAAATTAAATGTTTCAAGAGTCAGAAATTCTACCTAATGCAGAGTTACTAGAAAGGTGTCTAGTAACATTAAGAAAATTGTCATTCATCCAAGTGGAAAATTTTGCAACGTATATGATTACTCTTCAATTATTTGTTCTACCTAATTTCTCAGACATTATATAAAGTATTTGTTGGTTTTCTGAAACATTTCACCCTTTATAAGAACCACCTAGTCTGATAAAGATTTTATTTTCCTACTCCATGTACTCAGGTCCAGAGTCCAACAATGGCAAGAATTTTTCCCCAGACACATGACATGTGTTTTCCTCGTTTATATCAAGCCAAAGAGAACAAAGCTCAGTAAATACATTTTAAAAGAATTATAATTTTGGCTGATAATAATTGGAACCTTCTCAGAAAGAAATGTAAATTTATTTGTAAATCAGATTCACCAGCTGTTTGTTTCTGTTGTTTTTCCTTTTCTTCTTTTTTTAAATACCAATAGCTCATATGGTAAAGAATCTTCCTGCAACACAGGAGACCAGGTTCAATCCCTGGGTCAGGAAGATCCCCTGGATAAAGGAATGGCAACCCACTCCAGTATTCTTGCCTGAAGGCTACTGTTAAGAAGGCTACGGACAAAGAAGCCCAGAAGGCTACAGTCCATGGAGTGGAAAAAAGTCAGACACAATTGAGAGATTAGCACGCACATATCACACACACACAAGGTAATTCCCTTAGTAGAAAGACAGGACACAAGACAACTACTGAGTGGCAGCCATGTGCAATTATTTCAGGTGCACACAAAGTTGGTCACTGCAACACTAGCTGAGAGTAAAATAAAGAAAAAAGGTCTAGAAATAGGTGAAGTCAAGATTTGAAGTGGTATCTTAAATGCTATCTGTAGCAGAAAAAGGAAAACATCGGAGTCCTTTATAACTATTTGGAAATACCTCTGTTTTGTAGCTTTTGATGGAGTCTGTTTGACACTCATGATATGAGGGACATCTGGTGGTAAATGTTTAACAACTACTTCTCTAAAGGGGTAGCTTATGTGTATGTGTGAGATAGAAATTTTACTAATTATGAAATAAATGTAGCAAATAACTTAGACATATTAATAAAATACACAATTTTCTTTATATAAAATGCCTTCACTGAATTCTGCCAAAATCGTGTTTCAATAGTCAATAGTCAGGCTTCCCTGGTGGTCCAGTGGGTAAAGAGTTTGCCTTGCAGTACAAGGGGCACTGGTTCGATCCTTGGCCTGGGAAGATTCCACAAGAATTGGAGCCGCTGGGCCGGTGTGTCAAATTATGAGCCAGTGCTCTGGACTGCATGTGCCCAGAGCCAGTGCTCTGCAACGAGAGAGACCACTACAATGGGAGACCCACACATGCCAAAGAGTAAAAAGATGGGTGAAAAATGATGACTTAGATGCAAAAAAAAAAAAAAAAAAGTCAAAGTATGGTTACAATGGTCTAATCAGGGTATTTCTGACATGGATGGTGACTGAAATTTTTATATATGTTAAGATGCTTGATGAAAGTGAAACCAAGTAAGTTGTATGTCAGAACTTTGCTTACCCATCAATAATACAAGGTAACTGCTTTGCTGAATTGGAAAACAGTTTCAAAAAATGGAATATTCCATTACATTTGTATATTGTACAATTCCCAATAATAGTCATAGACATGACACATGTCTACATTCAATCTGAACTGTTAACACTTTTTTCATCACTTTCTTAAGTCTAGACAACAAAAATCAAGTCTTGAATTTTTGGCAATATTTGCACTATGAATAATTGTAAGCCACTAACATTAGGTGATGGAGCATACAGAGGGAAAAATATGTACAGTATCATATAATATATAACATATTAACCATGTAAATATTCTGGCTAAGTAGTATTTGTATGGTAAATAGATTAAACAGTGCAGAAAATAATAAACTACAGTCAAATAATTAGCAGTGATTTGTTTTTAATTAGAATTTCCTGATATTTTCCCTCTTTAAAATTATTTAATATAATTCAATGTTTAATAATGGCTGTGCTCAACAAAAGGCTTGCAGACTTTAGAATTCTATTGTGCTTATTTCCATGAGCTATTTTTGGCACCAACACTGGACTATGCAATAGAATCTCCTAAGATTCTGCTCACCAATATGTCATATTTTCAATCACTCTGGGATTTTCAAAGGGCCATTTAAAGACTTTCTTTCTAAAAAGTTCCAGTAAAATAAAGGTGAATGTTTGGTGGTGAAGAGAAGAATAAACATTATATCACTTCTGATTAATATGTCAGGAAAATGTCTTCCCATAAGTGGAATTTTAGTTGGACCTTAAATACAGACCGGATTTTAGAAATCAAGAGATGGAATTCTAGGGATTTCCCTGATGGTCCAATGGTTAGGACTCAGCTCTTTCACTACCATGGTCCTGGGTTCCATACCTGGTTGTGGAACTAAGAACCTACATGTGGCATGTTGTAGCCCCTCCAAAAGTCCAGAATTTGGGGACTTCCCTGGTGGTTTAGTAGCTAAGACTCCTTTCTCCCAGAGCAGGAGTTGAGAGTTGATCACTGGTAAGGGAACTAGATTCCACATGCAGCAATTAAGAGTTTCCATCCCACAATTAAGACACAGCATGGTAAATAATTTTTAAAAAATAGTTCAAAAACAAATGGAGATGGCATTCCAGAAGGAGGAAACAGAATGACCCAGGCAGGGTGAGGTGGCTAAATCTGCAGTTTTCCCATTGCAGAGATTGCAAGACAGAAAGGGCGAGAAGTAGGTAGGATCATAATGGAGAAGCCCTAAATGGTTGGATAGGAGGCACAATAGAAGGGGTTTAAGAGAGCAGATGACATTATATGAACTGAGCTTAAGAAAGAGAACACCAGCAATAAGACAAGAGTGTGATGGTCCAGAGAGAAACAATAAGAGTTTTACGATTATGAATTTTAGAAGTAATAATCAACTGGATTAAGATGGGGACAGTGGAAGCAAAGACATGATATATGCAGTTTGGTAATATTGCCAGGAGGGTCTGGACATTCACATGGAATACATAGTGAATGATGGTCTTTGGAATTCTGCTTTGTGGTCTTCTAAGACAAAACATGGACACACTATCATTTCATGGGAGATCAAACGTAAAGAGATGAAGGGAAGCTTTAATAATGGCTGTGCTCAACAAAAGGCTTGCAGACTTTAGAATTCTATTGTGCTTATTTCCATGAGCTATTTTTGGCACCAACACTGGACTATGCAATAGAATCTCCTAAGATTCTGCTCACCAATATGTCATATTTTCAATCACTCTGGGATTTTCAAAGGGCCATTTAAAGACTTTCTTTCTAAAAAGTTCCAGTAAAATAAAGGTGAATGTTTGGTGGTGAAGAGAAGAATAAACATTATATCACTTCTGATTAATATGTCAGGAAAATGTCTTCCCATAAGTGGAATTTTAGTTGGACCTTAAATACAGACCGGATTTTAGAAATCAAGAGATGGAATTCTAGGGATTTCCCTGATGGTCCAATGGTTAGGACTCAGCTCTTTCACTACCATGGTCCTGGGTTCCATACCTGGTTGTGGAACTAAGAACCTACATGTGGCATGTTGTACCCCCTCCAAAAGTCCAGAATTTGGGGACTTCCCTGGTGGTTTAGTAGCTAAGACTCCTTTCTCCCAGAGCAGGAGTTGAGAGTTGATCACTGGTAAGGGAACTAGATTCCACATGCAGCAATTAAGAGTTTCCATCCCACAATTAAGACACAGCATGGTAAATAATTTTTAAAAAATAGTTCAAAAACAAATGGAGATGGCATTCCAGAAGGAGGAAACAGAATGACCCAGGCAGGGTGAGGTGGCTAAATCTGCAGTTTTCCCATTGCAGAGATTGCAAGACAGAAAGGGCGAAGTAGGTAGGATCATAATGGAGAAGCCCTAAATGGTTGGATAGGAGGCACAATAGAAGGGGTTTAAGAGAGCAGATGACATTATATGAACTGAGCTTAAGAAAGAGAACACCAGCAATAAGACAAGAGTGTGATGGTCCAGAGAGAAACAATAAGAGTTTTACGATTATGAATTTTAGAAGTAATAATCAACTGGATTAAGATGGGGACAGTGGAAGCAAAGACATGATATATGCAGTTTGGTAATATTGCCAGGAGGGTCTGGACATTCACATGGAATACATAGTGAATGATGGTCTTTGGAATTCTGCTTTGTGGTCTTCTAAGACAAAACATGGACACACTATCATTTCATGGGAGATCACGTAAAAGAGAAAGAAGGAAGCTTAGTTTGGAGGTTAATGCAGTAGTCAGATGAGAGATGATGGTAACTTGAAAATGGTGGCAGAGAACATTATGTCCTACATGGGCTGTTCAGTTTGGCTCTTGGTCTAAGAGCACTGTTTCCCCATGTTATGGGCTGAATTGTATGTTCCCAAAACTTATATGTTTGAAGTTCTAACCCCTAGTACCTCAGAACACAACTGGATTTGGAGACAGGACCTTTGAAGAGGTAGTTAAGGTTACATGAGTTCATATGGCTGGCCCCAAGTTCATTATGATCTGTATTATTTTAAGAAGAGACGATCAGGACATAGACATGCACAGAGGAAAGACCATATGAGGACCCAGGGAGAAGATGACCATCCACAAGTCAAGGCATATGGCCCAAAGAAGGCACCAATGCTGCTGACACACTGATTTTACGCTTCTAGTCTCCAGAGTTGTGAAGGAATAAATTTCTGTAGTTTAAGCCACCTATATTTGGCCATGTTGCTTAGTCCTTCTAAGCCTTCCATATCTAGAAAATTCTCGGAAAGTGGTTACAAGGGTTAAATGTGATTTTGCATGGGAAATGCTTAGAACAATGTCTGGCACACAAAAAGTGTCAACAAGTATTGCTCTTATTAATCATATGCATCTCTCCTTGTGTTGTTGCTTCTACTTTCCATTCTTCAGCTAACACCTATGGCTCTTGATTTATGTCTCCAGGTAGATATCTGTAAAATGTTTACTCAACTACTGCCAGGCATTCTTCCAAGAAATGTATGAGATTTCAGTAGTATTGCTACAAAGTAACAACATCTTAATGTTTCTTAAAAACATGATCCCTACCCCGATTACTTAGGTAGGCACCACAAAAAACAAATCAGAACAGAGATAACTTATTTCCACTAGGAACTTAATAGCTAAAGCATCTTGATTGGATTTACCCAGCATTTTAATAAAATCACTCATGGTCCAATTCTCTTGTCCTCATTTTGCTGCTAATGAAATCCCAGGACAGTACCAAAGTGTTGGCTTTTTTCACTCAGTTGCACTAATGTCTGCTCTTTTCCCCACACTCTAATCCTTTAATCATACCTTTGGGATACTAGAGTATAGTAAACCATTTGGAATTACCTAACACATAGGAATTGCAAATTTTCCTCTGAAGCATATGGAGGCTGCCCAATGTGGCTTATTTTCTCCCAGTCCCTCAAGATATCTTTGATTCTTCCCAGGCCTCCACGGGGCACTTCTGGCTGATACAAATCCCTGATACGGGAGCCCCTTCTACTCCTACCTTTGCACTATAAAAGTGAGTCAGTTTTAGAAATAATCCTAGAATTCAAGACTATGTTGGGTCATGAACTCCCAGAACTGTAGGCCACCTATGAAGAAAAGGAAACGACCATGGTCATACTTTAATAAGAACTCATTCCTGTTGATACAACCATGGTGTCTATCCAGCTTCCGAGAAGTGCCATGTCTGTGCACAGTCCCTTTTCTTGGCAATAGACTTCCCTGTTTGAGATGAGTATACGGTCCACGTTACACTTACAGGGCTCTTCAGGCCCCTGGCCTTGGTGGATAGCCTAAAGGGGTGAATGTTACCTTGAGCTGGACTCTTTTTGGATTTTTTTTAATTCAAGCTAATATATCAAATCTCTACTCTCTGCAAAAATGTAAGCTGAGAGTAGTCAGCAACCATGGTTTTAGACCCATGAAAAAATGAATATAAAAAACAACGCTGCCATGAAAAATAAAAAAAATTAAGCAGTGAAAGGAGTGGATCTGTCAATATTGGGCTCCTGACTGTATTTGTTAGTTTCCCCTATTATATGCCCGACTTTCTTAATTACTCAAATAAATAAATTCCCTTTACTGGATAAACTAATTTGACTTTAATTTCTCTTCATTAACAATGAGAGAGTCCCAACTGGTATTCTAATCATAGTCAAAATCAAGAATAAGATAAAGGAACGCATGATTTTAAAGTGGTGCTGGAATGTTATGTCAGCTACAAACTGGCATCTACCAGTTACATTGCCAATGTCTGGACAACAGGGACATTTGCCGTCTGCCTCTGCAGAGACCAGACCCTGTGCTGTTGAGAGTTGCTGACCTCCAATATCCCCTGGAGATCAGGGTGAGGTTGAGACCTGGTGCTGTTGAGAGCTGCTGACCTTCAATACCTCCTGATGGAGATCAGGGTTGGGTAGAGGCACTCTGTGCACCAGGGAATCTGGTGGGGCAGGTCTTTAGATAAGTGGATGCCTTTAGGAACAGCTTTTATTATCTCAATCCTTGCATCGCCTCATATTTAGAAAAGCACTAAATCTCTTCACAGTGACATCAGATCCTCGTGACTGACTGGAGATCCTTGTAAAATGATTGTTTAATGATATGAAGCTCTCCCCTCACCAAAATCCTTAAATATTGGCCCTCCTCCTGCTGCCTCTTTGGAGCAGTTTCTCAGAGCTATCTGGGGTGCTGTCTCCCGGGCTGCAGTCCTAATTATACCCCAAATAAAACTTAACCCACAACTCTCAAGTTGTTCATCTTTTAGTCAACATTAGTTAAGCCACACAGAAAAGAGTAGAGAAAGTCAACAGTAGGTTATCGAGAATTCCACATATGAAACAGAACCTTATATGGAGTTGAGAGGAATGATATGAACTATGTTCGTAGCTGTTATCAGGTTTTTCGGAATCTCAGAGTCTATGTGGTTAACAGTGGGAGAAAGCCCTAAAATACAGAAAAGTTTCAAAGTCAGATAAAAAATTTCAACCTAATTGAAGATGACAAAATCATTTATACATCAAGCAGGAAAGTTTCAGAATAAAAGTTGTATTAATAGTTTTTACTTTCTGGAAGAGGTCTGTAGCAATAATGGAAGACAAGAATAGAGAGAGATCTCATGAGAAGTCACTGAAGGCATCAATTATGAGATGACAAGAGCCTGAAACAGGACATGGGCAGCAGAAACAAAGAATGAGGCACTTCTGAGAAGAAAGTGGTGTTTGGCTTTACAGACAGTGGTGGAGAAGAGATTAGACTTCAGAGTGCAAAGATGAGATGAGGAACGGGAGGTAGAGTGAATCTTTCCTTAAAAATTTGGATTTATATTTTAATTGGTAAAAAATTGATTTACAACTTTGTGTAGGTTTCAGCCATATGACAAAATCAATCAGCCATAATTATATATATATATATCCCTTCCCCCTCTATCCTCCACCATCCCACCCTCTTATAGACTAAAAATTCTAGTGTATTTGGGATGAAGAGAAGGAGGTCATCAATCTAAATTAGGTAAATCAACACTGTCAGTAACAAAGTTTTCATACCTGTGATATTTTCTTCAGAGTAATATAAAATGCTATTTACTAAAAAAGAATTTATAGAGATTAAACCAATGGTATTACAATTGTAACGGTATTTTACACCAACTACAGTTCAATTTAAACGAAATAAAAAACCTCTGTATTTTCAATGAGGGAACTTTTAGAATAGATCAAAATAATTTCATTTGTTAATTATATTCCGAATATTAATTAAAGCAAAATAGACCATATAAAATGTTTTAAGGTAATCAAATCTACTTTTATAGAGCAAGGCATGTTATTACAGTGCTCTAATCTTAAAAGACTTTTATTGCATGGCAATAAAATAAAGGATGAAACACCCAAAAATAAAACAGTATTTACTGAACAATTGCATTGAGAGTCCTTGGCAATGAGATGTATATACAGAATGTTAAGATAGGCCAAGACTTTGAGAAGCTTTCATTATAATAAAAAAAAAAAGAAATACACACTTAAAAAAGGAAATAACAATTCAATGCAATATATGATAAAAGAGGGCTGAAAATTTGTACTCTACTTCACAAAACTTGAAGTTCAAGAGGAGGGGACTGCAAATGAAGGGAGAGAGACACAAAGATGGAGGGATAAGTTTGTTTTAGTCAATAATGTATAATCTAGTTTGGCTTGATATGAAATAATCCCATTAACACAAGAGCCTGAAACAGGACATGGGCAGCAGAAACAAAGAATGAGGCACTTCTGAGAAGAAAGTGGTGTTTGGCTTTACAGACAGTGGTGGAGAAGAGATTAGACTTCAGAGTGCAAAGATGAGATGAGGAACGGGAGGTAGAGTGAATCTTTCCTTAAAAATTTGGATTTATATTTTAATTGGTAAAAAATTGATTTACAACTTTGTGTAGGTTTCAGCCATATGACAAAATCAATCAGCCATAATTATATATATATATATCCCTTCCCCCTCTATCCTCCACCATCCCACCCTCTTATAGACTAAAAATTCTAGTGTATTTGGGATGAAGAGAAGGAGGTCATCAATCTAAATTAGGTAAATCAACACTGTCAGTAACAAAGTTTTCATACCTGTGATATTTTCTTCAGAGTAATATAAAATGCTATTTACTAAAAAAGAATTTATAGAGATTAAACCAATGGTATTACAATTGTAACGGTATTTTACACCAACTACAGTTCAATTTAAACGAAATAAAAAACCTCTGTATTTTCAATGAGGGAACTTTTAGAATAGATCAAAATAATTTCATTTGTTAATTATATTCCGAATATTAATTAAAGCAAAATAGACCATATAAAATGTTTTAAGGTAATCAAATCTACTTTTATAGAGCAAGGCATGTTATTACAGTGCTCTAATCTTAAAAGACTTTTATTGCATGGCAATAAAATAAAGGATGAAACACCCAAAAATAAAACAGTATTTACTGAACAATTGCATTGAGAGTCCTTGGCAATGAGATGTATATACAGAATGTTAAGATAGGCCAAGACTTTGAGAAGCTTTCATTATAATAAAAAAAAAAAGAAATGCTCACTTAAAAATGGAAATAACAATTCAATGCAATATATGATAAAAGAGGGCTGAAAATTTGTACTCTACTTCACAAAACTTGAAGTTCAAGAGGAGGGGACTGCAAATGAAGGGAGAGAGACACAAAGATGGAGGGATAAGTTTGTTTTTAGTCAATAATGTATAATCTAGTTTGGCTTGATATGAAATAATCCCATTAACACAAGAGAAGGTCATTGGGATGAAAATAACAACTTAAAAGGCAAACTACAGAGAATGCCAAGTGTGTGTTGAATAAATTAGCCCCACACCAACTGGTCTGAGACTCTTTTCCTCTGATAACCAATTGTCACTCACTTTTACATGATCATTCAGAGGAAAAGAGATGTTCTATTTACATATTCTGATCTACCCCACCTTTACAGGGTTCCTCACCTGGTCTCCATAGCCTCCAAGTGTCTACAGGTAGAATTCATTACATTCATGAATTTGGTTTGGCAAAAATTTCATGAAATGTACCCAAATTGTAAATGCAGTGTGACAGTGCTTAGAAGGAAACTGACAGCATTAAATCCTTACACTTGAAATGAAAAGAGTATTAGATCAGTCAGCTAAACTTCAACCTTAAAAAAATAATCTACACTTTGACCTTAATAAGCTAGAAAAAGAATGAACAAATCAAACCCAAAGCAAATATTTATTGATTGATTGATTTTTTGGGGGGCGGGTTGGGGAGGGATGGGGTGGGCGGGCCACTTCTATTGGTCTTTCATTTCTCTATTTTCATCCGTCTTTGTTCTTTGGCTCCTGCGCGCCTCCCGTCACGGTGGCGTCTGTCATTGCAGAGCACCGGCTCTGGGCGAGTGCGCTCCAGAGCTCCGGCTCGGTAATTGGACACATCGGTCCAGCCGCTCTGCGGCACGTGGGATCTTCCCAGGCCAGGGATCGAACCAGCGCCCCTTGCACTGCAAGGCGGTGTCCTTACCCACTGGACCACCATGGAAGCCCCCCACAGGGAAGCCCCCCAAAGCAAATAGATGGAAGGAAATAGCATACACAAGGACAGATATTAATAAAATCTAAAACAGGAGAAACAATAAAATAAACAAAACCAAAAGCTAAACCACTAGCCATACTTTCGTGATTAATAGGAGGATGAAGCAAATCACAAATGATCAGCAATGAAACAAGGACATCACTTACGTATCCTACAGTTATTAAAAGTATACAAACAGACCTGAACAAAAATTTGACTACTTCAATGAAATTGAATACTTTTTTCAAAGCCACACCTACCAAGATTCTCTCAAGAAAAAGTGGATAATTCCAACAGTCCTATATTGGTAAAAATATTAATATTTAAAATATTCCAAAGAAAGCTCCAGGTTCAGATCATTTTAGCACTGAATTCTTTCAAACGTTTAAGTTGGATATAGTGTCATTTCTACAGTCTCTTGCAGAAAACGGGATAAAAGAAAGCAACTCACAATTCATTTTACAAAGCCAGAACTGTCCTAAACCAAAGTGTGAAAAGATATTACAAGAAAACTACAGACCTATACTCCTAATGAACACAGACAAAAATCCTCAATAAAATGATAATAAAAATTTCCATTGATATATAAGAGACAATATATCACAACAGAGTGTAACTTATTCTAAGAATGCAAGACTAGCTCAATATTCAAAACTCAAGCAATGTAATTCACTGTATTAACAAAATAAAAAAGAAAAATAATATGGTCCTCTCAACATTTGCAGAAAAAGTTTAGATAAGTTTCAATATCCACTCATAATAAAACCTCTCAACATATTAGGAATAGGATGGAACTCATCAACATGATAAAGGACATTTACCAAAAGCATACAGATAAGACCATGTTTCCTGTAAAAGACTAAATGCATTCCCTCTAGATCAGAAACAATGGAAATGTGTCCTCTCTTATCACTATGATTCAACATCATACTGGGAAGTCCTAACCAGTGCAGTAAGACAGAAAGATAAATTTAGATTGAAATTAAAAAACAAAAATATCTCACAGATATTGTTTCCCATAATTGTCTAGGTAACATATCCTTAGGAATCTACAAAGAAACTCCTAGATTACTACATTTAGCAAAATCACAGAATACAGGATCATTTTACACAAGAAATCATTATTTCTTTTTTTTTTAGTCTTTTTTCTTGGCGGGGTGGGGGGCTGGGATGAGGAGGGCGAGGGGCCAGCGGGTCACTTCTATTGGTCTTTCATTTGTCTATTTTCATCCATCTTTGTTCTTTTGGCCCCTGTGGGCCTCCCATCGTGGTGGCCTCTGTTGTTGCAAAGTGCAGGCTCTGGGTGCATGCGCTCCAAAGCTCCGGCTCAGTAATTGGACACATCAGTCCAGCCGCTCCACGGCACGTGGGATCTTCCCAGGCCAGGGATTGAACTGGCGCCCCTCGCACTGCAAGGCGGTGTCCTTACCCACTGGACCACCAGGGAAGCCAGAAATCATTATTTCTAAGCATTAACAATAACCAGAATTTGACTTAAAAAACAAGGCATTTAAAATAACACCCTACATAAACTACTTATATATAAATTATGCCTGAACAAAATAGTATAGGATTTGCATACTGAAAACTACCCAAAAAACGGATGAAAGAAATCATTGGGATTTAAACAAATGAAGACATATATGTAGAGATAGATGTTCATGAATTAGAAAGCTCAGTATTCTTAAGATGTCATTTATCCAGAGATACATACAACAAAATCCCCAAAATTTCAAAGTATTTTTATAGATGATGACAAGCTCATTTTAAAATTTATGTAGAAACACAAAGGACTTGGAATAGCAAAAATGTATTTTTTAAATGGAATCCTCACACAGCCTGATATCAAGGCTTCCCATAAGGCTACACTGATCAAACAGTATAGGTGAAATTACACAGATCAATACATTGGAAAACAGAGACTAGAAACACACCCAAAGATACTGGACTTTGTTGCAAAGGCAATATAAAGGAGAAAGGATAGTCTTTTTAATAAACAGCACTAGAACAACTGAGTATCCATGTTTCCTGTAAAAGACTAAATGCATTCCCTCTAGATCAGAAACAATGGAAATGTGTCCTCTCTTATCACTATGATTCAACATCATACTGGGAAGTCCTAACCAGTGCAGTAAGACAGAAAGATAAATTTAGATTGAAATTAAAAAACAAAAATATCTCACAGATATTGTTTCCCATAATTGTCTAGGTAACATATCCTTAGGAATCTACAAAGAAACTCCTAGATTACTACATTTAGCAAAATCACAGAATACAGGATCATTTTACACAAGAAATCATTATTTCTTTTTTTTTTAGTCTTTTTTCTTGGCGGGGTGGGGGGCTGGGATGAGGAGGGCGAGGGGCCAGCGGGTCACTTCTATTGGTCTTTCATTTGTCTATTTTCATCCATCTTTGTTCTTTTGGCCCCTGTGGGCCTCCCATCGTGGTGGCCTCTGTTGTTGCAAAGTGCAGGCTCTGGGTGCATGCGCTCCAAAGCTCCGGCTCAGTAATTGGACACATCAGTCCAGCCGCTCCACGGCACGTGGGATCTTCCCAGGCCAGGGATTGAACTGGCGCCCCTCGCACTGCAAGGCGGTGTCCTTACCCACTGGACCACCAGGGAAGCCAGAAATCATTATTTCTAAGCATTAACAATAACCAGAATTTGACTTAAAAAACAAGGCATTTAAAATAACACCCTACATAAACTACTTATATATAAATTATGCCTGAACAAAATAGTATAGGATTTGCATACTGAAAACTACCCAAAAAACGGATGAAAGAAATCATTGGGATTTAAACAAATGAAGACATATATGTAGAGATAGATGTTCATGAATTAGAAAGCTCAGTATTCTTAAGATGTCATTTATCCAGAGATACATACAACAAAATCCCCAAAATTTCAAAGTATTTTTATAGATGATGACAAGCTCATTTTAAAATTTATGTAGAAACACAAAGGACTTGGAATAGCAAAAATGTATTTTTTAAATGGAATCCTCACACAGCCTGATATCAAGGCTTCCCATAAGGCTACACTGATCAAACAGTATAGGTGAAATTACACAGATCAATACATTGGAAAACAGAGACTAGAAACACACCCAAAGATACTGGACTTTGTTGCAAAGGCAATATAAAGGAGAAAGGATAGTCTTTTTAATAAACAGCACTAGAACAACTGAGTATCCATAGGTAAATAAATGAACTTTCTTATCAAAACTTATACATTATTAAAAATTATCTTAATTGGTTCATAGATATAAATATTTAACCTAAACCTGTCAATTTTCTTAAAGTGAGTAGGAGAGTATCTTTGTGATCACAAATAGATAAATAAGTCTTATGTATCATATGAGAATGTGATTCATAAAAATGAGGCAACATTGATATACTGGACTTCATCAAAATTAAATAGCTTTGATCTGTGAAAGATAGTCTTAGAATTAAATAGTCACTGACAGGAATGAACTATTCGCTAACCATAAGTCTAACAAGGACTGGTATTGAAATATGGTATATGTTTTTTAAAACAACAAGAAAATAACGCCACTTTTAAACAATAGGCAAAATAGTTTGATATGTAACCTATCATAGAAGTTATGTGAATAGTAAATTAGCACATAAAAGATGTTCAACATTATTAGTCATTAGAGAAATTCAATTAAAAACAAATGGACTTTCACACAAATATTAGAAAGGTTAACATAAAATAAAATAACAAGTGTTAGCAAAAATGGGAAGCAAGAAGAATTCTCATACATTGTTGATGGGAATACAAATGGTATAGCCACTCTGAAAAGATGTTAGTTTATCATTAAGAGACACAACATGTGACATAGCAATCCCACTCTGTTTATTCAAGATAAACGATAACTTATGTTCATAGAAAATTTATGTAATGTTTGTTTTTACCAAATATGTGTAATTGCCAAATTTGGAAATAGCAAAAATATTCTTCAACATGTGAATGGATTCACAACTATATGATGCATCTTATACAGTGGAAGACCAATCACTGATAAAATATATCCAAGAATGAATACACGCAGTGACTTGGATGGATCTTAAATATATTATGTTTAATGAAAGAAAACAGATTCAAAATGCTTCACACTATATGATTTGTTTAAGACTTCCTGGAAATGATCAAGCTATGAGGAGAGAAATCAGATCAGTGTTTGTGAGGGGCAGGGAAATGGTTGGTCCCAAGCCATATAAGGCAATTTTGAGCCATAGGTAAATAAATGAACTTTCTTATCAAAACTTATACATTATTAAAAATTATCTTAATTGGTTCATAGATATAAATATTTAACCTAAACCTGTCAATTTTCTTAAAGTGAGTAGGAGAGTATCTTTGTGATCACAAATAGATAAATAAGTCTTATGTATCATATGAGAATGTGATTCATAAAAATGAGGCAACATTGATATACTGGACTTCATCAAAATTAAATAGCTTTGATCTGTGAAAGATAGTCTTAGAATTAAATAGTCACTGACAGGAATGAACTATTCGCTAACCATAAGTCTAACAAGGACTGGTATTGAAATATGGTATATGTTTTTAAGACAACAAGAAAATAACGCCACTTTTAAACAATAGGCAAAATAGTTTGATATGTAACCTATCATAGAAGTTATGTGAATAGTAAATTAGCACATAAAAGATGTTCAACATTATTAGTCATTAGAGAAATTCAATTAAAAACAAATGGACTTTCACACAAATATTAGAAAGGTTAACATAAAATAAAATAACAAGTGTTAGCAAAAATGGGAAGCAAGAAGAATTCTCATACATTGTTGATGGGAATACAAATGGTATAGCCACTCTGAAAAGATGTTAGTTTATCATTAAGAGACACAACATGTGACATAGCAATCCCACTCTGTTTAT
The DNA here is from genome assembly GCA_022376925.1 of Tragulus kanchil. Classification (NCBI taxonomy): domain Eukaryota; kingdom Metazoa; phylum Chordata; class Mammalia; order Artiodactyla; family Tragulidae; genus Tragulus; species Tragulus kanchil. The sequence continues at coordinate 93,443,999 of JAIOJX010000006.1, forward strand.
TCAAGATAAACGATAACTTATGTTCATAGAAAATTTATGTAATGTTTGTTTTTACCAAATATGTGTAATTGCCAAATTTGGAAATAGCAAAAATATTCTTCAACATGTGAATGGATTCACAACTATATGATGCATCTTATACAGTGGAAGACCAATCACTGATAAAATATATCCAAGAATGAATACACGCAGTGACTTGGATGGATCTTAAATATATTATGTTTAATGAAAGAAAACAGATTCAAAATGCTTCACACTATATGATTTGTTTAAGACTTCCTGGAAATGATCAAGCTATGAGGAGAGAAATCAGATCAGTGTTTGTGAGGGGCAGGGAAATGGTTGGTCCCAAGCCATATAAGGCAATTTTGGGGGAGTGAAGAATCCCTGCTGCTTTGATTTTGGTTACGAAAATCTATGCATTTGACAAAATTTATAGAGTGATTTTTATCAAAATGAATATGTTCACTGGATATAAAACTAGAAGCCAGTACAGCATAAGGAGTATAGTATAAAATACAAATATGAAAACTGAGGGATTTTTTTCAATAAATAGTTAACTGAGAAGGATGTCCTAAGTATAAGCATAATAAAAAGCATAATAAATAAAATAGATTAGATAGAGGAAAATGAAAACAGTCCCTATGCTAAAAATAATAGACTTGGTCCAGAACACAGAAAGGACTCTCAAAACCACTAATAAAACAAATCAACTTTTGTAATCGGCAAAATTTTTGGATATACTAAAAATTTTAAATCTTTAAACTAGAAATGGATAGATTAATTCATAAGAAAAAAGTGGCCACAACAGTAGAAAAGTGGAAATGAAAAATGACAAGTTTGTTGTTGTTCAGTCACTAAGTTGTGTTAGACTCTTGAGACCCCTAGGACTGGAACCCTTCAGACTCCTCTGTCCATGCGATTTCCTAGGCAAGAATACTCGGGTGGGTTGCCATTTCCTTCTCCCGAGTATCTTCCTGACCCAGGGATCAAATCACTGTCTCCTGCCTTGGCAGTCCAGTTATTTATCACTGGGCCTACAGGAAGCCCAGTAACAAATGACAAAACTAAATTGAGAGTACTAAGTAAATGTAAGAGAGCTTAAGTTTTAGGGCCTCCCTGGTGGTCCAGTGGGTAAGGACACTGCCTTGCAGTGCAAGGGGCGCTGGTTCGATCCCTGGCCTAGGAAGATCCCATGTGCCAGCGGCTGGACTGATGTGTCCAATTACCGAGCGGGAGCTCTGGAGCGCATGCGCCCAGAGCCAGTGCTCTTCGACAACAGAGGCCATTGCGATGGGAGGTCCATAAGAGTCAAAGAACAAAGACAGATGAAAATAGACAAATGAAAGACCAATAGAAGTGACCCGCCTACCCTCTCCCTCCCCAACCCACTCCCCACCCCTGCCGCAAATAAATAAATAAATAAATTTTTTTTTTTAAAAAAAAAGCTGAAGTTTTACTGAATGCCAAACAAATACGAAATTAAAGTAATACTAGACATATTTTTTCTTTTTTAAATTGGTCAAGACTAGTAAGTTTAAAATTATTTTCAAGATTCTTACTATTGTATACCTTTTTACTAGTAATCACACTTCAGAAATTGCTGTTAGTTTTATCTGTATTTATAGGCATGTCACCAATTTCTTTCTAATGGCTGAATAATATTTTGTGTGTATCAATCACATTTTTATTCATTCATCCATTGAAGAGAATGTAGGTTGTTTCTATATCTTGGCTATTGTCAGTATTCCCAGGTGGTTCAGTGATAAAGAATCCTCCTGACAATGGAGGAGACACAGGAGATATGGGTTCAATCCCTGGGTCAGGAAGATGCCCTAGAAAAGTCAATGACAACTCACTCTAGGACTGTTGTCTGGAAAATCTCATGAATAGAGAAGCCTAGTGGGCTACAGTCCATGGGTCACAAAGAGTAAGTGGGACAAAACTGAGCACACATGCACAAAAATGCAAATATAAATATTCAAATTGTCAAGAATACCACAATAAACATAGGGCTCCATACTTTACTTTGGTGTCTTGTTTTCATTTCCTTTTGGTATATAACCAGATGTGAAATTGCTGGATCATATTTTAATTTTCTGAGAAACCTCCCCACTGTTTTTAATAGTTTCTACACCCAATACATTCCTGCCAACAGTGCACGATGGTTCTCTTTTCTCATCTTTGCCAACATTTGTTATTTCTTGTTATCTCAAGTAGAACACAATTTCTTAAGGAATAGATCTAATCTGTTTTTTTTCTTAAGGGACAGGTCTAATTTTTTTCACCCATATCTATACACAGGACCTGGTAGAGTGCCTTGCATATAATGCTACTCAATAAAAGAGCATGACTGAACAGAGGCTTAAGTATTAAAAATTACAACTTTAGTATTTTAAAAAAGGATAAATGATCATTAATGAGTTCTGTGTTGTCAGAGCATTATAAGTTCTCTAAGAACAAATGCTAGGCCAGAATATCCACTTTGGAATAATAACATTCAGAGCACACTAAAGTAACGCACAGTGTGTTCAGGACTGTAAAAGATGAGAATGCAAACACATATATGCATATTTTATTATTAATTCGTTCAGTCGTGTCCAACTCTTTGAAACAGCATGGACTGCATTACACCTGGTTTCCCTGTCCTTCACTATCTCCTGGAAATAGGCCATGAGAACCCCATGGACATAGGCATACATACGTCCCTACAAGTTAGAGATTACCCCAAGCAGAGTCCGATATTCTTCCAAGTCAAGTTAAATTTGCCATAAAGGGAAGTCATTACTAAAAAATTTAACAAAATGCTATTAGCAAACTTTATCAACTATAAAATTAAAAGACTGGATTGAAACATTTAAAACCAAATTATTAGAGTGAACTAAAACAATACCTACATGTTAAAAAACTCAGATGACATTCTTCTAATATTTCTTGGATAAAAAGTAAATTCTTTATATTAAAATTATATTATCATTTCTATGTCAGACAATATTTCAATATAGGTAAAAATGGGACACTTAAACATTTACTATAAATATGGATGCACCAAAATGTTAGAATTTGTGGATGTTGGTGAGAAATGGTGAGGAATCATGTTTCACTGAAGGAATGGTGAGGAATCATGTTGCATTAGAGAAACTTGAGATAATAAAATTTGAGTTATTCCCTTAGAATTAAATAGGTAAAGGGTCAGTATTTTGATAAAATTTTTAAAAAAAGGTTTCAGATACTCAGTAGATAATCACTTAATACAGATTGACTGAGTTTGTACAACTCTTTCATATGTTTTTTAGAAGTATGAGCTTCCAAGATCCAATGAAACTGCTCCAAAGGATTGTTCATCAAATTGCTTATTGGTCAGTTTAATTTCATCTGATGAGCTAAGCTATACATTCCCTTTTTACTTGCTAAGAAATTAAAGATTACATTTTAGCAGAGTGTAGAAAATTTCTGTGAATCCAGCTCAACTTTGTTATTTTAACAGGGTTGTTTCCTTTCAGGGATGAAGGTACGCACAAGGAAAAATTGTTTAGCTTTAGCCATCATGACTGAACCGATGTCACGTCTTTAGACTTCAGTAGCACCAGCTGGTTAGTTCAGCTGATCAGAGTGGTGTACTGGAGTTCAGAGTCTCTACAATGTGATGTCCTTTCCTTTTAGAGTGCTCAGGGAGGTTTAAAACACTTCTTTGAAAATTGCCTTAGAGAATAGATATGCCAGTGGTTCAGTCCACACATGTTCAAGACAGACACGTTCACATTTCAACCTTGGCTCACCATCTACTCGCTGTAGTTATTTCATCAAATTCCTTAAACTCTTCATTCTTATTTCCTTATCTTAAAACTGAACTAGTCATTGTCTAAACAATGTGTCAGATACAACGCTCCCAGGACATTGTAGACATTCTCTAACAGGCAGCTGGTAATATATATTGGAATATTTTTTGCTACTTTTTTGGTCAAGAGAATTCCAATTCAAGTCAGATTCTAATGTTATCCTCTTATGTTTCAATTCTGGTTCTATTTCCTTCACAATGATACAGATAGAGGCATACCATTTTTACCTCTACATCCCAGACTCTGGCATAGTGCCTGACAGATTCAGTAAATGTTGAATTATGTTTGATCATCCAGACCTCCTACACATGGTTTCTATAATGGATGTGAGACATACATTACTGTGTAGTGCATGACATTGAGCAGCAAGTATTTTCACAGCAGAGACAATCTGTAACAGTTCGGAACATTGACGTTGTTATTAATTAAAGATTGGCATAGACACTGAGAAAGCAAGTAAAAACCATACACTGTTTCCTCAGATTTGTCTCTGTTCATTTTTGCCTTAGATAGTAGGCAAAGAGTAGCTTTTGGAAAAGTAATAATAATGAATAGGAAAATTTTATATTGTTTATAGCTTATAATGTTTTAAAAACCCTAGTAAGATAGTCAATCTACATTGCTACCTGTCAAAAACTGTTTAATGCATTATTGTTTAATTTTCATGATATAACTAAGAGATGAGTATGATTATTATTCCATTTTACAATGAGAGGAACAGTCATACTGAAGTTAAATGATTGGTTCAAGGTCACAGTGCTACAGACTAGGATTCAAAATTCCAGTCTGCCTATTGTCAAAACTCAATTACTTCATCATCCCTAAAATGTAACTGAGAAGTAGGTTTCAGGATAACCAGGACTTTGCAGATAATGAAAATAAGTCACAGAGTCTATTAAATTACTCTGTGATATGGATTTCCCCAATCTAAAATCACTGGCATCTACAAGAATAAATCAACACTTTTTTTTAATGATTTTTTGTGAGGCTTTTTGTGGCTCCTATAAGGCTTATAACATACACCTTAACTTGTTAAAATCGACTTCAGGTTACTATTAACTTAATTCCTTTAAGACATAGAAAATTTTCCTCCCGAGTTAACATTAATGTCCACATTTATTTGGCATTCAAATAAACACTATTGCACTTCAACTTTCAAATATTCCAACTTTGGTTTGAGGTTTCACAACCCAAATCTTGAGAAATTTTAGAACACTTCTTTCATCACTGAATTTGAGTTGGTATTTGAACTTATTTTCTGCCTGTGAGAAGTAGAATAATAGTCCTCAAAGATGTCCAGGCCCTAATACTTACACCCAAGAAATGTTACCTTAGATAGGGAAAGAGACTTTGCACGTGTGATTAAGGATAAATACCTGGAAATGGGGGAATTATCCTGGACTGTCCAGGTCATCTCAGTCAAACGTTGACATTGTTAGTTTCACACGAGTCCTTAAAAGTGGAGAATCTTTCCAATATTTGCAAACAACCAAAGAGATAACAGAAAGAAAAAAAGAAATGTATGTTCTAATTGGTCATACTGCTATTACAATGACCAAAACAAGCTACATATGATATGTATTATCAAATGGTCAAAAGTCTAATAAAGATTATTATTTAAAAAATGGTGATTATTTTCTATAGACTAGATGAAAAATAGAAAGACAAAACTTTATTGTCTCTGTTCATTTTGCCTTAGATAGTAGGCAAAGAGTAGCTTTGGAAAAGTAATAATAATGAATAGAAAATTTATATTTTATGCATTTTAAAATTAAATTCCATTTTGTCAAAAACTGTTTAATGCATTATTGTTTAATTTTCATGATATAACTAAGAGATGAGTATGATTATTATTCCATTTTACAATGAGAGGAACAGTCATACTGAAGTTAAATGATTGGTTCAAGGTCACAGTGCTACAGACTAGGATTCAAAATTCCAGTCTGCCTATTGTCAAAACTCAATTACTTCATCATCCCTAAAATGTAACTGAGAAGTAGGTTTCAGGATAACCAGGACTTTGCAGATAATGAAAATAAGTCACAGAGTCTATTAAATTACTCTGTGATATGGATTTCCCCAATCTAAAATCACTGGCATCTACAAGAATAAATCAACACTTTTTTTTAATGATTTTTTGTGAGGCTTTTTTTTGTGGCTCCTATAAGGCTTATAACATACACCTTAACTTGTTAAAATCGACTTCAGGTTACTATTAACTTAATTCCTTTAAGACATAGAAAATTTTCCTCCCGAGTTAACATTAATGTCCACATTTATTTGGCATTCAAATAAACACTATTGCACTTCAACTTTCAAATATTCCAACTTTGGTTTGAGGTTTCACAACCCAAATCTTGAGAAATTTTAGAACACTTCTTTCATCACTGAATTTGAGTTGGTATTTGAACTTATTTTCTGCCTGTGAGAAGTAGAATAATAGTCCTCAAAGATGTCCAGGCCCTAATACTTACACCCAAGAAATGTTACCTTAGATAGGGAAAGAGACTTTGCACGTGTGATTAAGGATAAATACCTGGAAATGGGGGAATTATCCTGGACTGTCCAGGTCATCTCAGTCAAACGTTGACATTGTTAGTTTCACACGAGTCCTTAAAAGTGGAGAATCTTTCCAATATTTGCAAACAACCAAAGAGATAACAGAAAGAAAAAAAAAAAAGAAATGTATGTTCTAATTGGTCATACTGCTATTACAATGACCAAAACAAGCTACATATGATATGTATTATCAAATGGTCAAAAGTCTAATAAAGATTATTATTTAAAAAATGGTGATTATTTTCTATAGACTAGATGAAAAATAGAAAGACAAAACTTTATTCTCCAAATAATGATAAAAACTCAGTATAATTAAGATGTCTTTTATCTACAGGTCAATATTTTAAGATACATTGCATTCTCTTAAAAGAACAATATACACTAGGGTAGTAAGCATAGCATTTGTGATAATTTCATTTGTCAATTTTTTTCTAAGTATGAATGTTGCTAAATGTTTGCCTTTTTTTTTTTTTAATTTTTTTTTTTTTTTTTTTTTTTTTGGGCAGGGGTCAGGTTGGGGAGGGAGGGGAACGGGCAGGCCACTTCTGTTGGTCTTTCATTTCTCTGTTTTCCTTTGTCTTTGTTCTTTGGCTCCTGTGGGCCTCCCATCGCGGTGGCCTCTGTCGTCGCAGAGCACCGGCTCTGGGCGCATGTGCTCCTGAGCGCTGGCTCGGTGATTGGACACATCAGTCCAGCTGCTTCCCAGGCCAGGGATCAAACCAGTGCCCCTTGCACTGCAAGGCGGTGTCCTTACCCACTGGACCACCAGGGGAAGCCCTGTTTGCATTTTAAAGAAAGATTTAAAAAATAAAATACTAAAACATAAGTGTATTGGTATTTTGCTTTATATGTAAGGCACAGTATTAGTACAATGTTTGGGAATCCTAAGGTTCTTCTTATGCCTTTTTTTTTTTTTTTTTAAATTTTGGTCTCTTTTAATTGGTTATTTATTTATTTTCATCCATCTTTATTCTTTGGCCTGTGTGGGCCTTGCATCGCAGTGGTTGCAGAGCACCGGCTCCGGGCACATGCGCTCCAGAGCACTGGCTCATAATTGGACACACAGGTCCAGCCGCATCATGGCACGTGAGATTTTCCTGGGCCAGGGATCGAACTGGTGCCCCTTGCACTGCACAGTAGACTCTACCCACTGGACCACCAGGGAAGCCCTGCTTCTGCATTTTTATACATATTTATTGCACATTTCTTTCATTTGGTTTCATAGATTTCTTAAGTCTTTGTTCATATACGATTTTAAAATTTTTTTCTGTTTTTGGATATAAAACTGAACAGGATCTTTTGGCTTTATCTAATTTTCAACAGGAATAAAGTGTATGAAATTCTTCCCTACCTCAGAACAGTAAATCCTACACATATTTCAGGACATTTAACACAAGTACACCAGTGATAAAAATTTACTAGACTAGCTGCCACACAATCAACATGGATTTTAAATATCAGTATGTTAGACTCTGAGTAGGAAAATTAGAAATATATAAGTATAGTTTGGAAACATTTGAAGAGTGCTAGATAAAACGTGACTAGGAAGCCACATATATCCATCTTCAGAACAGTTACAAGACTGGGTGAAGCTGTCAAAACTGTGGGATTCAGACAATATGTACCTGAGTGCTGAGTGTCAGGGAGCTATGACTACCTGAACAGTCAAAAATACCTTGTTTTTAAGCTTCACCATCCTATATACCAGACAACTGAGTCCCTATTGTCAGGAATTTAACAACGGAACAAAATGACAACTTTAGGGACTAACAGCCATATTAACTAATTGTTCAAATTCAACTGAGATCTTCAAAGACTTCTTAAGACAGAGATGATTTTATGGTTAGGATCATTCTTCAAGGCTTTTAGATTTAGCCTGAGCTCACAACAGTTTTCTAATGCAGGAAAGCACTTTCTTTATTTTCCACCTTGAATTCATCCTTAAAGATGTGGATACAAATCACTTCTCTCTAGGAGGAAATGTGGGCTTTGGAACCAGAATAGGATGATTTTAAGTCACTATTTATTAGCCTTATGTTTTTGCCCAACTTTATTAGTTTCCTAGGTTGCCATGAGCAAGCATGGCACACTGAGTGGCTTAGTTTAATAGAAAGGCTACTAGTCCAAAATCTCAGGGCCCTAATCTATTGAAATCTACCAGGAAATTCTTCCATCCCTGTTTGTAGCTTCCACTTTGACAGCAACCTTTGGTGCTTCCTTTTCTTAAAAATGCATTACTCTAATCCTTCATCCTATGTGTCTGTCTTCTCATTGTCTTCCTTCTGTGTGTGCTTATCTTCGTATCCAAATCTCCCACTTATAAGCACATCAGTCATAGATTTCTTAAGTCTTTGTTCATATACGTTTTTAAAAATTTTTTTTCTGTTTTTGGATATAAAACTGAACAGGATTTTTTGGCTTTATCTAATTTTCAACAGGAATAAAGTGTATGAAATTCTTCCCTACCTCAGAACAGTAAATCCTACACATATTTCAGGACATTTAACACAAGTACACCAGTGATAAAAATTTACTAGACTAGCTGCCACACAATCAACATGGATTTTAAATATCAGTATGTTAGACTCTGAGTAGGAAAATTAGAAATATATAAGTATAGTTTGGAAACATTTGAAGAGTGCTAGATAAAACGTGACTAGGAAGCCACATATATCCATCTTCAGAACAGTTACAAGACTGGGTGAAGCTGTCAAAACTGTGGGATTCAGACAATATGTACCTGAGTGCTGAGTGTCAGGGAGCTATGACTACCTGAACAGTCAAAAATACCTTGTTTTTAAGCTTCACCATCCTATATACCAGACAACTGAGTCCCTATTGTCAGGAATTTAACAACGGAACAAAATGACAACTTTAGGGACTAACAGCCATATTAACTAATTGTTCAAATTCAACTGAGATCTTCAAAGACTTCTTAAGACAGAGATGATTTTATGGTTAGGATCATTCTTCAAGGCTTTTAGATTTAGCCTGAGCTCACAACAGTTTTCTAATGCAGGAAAGCACTTTCTTTATTTTCCACCTTGAATTCATCCTTAAAGATGTGGATACAAATCACTTCTCTCTAGGAGGAAATGTGGGCTTTGGAACCAGAATAGGATGATTTTAAGTCACTATTTATTAGCCTTATGTTTTTGCCCAACTTTATTAGTTTCCTAGGTTGCCATGAGCAAGCATGGCACACTGAGTGGCTTAGTTTAATAGAAAGGCTACTAGTCCAAAATCTCAGGGCCCTAATCTATTGAAATCTACCAGGAAATTCTTCCATCCCTGTTTGTAGCTTCCACTTTGACAGCAACCTTTGGTGCTTCCTTTTCTTAAAAATGCATTACTCTAATCCTTCATCCTATGTGTCTGTCTTCTCATTGTCTTCCTTCTGTGTGTGCTTATCTTCGTATCCAAATCTCCCACTTATAAGCACATCAGTCATACTGAATTAAGGCTCATGCTTTATAGCCTATGTTTAACTTGACTGCCTCTGTAAAGACTATTTCCATATGGACACATTCTGAGATGCTTGGGGTTAAGACTTCCACATTCCATTTGGAAAGGACACGATTCAACCCAAATATCAACTTAATTTCCCCTAAGCTTCAATTTCTTCATCTGTAAAATGCAAATAATAACTGTCTGCAGTATTATTGAAAACGGCGGAGGAAATAAGCTGTAGAAAACCACCTAGCATAGCAGCTGGTGTATCACAGGTGCTTAGATATATAGAATTTTCCCTTTTCATTTACATTTTTCCCAGATATTTATATCCCCCTGGTGTTCACACAAAACAGGATGCAATTTTATTTCCAAGTATTAGATTCCATTGAAATTGCATATCTATTTGTCTAACTTGGAACTATTTTTAGCTTAAAGACTATCAAAGTAATTTTTAGATACCTAATATATAACTTAGTCTACTCATTAAGAATTTACTGATTAAACAGAAGAAGGAATGAACTAATAGGTGGATACATGGAACATGCCAAGACTTTACCAAAATTACTTCCTTTAAACCTCAATTTTATTATTGGCTCAGAGTTTAGGTAGTTTCAAAGTATTCTTAGGAATATATTTATTTTGCTTTGTTATTGCTCTGTTTATGTTTCCTCATCACCTGTCAGTTTTCTTTTTATTTTTTTGCCTCTAAGTCATCATTTATTTTTCATCCATCTTTACATTTTGGCATGTGTGGGCCTTCCATCACAGCAGCCCCTTTCGCTGCAGAGCACTGGCTCTGGGCGCATGTGCTTCAGAGCACTGGCCCGCAATTGGGCACACCAGCCCAGCCATTTCTCTGCAGGTGAGATCTTCCCAGGCCAGGGATCAAACTGGTTCCCCCTGCGCTGCAAGGCGGAGTCTTTACCCACTGGGCCACCAGGGAAGCCCACCTGTCAGTTTTCCAGTTAACTGACTGAGTCTCTTTAGATCTTTTCACTATGCCATAAGCTTGGATTTTTAAAATCCTAGTGGTATTCACTGCAGTTTCCTGGGGGTTTCCTTTTTGAATATCTGCTCAAATAATTCATTGTTCTCTCAGGTTATTTCATCTTCAAAGACATCAACACTCTCTGCAGGAGGGTGCATGGGGAGAAATCTCACCAGTAATGTTGCTGGTTATAATTCAGACATCGATCACAATTAAATGTTATCTCAGAGATGGCGGAAATATGCAACCAATTTACATTTCAAAATAAAAATTATTTCTTTCCCATTTACTATATGTGGAAGAAAAATCTATTAGCTTCACTGATTATGAGTAAAAGGATTCAGAACCAGATTAACTGAATTGTAATAGAATTTTAAAACACATCCACATTCTTGAGGTAACAACAGAGGAAATGGACTGATTTATCACTAAAGACTACTTTATAATATGGACCCACAGTTCAAAATCCAGGCTTCATTTAGGAACATGAACCAATTATTCTTAATACTGGAATGGTCTGAAATAATCTTGTGTTACCCTGCACACAAATCTGAAATTAAGGGGGAAAAAATCCACCCCTTCCTATATAAAGGGGTATAAAACAATCTCAGCCCTTATATTTTCCCCAAAAATCCAAAAAAAAACCAAACAATTTCACATTTTTTTTGGTCCAAATAAACAAGGCTAAGAAAAGATTTGGTCAGTTAATTAAATTCATCCATACTTTTAGCAATATCACTGTTTTCTAGCTGCACAAAATTCTTTTCTGATCATTGAACCAAAATGATCACTGAACCAGTTCGTTGATCCACTCACAAAGTTGATCCTCTCAACTACTCTCTAATACACCTGAATGACTTTAAACGGTAAATTAAGAAATAGGCAAGTTAGATTTGGAGACTGTTTCCATATTATTTCATTGTTTATTTTATGAGTATCTGCTATATATGCAAATTACTCTGCTGGAATTATTTATAGGCATCTAGTTGGTATGAAGAGTGAAGTGGAGTCAGAAAATTAGACATAGTTTTTACTTTAGGTAGATAAAACAATGAATGCACCACTACACAAACTGTAGTGGACTTACAATCTTATACGCAGTGATATTTGGATAAATGTACAACAACCTGCTCTCTGGAAAATAAAACGCCCTCATAGATGGTATTCATTGATTTCCACAGCATAAAATATTCCCACCATTGTCAATTTCAAGCTGTCAACATGAAGTTGCTGAAAGTGGAGTAGGAAGAGGAAGAAAAATTGGACCTTGTGAGTTTGGATGAACAAACTATAATGCACTGCTGCTCGGACATAAATGCACAGAGCGAATGATTATTTTGCTAGATGCAATATTAAAGTTCAACTAAGACAGAAAATTCTACTTATCCAAAAGAACAGTGGACAAAAGATCATTTTGAATATTTACATCTGCATGTGTATGTGTGAATGTTCAGCTGTGTCCAGCTCTTTGTGACCGCATGGACTGTAGCCTGCCAGGCTTCTCTGTCCATGGAATTTCTCAGGCAAGAATACTAAAGTGGGTTGCCATTTCCTCCTCCAGAGAATCTTTCCCACTCAAGGATCGAACCTGAGTCTCCTATGTCTCCTGCATTGGCAGGAGGGTTTTTCACCACTTAGCCACCTGAGAATAATCATCCTTCTAACGCTGATGTTAATAAAACACAGTAATGGCTTTATGGAGCAGCAAAGTACATACTAGGTTATATTAAATTACACAGAATACATATTGTGATTCTGACACCATACTATGAACAAATGATTCAGAGAAGACCTGAGCATTACATCCACTCTAACATTCTAGAGAGGACACTAGAGAAATGAGTAACTCTAGTAGATAATGGAACAAGCAGTAACATGGGGGTGAACACCTGTCCTGTAGTTTGGAGAAGGGACACATGGCCTAGTCTCGCTCAGGATGACGTTCTAGGAAAACAGTGCTCTTAGAACCACTTTATGAAATATATTCCTTTACACTTTAGAATCATTTCAGTATTGCTGCCCCCACCTGGCCCTCATATTTGAAGTTACCACTAAAGACTTATTGAAGATAAAGCAGGTCCATGATTTTGTAAGGATAATAAGCAGAGGCTGAAAATCAAACAGAAACTGAGGTCATACTGAGATCCTTAATGAAAACCTGGGGGTGACAGTGAGATTTGGATAAATGTACAACAACCTGCTCTCTGGAAAATAAAACGCCCTCATAGATGGTATTCATTGATTTCCACAGCATAAAATATTCCCACCATTGTCAATTTCAAGCTGTCAACATGAAGTTGCTGAAAGTGGAGTAGGAAGAGGAAGAAAAATTGGACCTTGTGAGTTTGGATGAACAAACTATAATGCACTGCTGCTCGGACATAAATGCACAGAGCGAATGATTATTTTGCTAGATGCAATATTAAAGTTCAACTAAGACAGAAAATTCTACTTATCCAAAAGAACAGTGGACAAAAGATCATTTTGAATATTTACATCTGCATGTGTATGTGTGAATGTTCAGCTGTGTCCAGCTCTTTGTGACCGCATGGACTGTAGCCTGCCAGGCTTCTCTGTCCATGGAATTTCTCAGGCAAGAATACTAAAGTGGGTTGCCATTTCCTCCTCCAGAGAATCTTTCCCACTCAAGGATCGAACCTGAGTCTCCTATGTCTCCTGCATTGGCAGGAGGGTTTTTCACCACTTAGCCACCTGAGAATAATCATCCTTCTAACGCTGATGTTAATAAAACACAGTAATGGCTTTATGGAGCAGCAAAGTACATACTAGGTTATATTAAATTACACAGAATACATATTGTGATTCTGACACCATACTATGAACAAATGATTCAGAGAAGACCTGAGCATTACATCCACTCTAACATTCTAGAGAGGACACTAGAGAAATGAGTAACTCTAGTAGATAATGGAACAAGCAGTAACATGGGGGTGAACACCTGTCCTGTAGTTTGGAGAAGGGACACATGGCCTAGTCTCGCTCAGGATGACGTTCTAGGAAAACAGTGCTCTTAGAACCACTTTATGAAATATATTCCTTTACACTTTAGAATCATTTCAGTATTGCTGCCCCCACCTGGCCCTCATATTTGAAGTTACCACTAAAGACTTATTGAAGATAAAGCAGGTCCATGATTTTGTAAGGATAATAAGCAGAGGCTGAAAATCAAACAGAAACTGAGGTCATACTGAGATCCTTAATGAACCTAAAGCCACCTGGGGGGTGACAGTGAGAGGGAATGCCCTGGCGGTAGGTTCGTGGGCCAGGCTGTTGATGAATTCCATGAGTAAGCTTAGTCAAATCATTTTGCCCATATCGGTTTCCATATCAGTGAAATAGTTTGGGCTGAATATTAACAAAATAAAAGCTATTTCTATTGTGTGATTTCAATGTTGTTAAGTCCATCACATACCTGAATTCACTTAATTCTCTCCACAAACTCATAAAGTGGTTATATTTAACTTTTCATATTCAAGAAATCTGAGGTGATTGTAAGCTACATAAAAAAATCCCCCAATTGAAAAATGAACAGTAGTCGAATTCCCATCCAGCTCTCTCTGACTCAAATCTCTTAGACATGTCCTGAGGCAGTTCCTAGGCTTAATTATTATTTTTTTTAATCTCAGAACCATTCTGGAATGTTCTCTTAATTGCTGTACTGGCAATACAACAAAGCAAGGGGAAACCAAGGAACCAGGCTGTGCCCCTTCAGGTACATGCTTCTTTGTGAGTAAGCATGATGGCAGGGAATTTTGCTATCAGATCTTCACATTAACTTTTCAGCAATATTCTCTGGTTTACTAATTAGGAGGGAGGTCTGTCTTTTCCTTGGCCTTTGAAAAAGTGATCATCTGCTTGATTGCTCTCATCAGAGATCCTTCCATTGCTTCTGATACTCTCTTTTCATCTCTTCTGGGTTGTTTATTTTTAATTACTTAACATTTCTGAAACCTCCTCTTCTGAATGCCTCTCAACCCTGTTCAATAAGCCAAATGCTTCAATTTGTTTCCCCATCTTCTACGCAAATAGCCAAAATGAATTCTGCAAATGAGCCCCATGTTTTCCCACAATTCTGGAAATACCAAGTCTGTGTCCACTTCTGGGAGTGGTCCCATGCTTCTGCTCAGTTTTTTCACATGACCAAAGTCTCTCTGTTCTGTGTGATTTAGATGATCCTCTGAGAAGCTCCTACGGAGTCCCCACTTTAACTCTGTTCTAACCCTCATCCTACTGAATTGCTTGCTGCTTTCTCCTTCTCTCCTAAAGCTACAGGCTGCCTAAAGGCAGAAAAGAGTTTTTATTAACTAGTTTGGCTCCTGCACCTGATAGAAGGGGTGCGACGGTGGAGAGTATAGGTGAGGAATATTAGGAGGGGAGGGTGAGCACAACAGCATGACAGGCATTGGGGGTTTGTCAGCCAGGTAAGAACTGTGGATTTTATTCTGAGTGAGATGGAAAGCCATTTCAGAGCCTGGAATAAGATTATGACAGGAACTGATGATGCTTCAACTGAGGATAACGGGAAGTTTGAGATAGACAATCGAGCCTCTAGCAGTCAGCTGATAAAAAGAAGGCACTGACAGAGATGAAGTTAGGGAAATGGGGATGCATTGATGAATGAGATATTAATAGTAAAACTAGACTTAGCTTTGGTGAAGGAAAATTAAGACAAAACACCGTGATCAGTGCCAGACTGTGAGTGTATGTATGTGTGTCTGGGTTAAACCTTCACCTCCTCAAGAACCTTTGACCATTTGTTTTATTTTCCTCTAGAAGTCCATACTTTAAAACATTCTATTCACCAAAATAAGTAACCATCAGTTTCAACTTCTGATTGTTGGGAGCAAACCAATGTCACCCCCTCCCCCAGGATCACCATTCTAGCCAAGAGCAAATTCAAGCAGGGGCAAATGAATCTCTGATTTTCATCAACCTCTGTTATCTTATCACAAGCATCATTTGCTATATCTCCTGATTAGTTCTTTTAAATATGCAAAATAACTTTATACTCCATTTATTTCTTTGAGGGAATTCTAGGACCTATTAACCATAGATTTGAGACTAAACACTCATGCAAACCTGTGAATGTATATATGTGTATATATATATATTTATATTTATATTAATATATATAAACCTCTATTTTGCATAATGCATTATATATCTTTTGGGGACAACTTCTCATCTCAGGTCCTACAATACATAGATAGACGGATGTTGATATATACTGGAAAGCAGACTGGAAAGAACAGCTCTCAGACTGCCTTAACTGTCAAGCATCTAGAACTATCATGTTAATCATGTTACTTTTATGGATATATGATTATGTGATTCAATCATGGGTTCCACAGGAACCTTAAATGTACCACACATACATCTATGTCTGATCAGAAGATGCAGGCCTGTGGTGTTTATATATATTATCTGTTGATCTTATAAAAACTCTGTAGGGGAAGAAGAATGTCACCCTTGCAGATAAATGATTTTCAGTCAGAGAAAGAACAGAAGCTAGAAAAGAGTAGAAAAAGTATGTCTGCGTATACATTCCCAAAGATGTGCAATATTTATTTATAAGGGGCCTGAAAGCAGAGCTTGTTAGGAAGCAGAGGACAGGGCATGAGAACTAGGAAGACAAGGATTAGAGGTTCAGATCTCTTGTTAGAAGGGTTCTCACAGGAGCCTGTCTTAGTGTTGTCTGTCTTTGAGTGCTGGGGTCCTTTACTATTCTTCAAGAGCTCTTTCCAAGAGGCCTTTATTAGAGACCTATTCATTGCCCGATCCTGAGATGAGCAAATGAACACAACAGAGGCTCTTGCTCTGCATACATGCTGAGGTGGCTTTGGTCATGTCCATCTCTTTGTGACCCTATGAACTGCAGCCTGCCAAGCTCCTCCAGCCATGAGATTCTCCAGGAAAGAATACTGAAGTGGGTTGTCTTGCCTTCCTCCAGGAAATGTTCCTGAGCCCAAGTCTCTTATGTTTCCTGCACTGGCAGGTGGGTTCTTTACAAGGAGCACCAGCAGGGATGCCTTCCCTTGCTCTAGAATAACACATTGCTCTAGAATAACACAAAGCCTGGAGTGAGCAAAGCTGGAAGGGATGGTGCGGTCTTGGGGAGAAACATACACACTGACTGCAGTCAAATCTTAGCATACTTCTTTTCAGCATATCAAAAAGAAAAAGAAGGGAAGGTAGAAACAAAAAGCATTATCTAAAGACTACTAAGAAGTTTAAAATACCATCAAAATTCTGATGAATCCTTAAATCTACTTAATATATGAGTAGAAATTGAATTATATTGGCCCTCCATGTTTGCTAACAATGTATTAATTTGAAAGCACTTCTGTAAGGCAGATTAAAATAACTGATATTTATTGACAATTAAATAAAAGACATTTAAGATAACTAGGTTTGTTAACTTCAGACACTCTTGCCTGTGACATTCGAGTTTCCACCTTTAATACTGGGCCATTTTGATGAAAAACATCAGGGAAGCTGAAACAAAAGTGTATCGAGTCATTTTTCTACCAGGTGAGACATTTTATTTGCTATCCCCCAAATTTGAGGATATTTATATATAAATCCAAGAGTTATCTTCAAGAGATTATCTTACTAGATAGCTCACTGCTTGTACTCCAGTACAAGCAGTATTATAGAAATAGTACTTTTCCTTTTGGAGAAAAGCCTTCATTAAAGCTTTTGCTGTCTGTTTTCATTTTACTTTCTAGGCAAAGGTGAACCTACATTCCTATGAAAAGCAAATTTTAGTAAGTTTTGAGAAACATGTAAAATACTGGAAACCACTTCAGTTAAAAATGATCACATTCAGGGTATAATGACTATAACAGTTGACTTGGAGTTGGGAAATGTGGCATAAAATTTGAGCTTTTTTACATATTAGCTATGTGACTTTGTACAAATCACCTAATCCTGCTTATAAACATCATCTTCCTCTACTCGAAACTGGGTGGATCAGCATGACACAGTTAGACGGATTAAAACACACTGCCACATCTTCAAGTGAAAAGGAATCCGCACCACATCAGGTTAAGGTTTACGAGATGATCAGTTACTATTCATAAAAAGAAACAGTAAGTAATTCCAGGTTCTCATTACTATTTCAAACATTTATAAGTGCCAGTGACAAGCTTATTTTGTATGTCCTAATAATTTGTTACTTTGTGGAGCTGAGGTAGTTAGGCTAATGAGTTGAGAATGCTGGTTTGGAAGCAGATGCCAGAATTCAAGTTCAAGCTGTTCCATTTTTCCAGCTATGAGACCCTGCACAACATATTGTACTTTTCTGTACTACAATGTGCTCATCTGTATAATTGGGATGTTTGCTAACAATGTATTAATTTAAAAGCACTTCTGTAAGGCAGATTAAAATAACTGATATTTATTGACAATTAAATAAAAGACATTTAAGATAACTAGGTTTGTTAACTTCAGACACTCTTGCCTGTGACATTCGAGTTTCCACCTTTAATACTGGGCCATTTTGATGAAAAACATCAGGGAAGCTGAAACAAAAGTGTATCGAGTCATTTTTCTACCAGGTGAGACATTTTATTTGCTATCCCCCAAATTTGAGGATATTTATATATAAATCCAAGAGTTATCTTCAAGAGATTATCTTACTAGATAGCTCACTGCTTGTACTCCAGTACAAGCAGTATTATAGAAATAGTACTTTTCCTTTTGGAGAAAAGCCTTCATTAAAGCTTTTGCTGTCTGTTTTCATTTTACTTTCTAGGCAAAGGTGAACCTACATTCCTATGAAAAGCAAATTTTAGTAAGTTTTGAGAAACATGTAAAATACTGGAAACCACTTCAGTTAAAAATGATCACATTCAGGGTATAATGACTATAACAGTTGACTTGGAGTTGGGAAATGTGGCATAAAATTTGAGCTTTTTTACATATTAGCTATGTGACTTTGTACAAATCACCTAATCCTGCTTATAAACATCATCTTCCTCTACTCGAAACTGGGTGGATCAGCATGACACAGTTAGACGGATTAAAACACACTGCCACATCTTCAAGTGAAAAGGAATCCGCACCACATCAGGTTAAGGTTTACGAGATGATCAGTTACTATTCATAAAAAGAAACAGTAAGTAATTCCAGGTTCTCATTACTATTTCAAACATTTATAAGTGCCAGTGACAAGCTTATTTTGTATGTCCTAATAATTTGTTACTTTGTGGAGCTGAGGTAGTTAGGCTAATGAGTTGAGAATGCTGGTTTGGAAGCAGATGCCAGAATTCAAGTTCAAGCTGTTCCATTTTTCCAGCTATGAGACCCTGCACAACATATTGTACTTTTCTGTACTACAATGTCCTCATCTGTATAATGGGGATGTTTGTGAGAATTAACTGCACTTACAGTGCCAAGAGGCTTTTCTGGCACACAGTTATTGTTGCTGTTGTTTAGTTGCTTAGTTGTGTCCAACTGAGACCCCATGGCTGTAGCCCACCAGGCTCCTCTGTCCATGGAATACTGGAGTGGGTCACCATTTCCTTCTCTAGGGGCTCTTCCTGACCCAGGGATCGAACCTGTGTCTTCTACTTGGAAGGCAGATTCTTTTGACCACCGAGCCGCCTGAGAAGTCTAGTAGTCATGGTAGAATTAAGCTAAAACTGTGTTGACCACTGGGAGGTTAAGGTTAGTGACAGTGCAGCCTTCCAAATGAGCCCACAGGTACCTCCTCTGTTCTTCTGGGCATAAGTCTTGTCCAGGGCATACTGCTCATGTCACACACGGACATGGAGAAAGACTGAGAAAGAGAAGACTAAGAAAGAGACAGAATGGTGGAAATAGAAAAAAACTTGCTGTTTCATCACAGTAGAAGGCAGGGGGCTGGGCCACAGCTCAAGAGCTAGCCTCTTGTGCTTTATTGCATCACTAAATGAAGACTTCTCTGCAGCTGTTTTCTTTCACCCCTATATTTGAAATTATTCTAATCTCATGGACTGTGTATATGAGGTTTCACCATTTAGGTTTCACTAGGGCTTTGCAATCAAGCAAATATGAATTAAATCTCAGTTTTGTCCGTTACTTTCTGTGCAATCTGGGAGATTCACTTAACTTCTCTATGCCCCAGTTTCTTCATATGGAGAGTAGTAATTGTGATATGTTTCCTGTGGAATTATTAAAGATGTAAATAAACTTGTATAGGCACATATACATAGTCACAGAATCTGGTAGCAGAAAATTTGACAGTGGTGGTCCTCACATTTCCCAAAGCATTTCACATGCTCTGTCCCTTTTGTGACCTGTATCATTTTCATATGATCCCACCACTACTAGAAGCACTATTATCTAAGCTAAAGCCAAGTAAGCTGTACTTATTGTATGTCCTAATAATTTGTTACCTGAGGTAGTTAGGCTAATGAGTTGAGAATGCTGGTTTGGAAGCAGATGCCAGAATTCAAGTTCAAGCTGTTCCATTTTTCCAGCTATGAGACCCTGCACAACATATTGTACTTTTCTGTACTACAATGTCCTCATCTGTATAATGGGGATGTTTGTGAGAATTAACTGCACTTACAGTGCCAAGAGGCTTTTCTGGCACACAGTTATTGTTGCTGTTGTTTAGTTGCTTAGTTGTGTCCAACTGAGACCCCATGGCTGTAGCCCACCAGGCTCCTCTGTCCATGGAATACTGGAGTGGGTCACCATTTCCTTCTCTAGGGGCTCTTCCTGACCCAGGGATCGAACCTGTGTCTTCTACTTGGAAGGCAGATTCTTTTGACCACCGAGCCGCCTGAGAAGTCTAGTAGTCATGGTAGAATTAAGCTAAAACTGTGTTGACCACTGGGAGGTTAAGGTTAGTGACAGTGCAGCCTTCCAAATGAGCCCACAGGTACCTCCTCTGTTCTTCTGGGCATAAGTCTTGTCCAGGGCATACTGCTCATGTCACACACGGACATGGAGAAAGACTGAGAAAGAGAAGACTAAGAAAGAGACAGAATGGTGGAAATAGAAAAAAACTTGCTGTTTCATCACAGTAGAAGGCAGGGGGCTGGGCCACAGCTCAAGAGCTAGCCTCTTGTGCTTTATTGCATCACTAAATGAAGACTTCTCTGCAGCTGTTTTCTTTCACCCCTATATTTGAAATTATTCTAATCTCATGGACTGTGTATATGAGGTTTCACCATTTAGGTTTCACTAGGGCTTTGCAATCAAGCAAATATGAATTAAATCTCAGTTTTGTCCGTTACTTTCTGTGCAATCTGGGAGATTCACTTAACTTCTCTATGCCCCAGTTTCTTCATATGGAGAGTAGTAATTGTGATATGTTTCCTGTGGAATTATTAAAGATGTAAATAAACTTGTATAGGCACATATACATAGTCACAGAATCTGGTAGCAGAAAATTTGACAGTGGTGGTCCTCACATTTCCCAAAGCATTTCACATGCTCTGTCCCTTTTGTGACCTGTATCATTTTCATATGATCCCACCACTACTAGAAGCACTATTATCTAAGCTAAAAGCCAAGTAAGACATCACTGATAAAAGCATATTATAAAACAATGCCACACACATACACAAAATAGAATATGACCTAAAATACTAACTGGGGTTATCTACATGAGATAAAACATGGGGGCAATGTTTATTACTTATACTTTTCCATACACTGTCTTCTTTCTACAAATACTCCATTTTCAGTCCTTGAGAGAATGGCACGTGCAATACAAATAATTGTGGACAGAGTCCCAGGTGAACACTGCCCATTTTGCAGTCCTGTTTAGAGTTGAGGAAACCTCTGTCTGGCAACTGCAACAGAAGGGGTTTCTCCTGAAATGCTTACCACTGCATGATAGGGTTTCCAAAACAAAGGTCCTGATTCATCATCTCTCCTTACATATGAAAGAGAAAGCCAATTAGACTCTTTCTTCGTCATATGAATAACAATGATCATTTGCATCCTGGCCACCCTTCTGGCCATAGTCTCTCTTTCTTCTGCAATCCATCTTTCACATATAATCCCCAGATCAGGCAACCATTTTCTTCTGAATTTGAAAATGACTGCCCAAAGTATAAAGTGAAGGAAGTTAATTTGGGGGCCTATTTTACAAAAGTACTATGACTTTAAGTTCCGTTCTCAGCTTCTTATCTTATTATACTTTCCTTTATGACCATTCTTTATTTTTCAGGTATATATACATAAACCTTTCATCATTTTATCCCTGTCACTGGTATACATCTCTCTCCTATTATTTGCCTGTGAAAATCCTTTTCATATCTCAGATTAATCTAACATGCCTCCGAAGAGTAGAATCTAAACTGATAGGTCAGATTTCAGGATACCAACTGAATGGCTCACAGTAGCAAAGTATAAGATCACCCCTTACACTTATAAGAGGGTGGTTATGAGAGTAGAAGGGATTCCCTGGTGGGCGGGGGTAAAGAACCCACCAGCTGATGCAGGAGATACAAGAGACACGGGTTCTATCCCTGGATCAGGAAAATCCCCTGGAGAAGGAAATGGCAATGCACCACAGTATTCTTGCCTAGAGAATCCTCTGGACAGAGAAGACACGGGGGCTACAGTCCATGGGGTCACAAAGAGTTGGGCATGACTGAGCAACTAAATAAGAACGACGGTCACCCCAAAGAAGCAATTCTCTCTTTTCTCCACTCCCCAAGGAAGCCCATCAGCCTAGTTTCTTACTACTTTGGCACTCAGGAACTCTCATTACTTCGAACTTGGCACCCTGATTTGGCTTGGTAAGATCTGGACTTTGAGGTAGGAAGCTTAGCTTGGGAATACTGAGAGCAATTACTCCCATCCAGCTTTTTCAACAAGTTTCATTGGCAGTTATAGGCACTAGCTTAAATAAAACTAAAGTGGAACTTTGATTTCTCATTATTCATTCTTCACTGAGTGTATAATTACCTTGGAAGCCTCAAGGGAAATAGATTATTTATAAGCCATGGTTCTAGCAATCCTGGGCTCCTCTGGCCAAAGACAATTTAATAGAAATCTAAAACTCATCATATACTTACCCTTAATATATGACTGAGGCTGGCATCTTGCTCTTTCTCATCTGCCTCCTCCCTCTTTGTGGATGGTATGTGAGGTACAGGAATGGCTCAAGGTCCATTCCTATTAGTATTATTCTTTTTAAAATTACCTACCACTACCATGAGGCTGAATGGCTACACTGCCTTGCCAGTCCTATTTCCTCTGGCTGTGAGTTTTCTTTGACTTTTCAAGAGGGCAGAAAGTGAGTCTTATTTACCTCTGCAACCAGAGTCTTCAGAGATGAGGAGCACAATAATAATAAATACATTTTCACCTGGTATCAGGCACCCAGAGCTCTGTGATGGGGAGATTAATCTTTCAACCACAATCATTTTGAGGGCAAATAAGAATTCTCCTGGAGTTTTCTTATTCCTCTAGAGATGCTAGATATACTTCCTTCTTTTCTAAACTGTGGCATTTTTAAGTGCAAGACTCAGGGGCATTAATTACACTCACAGTGTTGTATAGCCATTCATCACTATCCGCAAAATCTTTTTACCCCAAACAGAAACTCTTAACTATCAAGTAAGAAAAAATTTCCCAGTCCCCTTTCCCCTGTTTCTTGGTAACCACTATTTTCTGTCTATATCAATATGCCTATTCTAGATTTTTCATACAAATAGAATCACACAACATTTGACTTTCTGTGTCTATTTTGTTTCTCTTAATACAATGTTTGCAAGGTCTGTGCATATTGTAGCATGTATCACAACTTCATTTTTAGAGCTGCCATACACATTCCCTGACTAACATTCCATGGTGGCTTGGACAATAAAGAATCTGCTTGCAATGAAGGAAACCTGGGCTCAATCCCTAGGTTGAGAAGATTCCCTGGAGAAGGAAAAGGCAACACTCTCCAGCATTCATGCTTGGGAAATCCCATGGACAGAGGAGCATGGCAGACTATATACAGTCCATGGGGTCGCAAAGGGTCAGACACGACTGAGCAACTAACAGTTTCATTTTTCATTATTCCATTGGAGGGATATACCAAATTTGTTTGTCCATTCACTTGCTCCTTGATGCTCGAGTTGTTTACACCTTTTGGGTAGTGTAAAATAATACTTCTACAAATGTTAGTGTGAAAGTATCTTTATTTGTCCCTGTTTTCATTACTTCAGGTACATACCTAAGTGGAATATTTGGGTCATATGGAAACTCTATGTTTTTTAAACATTATTTATTTATTTATTTATTTATTTTATTTTTTGGCGGGAGTGGGGAGGGAGGGGTGTGGGCGGACCACTCCTATAGGTCTTTCATTTGTCTAGTTTCATCCATCTTTGTTCTTTGGCCCGTGTGGGCCTCCCATCGTGGTGGCGTCTGTTGTCGCAGAGCACCGGCTCTGGGCGCATGCTCTCCAGAGTGCCGGCTCGGTAACTGGACACATGGGTCCAGCCGCTCCGCGACACGTGGGATCGTCCCAGGCCAGGGATCGAACCCGCATCCCTTGCACTGCAAGGCGGTGTCCTTACCCACTGGACCACCAGGGAAGCCCGAAACTCTATGTTTTACTTTTTTGAGGTAACACTGAACTGTTTTCCATGGCAGCTCCACCATTTTACATTCTGGTCAGTGGAATTTAGATTGTCTTTTCCTTTAACTGAGATTGTAAGGAGGGGATGAATTACACAACAGCTTGAACCATTTTATACATATATATATGTCTAAAATTGTCAAGCAGTTAGACAAAGAGAAGTATTGCCACCTATGGCATTGAATCAGTGGCAGTTATAAACAAAAACAAAGACAAAACAGCTGAGACTTATTTTAAGCAGGAACTCAGTACCTGAAATATCCATGTGCAGAAATACATAGCCATACGTGTGTGTGTGTATGTGTGTGTGTGTGTGTACATATACACATGCATACTAAGTTGCTTCAGTCATGTCCAACTCTGAGACCCCATGGACTATATAGCCTTCCAGGCTCCTCTGTCCATGGGATTCTATAGGCAAGAATATTGGAGTGTGTAGCCATTCTTTCCACCAAAGGACCTTCCGAATGCCGGGATCGAACCCACGTCTCTATGTCTCTTATGCACTGAATGGCAGGTGGGCTCTTTACCACTAATGCCACCTGGGAAGTATGTGTATGTATGTATATATATATATAGCAGAATATATTTTGCCACACACACAGAGGACATATTAAGGAAAGTTAAGATTTGTTCATGTTATGATTAATCCAGTCTCACAGTTGGTCAAGTCACTCACCCCAGAGCTGTCATTTGAAAGCTAACACTAAGAACAGAGCTATGACAGTTGCATAGGATTGATCAGAAACAATGCCAAACCAAAAACCTGTGCATTATAACAAAAATAGGTGGCTTCAACCACAACCATGAGACCCTCCTATTGAAAACAAAGTGCTTCTCCATGTCTACCTGGAGGACCCTCTGCTGGCACTGGAGCAGACAGCCAAATCAGTGACCCCTAGCCCCACCTCTCCTTATACATACATACATACATACATACATACATATATATATATATATATGTATATATATATATATATTTTTTAAGATTAAATGTTTAGAAAAGCACCAATAGCCTGAAGATCCCCTAACTCTGATAATTTCCACTCAGCCACTGGGCTAGGTAGGGGCTGACCTTATGTGGAAGAGGCCAGAGGTCACACAGAGGAGCGACATACATGAGTGTCCAGAACTGCAGGTGAGCTGGCATGCCTGTTAGTATCAGCAGTGAGGAGGGCCTTACCACAGAGCCGTCTGCCTCCCTAGTTCTGATCCACTGACCGACCGGCGTGCTTCTATGGATCTGACTTAGGGACATGTCACAGAATCATACCTCTGGCCAAAGAAGGCAACAAAAGGTGTCGTGTTTTCTGAGAGTTCCAAATGAAAGTTCTAAAATCCCATGCTACTTGAAATCTAACAAATGCTTTGGCATGCTTTTTCTGGTTTACGTCCTTTCTGATGACTAAGAAATGGAGAGGAAACAAAAATTTTAAGTCCTCCTCATTCTGAAGCATTAAATCTTCTACCAGAATGAGCATATACCCTAAACTAATAAGTAAACACTTCATGCTGTATTTCGAACAAAATGGTTTTATAAACAGGAACATATTTTTTTTTCCTAGCCTCTTTTTGATTTTTCCATGTGAATCACCTGCTCCCAGAGAGTTGAAAAAGATTAAAATTCACAATATAAAGTTAAGCCTAACAACAGTAAAAAGGGACTGATCATTGTGTGCACAGTTCAATTCTAGGTACAGAGATAACTAGCTGAACTCTCTGGGGACTCGTGAAAGTTAAAAAAAACAATTCATTTTTACAAGTCCTTTGCCTACTGAGTACTGTAATTGTGTAGCTTGTGTGGGTGCCTGTATCTTTATTTATTTATCTATCCTGTTTGCTGCTCATCGCCTACTGAAAAAAGAAATAATTAAATGTCAGGTGAAATTAACGCAAACAAATTAGAAGGCATGTAGGTGTGAGTACTCAAAGGTGAAGCGTTCCCTTCTCTGTTGTTAACTCCAGAGTTTTCTATCTGTATGACTGGCCGTGGGAGTAGCACTTCATGTATCCTCAGAAAGCTAGCCCAGGCAGCATACTATACTCAAGAAGGCACTGAGGTTCACAGCCTTGGTTTTTATCCTGGTGGTAATGAGTTGTGTGATACTGAAAGAGCCACCGAATCTCTCCAAGCTGTGTTTCCTTCTTTATGAACCAAGGAGGCTGAACTAGACTGTTGGCTCAAATGTCAGATTATCTCAGAAATTAAAATAAGACGCAAAGTGCTGGTAAACTGATGGGCTCTGGGCTCTTTATCTTCACTTCAAACACACTGGTTTTACTGTTATTTGTCTCATGCTTTTGGAGGCTGTGACAATTTTGTTTGAGAAAAAGGAAAAGTTTTCTTATTGGAGGCAGTAATGGAGGAACCTACAAATATGAACTAGTCAGTAATAATAAGCATTCGTTATCTAAAAATGAACTTCTTTTAATAATGAAGTTTATTTGTTTATTAAGTGTAAGTAAGTGATAGTCTGCTCAGTTATATACAACTCTTTCTGACCCCGTGGACTGCAACCCTGCAGGCTCCTCTGGTCTTGGAATTCTCCAGGCAAGAATACTGGAGTGGGTACCCACTCCCTTCTCCAGGAGACCTTCCAAAACTGAACGGGGCTGTCCTTCATTGCAGACAAATTCTTTACTGTCTGAGCCACCAGGGAAGCTCTTATTAAGTTTAATTTAATTAGTTTATTATGTTTAATAAAAACAGTGAATATAAACCAGCTAAAATGACAGCATCAACCATTTGGGGGTGCTGATGAGCAGCACAAGAAATTGCTGGGCTGTGCTATGACTGTGCAAAGCTAGTTTCAGAGGAAAACGTTTCTACATAAGTTTCTAAAAGGACCAAAACAAAGAGCTGCAGACTACTCAAAATTTGAGATTATGGGATATAGGTCATAATTCTATTCTTCAGTAGTTTGTAGTCTTTTTTGCATCAAGGTAACATATTATAAGTTTACTTTAGTATAACTAAAGTGATGATAAATTATATTCACAATTAGCTGTCATCAAGCTAATCCATGACCTTTTCAAAAAAGGTCTCCCTTATCCAGAGGAACTTCTTTGTTCCTTGTATTTTGTGGAAATAACTGTTGGCTGGAAATCAAGATGCTCTAATTCTGGTCTTGGGTCACTAAACTAACTTTATAGTCAAAGGCTGGCATTCACCCTGTTATCCTATATTTGTATCTAGTTTCACTTTTTTGCCACAGTGTAACTACAAATACAATAAACTACAACAACAACAATAAAATAATGTAAAAGCAAATGTCTAAAATGTTGGCATCATAACTATAGAAGAAAAAGACCTACAAGACCTCTACATAGGAGGAAGACCACTAAAATCATACCTCATTACTGATATCTATCTATATCAATCTCAAATTAGTCTCCTGTAATTAATACATCATTTCCTGATAATATTTCCACCAAAAACTGTTAGATTTATAATCCTTAGAGTTGGAAACATTTGTATTGTTCAACATCTTACTTAACATGAAATCCTTTCCATAACATCTCTGACAGATTGTAGCTAAATTCAGCACAGACAATTCCATCTAATAGGAAGGATATTCTGGAGTCAAACAGATCAATTAAAAAAAAAAAATCAAGGGGCTTCCCTGGAGGTCCAGTGGGTAAAGAGTCCACCTTGCAGTGCAAGGGGTGTAGGTTCAATCCCTGGCCTGGGAAGACCCCACGTGCTGTGGAGTGGGACCGGTGTGTCCAATCAGGGGCCAACACTCTAGAGCGCATGCGCCCAGAGCCAGTGCTCTGTAAGAGAGAGGTCACTGCAATGGGAGACCCGCACAAGCCAAAGAATAAAGATGGATGAAAATAAATGAATAGAAAATCAATAAAAGAGGCCAAAATTTTTAAAAATCAAGAACAATAACAAGCAAATAAGGAACACTTGATAAAATGTCCTACCTTGGGTCTGGGTCAAACCATCTTAAGACACACACTAAGCTTTACCCATGGACCGCATCATCCATGTCAGTTCTTCAAATGTTTGATGGAGGCTAACATTTTCCCAAGGCTGACTATATGGACACAATCTGGGAGCATGACTAGGAATGGCGATATACTTGATTTAATTCTCTGAGGTCATTGTTCTGACAGTTGTAATGATTTCTGAACAATGAACCCAAAACTTCACTTTGCATGGGGCTTGAAAATCATATAGCCAATTCTGTATGTTTTCTTAAATCATGTATTCTAAAACTCAATAATCCCAGTTTCTACATTCTCAGTGACTTACATGAAATAGATTGCATTTGTTTGTCAATGACTGTCTGGTACCCAGAATAAGCACAGTGTCTCCTGTTACTTTTCTTTAATTATCCGAATTCTTTATTTGTGCATTAGATTGTAGAATAATTTAACCTTCACTTGGCACAAATGCATTATCTATGTACTGTTTGTTACTTTTTTTTCCCTCAAGTAAAAAAATCACAGGAAATAATTAGATGTTGCTTGACTACTGATATGCACAACTTGGCTGCTAGATTATTATCCAGAAGATAAGAGCTATTGACTTCTCTCGGTTATCTTTGAAATCAATTGATAATGTTTGACAAATCTGTAGATTTCATTATGAGACCTGATATCAAGGAATAGAAGATCACTGTTGAAATTCTTTCTTATTCAAAGACTAATACAAAAACAAATAATGAAAGCCTTTCATAGTTGTTTTGATGATGTTATTAAGATAGGAAAAACTAGACAGGAAGCAAATTGAGCGCCAATGTAAAGGGATTCTGCTTTTCTTTTGGTTTTGTTTTTTGTTTTTTTTTAGTCATGCCCACAAGCAAGACTTTTTATTATGTTAAGCCCCCTTTTAAAAGAAGAAAAAGAAAGTAATCAGTAAGAGGAAAAAACAGTATTATCACCCTAGACCTGAAGAATCCTTCTTTTTTGTATCTCAGGGTACATTTTTATTTTAATAGGTCCAGGTCTGGTTCACTTTTATATTCCCTTTAATGCCTAGCATATGTAATCGATATTCCAAGTCATTTACTAAATGAAGTAGTGATTTTAATCTCTGAAGAAGTGCTTTATTCTTATCTTCCTGGTGAAGTTTAGGCAGCCAATCTGTAAGGAAATGAATGAATTAAATAATATTTTTAAGCATGCATGATTTCTAGGTTCTCATGATTTGGGTCAAATATAAGAGTAAGTAATGGATGGGATTGGGTAAAATGTCAGATTTGACATAGGCAAATGTGTGGTGTTGGATTGATTTTAAGATTAAAGATCCAACAAATGAAACTGAATGAAATATATGACGTAGGATGATAAATGGGAGTATTTGAGAAAGTATTTAAATTTTTAAAAATGAAGGAAAATGTCTAAAGAATTGGATATTCATGGATTGAGAAATGACAAAGTATGAACAAGTGAAAAAGAAGTTTGGCAATGGACAGTGACACAGGATAGTCACAGATAAGGTAGCAAAGACATTTCACAAATAGAGAAAACCAGCCTGTGAACTTCCACTTCAACATTAATTGCTGTTATTTAACTTTTAAGTCCACATTTAGTTAGATGTTAGTTGAAGGGGAAGAAGACACATTTCTTCTCAACAGCCAAATCAAAGCATATGCTTAGCAAAAGAATGGCCCAATACATTTGAATTTCAGAGGTGACTTATTTCCTGAAAATCTCCCATTTTTTCTAGTTTATTAAAAGATAGGAAGTAATATGTAAAGTTTAAATGTTAATTACCTATGAATGACCTTTCTGAATTGCCCATTTGGAAGGCTTGTCTCTGAGACAACTTAAAGGAATCTCAGAGAGTATGTTTTTCCAAATAAAATTGATTTGTTAAAAGGTCATCTACAAGATTTAGAGACACATGGGTCAGGCAAGTAGATAAGTAATTGCAAATTAAATGTTAACAGTTTAGGAGGTCTTTAAGAAAAGCCTGCTGGCATTTTGGTAACATCAAGTTTTAAAGACTTTCTATCTAAGGAATAAACAGGACACTGAAACTTCTATGCAACACATTTTTCTAGAGTGAACTGAAATTTGAAATGAGTCAACGTGATTTAAGTATATCAGTAGACTTACAAAAATATCCAGAGAGTACTATCTATTTATAAAACAAACAATGATTTTAAATCACTGTAACATTATGACCTAAATATAACAGCATCTAACATGTTCTTATTTACATGGCTGTGTATCTCTGCGATCATTCTTATAGGTGAAGTTTAGGCAGCCAATCTGTAAGGAAATGAATGAATTAAATAATATTTTTAAGCATGCATGATTTCTAGGTTCTCATGATTTGGGTCAAATATAAGAGTAAGTAATGGATGGGATTGGGTAAAATGTCAGATTTGACATAGGCAAATGTGTGGTGTTGGATTGATTTTAAGATTAAAGATCCAACAAATGAAACTGAATGAAATATATGACGTAGGATGATAAATGGGAGTATTTGAGAAAGTATTTAAATTTTTAAAAATGAAGGAAAATGTCTAAAGAATTGGATATTCATGGATTGAGAAATGACAAAGTATGAACAAGTGAAAAAGAAGTTTGGCAATGGACAGTGACACAGGATAGTCACAGATAAGGTAGCAAAGACATTTCACAAATAGAGAAAACCAGCCTGTGAACTTCCACTTCAACATTAATTGCTGTTATTTAACTTTTAAGTCCACATTTAGTTAGATGTTAGTTGAAGGGGAAGAAGACACATTTCTTCTCAACAGCCAAATCAAAGCATATGCTTAGCAAAAGAATGGCCCAATACATTTGAATTTCAGAGGTGACTTATTTCCTGAAAATCTCCCATTTTTTCTAGTTTATTAAAAGATAGGAAGTAATATGTAAAGTTTAAATGTTAATTACCTATGAATGACCTTTCTGAATTGCCCATTTGGAAGGCTTGTCTCTGAGACAACTTAAAGGAATCTCAGAGAGTATGTTTTTCCAAATAAAATTGATTTGTTAAAAGGTCATCTACAAGATTTAGAGACACATGGGTCAGGCAAGTAGATAAGTAATTGCAAATTAAATGTTAACAGTTTAGGAGGTCTTTAAGAAAAGCCTGCTGGCATTTTGGTAACATCAAGTTTTAAAGACTTTCTATCTAAGGAATAAACAGGACACTGAAACTTCTATGCAACACATTTTTCTAGAGTGAACTGAAATTTGAAATGAGTCAACGTGATTTAAGTATATCAGTAGACTTACAAAAATATCCAGAGAGTACTAGCTATTTATAAAACAAAGAATGATTTTTAAATCACTGTAACATTATGACCTAAATATAACAGCATCTAACATGTTCTTATTTACATGGCTGTGTATCTCTGCGATCATTCTATATATATAGATAAAAAACTTGCTTCTTATTGTTTATATATTTTATATTTTGTTCCTAACAGAACAAGAACAATAGCTAAGCAGGATCAAATGCTCACTGTATGCAAGAACAATGCTAAGCACCACTTACACATATCATGACCATTTCCATGTTACTAATTATAGGTACATACATTGTAATTTAATATGTGTATAGTAGGAGTATGTCAGTATGGTACAGATGATTATCACAACTACCTCTAGGCATGTACTTTATTTCTAAATATTTGTTGATACACATATATCACTTATATCTATGTTTATATAAATACATAGTCACCATATACATAAAATGACTTTTTGCAGTCAAATCTTTCATTCATCTTAAATCATTACTTTGGGATAAGTTGTTAGAAGCATAACTGAATCAAAACACTTACATATTCCATTCAAACATCATTATTTTATTGATGGATCAGAAAGGTATAAAAATATGTTGCTCTATGACTGATAAATTGCCATCCAGTAATCTCATGCTAGTTTACACCTCCATTAGCAGTTTGTGACAGTTCTTTCCCTACATCCTTGCTGACACTGGAAGTAAGATCTAATTTACCTTTGCAATATATCCAGAACTTTGCCTGGCAAAGAATATACTTAGAAATATTTGTTGAATAATGAACTCACCTACAAAATAGTAACAGACTCAAAGATATAAAACAGACTTGTGGGTGCCAAGGCAGAGGTGTTGGGCGAGGAATAAATTGGGAGTTTGGTATCAGCAGATGTAAACTTTTATAAGTAGGATGGAGAAACAACAAGGTCCTACGGTATAGCACAGGCAGCTATACTCACTGTATTGTGATAGACCACAATAGAAAATAATATGAAAAGAATGAATATATATGTATAACTGAATCACTTTGCTGTACAGAAGAAATTAACAACACTGTGAAGCAACCATACATCAATAAAATAACTTGTAAAAAATTTCTGAATGAATAAGATAGCATTTATTTATAATGCTTATTTTTATAGCCTATAATATTCTACAGTTTTTGGGTTTTTCTTAACTGAATGCTTTCAGGAAAAGTTTTCCATTTTTCCTTTGGCTATTTTCAAAGAAACGCACCTCTATACTATTACATCTGTAGCATGTATAACAGCATTGTTTTCACTCTTGTCACTGGAACAATGTTCTGTATTTTTATTAATATGGACTTGACCTAAATTTTTACAACTGGAAATAATTAAATCAGGAACCACACTCATTCACCTTTTTTTTTTTTTGAGCAAAACCTACCACCTTTTCATTTCATCTATAACTAAAATAGTTCTATGACTACTTGTCTACTTCTTTTTGTCTTCTACCTTCAATGAGTTAGGAATATGACCTGAAACCGTATTTGAGGGTCATAGAATTCATGCTGCATTTCTTTTTCTTTGTGTACTGTGCCAGATTATCATTTAATCATCATTTCTCTTTTCCTAAATTCAGATAAATTTTCTTTCGCATGTCTTATTTGGTGGGGAGCTGTTGACAAACATGGATAGCAGGAAAGTCTGGAGATGACAGTTTCTTCTTTGTATCTAGCAACCTCACTTAACTATTTATACATCTATTTATGTCTCTGAAATACAAGTCTGACTCAGTTATCTTATTTTGAGGAAAAAACAGGTAATAAAGCAAACTAAGACCCTGGGTTGTATTTAAGCATAAAAAGTGGATGAAAATAAGGCATACATCAATTATATATACATAGTGATTCAGTTCAGATGAACTGGGGAAATCTTTTCTCATTTTTTATACTCTTGATCAGATTATATTTAATTAGAAGACATTTATAGCACCAACAAATGACAAACACATTTAATTTGTTTTGACCCTGTTTTAAAAAAAAAGAACTGTGGAGTATCATTAATAAACATAGATCAACTTTAGCAGGTCATAAAATACTTACGGATAAAGAAACAAGATGCAAATATTACAAAAGGAAACATTAATAAATCCAATTTTCATTATTGAGTTTTATTAATATGAGTAACTGGTGACAGTTTTATTTTAAAAGCACAATTGAGTATAAGAGTTTACCTGAATCTTAGCTGGGTGAATATATCCATAGAGATTGATATATTCTACCATTAGAGGTAGGCTCTAGAGTTTAATTTTTGAGCAACTATTGTGCACGATTTGATTATCATCTCAGGTTCACAAGACGAACATGGAATTAGAAGTGTTTATGTATTTAGTGACTTTTTTGCCTAAGAAAAAAGCTACAGTATGAATTTAAGTCGCTTGATAGTAAATCTTATACTCAGCAGCCAAAGTACCTAAGAAATAAACTCTTGAATGTGTATAACATAGTTACACACCTCTAGATAACATTAAGGGAAAAGAATTCTTCCATCTACAACTCTTAGTATTCTTTTATTGCAGTCTACAAAGGCACTTGCTAGCAATATGGTTTAAAATTTAATTAGTCATGTCAATGTAGGTTAAACAGAAACTTTAAAATACAAAATTACAGGCCTACATTTGGAATATTCAGGTAAATGCTTGAACTTTATGCTTACTGAGCTAGACATACCTTAGGAATTATCTACACTAACTCTTCCAGTACATTTTTTGCATAATCCAACCTTAGCTGTCCTTTTTTTTTTCAGTACTGATCAAAAACTAGGACGAACTGCTTTTAAATGTTTTTGCATGTTATTGATTGCGGTATAGTCACCATTCATTAGAAACATGCATGTGTGACATCAACTATCAATAGATGGAGCTTGGTGTCCGCGTGGATTGATACACTTACTCACAACTACTCTTTTCAGTACTGTGGTTGATTGCAGCCCAGAGTGTAGAATCACTGGTAGAGGCTATTACTCTCATTTGAGATGAAGTAAGTATGACCAAGAGGGAAAGTGATTTCTTCACCGTTACATAACTTGTGAACACCCTACTGTGGTGAGAATCCAGAACTGCTAAATTTTGCTCTTATATGCTTTTCCCCACTCTAAAATGTCTCATCATTTTTGCTCATGGGCCTTTTAAGAATCTGAAGGACTGTCAGCCCAGGAAAACACCCATGCACCCATGTACATTAAGTGTTGCACATCGTCCTGAGAGAAGTTACAAACTCGTCAGAGGACAAGCCAAGTAATGATCCTCATCAAAACTACCATCGTCACTTTTGTGTCAAAGTCAAGTAGTCTGGGGGGCAGAGTGAGCATGGGTTGCCAGAACTTGAGTATGATGTGAAATCCCAGTGATTGAGGGAAGTTTTAAGACCATATTTTTAAAATATATTTTCCCTCAATTTTCATAGGAAGCACTTGTTATAATATGCATTTATTAGAGGTTTCATTTGAGCTATAAGTAGTGTCCTGGAGAATGTTTTTAAGAAATTTAAATCTCACTCTCATTTCATTAAAATTAACTGAGCACATGCACACACACAATAAGTAAGGAAAACAAGAGAAAACAGAGAAGGAATGTCATTTCTGAGTATACTGGTGGCTTGCCTTTGTGGTATTTCAATAATAATGCTGGCCTTTATCTAGAGAAAAGATGGAGGAGTTAATATTGTAGCTCATAAATATTGAGAAGCGTGATCTTCCTTCAGAGACAGTGCCTACCAATTTGTGTGGATTCTGGTTGCCAAGAGACAAAGTTTGGCCCATCTAAATTAAGTTCAGTGATCTGACAAATGCCAAATTTATGATAAAATTCTAAGTCTTCTGCAGTAGAAAAAATACAACTTAAAACATTTAGACCTTTAAAAATGTAATCTTCTTTTTAAATAATGACAAATATGGGCAGCTTTCAAATTAAGGGTTTTATTTCCTTTTATCTGTCTTTGTATGGGTTAGCATTCACATTGCAAATTCTAAATAATGGTGCCTTCTCTCAGATAATCAAAACAACCTAACACTGAGGTCTTACTTCTAAAATACATTCTGGCTGCCAAAAATTCTGAAGGCTTGAATTTTCAATCCTGGGTATTTGGCTTTGCGCAAAGAACTAGTAGAACTGGGGGAGGGCCAAGAGGAGGACAGAGCTTCCTGGACTACTACACTGACTTCCTTCCTTTTGGTACATTCTCTGTCCTGGTGGACTCAGCTAAACTCTTCCAAACCACAGAAGGATAAAGAAGCCTTTCTTTATTCAAGATATCATGAGTCTGAAAACGAATTAATGTGGTATGCCTTAAGGTTCTAGCCTTCTGAAAAGAAAGACTAAAAAGGCTACATGAAATAGGAAAGGAACAGTTCATATTATTAGTGTAAATGGTTTCAATATGTAAATAATTGCATCATTATACTTAACTGTTAATTAAACATTAAATGACCAAAACATAAGTGCTAAATAGTTGTTCCAAACAGAAAGGCTAGATTCTCTTATTCATTGCATAAAATTTGCTGAGGTGAAAAGGCATTCTTGCCTTGAGATCAACAGTGAACAGAGTGTGGAGCTGCCTTCACAGAACTTATGTTTTTGTGGGTTCAAGACTGAAATCCTTTTTTAAGGAGTGGATTACTCTATGATTTATGTGTGAACCCACAACCTTTACTTTAGAGAAGATTTACAGGGCAGTCTGTAGAAGTGTTTCAAAGAATAGCTATGACATTTCTTCTCTTCTCTTTATCCTCCTCCTTCTGCTTCTTATTTTATGTTTCTTTCTCTTGCAACATAATTCAAGTTTAAAATTGTTTACTCTATAAAGAGTAGGTGGTGCTAGCTGTACCTGGTGTTCTGTGTATTATAATTATTGATTATTCTGTCCTCTGAGAAATACGGACATTCTCTTTTTCTTAAAACCTGGTTTTTGAAAAGCTATTATAGATCTTATTGAAGAAACTTTACCTGAATATTTTCTTAGTCTTGACTCACCATTGAGACCAATTAAAGATAAGTTGCTTTTTATTTCATTTTATACAACTTTCAATGACTAATTCAATAAAAGGTCTTTCATTTCCCTTTTATTTTTAATTTTGTCATGGCCTCTAAGCAGTTATCTATAATTTCATTTTCTTATGTTTGGTAAAAGAGAAAATAATAAATATTGTTAAGAAAAATATTTTCCTTGCCCATCTGAGATGGGCATTATTTACCTTTAATCTGTTATGTAGTTGTTCATACCTTGATTCCCTGGTGGCTCAGATGGTAAAGAATCTGCCTTCAATGCAGGTCCTAAGACCATACACAAAGATAAACTCAAACTGGATGAAAGACCTAAATATAAAGACCAGAAACTATAATACTCTTAGAGGAAAGCATAGGCAAAACACTCCATGAACATAAATCTAAAAAAGATCCTTTATGACCCACCTTGAAAAGTAATGAAAATAAAAACAAAAATAAACAAAAACAGAAATATAGATCAATGGAACAAGATAGAGAACCCAGAGATAAACCCACACACATATGGGTACCTTATTTTTGACAAAGGAGGAGAAAAGACAACAATGGGACAGAAACAGCTTCTTCAACAAGTGGCGCTGGAAGAATCTGACAGCTACATGCAAAAAACTGAAATTGGAACATTCCCTAACACCATACACAAAGATAAACTCAAAATGGATTAAAGACCTAAATGTAAGACCAGAAACCCTAAAACTCTTAGAGGAGAATATAGGCAAACACTCAATGACATAAATCAAAGCAAGATCTTCTATGACCCACCCTCTAGAATATCGGAAATAAAAACAAAAATAAACATGTGGGATCTAATGAAACTTAAAAGCTTTTGCACAGCGAAAGAAACTACAAACAAGGTGAACAGACAACCCACAGAATGGAAGAAAATCATAGCAAATGAAACAAGCGACAAATAATTAATTTCCAAAATATACAAGCGACTCAGACAACTCAACACTGCAAAAACAAACAACCCAATCAAAAAATGGGAAAATGATCTAAACAGATATCTCTCCAAAGAAGACATACAGGTGGCCAAAAAACATATGAAAAGATGCTCAACGTCACTTATTATTAGAGAAATGCAAATCAAAACTGCAATGAGATATCACCTCACACTAGCCAGAATGGCCACCATTAAAAAATCTAAAGATAACAAAATGCTAAGGGAATAGTTCTAAATTGTTGGTAGGAATGTAATACAGTATGGAGATGTCTTAAAAAACTAAAAGTAGAAGTACCATATGACCCAGTAATCCCATTATTAGGCATATATTCTGATATCAAAATTGAAAGAGATACCTGTACCCCAACATTCACTGCAGCACTTTATACAATAACTAGAACATGGAAGCAACTGAGATGTCCATCGATGAATGAATGGATAGAGAAACTATGGTACATATATACAATGGAATACTTCTCATTAAAAAAATGCAGAAGAATCAGTCCTAATGAAGTGGATTAATCTAGAATCTATTATACAAAGTGAAGTCAGTCAAAAAGAAAAGGACAAATACAGTATACTAACACACATATATATATGGAATCTAGTAAGATGGTACTGATTAATGCACATGCAGAGCAGTGATGGATAAACAGATTTAGAGAACAGACCTATGATCATTGAGGAGAGGGAAGATTGGACGAGAGGTATGGAAAGAGCAACAAGGAAACCTACACTATCATATGTAATAGAGATAACCACTGTGATTGAGCTGTAAAACTAAAGGAACCTACACTAAGCATCAACTGGGGGCAGTGGGAAGGGGGGAAAGGGAGGAAGGGCTCAGGGGAGAGGGGTCAGGGATATACCTATGACTGTACGGGGATTATGTACACCTATAAACAAGAAAACTCTGTAAAAACATGTAACAATAACTTCACTGTACACCTTAAGCTAATGTAACATTGTAAAATATATCCCAATTAAAAAAAGTAAAAAATAATAATTTATTAAGAAAATAATATGTTACTAGAAGAAAAGACTCACTTACCTTGAATTAATAAAAGCTACAGTGGGACCCAATTAAACTTAAAAGCTTTTTCACAGCAAAGGAAACTATAAACAAAGTGAAAAGACAAATCTCAGAATGGAAGAAAATAACAGCAAATGAAACAACTGACAAAGATTAATATCTAAAACATACCAGCAGCTCATACAGCTCAATACCAGAAAAACAAACAACCCAATCAAAAAGTGGGAAGACCTAAATGGACATTTTTCCAAAGAAGATATACAGATGGCTAACAAACACATGAATAAATGGTCAACTTTGCTCACCATAAGAGAAACACAAATCAAAACTAAAATAAGGTATCACCTCACACCAGTCAGAATAGCCATGATCAAAAAGTCTACAAACATGCTCAAAGAATGCTGAAGAGGGTGTGGAGAAAAGGGAACACTTTTGCACTGTTGGTAGGAATATAAATTGATACAACCACTATGGAAGATGTCATTGAGATTCCTTTAAAAAACAGGAATAAAACTACCACATGGCACAACAATCCCACTACTAGGTATATATCCTGAGAAACCAAAATTGAAAAAGACATGTACCACAATGTCCATTGCAGCACTATTTACAATAGCTAAAACACGAAAGCAACCTAGATGTCCATTGACAGATGAATGGATAAACTGTGGTATATTTATACAAAAGAAATCACTCAGCCATAAAAGGAATGCATTTGAGTCCATTCTAATTAGGCGGATGAACCTAGAGCCTATCATACAGAGTGAGGTAAGTCAGAAAGAAAAAGATAAATATTGTATAGTAATGCATACATATGGAATCTAGGAAGATGGTGCTGCTGAGTTTATTTGCAGGACAGCAATAGAAAAACAAGATACAGAGAATAGAATTATGGACATGGTAGAGGGAAGCAGGGGAAGGAGAGGGTGAGCTATATGGAGAGATAGCATGGAAACTTACATCACCATATGTAAAACAGATAGCCAATGGGAATTTGCTATATGATTCAGGGAACCCAAACAGGGGCTCTGTTACAACCTGGAAGGGTGGGGTTGGGAGAGAGACAGGAGGGATGTTCAAGAGGGAGGGGACATACATGTACCTATGGCTGATTCACAGTGATATCTGACAGAAAACAACAAAATTCTGTAAAGCAGTTATCCTTCAATTATTAAAACAAATTAAAGAATTTGGATAATTAAAGAAAAGTAACAGGAGACTTGAGCTGTCACATAAAGCAATGAGATAGAATCATGCTAAATGCAAAATCACATCCAGTGTTAAACTCATGTACCACACCATGATTTAACTTCAAAAAAATAGTATTGACTACAAAAAATTCATTTGAATTTTACTGAATGCTAACTCATTTAAGCATTTGAAAAAAAAAATTATACAGATGGCTAACAAACACATGAATAAATGGTCAATTTTACGCACAAATCAAAACTAAAATAAGGTATCACCTCACACCAGTCAGAATAGCCATGATCAAAAAGTCTACAAACATGCTCAAAGAATGCTGAAGAGGGTGTGGAGAAAAGGGAACACTTTTGCACTGTTGGTAGGAATATAAATTGATACAACCACTATGGAAGATGTCATTGAGATTCCTTTAAAAAACAGGAATAAAACTACCACATGGCACAACAATCCCACTACTAGGTATATATCCTGAGAAACCAAAATTGAAAAAGACATGTACCACAATGTCCATTGCAGCACTATTTACAATAGCTAAAACACGAAAGCAACCTAGATGTCCATTGACAGATGAATGGATAAACTGTGGTATATTTATACAAAAGAAATCACTCAGCCATAAAAGGAATGCATTTGAGTCCATTCTAATTAGGCGGATGAACCTAGAGCCTATCATACAGAGTGAGGTAAGTCAGAAAGAAAAAGATAAATATTGTATAGTAATGCATACATATGGAATCTAGGAAGATGGTGCTGCTGAGTTTATTTGCAGGACAGCAATAGAAAAACAAGATACAGAGAATAGAATTATGGACATGGTAGAGGGAAGCAGGGGAAGGAGAGGGTGAGCTATATGGAGAGATAGCATGGAAACTTACATCACCATATGTAAAACAGATAGCCAATGGGAATTTGCTATATGATTCAGGGAACCCAAACAGGGGCTCTGTTACAACCTGGAAGGGTGGGGTTGGGAGAGAGACAGGAGGGATGTTCAAGAGGGAGGGGACATACATGTACCTATGGCTGATTCACAGTGATATCTGACAGAAAACAACAAAATTCTGTAAAGCAGTTATCCTTCAATTATTAAAACAAATTAAAGAATTTGGATAATTAAAGAAAAGTAACAGGAGACTTGAGCTGTCACATAAAGCAATGAGATAGAATCATGCTAAATGCAAAATCACATCCAGTGTTAAACTCATGTACCACACCATGATTTAACTTCAAAAAAATAGTATTGACTACAATAAATGAATGATTTCATTTGAATTTTACTGAATGCTAACTCATTTAAGCTTTATTTGGAAATCCGCTCTACTTCTAATAGACATTATAAACATTAGGACTTAATTCATGAAGTACTGCTTTTTTAATTAATGTAATATATTAATATAATTAATGTAAAAATGTGAAGTCAGTGGTAAGGTTCCAGGTGAATGCTTTCTGTCTCAAAGGAGCTGAAACTTAAGTATAAAAAACACTGGGGGCCTTCCCTGGTGGTCCAGTGGATAAGGGCACCGCATTGCAGTGCCAGGGGCGCCAGTTAGATCCCTGGCATGGGAAGATCCCACTTGCTGTGGGGTGGCTGGACTGATGTGTCCAACTACCGAGTGGGAGCTCTGGAGTGCAGGTGCCCAGAGCCGGTGCTCTGCGACAAGAGAGGCCACTGCGATGGGAGGCTCATACAGGCCAAGAAGGCGAAGAAGAACAATGATGATAAATGAAAGACCAATAGAGGTGGCCAACAACAGAAAAAATCTGGACTACAGAAACAGACACCAAAATGCAAGATGCTTTGGAAAACTCTACAATTTAAAGCTCTGGTGAAAGAAAGGGGAAGGGTAAACTAATAGATGTTAATTGCCTATTGCAAGCCTACTTCTTGCCAAGCACAATGCTAATTTTTATGGTAGTTAATAACTTCATTTAATGTTCACCTTGACATTGTACATCTGCAACTATTAATATCCCCCATATGACAAAATAGGAGCCTGGAGTATAGAAAGATTATGTGACTTCACAAGGTCCCAACCTAAGACATGACAGAGATGAGATTCAGATTTTGATTTTATTCTTCTACAACCCCATATTTTATTCTAAAAGAAATGTGTTGGCTGTCAATTTTCAGATCAGATAGTGCTGAAAATAAAATCATTGTATAAGATGAAACATGTAAACAGAACAGTGGAGAGAAAAAATGACATGGATGATAAAAAATTATTTAAAAAAGAAATTATATATACATGTATATATATGTATATATAAATTATCAATCATCCAAACCTTGTAGTGACTTCCCATTTTGCAAATAAGGAAACAAGGTTGAAAAAGCTACATGGTTCTAATAAGGAACTACTAATCATACTTAGTTAGCTCTAAAGTGACCCTCTAGTTATTATGAGGAAAAATATGCCTCTTGAGAAACCTATGTGCAGGTCATGAAGCAACAATTAGAACCAGACATGGAACAATGGACTGGCTTCAAATTGAGAAAGGAGTATGTCAATGTTGTATATTGTCACCCTGCTCATTTAATTTATATGCACAGTACATCATATGAAATGCCAGTCTTGATGAAGCACAAGTTGGAATCAAAACTGCTGAGAAAAACATCAATAACCTCAGGTATGCAAATGACACCATCCTTATGGCAGAAAGCAAAGAGGAACTAAAGATCCTCTTGACGAAGGTGAAAGAGGAGAGTGAAAAAACTGCCCTAAAACTCAACATTCAAAAAACAAAGATCATGGCATCTGGTCCCATCACTTCATGGCAAATAGATGGGGAAACAATGGAAACAGTCTTTATTTTCATGGTCTCCAAAATCACTGCAGATGGTGACTGCAGCCATGAAATTAAAATATGCTTGCTCCTTAGAAGAAAAGCTATGACAAACCTAGATAGCATACTAAAAAGCAGAGGTATCACTTTGCTGACAGAAGTCTATTTATTCCAGGCATGCAAGGATTCTTCAGTATCTGCAAATCAATGTTATACACCATAATAACAAGTTAAAAGGTAAATATCATATGACAATCTCAATAGACATATATTCAAAGGTATGGTTTTCCCAGTAGTCACATATGGATGTGAGAATTGGACCATAAAGAAGGCTGAGCACCAAAGAATTGCTGCCTTCAAATGGTGGTGTTGGAGAAGACTCTTGAGAGAGTGCCTTGGACTGCAAGGAGATCAAACCAATCGATCCTAAAGAAAAGCAACCCTGAATATTTACTGGAAGGACTGATGCTGAAGCTGATGCTCCAATACTTTGGCCATATGATGTGGTGAGATGACTTGTTGGAAAAGATCCTGATGCTGGGAAAAATAGAAGGTAGAAGGAGAAGAGGATGGGAGAGGACAAGATGGTTGGATGGCATCACCAACTCAATGGATATAAGTTTGAACAAGCTCTAGGAGATGGTGAAAGACAGGAAAGTCTGACATGCTGCAGTCCATGGGGTCACAAAGAGTTAGTTGAACACGACTGAGAAACTGAACTGAACTGATGATCCCAAATAAACAGGAAGGAATTTCTGCCAACTGGCAATGCAGTTTGAGTGGTAAGTTCTCCTATTACTAAGGTGTGATGGGCAGATGCCCCTTAAGAGCAGATGGGTCTCAAGTCTCATTCTTTCACTAGATTAATGGAAAGGGAGATGCTCTAATCATAAACATTCAAGGAAATAGAAATTTTATAGGATGAATCCTTTACATAAAAACTATAAATTTCATGTTTTTATATGCTATTTTCTGTTCATTATACTTCTTCTAAAGAGTCTTTATACTTTTTCTAAACAGTTTTTTTCCTAATAACATACATTCTATGATTCTGGCAAAGATAGGGTTGGCTGATTAGTGTATATATTTGGGATAGGGATAATAAAAACAAAAATAAATGCCAACTAATCTTACTCTATATTGGCAATATTTAGCTGACATAAAGATTACATCTATTTTAGGGTTTTGCTACATCTGCCTCCTCAAAGTAAATTCCACATTTCCTTTTTTCTGATTACTGGCAGTTAGGAGGAACTGTTGATTATTAACAGATACAAGCAGCAAGAGTGAAGACAGTTACAGAAAAAGTGTCAGAAAGATCAGTCTTCAAATCCCATCTCTGCTATGTAGTAGCTCTATGACTTGATTACTCTATTAAAACTCCCAAAGATCTAAGTTCCTCATCCAAATAGCACCATCCTTGCAAGGTGAGTGCAGAGATTCAAAATGACATATGTAAAGTATTTGACCAAGTGCCCAGACCTGGCAAGAAATCAATATATACTGACTATTGTTACTGGTCAGGATACCATTATTTTCAGCATATGTCAAAACTTAACAAATCAGGGCTTCCCCTGGTGGCCCAGTGGATAAGGACACCGCCTTGCAGTGCAAGGGGCGCTGGTTCGATCCTGGGAAAAATAGAATGTAGAAGGAGAAGAGGATGGGAGAGGACAAGATGGTTGGATGGCATCACCAACTCAATGGATATAAGTTTGAACAAGCTCTAGGAGATGGTGAAAGACAGGAAAGTCTGACATGCTGCAGTCCATGGGGTCACAAAGAGTTAGTTGAACACGACTGAGAAACTGAACTGAACTGATGATCCCAAATAAACAGGAAGGAATTTCTGCCAACTGGCAATGCAGTTTGAGTGGTAAGTTCTCCTATTACTAAGGTGTGATGGGCAGATGCCCCTTAAGAGCAGATGGGTCTCAAGTCTCATTCTTTCACTAGATTAATGGAAAGGGAGATGCTCTAATCATAAACATTCAAGGAAATAGAAATTTTATAGGATGAATCCTTTACATAAAAACTATAAATTTCATGTTTTTATATGCTATTTTCTGTTCATTATACTTCTTCTAAAGAGTCTTTATACTTTTTCTAAACAGTTTTTTTCCTAATAACATACATTCTATGATTCTGGCAAAGATAGGGTTGGCTGATTAGTGTATATATTTGGGATAGGGATAATAAAAACAAAAATAAATGCCAACTAATCTTACTCTATATTGGCAATATTTAGCTGACATAAAGATTACATCTAT
This sequence comes from Tragulus kanchil, assembly GCA_022376925.1. NCBI lineage: Eukaryota > Metazoa > Chordata > Mammalia > Artiodactyla > Tragulidae > Tragulus > Tragulus kanchil. The sequence continues at coordinate 93,488,909 of JAIOJX010000006.1, forward strand.
TTTAGGGTTTTGCTACATCTGCCTCCTCAAAGTAAATTCCACATTTCCTTTTTTCTGATTACTGGCAGTTAGGAGGAACTGTTGATTATTAACAGATACAAGCAGCAAGAGTGAAGACAGTTACAGAAAAAGTGTCAGAAAGATCAGTCTTCAAATCCCATCTCTGCTATGTAGTAGCTCTATGACTTGATTACTCTATTAAAACTCCCAAAGATCTAAGTTCCTCATCCAAATAGCACCATCCTTGCAAGGTGAGTGCAGAGATTCAAAATGACATATGTAAAGTATTTGACCAAGTGCCCAGACCTGGCAAGAAATCAATATATACTGACTATTGTTACTGGTCAGGATACCATTATTTTCAGCATATGTCAAAACTTAACAAATCAGGGCTTCCCCTGGTGGCCCAGTGGATAAGGACACCGCCTTGCAGTGCAAGGGGCGCTGGTTCGATCCCTGGCCTGGGAAGATCCCACGTGCCAAGGAGCTCTGGCTTGGTGTCCAACTACCAAGCCAGAGCTCTGGAGCGCATGCGTCCAGAACTGGTGCTCTGCAACAACAGAGGCCACCTCAATGGGAGGCCCACAGGAGCCAAAGAACAAAGATGGATGAAAATTGAGAAATGAAAGACCAATAGAGGTGGCCCGCCCACACCCCTTCCTCCCCAACCCGACCCCTGCCCAAAAATAAATAAATAAATTTAAAAAATTAAAAAAAAACAACAAATCAAATTTTGTGCATAGTAACAGAGGCTTGGTTTGGGACAGTAGCAGTAAGATACATCTGAGTCATACCACTCTTTCTCATTATTGTCTCTCACATTTTCTTCTGTTTACTATCATGTCAAAGAAAGAAATAAAAGCTGTGAAAAACAATGTGAAATAAAATGGCATTTAATATGCAACCAAGGAAAGTTGGCATAACTAGATAAGACAAGTGGTGACGACAAGTGGTTTATAAAAAGGATGAAAATATGGAGTTTTAGCTTTTCTGGATATTAAAGCCAGAATTTAAAAGCTTCACCTATAATATTTTATTTTGCTAACTTTAAATCATAATTGTGAATGAAATAGGCATATCATTAATCCATTTGTTCACCATTAACAAGGAACAAGTCACCATACAGATTTGAGAATTGAACCATAAAGAAGTGAAGACAGTTACAGAAAAAGTGTCAGAAAGATCAGTCTTCAAATCCCATCTCTGCTATGTAGTAGCTCTATGACTTGATTACTCTATTAAAACTCCCAAAGATCTAAGTTCCTCATCCAAATAGCACCATCCTTGCAAGGTGAGTGCAGAGATTCAAAATGACATATGTAAAGTATTTGACCAAGTGCCCAGACCTGGCAAGAAATCAATATATACTGACTATTGTTACTGGTCAGGATACCATTATTTTCAGCATATGTCAAAACTTAACAAATCAGGGCTTCCCCTGGTGGCCCAGTGGATAAGGACACCGCCTTGCAGTGCAAGGGGCGCTGGTTCGATCCCTGGCCTGGGAAGATCCCACGTGCCAAGGAGCTCTGGCTTGGTGTCCAACTACCAAGCCAGAGCTCTGGAGCGCATGCGTCCAGAACTGGTGCTCTGCAACAACAGAGGCCACCTCAATGGGAGGCCCACAGGAGCCAAAGAACAAAGATGGATGAAAATTGAGAAATGAAAGACCAATAGAGGTGGCCCGCCCACACCCCTTCCTCCCCAACCCGACCCCTGCCCAAAAATAAATAAATAAATTTAAAAAATTAAAAAAAAACAACAAATCAAATTTTGTGCATAGTAACAGAGGCTTGGTTTGGGACAGTAGCAGTAAGATACATCTGAGTCATACCACTCTTTCTCATTATTGTCTCTCACATTTTCTTCTGTTTACTATCATGTCAAAGAAAGAAATAAAAGCTGTGAAAAACAATGTGAAATAAAATGGCATTTAATATGCAACCAAGGAAAGTTGGCATAACTAGATAAGACAAGTGGTGACGACAAGTGGTTTATAAAAAGGATGAAAATATGGAGTTTTAGCTTTTCTGGATATTAAAGCCAGAATTTAAAAGCTTCACCTATAATATTTTATTTTGCTAACTTTAAATCATAATTGTGAATGAAATAGGCATATCATTAATCCATTTGTTCACCATTAACAAGGAACAAGTCACCATACAGATTTGAGAATTGAACCATAAAGAAGGTTGAAGAACTGATGGTTTCAAACTGTGATGCTGGAGAAAATTCTTGAGAATCTCTTAGGCAGCAAGGAGATCAAACCAGTCAATCCTAAAGGAAATCAAACCTGAGTATTCGTTGGAAGGACTGATGCTGAAGCTGAAGTTGCAGTACCCTAACCATCAGATGCAAAGAGCAAAAATAATTGGAAAAGACCCTGATGCTGGGAAAGACTGAGAGCAGGAGAAGAAGGGGGCAACAGAGGATGAGATGGTTGGATGGCATCACAGACTCAATGGACATGAGTTTGAGCAAAATCTGGTAGATAATGAAGAACAGGGAAGCTTGGTGTGTTGCTGTCCACGGGGTTGCAAAGAGTTAGACATGACTGAGCGAATGAACAACAAAAGGCTTCTTTTATCTAGCTTGCATATGTCTCTATCTCTAAATTAAAGGAAATATACTCTCAGTTACTAGAAAAAAATATTTCTAAACAAATCCTGTGTGGTAAAATTCTCAGACTCTGCACATCTATTTCAAGAGAACCCTCCAGGTACTCACATTAAGTGTATATCCTCTTATTTTATAAGCAGATTTTAAAGCAAACCCAGTTCAAGTATATGTGGAATAGAAGCAGAAAATTAGAAGAGATGGTTGGTAACAGACACACATTCTGACTCTATTGAGAAGCAAAGTTAGTATGTGGGGAAAATGGGAATTAATGAATAAAACTGTATGTCACACAGGGCTTCCCCTGGTGGTCCAGTGGATAAGGACACCGCCTTGCAGTGCAAAGGGCACCGGTTCGATCCCTGGCCTCGGAAGATCCCACGTGCCCTGGAGCAGCTGGACCGATGTGTCCAATTACCGAGCCAGAGCTCTGGAGCTCATGTGCCCGGAGCCAACGCTCTGCAGCGACAGACGCCACCGCGATGGGAGGCCCACAGGAGCCAGAGAACAAAGACGGATGAAAAATGGAGAAATGAAAGACCAACAGAAGTGGCCCGCTGTCCCCCTCCCTCCCCAACCCGACCCCACCCTAAATAAATAAATCTTAAAAAAAAAGAAAAAACTATATGTCACACAATACGTGTCATTGAGAAAAGGGGCAAACAGTCGTAATGTTTCAAAAAATTTACATGGCATGGCTGTAACAAAACAAAATGAAGGGCTTCCCTGGTGGTCCAGTGGGTAAGGACACCGCCTTGCAGTGCAAGGGGTGCCGGTTCAATCATTGGCACAGGAAGATCCCATGTGCCGTGGAGCAGCTGGATCAATGTGTCCAACTACCGAGCCGGAGCTCTGGAGTGCATGCACCCAGAGTGGTGCTTTGCAGCAAGAGAGGCCACTGCAATGGGAGGCCCACAGAGGCCAGAGAACAAAGATGGATGAAAATGAATAAATGAAAGACCAACAGAAGTGGTCAAAAAAAAAAATGTTATCACAAATAGTAATCAAAGGAGTCATATGAGGAAGATTTTAGCCTTCACTCTTTTTACTCATTTTAGATAGACAAGTTTGCAATATGGTGTTTTATTTTGTAAAAATATTTAAATGGTGAAAAATATTTTTATACTTTTGATCTTTGAAAGACTGAATATCATTTAGAAAACTTACCTAAAAGAGCCCAAGAAAATGATCATCACTGGGCATATATTTTATTACAAGTCTTATACAAATGCTTTTCACAAAATTTCTGACATGATTCATACAGTAATATTGTGAGAGAATTTTGATTATCCCTTTTTTTTTTTTTTAGAAAAAATATGTCTTAGAGAAGTCAAGTAATTTGTCTCATTCAGTTAGTTCACTGTTTAGTCAGTTAGTTGTGTCCAACTCTTTTGAGACCCCATAGCCTATAGCCTGCCAGGCTCCTCTCTGTCCACAAGATTTCCCAAGTAAGGGTACTGGAGGGGGTTGTCATTTCCTTCTTCAGGGGATTTTTTCCAACCAGAGATCAAACCCATGTCTCCTGCATTGGCAGGCAGATTCTTTACCACCGAGTCACCAAGGAAGCCCTTAATTCAGTAAGTGGTAGAACCAAATCCAGTCTTTCTGATCTTCAAGTATCTTTGTACAAAACATTTTGTATTTACTGTTTATTATCCCACCTGCAGCAAAACAGTGTGGTCATCTAAATGAGATTAACCAACTTTAAACTTTGGTTATTTATTTTTACATCAAATATATAGTTTAAATTATATGTCACACAATACGTGTCATTGAGAAAAGGGGCAAACAGTCGTAATGTTTCAAAAAATTTACATGGCATGGCTGTAACAAAACAAAATGAAGGGCTTCCCTGGTGGTCCAGTGGGTAAGGACACCGCCTTGCAGTGCAAGGGGTGCCGGTTCAATCATTGGCACAGGAAGATCCCATGTGCCGTGGAGCAGCTGGATCAATGTGTCCAACTACCGAGCCGGAGCTCTGGAGTGCATGCACCCAGAGTGGTGCTTTGCAGCAAGAGAGGCCACTGCAATGGGAGGCCCACAGAGGCCAGAGAACAAAGATGGATGAAAATGAATAAATGAAAGACCAACAGAAGTGGTCAAAAAAAAAAATGTTATCACAAATAGTAATCAAAGGAGTCATATGAGGAAGATTTTAGCCTTCACTCTTTTTACTCATTTTAGATAGACAAGTTTGCAATATGGTGTTTTATTTTGTAAAAATATTTAAATGGTGAAAAATATTTTTATACTTTTGATCTTTGAAAGACTGAATATCATTTAGAAAACTTACCTAAAAGAGCCCAAGAAAATGATCATCACTGGGCATATATTTTATTACAAGTCTTATACAAATGCTTTTCACAAAATTTCTGACATGATTCATACAGTAATATTGTGAGAGAATTTTGATTATCCCTTTTTTTTTTTTTTAGAAAAAATATGTCTTAGAGAAGTCAAGTAATTTGTCTCATTCAGTTAGTTCACTGTTTAGTCAGTTAGTTGTGTCCAACTCTTTTGAGACCCCATAGCCTATAGCCTGCCAGGCTCCTCTCTGTCCACAAGATTTCCCAAGTAAGGGTACTGGAGGGGGTTGTCATTTCCTTCTTCAGGGGATTTTTTCCAACCAGAGATCAAACCCATGTCTCCTGCATTGGCAGGCAGATTCTTTACCACCGAGTCACCAAGGAAGCCCTTAATTCAGTAAGTGGTAGAACCAAATCCAGTCTTTCTGATCTTCAAGTATCTTTGTACAAAACATTTTGTATTTACTGTTTATTATCCCACCTGCAGCAAAACAGTGTGGTCATCTAAATGAGATTAACCAACTTTAAACTTTGGTTATATTTTTACATCTCTATGTTGACATCAAATATATAGTTTAAACTTATTTTAGATTTCCTAAGGTATGTGGGCTTTGCATCTTGAAAACAAACCATTGTCATCAACGCATTGCAACACGGATTCTAGTCCGTATTCTCTTTCATTACCATATCTTTAAATTTGTGCTGTGTTTGCTACCCTACTGATACTTGTCTAAAAAGTGCTTGATTGCATTATATTTTAAATTCACAATTGCTCTATTTTTCATCTCCTGCAATAATTTTGCATATTCTATATTTTTAGTTGATGACTAATTCATCTGTGGATGACTCAAGAATTCCTTTTCATCCTGGCACATCTGAAATAATTTCTCTCCTCTTGAGATCACCAAAACATATATTCCAATTTCATTCTGCAATGCTAAGTTCTGAACTGTTTACTTAATTTTGTTTTGTTTTGAATCATGCAGAACTTTGGCACCAGGTGTACCTACTTTAAAATAATATCTTTAGAATATAAAACAATTAATTTTAACATCAAAAAGCCAAGGTCATCCACATTGATTGTATTTTCATGAAGCTCAAACAAGTAAGATGAACCAATATTATGCTATCATGGTTCATGGCGATAAGTCCAGAGAAAAATAGGCCAAAATGTTATCAAAGGACAATTCAGGCTAAGGACATCTGAAACTTGTAATTCGTGAATTTTATCTCCACCTGCAAACTACAAAGAAAAATACCATTCCTCTTCAGTAAGCTATACTTGGTCTTTCAACAAAAAATTATTGGACACCACCATGTGTTAGCATCGTGCTAGACCATTAAGGCCTCAAGGAGCTTACAGTTTAGGACAAGTAAACAAACACAAAACCAAATTACAACAATTGTGAGTATGTTTGTGTTTGGTGAATAAAAAGAGTGCATCTGACATTCAGTAGGCACAGGGTAATAAACACATGCTGAGAGACAGAAAAGAAACAAAATATCTGATGTGTTGTATTTAAATGTAGTAGCTACCCAGTTGAAAATATTAAATGTACTCTAAGCAATAGACAAAAGCAGAGAAATGAGAAATAAAAGGGTGCATGAAAGAACCAGGACATTTTGGATTGGCTTAATGGACAGAATAAATAATACAACACAAAGAGTCAAAATGCAGAAGAAAGAGCCAGATTATAAAAGATCTGGTATATTTTGACTTGGTCAAATACCATTCAATGAGGTTTAATAATTTCTCTCAGACCCCGGGTACCCTACTTTTAAACCTGGAACTTCTTAACATAAAAATAAATAAGCCTGTCTGGACATACCAGAACAGGCCTTGTGAGTGGCTCAGATCTTAGCTGATACATTTCAAAACTCTCAAAAATAGACTGATTATGATTTCTTTTTCTTTTTTGTGTTTTAGCTTCCATCTACAACATTACTTGAGTGGCCCTATTTTTCATGATCTGAACTCTCTGCATACACCATCATCTCATCCCAGGTTTCTACATTTTGGACGAACTTTAAAAGCATCTCAGCCCCTAGGCAGAGTCAGGAATTATTTTTCACTTCATTTGCTTGGTGAGAAGGAGAATTTTTTGATTGTAATAGGATGAGAATATAAAACAGTTACCTGAGTTTATCATTTTATAGTTGTAACTTCTGAAGGATGGAAATGATTTTATTCAAAAATACAGTGTGTGTGTATATATATGTGTGTGTATGTATTTATATATATAGGAAAAAATTTCAAAAGTGAATAGAAACATAATTATAATTCCATGCAAAATTTATGAATTTCAACAAAGCTAAAATTAACTAAAGTAACTTACAAATGCAGTATTTTGGCCATAAAACCTATGCGCAATATAACACAAGAATTAAAAGAACTGAAAAGCAGTCTTAAACTGTAGATGATTTAAGTTGTGGAATTAATGGTCTAACCTGAAACCTTTAAGGGGAACATTATGAAATTAGAAATATGAGTAAACATGGATATTCTGGGAAGACAGACAACTGGCTATAGGAGAGAAACACAAACACCAAAAGGAGGAAGGGAAGAAAGAACTGTGTGGTATTGCATTTCAGTGTGAACTATCAGTGTAAGCACATTAATGTGAATACTCATGTGCATATATGTGTGCCCGCACGTTTGTTCTCCAACTAAACTCTTGAAAGGTCTAAAAAGCAATAATACACCAAAGTAAATAAACATCCAGAACTTACATCTTTGTTTCTTTAGCACCATTTTTCTAATAATAGAACCAGAGCTTCCTGGAGAAATGGCTGATTCCAGTCCAGGGCAGAAAAAGTACACTACGAGCCCAGAACATCTTGTTGTGCCAGAAAATTAGGAGACGCTCAAAGTCTAATGGAAACGTACCAAAGGACAAGGAAATCAGTTTAAAGGAGATCCCACTAACAAAACTGGGACGAACTGAACGTCAGCAAGAATAATGACGATAATGGAATAAAACACTTGAATTGAAAACAGAAAGAAACCATGTGGACATAGCAATCAGTGAGAGAGAGACAGGCAGACAGAGAGAGAGAGAGAGAGAGAGAGAAAGGAAGGGAAGAGACTGAAGTTCTTACATAGAAAAGTGCCACCTACAAATGTAAAACCAATGTGATAGTAATAATTACTTTAGACAAGATCACTTAAATCATAGGCTGAAATGCTGCTAAGGAACAAAGTATCAATTTAATCAATACAAAATGGAAAAATACCTTTCCAACAAACAAATCTACTGATCTTCATCTTAAACCAGTAGGGTGAATCTTGTGCATGCACTGTCATGCTGTGAGGGGCATGCAGCATCTCCAACAGTGTTCTGGCTTGAAACGGTTGCATTAAATTTACTCATGATGAAATAGTCAAGTGTATCTGGACTATGAGATATTCGAAGGACAACTGGCCTGGACTTTTCCAGTAATTCACTCACATGGAGAAACGATGCAAGGAGACTCTTGCTTGGTCAACAGAGACTGATGAGAGATACAGAAAACACAGTGGCTGTCAAGAGGAAGGTGGGGGGAGGGATGGAGTGGGTTATCAGATGCAAGGTTATCAGATGCAAATCATTACACACAGAATGGATAAACTGCAACGTCCTACTGTATAGCACAGGGAATTATATTCAATATCCTGCAATAAATCATAATGGAAAAGAATATTAAAAGACTGTAATACATGTATCACTGAATCACTCTCCTGTTCAGAGATTAACACAACATTGTAAATCAACAAAACATCAATAAAATAAAAAATTCAATAGACTGAACAGTAAAAACAGTGCTGAGAAATAACATGAATATATGAAACTGAATGGGATTTTATACACGAAAACACAAAGAAAAAAATACACAAGAACATAAAAAAAAAAAAAAAAAGGTATAGCCATAAAGAACAGTTTTAGACAGTTGGGTAAATTTGTATGGATTTTGTATCTGTGATGTTACTGAATTAATGGTGATTTCCTTAGTTGCTTTAGAAGTGCTGAGGTTGGCTAAAGTTGCTCATTCTTGAAACGTGCACGCTGATGTACTTATGGGTGAAATGTTATGACCTCTGTAGAGGTCATTTTCAAGTGGTTTGGCAAAAAAGAAAGGCAGAGTAAGATCTTAACAGATGGTGAATTTGGTGAGACAAAAATACATGGTACTACCTCTCAACTATTTTTTAGCTAGATATATTTCTAAGTGAAAAATAAACAAGTTAAAGACACTATCTGAACATTCAGTTTATCCTAAATCCCAGAGTATACGCTCATTATCTATTTCCTTCTCAAACTCTACCTGCACTAGAGGCTGGCTGCTCCTCCTGCCATAACCAGTTTCTTGTGTCCCTCAGGGGTTCTCTCAGGATTATACATTCATAAATTAAATCTGAGCACCTCACTAAACTATCTAAAACACTTTAAGGACTTATGCTGCCCTAGAAGACAACTTTTAAGCTTAATACAGCATACAAGAGCTTCCACTTTAAGATCTGATAACCTAGATATCTCATTTTTCCTTTAAAAGAACAATACTGAAATTCAAAAATATAACGTGACACTGCTGAACTTTGAAATTACTTTGATGTTTTGAGCTTGAATTTTGCAATGTGTCATTTCCTCTGTTAGTCTCTCAATAAATATGTTTCAACATCATTGTCTTCCCAGGCCTTTCATTCTTTTGTTCTAATAAATGTTGGGATGCAAAGTAGAGACCTAAGTCAAAAAGTTTAGGTTAATGCATGTGTCAGGCAAGCAGCTTCAATCGCCCTATTCATATGGTACCATTTTTTGAATCCTTACAAATCCCCAGAAAGCAAGGGGTAAGTGGTCTTATGGCTGTTGTTTTTTGAAGTTTAGAGGGATTAAGTATTCTGACACGTCTTCTCACAGGTCCCAGTAAAGATATCAAATGCTGTGATCAACATTATCCCTCCTCTCATATATTAGGTAATCACTTTGATTCTGTACAGTTTTAAAGTTTATAGTAGTTATTTGAAACCACCTAACTTTCATCTGTGAAAATTACAGGCTGTGAAAATTTATCCACACAACTAGATATCATCACACAAAGGATCTGGGTCTCTCTTCTCTATATTATCTTCAGAGTTAACAGCTATTGGATAAACCCCTGTATCCAATTCTTTTTTTCTAAGAAGTAACTTAGGGTGAAATTTCCTCTGTAGAGGTCATTTTCAAGTGGTTTGGCAAAAAAGAAAGGCAGAGTAAGATCTTAACAGATGGTGAATTTGGTGAGACAAAAATACATGGTACTACCTCTCAACTATTTTTTAGCTAGATATATTTCTAAGTGAAAAATAAACAAGTTAAAGACACTATCTGAACATTCAGTTTATCCTAAATCCCAGAGTATACGCTCATTATCTATTTCCTTCTCAAACTCTACCTGCACTAGAGGCTGGCTGCTCCTCCTGCCATAACCAGTTTCTTGTGTCCCTCAGGGGTTCTCTCAGGATTATACATTCATAAATTAAATCTGAGCACCTCACTAAACTATCTAAAACACTTTAAGGACTTATGCTGCCCTAGAAGACAACTTTTAAGCTTAATACAGCATACAAGAGCTTCCACTTTAAGATCTGATAACCTAGATATCTCATTTTTCCTTTAAAAGAACAATACTGAAATTCAAAAATATAACGTGACACTGCTGAACTTTGAAATTACTTTGATGTTTTGAGCTTGAATTTTGCAATGTGTCATTTCCTCTGTTAGTCTCTCAATAAATATGTTTCAACATCATTGTCTTCCCAGGCCTTTCATTCTTTTGTTCTAATAAATGTTGGGATGCAAAGTAGAGACCTAAGTCAAAAAGTTTAGGTTAATGCATGTGTCAGGCAAGCAGCTTCAATCGCCCTATTCATATGGTACCATTTTTTGAATCCTTACAAATCCCCAGAAAGCAAGGGGCAAGTGGTCTTATGGCTGTTGTTTTTTGAAGTTTAGAGGGATTAAGTATTCTGACACGTCTTCTCACAGGTCCCAGTAAAGATATCAAATGCTGTGATCAACATTATCCCTCCTCTCATATATTAGGTAATCACTTTGATTCTGTACAGTTTTAAAGTTTATAGTAGTTATTTGAAACCACCTAACTTTCATCTGTGAAAATTACAGGCTGTGAAAATTTATCCACACAACTAGATATCATCACACAAAGGATCTGGGTCTCTCTTCTCTATATTATCTTCAGAGTTAGCAGCTATTGGATAAACCTTATCCCTTTTTTCCACATAAATGCATAAGTACTACTAATTCTGAAGTTTGAAAGTTGCATTCTGACTGAGCATGGTCAATTTTCTATTGTCTGTATCCATCTTGACAATAGTGAGATCCCACATGCCATGGAGTGGCTGGACCGATGTGTCCAATTACCAAGCCAGAGCTCTGGAGCGCCTGTGCCCAGTGCCAGTGCTCTGCGACAAGAGAGGCCACTGCAATGGGAGGCCCACACGGGCCAAAGAGCAAAGATGGATGAAAACAGATAAATGAAACACCAATAGAAGTGGCCCGCCCGCCCCTCTCCCTCCCCACCCCACTGCCCCCCTCCCCCAAAGAAGAGGAATGCTCCAGTTGATAACATTTCATTGACTGGCCATCTATCAGCCATGTGAAGGCCATCCTGCTTTCATCTCCTCCCAGAGCCCTGGACAGGCTCCAGGTTGAGTAACTAACCTAAAGCAATGATAATAATTATTTTTTGAAAAGTTCATACCAGTCTGGTGCTTAATTGATTACTTTGTTTGCATGGACAAAACTAGAATTGATGATGTGGAAGATTTAAGGAAACCATCACACTTCCCTTTGGTGTTTGTTTTAGTTAACTGATCATTTATAAATTGTTAACCTCATTGTGAGTTGTAGTCTTTGTTTTTACCTCTTTATGATCCAGTGCATTTTCTGCCTGTAATTTGAGTCAGAATGGCTAATAAGAATTATAAAATTGTTAGAAATGTAGCTAAAAGCTACACACAGCTATCTTCTTTTAAAACATTAAGGAATAACTAATTTATTTTACCGCTCGGACCCAAAACAGACATGCACACACACACACAGATGCACACAACTTGGTTATGTTTCTTTTCCACTTACACTTCACTGGTTCTCTGTAATTCAAAATCCTGAGTTTGTCATAGAAGATCCTTTATAATCTGGCCTCTCCCTGTCTTTCCAGCTTCAAGTTTAGCCTCTTTGTCCCTGCTTCCTTTTCACCTATCAAAGTCAGCTTCCCGTTCACCCTCCAAAAATGAAAGCCTTTTCAAGATGTCATAGCAGTGATCAGTTTTACCTTCACATATATCTTGCACACAACTTTAGGAACCTCTCTTTTTGCCCAACACTTTCAAGCTGCCAAGCGTTGGACACTGATTATTTATAGTTATTATTCACAACATCTTGATGTAAGGTTTGTCACATCCATATTAGAAAAGAGGAATCTGAGGCCCAAAACAAGTGAGGGGGTGAGCTCAGTTCAAGATGCAGTAGAATTAGAGTGCATATCTATTGACATGATTCCAGATCTATCAGTACCTGTTGTTTTTGCTAATTCCTCTACACTAAGTTCTTCCCATGATGGGTGAGAGAGAGGGAGAGGGTGTCAAGAGTTTTCACTTTGGAAGGCTAGTGAAACATCACTCATTGATGAAAATATCACAAAACATGGAATATTTTCATGGGAACAAAATTATATTTATTTTGAAATATTATCAGTGAGTGATAGTATTGTGGCTTCCCAGGTTGCACAGTGGTAAAGAATCCAGCTGCCAATGCAAGAGACACAAGAGTCACTGGTTCAGTCCCTGGGTTGGGAAGATCCCCTGGATGAGAAAATGGAACCCACTCAGGTATTCTTGCCTGAAAAATTCCATGGACAGAGGGGCTTGATGGGCTAGAGTCTGTGCGGTTGCAAAGAGCTGGACACAACTAAGCATGCACTTGGCACTTTTTCAGTGAGTCTACCTGAGCAGAGCCTTTTCCCATAGGTAAACATCCTCCTATTAAAGCACAAGACGTAATAAAGCAGTTAGATTAGGAATGCTCTAGTTGGAGCTTCCCTGGTGGTCCAGTGGGTAAGGACATTGCCTTGCAGTGCAAGGGGCGCTGGTTCCATCCCTGGCCTGGGAAGATCCCATGTGCCGTGGAGTGGCTGGACCAATGTGTCCAACTACCGAGCCGGAGCTCTGGAGTGCATGCGCCCAGAGCCGGTGCTCTGCGATGAGAGGCCACTGCGATGGGAGGTCCACAGAGGCCAAAGAACAAAGATGCATGAAAATGAATAAATGAAAGACCAATAGAAGTGGCCAAAAAAAAAAAAAATGGATTGAACATACTGAACTTTTTACACAAAGAAACGGAAACACATTACTGATAAGACTTTTAATAGGATGACTAGATGAGAGACTATAACTAGAATTCTGTGAAACCTCATGCACGACTTAAATACACCGTGTTTATATTTATCCTGCCTTCAGTAGTAATCACAATAAGCAGTAAGTAAGCAGTAATCGCTTCCCTGATGGCTCAGTGGGACAGCATCCACCTGCAATGCAGGAAACGTAGGTTACATCCCTGGATAAGGAAGATCCCCTGGAGAAGGAAATGGCAACCCACTCTAGTACTCTTGCCTGGGAAGTCTCATGGACAGAGGAGCCTGACAAGCTACAGTTTGTGGGGTCACTAAAGAGTTAGACATGGCTTAGCAACTAATCAACACAATAACCTCTATTAATATTTTGATGTTACTGCCTATTAAATTGATAAAAATCTCTATTTTTTAGTATGTTTGTTCTTTCTGTTGAAAATGTTTGCTGAGTGAACATTGGTTAAACAACTTTCTCAAAAAATCACATTTACTCAGGCACTAGTACCTCCCACACAGAGATAAACACAGACTCCTCATTAGGACAATAGTCACTTACAGGTCTTTCCTCCTTTCTGAACTCCTCTACTGACCAACACACATAGGGCATTAGCCATGAATAATGTGCAGTTTTTACCCTTGTGCCCTTGTAATGGTTATGCCCTTTTCCTTCCTAGTACCTCTTCCACACTCTTCCCTAAGTGAACTCATCTTTCAGTCTCTGCTTTAACTTTCAAATATCATCACATTTTCAAGTTAACTACCTTGGTAAACATCCTCCTATTAAAGCACAAGACGTAATAAAGCAGTTAGATTAGGAATGCTCTATGATCTGGTGGTCCAGTGGGTAAGGACATTGCCTTGCAATGCAAGGGGTGCTGGTTCCATCCCTGGCCTGGGAAGATCCCATGTGCCGTGGAGTGGCTGGACCAATGTGTCCAACTACCGAGCCGGAGCTCTGGAGTGCATGCGCCCAGAGCCGGTGCTCTGCGATGAGAGGCCACTGCGATGGGAGGTCCACAGAGGCCAAAGAACAAAGATGCATGAAAATGAATAAATGAAAGACCAATAGAAGAGGCCAAAAAAAAAACAAATGGATTGAACATACTGAACTTTTTACACAAAGAAACGGAAACACATTACTGATAAGACTTTTAATAGGATGACTAGATGAGAGACTATAACTAGAATTCTGTGAAACCTCATGCACGACTTAAATACACCGTGTTTATATTTATCCTGCCTTCAGTAGTAATCACAATAAGCAGTAAGTAAGCAGTAATCGCTTCCCTGATGGCTCAGTGGGACAGCATCCACCTGCAATGCAGGAAACGTAGGTTACATCCCTGGATAAGGAAGATCCCCTGGAGAAGGAAATGGCAACCCACTCTAGTACTCTTGCCTGGGAAGTCTCATGGACAGAGGAGCCTGACAAGCTACAGTTTGTGGGGTCACTAAAGAGTTAGACATGGCTTAGCAACTAATCAACACAATAACCTCTATTAATATTTTGATGTTACTGCCTATTAAATTGATAAAAATCTCTATTTTTTAGTATGTTTGTTCTTTCTGTTGAAAATGTTTGCTGAGTGAACATTGGTTAAACAACTTTCTCAAAAAATCACATTTACTCAGGCACTAGTACCTCCCACACAGAGATAAACACAGACTCCTCATTAGGACAATAGTCACTTACAGGTCTTTCCTCCTTTCTGAACTCCTCTACTGACCAACACACATAGGGCATTAGCCATGAATAATGTGCAGTTTTTACCCTTGTGCCCTTGTAATGGTTATGCCCTTTTCCTTCCTAGTACCTCTTCCACACTCTTCCCTAAGTGAACTCATCTTTCAGTCTCTGCTTTAACTTTCAAATATCATCACATTTTCAAGTTAACTACCCATTTAGCTGTTCGTGCAGTTCTGGTGACTAGACAGATTAATATCACCCATGAATAATGCAGGAAAACACATGCTTTTGCTGAACAGTGAGACGGGGACACCAACATTCATCTCCTCTTTTTGAAGAACCTTGCTCAGAGCTAAGGAAAAAGCAGTAAATGAACAGTCTACTATAAACCTCACTTCTATCCAAAAACTACCAATAAGAATGCAATAATTTTCATGTGTGTGAAGATGTCTTTTGGAAATGTCTGTACTTTTAAGGGCTAAACTCTGGAGCCAGAACCATAAAATTAGATTGCGCAGCCCTTGGCTTTCAAATGTGATCAAAAGGAACCTGGATTCCATGGAAATGCTCAGATATGACTGGGAGGAGGAGGGAGGCCAAAAACGGTAAGCAGAAGAGAAAGGAGGGGGCCCTTGGACAATCCAATTCCATCTCAGCCAGTAAAGTCCTACTTTTACCTGTTTCATATGTTGACCTTCTGTATAAGATTCTCTTTCTAAAAACAAAGAAAGGAAGAAAACTGATGATTATTCTTTAATTTTGAAAATCTGCCTTCCCATATTCATGGTTCAAAGCATTAGGGACTTTCTTCCTCAATTAATGAATCAGGCCTTGGTATTCGAAACAGTCTGAATCAGGTGCAGGTTTCTCTAATTAAGCTCCCAGTGTGGTTCACAAAAGACAGATGGCTACAGGGTCCATGCTCTGGTTAAGGATGATACACTGCCTCCAGTTTACACAACTCTCCAATGACTGGAAACAAAATTTTACCCATGATGGTACAAAAATGAAAGCTTAGTAATTCTTTCCTTATTTTCACACATTAATGAAATTCACCTGACCAGGCAGAAAGCATTATGTGACTTGGTTAACTTAGGTGTGTAACCTGGATGGACACAGAATTCTAGTTTCAAAGAGCTCATATAAAGTTCTTAGAAGTTTTGAGTCTCTATTACGTGGAACAAATATTTTTTCAAGACTATTATTCACTGCTTTAGATGTTTTTGCCTGTTAAAATTGATAGAAATCTCTATGCTACGCATGTTAATTCCTCAAATACTAATATGCACACAGATTATTTTCATTATCATTATTAGGAATAGGCTCATTTCCAAAATACAACATGAATTTAAGGAATACTTAATTGGTCTCTTATTCTAATATATGCAAAATAACAGACCTCAAAGAGATAAGAGTTAATCATGTAAACCATCCAAAGAGCAGAATTAAAGGGAAAATAAGATTTGAACCTAACGTAATACAAAAAAAAAAAAGACAGAAGAGCAATAAAGGCAAAGTGCAAATAAAATGAAAAGGGAGTAAAAACAATGAATGCTTTCAACTGGGGCAAGTGATGCCAAAGGAAACATGGCCATCTTCCATCTGTATACCTGGAATGACATTAGTTTGTTCCCAAACGAACCATCAAGATCAGAATCAGCTTTCTTTGCTCTTTCATTAACATCTAGGTGATGAGTGGTTTTCTGGCTGTTCTTTGAAGATATCCTTTTACAATGTATGGACAGCCTTAGGCCACAATGGTTATGGTTTTATAATAAAAAATACCTTGGATAAAGCATCGGACCTCAATTTAAATCTGAGTACTGTCCAGAGTGAACTCACCTTCTTTCATGCATGAGCTCACATTCCTCTAGCTGTTTCTCCCTTCCCCATGTCCTCTTCTACCTCTGTGCTCCTTCAGCTCTGAATTGCTGTCATCAGTAAAATCATCACACTGTTGGAACTGGTGGTTTACTCTGTCTTTCCCATTACCATAAACTCAATGAAGAAAATTATTTTGTTCTAGTTGATTTTCATAACATCTCAGGTTTTTAAACTTAGTTTACACAACTCTCCAATGACTGGAAACAAAATTTTACCCATGATGGTACAAAAATGAAAGCTTAGTAATTCTTTCCTTATTTTCACACATTAATGAAATTCACCTGACCAGGCAGAAAGCATTATGTGACTTGGTTAACTTAGGTGTGTAACCTGGATGGACACAGAATTCTAGTTTCAAAGAGCTCATATAAAGTTCTTAGAAGTTTTGAGTCTCTATTACGTGGAACAA
This sequence comes from Tragulus kanchil, assembly GCA_022376925.1. NCBI lineage: Eukaryota > Metazoa > Chordata > Mammalia > Artiodactyla > Tragulidae > Tragulus > Tragulus kanchil. The sequence continues at coordinate 93,506,196 of JAIOJX010000006.1, forward strand.
ATATTTTTTCAAGACTATTATTCACTGCTTTAGATGTTTTTGCCTGTTAAAATTGATAGAAATCTCTATGCTACGCATGTTAATTCCTCAAATACTAATATGCACACAGATTATTTTCATTATCATTATTAGGAATAGGCTCATTTCCAAAATACAACATGAATTTAAGGAATACTTAATTGGTCTCTTATTCTAATATATGCAAAATAACAGACCTCAAAGAGATAAGAGTTAATCATGTAAACCATCCAAAGAGCAGAATTAAAGGGAAAATAAGATTTGAACCTAACGTAATACAAAAAAAAAAAAGACAGAAGAGCAATAAAGGCAAAGTGCAAATAAAATGAAAAGGGAGTAAAAACAATGAATGCTTTCAACTGGGGCAAGTGATGCCAAAGGAAACATGGCCATCTTCCATCTGTATACCTGGAATGACATTAGTTTGTTCCCAAACGAACCATCAAGATCAGAATCAGCTTTCTTTGCTCTTTCATTAACATCTAGGTGATGAGTGGTTTTCTGGCTGTTCTTTGAAGATATCCTTTTACAATGTATGGACAGCCTTAGGCCACAATGGTTATGGTTTTATAATAAAAAATACCTTGGATAAAGCATCGGACCTCAATTTAAATCTGAGTACTGTCCAGAGTGAACTCACCTTCTTTCATGCATGAGCTCACATTCCTCTAGCTGTTTCTCCCTTCCCCATGTCCTCTTCTACCTCTGTGCTCCTTCAGCTCTGAATTGCTGTCATCAGTAAAATCATCACACTGTTGGAACTGGTGGTTTACTCTGTCTTTCCCATTACCATAAACTCAATGAAGAAAATTATTTTGTTCTAGTTGATTTTCATAACATCCCCAGTGTGTATCCCTTCTTTTGAACTGCAGTAGGTAATATACTAACTAAACATTTGTTAGATGAACAAACTTTACCATAGAAAGTATAATCATGAATTATTCCTCTATTCGAAGAAACATTTCAAGCAACTGATCAGATCATTGGATGCACCTGAGCCACTGTGTAGCACAGACAATTCATGAAGTGCCAGTTAGATATTAAAAGATACTAGATATAAAATAACAGGACACATTACTTTAAAGAAACTTAAGGCTAACTTTAAGGAAACATTTGAAATGTACTAGTTCTAAAATAACTGTGGATTTGTTATAAAAGATATAAATGTTATATCCTCTATAAGAATATTCATTGCAACATTTAAAAATAGCAATGTATGTATTTCTAATACATACACTCATACAACAATAGTATGTAACCATCAGAAGCAATCTTTTAGAAGCCTAAAATGATGACTGTATCACTTATGATTAAGTATTTCTTCCATTTGTTATTTACTAGGCTCAGTTAGAACAACTACTCTTTCTTATCTATAACTGTAACTCTTCAGCAAGACTCCTGGTACCCAGTAGTAACTCAGTTGAATCTATGTAGTATTTCAATTGAAAACATAAACAACAGAAAGTATTAAAAAGAGCCTATTAAAAGAGTACATAATATATGATGTGTGTACATATAGAGCTATGTATGTAAGAGTGTATGTGTACGTGTATAACATGCACAGAGAAACAGAGAGATGTAGAGAGAGCGAGATAGAAAGTCCAAAAGAAAAGAGACAACAGAGCAAAGTCATCTCTTGGGAAACTTCATTTTATTATTTTAGTCAGAAATACGTTCTAAATTTCCTGCAATGAATATATTAGTTTTTTAAAAAAGACTAAATACCAACCTCAAAACCAATGCTAATGTTTATAAGGCCCTTTGGCATAAGACAGTCTTTTGTTAGAAAGTCAAATAGAAGTGCAAGACTAAGAAATGAGAAAAATACTAAGGAAAGGTCTTGGGGATTCTAACAGATAGTCTAAAATACCATCCTGTTCTATCACAAAAAAATTATTCTTTTGTCATCATTCTCTTTGATCTTTAGAGTACCTAGACAAAAAGCTATTTTGTAGCAAACCCCATTCTATGGTGATCACTGAAGAGAGTTTTCACCTCATGAGCCTAACTTACATTCAATTTATAGGTCTATTGTTAGGATTAAAGGAGATGCTACTTGTGAGAGGAGTGGGAAATACCGAAGGGTACAAATGGACCCGTGAATAACATTCCAGCTATTTGCCCATTATTGCTGGCAAACAGACAGGAGGAAAACCAGAAAATGAATTTCTTTTCTACAGAAAATTGGTCTAGGAATTTCTGCTTCACAATTTTTCTTCCTCAAATGGCAGATACGTTTGAGCCCATGTGTTTGTGAATAAGACAGAGAAAGAGTTCATCTCATTTTTTAGACCAGTGACTAGAGATTAATATCTATTTCTTTTCTCCTTTGCAGGTAAACCGTGTTGAATCCAAACCAGAGATTCCATTTCCAGAACTGCTTCAGCTTCCAAATATTTAACGGAAGAATGATAAGGTAAGAGCTAAGGTTTGAATGTAAAGAAATTATCTTTGTGCTAACTGGGGTATTGAAAAATTGGATTTTGAGGAGTTTGAGAAGTTAAAGCAAAAGAGATTTTACCTTGCTCAGAAACTCAGGTCTTCTTGGACTAAATTGCATGTTTCTGCCCCTTAGCTGGCTGATCCGTCTCTTCATTCTGTGTGTCAGGAGGTAAAAACTGACTCATGCTATGTTTGCTTTTGCAATCTATCAAACCTCAACAGTGCTTCATATTAGTCCTCCTGGGTCAACACATAAATACAGAAAGATTATGCTTTATGGTTGACACAATACAGGTTTTTAGTGAAGAGAGGCCAGTGTCATTCACTGAAAAGAAAGGCCTGAGAAAAAGGCCCGCTGAGCTTCAGTATTCTCTGAATTATGAACAGTGATATATATACCACAGGAATTTGGAGAGGCTAAAGATATTCTGTGTGTAATTGTACTATATATATTAAGAGCTCAATAACCGAGTGCTGTTATGATTACTGATGATGGCTTCTGACTTAGATCTGTGTCAGCATGTGTGTGCACTGATTCATCCTTAAACAGACTATGCACTATCTCATCTTCCAAACATGGCGAGTTCATTCAGTCCATTCAGATGTGATTATTCTGTATGGACTCTTCCTATCACTGTTTAGTTTAGGAATAACAGAAGACACTTCCAGTGAAAAGATCTTTTCTAACATGTAATTCTGTTCTTGCCACTCCCTTCCTTATAACCATGGAACTTTCCCAACTTTTCTCCATAATTCTTATCAATAAGGTGATCTACCTTCGTGTGAGGACCTGTGAGTTACACCTTGTCAGTATCTTCAACATGACTTCTCAGTAAAGTCTACTACTCTTCTACCACACACACACACACACACACAATACATCACATTCTCTGCCTTTCCTTTGAGCACACTCACACTATCTTCTCTACCGATCTCTGTCCCTTCTCTGAAAATCTCCTTCTCATTTTTTTAAGGTTCTTCACTGAAGACTTTTCTGATCCCTACATTCTTTAAGGGCCCAGACAGCTCCTGGACTTCTATGGCCTCTACTACCAGATTATAATTGTGTGTTTAGTTATATGTTTCATACACAAACCTGTAGGCTGGACAAGAGCAAAGATTTTTCTTCTCCTCCCCCCATGTAACTGCCATGAATTACACAGGTCCCTTCATCCATCACAGCCTTGTTGTGGCAAAGGGGCTTGCAGAACTCACTGAAGCTGAGTCATACTGTATAGAACCACCTAAGACTAATAGGTGATAGTGGTGAGTTCTGATAAATTGTAGTCCATTGGAGAAGGTAATAAATAGCAATCCACTCTAATACTCTTGCCAGGAGGACCTCATGGACAAGCCCCATGATCAAAACCATCCCAAAGAAAAATAAATGCAAGAAAGCAAACCAGTTATCTGAGGAGCCTTTACCAACAGATGAGGAAAGAAGTAAGGAAAAAGGAAAGGGAGAAAGGGCATATATACTCAAATAAATGCAAAGAGGAAGAGGAACCAGAGTTCAAATTGCCAACGTTCGTTGGATCAGGAAAAAAGCAATGGAGGTTCAGAAAAAAAGAAACCTACTTCTACTTGCTTCATTGACTACACTAAAGCCTCTAACTGTGTGGATCACAACAAACTGGTAAATTCTTAAAGAGGTGGGAAAACCAGACCACCTTACCTGCCTCCTGAGAAACCTGTATGAGGGTCAAGAAGCAACATTAGAACCAGACATGGAAAAACTGCCTGATTTCAAATTGGGAAGTACAGCTTATGGCGAGTTCATTCAGTCCATTCAGATGTGATTATTCTGTATGGACTCTTCCTATCACTGTTTAGTTTAGGAATAACAGAAGACACTTCCAGTGAAAAGATCTTTTCTAACATGTAATTCTGTTCTTGCCACTCCCTTCCTTATAACCATGGAACTTTCCCAACTTTTCTCCATAATTCTTATCAATAAGGTGATCTACCTTCGTGTGAGGACCTGTGAGTTACACCTTGTCAGTATCTTCAACATGACTTCTCAGTAAAGTCTACTACTCTTCTACCACACACACACACACACACACAATACATCACATTCTCTGCCTTTCCTTTGAGCACACTCACACTATCTTCTCTACCGATCTCTGTCCCTTCTCTGAAAATCTCCTTCTCATTTTTTTAAGGTTCTTCACTGAAGACTTTTCTGATCCCCTACATTCTTTAAGGGCCCAGACAGCTCCTGGACTTCTATGGCCTCTACTACCAGATTATAATTGTGTGTTTAGTTATATGTTTCATACACAAACCTGTAGGCTGGACAAGAGCAAAGATTTTTCTTCTCCTCCCCCCATGTAACTGCCATGAATTACACAGGTCCCTTCATCCATCACAGCCTTGTTGTGGCAAAGGGGCTTGCAGAACTCACTGAAGCTGAGTCATACTGTATAGAACCACCTAAGACTAATAGGTGATAGTGGTGAGTTCTGATAAATTGTAGTCCATTGGAGAAGGTAATAAATAGCAATCCACTCTAATACTCTTGCCAGGAGGACCTCATGGACAAGCCCCATGATCAAAACCATCCCAAAGAAAAATAAATGCAAGAAAGCAAACCAGTTATCTGAGGAGCCTTTACCAACAGATGAGGAAAGAAGTAAGGAAAAAGGAAAGGGAGAAAGGGCATATATACTCAAATAAATGCAAAGAGGAAGAGGAACCAGAGTTCAAATTGCCAACGTTCGTTGGATCAGGAAAAAAGCAATGGAGGTTCAGAAAAAAAGAAACCTACTTCTACTTGCTTCATTGACTACACTAAAGCCTCTAACTGTGTGGATCACAACAAACTGGTAAATTCTTAAAGAGGTGGGAAAACCAGACCACCTTACCTGCCTCCTGAGAAACCTGTATGAGGGTCAAGAAGCAACATTAGAACCAGACATGGAAAAACTGCCTGATTTCAAATTGGGAAAGAAGTACAGCAAGGTTGTATATTGTCACCTTGCTTATTTGACTTGTATACAGAATATATCATGTGAAATTCTGGGGTAAATGAATCACAACTCCAGGCTGGGTGAATCAAGATTGCAGGGAGAAATAACAACCTTGGATATGCAGATGATACCACTCTAATGGCAGAATATGAAGAGGAACCCTTCATGAGGGTGAAACAGGAGACTGAAAGAGCTGGTTTGAAACTTATAATTAAAGGAAGGAAGATCATGGCATTCAGTCTCATCACTTCATGACAAATAGAATGAGAAAAAGTGCAAGCCATGACAGATTTTATTTTCTTGGGCTCCAAAATCACTGTGACTTCAGCCATGAAAGTAAAAGTCGCTTGCTCCTTAGAAGGAAAGCTGTGACTAATCTAGACAGTGTATTAAAAAGCAGACATCACTTTGCCAACAAAACCCCATATAGACAAAGATATAGTTTTTCCCGCTGTCAGGTACAGATGTGAGAGCTGGACAATAAAGAATGTCAAAGAGCACCAAAGAATTGATGCTTTTAAAATATGGTGCTGGAAAAGATTCTTGAGAGTCCCTTGGACTGCACGGAGTTCAAACCAGTCAATCGTAAAAGAAATCAACCCTGAATATTCATTGGGAGGATGATGCTCAAGCTAAACCTCAAATACTTTGGCCACCTGATACAAAGAGTTATCTAACTGAAAACAACCCTGATGCTGGGAAAGACTGAAGGCAGAAGGAGATGGAGAAGGAGATAGCAGAGGATGAGATGGTTAGAAAACATGACTGGATCAATGGACATGAATGTGAGCAAACTTTGGGGGATATGGAAGAGATATAGACGGACAGGGAAACCTGGCATGCTGCTGTCCATTGGGTGGGTCACTCACTCACTCACTCACTCACTCACTCACTCACTCACTCACTCACACACACACACACACACACACACACACACACACGTGAATGACAACATCAATTTAAAACATACCTTGATAAGAAATGAGAAAGGGAAGCAAAGAGCATATTGTCTGCACTGTACAGATTTATAGTAAGAGGACAAGAGTCTGATTTGCTACAGTCCATGAGGTTGCAAAGATCTGGACAACAATGAATTGTACAAGAAATGGCATGCCGCATGTACTCAGTGAATACTGGTTGAACTGGTTGAACAAATACATTGATACTCTAGTGCACAATTTATATTCCAAAATATGGTAAAAACTTTTCCCATCAACCTCTCAAGTCAACTACTTCCTGTAAATTTCATAAAGGACCACTGAGGAAAGAAAGCTCTTCTGATCACTGATTCTAACCTGGGCTCAAGTGCAGTTGGAATTTCTACTATCCTATCAACGAATACATCTAGAGAAACATCTGACATGAGAATCGTTTCCAAAATATAAAGCACAACAATCTCTCTCCAGTATGGGGCATCTGTTTCTATTTCTTACATGTGAAGAATAACAAAACAGAGGAACAGATACCTATTTCTGTTACCCCGTGACTGTTTTTTATCCATAAAATATTTTCTAACACAAATGGAATATGGAAAGAAAATAAAATTGAAAAGGTTACTGTATTTGAGTGTTAGGACTATGGATGACCTTTTTTTCCTTGTGTTTTCCAAATTTCCTATAATTGTAAATTGTCTTTACAGATATAGATAAAATGAATAGAAAGTACAGAAAACACCCATATTTATGAACTGCCATTTCCCTTGTTACAAACAAAATAAAATAAGATCCCTGGATATTATAAATTCATTACAGACCATTGGAGCACCTTGCAGTTGGTAGAAGTCTCATGTTTACTGATTAAAGGTTATGAGAAAAGAGGAAGGATCAAGATATAAACATCAACACACCAGTTTCTAAACTAATTTTATTCATTCACTGTGATATGTTCACACACACAAGTGCACAGGCACAAACACACACAGACATTACTGCAAGTAGATTACAAATTTCTAGCTTAAATTGGGCAGGAAATAAGTTCTCAGAATGACAACTTAAGAACCTGCTTTTTTAAGTGGCAAAGTCTATTATGTCATATTTCCCCTCATTAATAGAGTTATCTTTATAGGAATTCAAGAAGGTATGCTAAGGAGAAATATAACCTGGCTGTACATATTCTGATGGTTCTTTATAGTCACATATTCTTACCCCTTATAAGTTGTAAGACTATGTAAGTCTCCCCCTTATTTGCTTCCCTGTCCCCTTATTAAAGGGCATTACTACAGGGCTCCCAGGGGTGTTCTAGGCCTGAATAAATATTGTCAGCCAGCTTGCCTCAGGCAAGCACAATATTCACGGAATCCTCAGTATCCACACTATCAATACTGCCTAACTTGGCAATTCGATCCCAAATCTATGCTGGGTAATCACATAAGTTACAGGAAAAATAAAATAAAAATGCCATTTTATGGAGCAAGGGAAAGGTATGAATTCACAGCGAGGCAGAAAATTATATAATAGAATGTTTCATGCTATTGAAGATAATTTAGCATCCATTTGCATATGACCTTTGTAATGTGGCATCCTGCCTTACAAGGTTTCAAGAGTGTTTCACCTAAATGTGCATGTCACAGAGCAAAGGCTTATGTAAACACCACTGAAAGAAACACACTCTGCTTCATATTCATTCAGTCTTTAGGGACACAAATAGTGTAGACAAAGTTGCTACTCTAATAATGGTTATCAACATGCTGCTTGACTTTGTTAGGGTAGGCTCATATTTCAGTCATTTTTCAGCAGTTTTACTCAAAGTATGAATCTGAAAGCTAAAATGCTTTCCCTTCCCAGTTGAAGAGTGAAGAAAGCGTGACAGGAAATCATGCTGTTCCTTTCATATTAACTATACCAAAAATGTTCTGTTTAACATGTAATGATGCACTAAACAAATACACTAAAAGGAAATCAGTGCTGGACTCAAAAAATGAGTCCCTCCCAAATGATACCATGATACTTGACACTTTAGAGTGATATTTAATAAAATGTTGAAAGGAATTTTAGCTTGGATTTCTTTGTATTCTCCCCTGGGTAAGTAAGTCAAGCCAAGTATCAACTGTTACTTGCTTAGTTGTGTCCTCGTCTGCTGCCCGCCTCGCTCCTCTGTACACGGATTTCTCCAGGTAAGAATACTGGAGTGAGTTGCCATTTCCTTTCCCAGGAGAATCCTTCTGACCCAGAGTTTGAACCCTGGTCTCCTGCATTTCAGGGAGTTTCTTTACCAATTGAGCCACCAGGGAAGCCCTGGGTAAATAAAGCCAATGTTATTATTTTATCATAATATTAATTTATCATGATATTATATAAAAAGAAGTGATGCCCAGAGAGAATAGTAATTAATGAGTAGTTATTTAACAACTTAGTACCCCAGGCAGGCCTAAGTTGAGTGTAACACTGTCACAGAACATGCTGCACTGATGGAAATGTTCTGTAAATACGTAAACCTGAGTTGTCTAATATCAGTGAGCACTCGAAATGGGGCTAAAACCAATTAAGAACTGGATTTTTCCTTTGTTCAGTTTTAATTAAAGTTTAAATAGCCACATGTTACTCAGCAACTACTGTCCTGGACTGCACAGTACTGGCCAGTCCCTCTTTGCTTGTTCCTACTGTCAGCCAGTTGGTTCTGTTACCACTGTCAGGAGCTCAATTTGCCTGCAACAATGGTTCTCCCTCACAACCTCACAGTGTGTGTGGGGGAGAAGGCTCTGGTGATGCAGGAAGGTTGTGATGGGAAAATCTGAGGGATCAAAATTTAACAGGGTGAAGAGTAAGGACCCTTGAGTCCATTATGCCTTCCAAAATTTTCCATTCACGAAGCTTGTAAAAAATGATGTGGATAATTTTTTGAACAATTATGATGTTTCTCAATGTAGATCAAACCCATCATTCCTAAAGTAAATCAACTCTAAATAATCACTGGAAGGACTGATGCTGAAGTTGAAGCTCCAATACTCTGGCCACCTAATGAGAAGAGCTGACTCACTGGAAAAGACTCTGATGCTGGGAAAGATTGAAGGGAGAAGGAGACAACAGAGGATGAGAGGGTGGGATGGCATCCCTGACTCAATGGACATGAGTCTGAGCAAACTCTGGGAGATGGTGAAGGACAGGGAAGCCTGGCGTGCTGCAGCCCCTGGGTTGTACACGACTTAGTGACTGAACAACAAGCACACTTTAACTGCACATTAACAACAACGATAACAAATCTATAAGCAAATAATTCTGTATTGTTTTCATACACATATAAACTAAAGCTAAGATAAGGGAACTTGTTCAGAGACAAAACCACATTGGGGTATAATATGATGATTCTTCAAGAATAGGAAGGATGGAGAAAAATCTTTAAAAACCAACTCTACAAAATATTTTAAACAGTGAAACATGTTTTACAGTCGTACTGAGTTGGCCAAAAAGTTCATCTGGATTCTACTGTAAGCTCTTATCAGAAAAACCTGAACAAACTTTTTGGCTAACCCAATGCATTGATCACTGTTGTGCATAAATGATGATACTAAGGGATCTCATGCCAAGTATTCAGTTTTTATGAGAACAGTATACACGTTTATTTATTATATCTTGAAAATCAGCAAATTTTGTATGCCATATATTGCCCCTTCACAACAACTTCATATATACATAAAATATGAGATATAGAAATTTTTAAATATCTGCATTTTTTGAGTACAAAAAATGATGTGACACTCTTCTTCCTCTACCCTCAACTTCATTAAATTTAAAAGCCTATATTCTTTCTATCAAATTTCTTCACATTTCACCTACTCTCTATCACACCTTGTTCTTCTCAATGTTCCTAATTTATCCTGAACTTTCCTGCTTTTCTGCCATTATATATGGAGTTCTCTTGCCACCTGTCATCCACCTACAAAACCTTACATTCTCAGCACCTAGATCAGATGCCTCCCACTAACAGAAAGCCTTTTCCTTCATCAGAATTCATCACTCCCTCCTCAATGTTTCCTTAGCAGTTTTGACTCAACATCAGGCCTTGCACAATAAATATATGTCTGAATGCACTTATTACTAGTTAATGGTTGAAAAGCAACTTGAGATGAAGATTATTTGAATGCCTACAAAGTGTCTGAAAATCTTAATCATAAGGATGAGAGGGTGGGATGGCATCCCTGACTCAATGGACATGAGTCTGAGCAAACTCTGGGAGATGGTGAAGGACAGGGAAGCCTGGCGTGCTGCAGCCCCTGGGTTGTACACGACTTAGTGACTGAACAACAAGCACACTTTAACTGCACATTAACAACAACGATAACAAATCTATAAGCAAATAATTCTGTATTGTTTTCATACACATATAAACTAAAGCTAAGATAAGGGAACTTGTTCAGAGACAAAACCACATTGGGGTATAATATGATGATTCTTCAAGAATAGGAAGGATGGAGAAAAATCTTTAAAAACCAACTCTACAAAATATTTTAAACAGTGAAACATGTTTTACAGTCGTACTGAGTTGGCCAAAAAGTTCATCTGGATTCTACTGTAAGCTCTTATCAGAAAAACCTGAACAAACTTTTTGGCTAACCCAATGCATTGATCACTGTTGTGCATAAATGATGATACTAAGGGATCTCATGCCAAGTATTCAGTTTTTATGAGAACAGTATACACGTTTATTTATTATATCTTGAAAATCAGCAAATTTTGTATGCCATATATTGCCCCTTCACAACAACTTCATATATACATAAAATATGAGATATAGAAATTTTTAAATATCTGCATTTTTTGAGTACAAAAAATGATGTGACACTCTTCTTCCTCTACCCTCAACTTCATTAAATTTAAAAGCCTATATTCTTTCTATCAAATTTCTTCACATTTCACCTACTCTCTATCACACCTTGTTCTTCTCAATGTTCCTAATTTATCCTGAACTTTCCTGCTTTTCTGCCATTATATATGGAGTTCTCTTGCCACCTGTCATCCACCTACAAAACCTTACATTTTTCAGCACCTAGATCAGATGCCTCCCACTAACAGAAAGCCTTTTCCTTCATCAGAATTCATCACTCCCTCCTCAATGTTTCCTTAGCAGTTTTGACTCAACATCAGGCCTTGCACAATAAATATATGTCTGAATGCACTTATTACTAGTTAATGGTTGAAAAGCAACTTGAGATGAAGATTATTTGAATGCCTACAAAGTGTCTGCTTATAAAAATTATTCTTACATGACACCATCATAAGGACTTTTGAAAAAATCAAGATGTGAAAACAGCACTTGAGTTTCATTTGTTTTTGTCTTACTGACTCCAGACCACCAGTTTCACCAGACAGTATCAAAAGAAATTCAAACCTCTATTCAAGTATTCTTGATACTACTCACAAGTGAGAACGTGCAAGTGCAAAGTTTAGAGTAGCATGTTGGCACAGGATCCCCTCAGCTTGATAATTCTGTCAGAATAAATAATTACCTAACACTTTGCCTTAACAATCTTTGCACATGAAAACCACAACACTCAGAATGCAACTGTCTTAACAGAATTCTTAAGTAAAGCATAAAAGCAGAATTCTTAAGTAAAGAATAAAATACATTTAGTGGTAGATGACATTTATCATAAAACTTATTCTAATTAAGTGAATTTCTTGGTCACCCAGTTATTATCCTAAAAACATATTTACCATGACTTTCATCATTTCTTTCACATTTTCCTCATTTATTCCACAAATATTCATTAAGCATGCCTGTATATAGTAGGCACTCTGCTAGGCTAGAGATTGATTATAAATATTGCATTGTCCCTGTTCTTAAGAACTCAAAGTCTGTTAGGGGAACAGAATCACGTAATGGTTCAAAATATACACTGATGTCCATTTCTTTCCTGGCTGGATCAACCAATCATTTAATTTTGAGCAACTCCCTTTGCTTCTCTTGAGCCTAATTCTTCAGCTATTAAAATAGGGGATACTAAAAGAACGACCCTCACTGAGTTATTATGAGGATTAAATAAGGCAAAGTACATAAATGCATTAAATACTTCCTCTAATGTTTGAAATCTAATAAATGCAATTAGTAAAAATAATTGCAATTCAAGGCAAAAAGTACAATGACCAAGGGATACAGAGTCTTCTATGCAAATGTGAAAGCACAAGGACCTCATTCTGTCAGAGTGGAGTGAAAGAAGCCTTCTCAGAGGGAGCAGTGTTGAAAGCAAGATTTGAAAGATGAGTAGGAATTTTCCAGGTGACATCACTGGGAAAGAGATGGCTCTTCTCCATTAAGGAAACATGCACAGGAGAATATATTCAGAGATCTGGGAGCAGCACAGGACAGCTGGAGCAAAAGGCATATGGAGAAGGAACCATGGAACATGCAGAGGGATCCAAGAAACATTCCAAAGACCAGGACTGGGGATAAATTTTCATTTCACAAAGATCAGTGTGGCTACAGTTTACAAAACATACTTTAGGGAGCTGATACTTTAAATGAGAAAGTAAGCTGGAAGGTTACTTCAATGATGTCAAGCCATCTATGACAAAACTTCAGCTTTAGGTTCTAGGCTACATAGTTAGCACTAAGGGAGGAATGAAGAAGAGTCAAATAATGGAATGATGGCAACAGGAATTAAAATATCATCACACTGGAAGAAAGTATACTCCTTAAATGAACTATTTTTCACCCATTTGCTATAATTAAAATGTATACACAAATGCTTAAATCATAATTACTAGTAGTAAGTAGTGTAATTCAATCATCATTTGGAATCTAACTATGTGTGTGCTCAGTCACTCAGCCAGGCCTGGTTATTTGTGATCCCATGAACTGTAGCCCATCAGGCTCCTCTGTCCATGGAATTTTCCAGGAAGAGTACTGGAGTGGGTTGCTATTTCCTTCTCCAGGGGATCTTACAACCCAGGGATTGAACTCACATCTCTTGTGTCTCGTGTGTTGGCAGGCAGACTGTTTACCACTGTGCCACCCAGGAAATCTCTTGGGGCCAAAGTGGATTACTTTAGAAACAGTGGGAAGATTATAGTTCAACAAGATGGGTGCAATTCTGATTAGGTTACTGTGTATGCTGCTGCATGAGACTTTTCTCAAGTACTATATACAAAAAAAAAAAAAAAAACCACGTATTTCTGGGTTACCAGAAGTTAAATATTAAAAACAACAAAACATTAACTATGATTACTCAAAATAAAAAGTAATACTATCCCCATGGAGGAAAATCTTTTAAAGCATTACCCAATCCTCAGATTTCTGACAAGCATTTATTTAGAATCTATTTATGAATCAAGAGAGCTTGGTCTAGTGGGAAATGCATGATTTGGAGACTTGAATACACTAGGGATTATGTGGCCTTTGAAGAAGGCACCTACCCTTCCTGTTCAGTCATATAGATATGGAGGATTAAAATATTGGGAAGCTTAGATGGTTAAGCAGCCAAATAACCTGCAAATTTAAAGTAACTGACATAGTCCAGCTATGTCCTAGGTGCTAAATAAATGCAAGGCCCTTTTCTACTATCATCTATCATAGAGACAACACATATTCCAGTTTCCTCAAAAATCCTCCCAGTTTATCCTTTTTATCCTGGTGTCCGTGGTTTGTATTTCTCTTGGATTTTTCATTTTTAAATTAAGTATTATTTTAATGAATGCATATACCTCAGGGAAAACATTGCAGGGGCCCTCAAATATAGTTACACATAAAGTAAGATATTTAATTTAATATGGCTTGAGATGGTGAGAATTCTTCTTCCCTTTTGACAGTGTTACGTCATATCATCAGCACAGTCTTGATTTCAAGCAGCAAGTTTGTGGTATCTTCTCCATTATATTTCCTATCTCGTATTTCTTAATCTTACTTGCAGTTACTGGTGTCCATGACTATAATCTTTCAAACAAAATATAAACAGAAAAGAGGTACAAGAGCTTCAGTAGTGTCTCCATAAGAGGAAATTGCTTGTCCTGTACTTTTTTCTTTTCCCTTCCTGTAGGCTCAAATGTTGATGGTGATCATCAGCTAGCTTCAACCATGAGATGAAGGCAACAACCCTAAGAGACTGGAGGGCAGTCAGACAGATGCAACCTATGGCCCCCAGTAATCTCACAGGGCAGAGCCCCCTACTTACTCCACACTACCTATCCACATTGGAACATCTTTCTTATCTGCATAAGAAAGAATAAAACATTTTCTCATTTGGAAAAAAAAAAAAGCCTATATTAAAGGAGTTGGGGTTGTTTTATTAACATTTTAATTTTACACTGAAGGATAGTTGATTAACAATGTTGTGATAATTTCAAGTGTATGGCAAAGTGATTTAGTTAAACATATATACAGATGCATGTATATATGCATATATTCTTTTTCAAATTCCTCTCTCATTTAGGTTGATACATAATATTGAGCAGCGTTTCTTGTGCTATACAACAGAACCTTGTTGGTTATCCATTTTAAATGTAATAGTGTGTGCATGTCAATCCCAAACATCCTATCCCTTTCCCCTACTCTTCCTCGCTGGTCACCGTAAGTTTCTTATTTAAGTCTGTTTCTGTTTTGTAAATAAGTTCATTTGTGTCATTTATTTTTAGATTCCACATATAAGCATTATCATAAACTCTCTTTCCTCTGGGATGGTTTTGACAGATCTCTCTTTTGTACTTCTGCCTTTGTTCATAATCTCTAATGACATGTTTAAAGAACATGCAATTAACAGTTTCCACTTTAACCAGTGGTCAAATAGGAAGGAACAGAGTTACTTTCTTCTCTGATGATTTTCAGACACAATATGGTTTTCTTTTAAGGGCAGCATGCAGAAGCCTTGCTAACAATGCACAACATTTTTTGACATAATGGCTCAAGATAGGTAACTTTCTCTGAGGTGGTGGTAGGGGCTAGGTCTGATGCTGCCTGGTATCTGTTGTGCTATTCAGTCAGCTCCACCAGAGAAAAGTGGGAAATGTAAGTGTATGTGGACTATGTCCAGTAGACAGAGGCCAAGCAGTCTTACCAATGAGCGCAGGCATGTCCTGTCTGACTCTTTACAGCCCCATGAACTGTAGGCTACCAGACTCCTCTGTCCATGGGATACTCTAAGGCAAGAATAATGAAGTGGATTGTCATGCCCTCCTCCAAGTTATCTTCATGACCCAGGGATCAAACCTGGGTCTCTTACTGTCTCTTGCAATGGCAGGTGGGTTCTTTACCACCAGCACTACCTGGGAAGCCCTTGACCAATGAGTATGAATAATTTGAACTCTTTTACTGCAGTGGCTTGGTCATTTGAGAATGGTATCATTCTACAACTATGTATGCATTTAATTATACTGTAATGCTTTTTTTATTTTGTAAATAAACAGTTTCAGTAGCAGTGACCTAAAAAGATAGAGGTGCATGTTTAATGAAAAGTTATTACCATTTCTATCTCTATAGAAATTGATGTATGCTATAAACAGACTTTTTTTGGATGTTTATCATCCAACATGACGCTGTTGGATGGTAAGTTTTCATCACTGATGAGAGAAACTTTCTAAATAAGCCAGCACCTGCTTCCCAAGTTAGTCATTAATTACGGAATACTATGCCTGAGATAAAAAAAGCAACCCACATATAAATGCAGAAGGTGCATGGCTTTTCCTTTACATCAAATAACTGTGTTCTATCATAATTTTGCCTATTTTCACTTCAAGTTGTCTTGGTAGATAAGAAAAATAAAATAGGAATGGTAAGTAGGTTAACTACAGTAGATGATGCAATTCACTACAGAATCATTAGAGGTTCTTTTTACTTCCATTTCATGAAATGAACTGAAATTTATTGAAATTCTTTCCACTGAAGGTAAACTATCTAGCAGTATGGTGAATGAGATTATAAATTCAATTTAAAATATAAGCATTTGAAGATAAAATGGCTTGTTTCTGTGATGCTAATAAAGTTCAAATTTTGATGGAGCACAGTACCACAGACAAACAGTATATTAGCAATGGATCAGAAATCTTCTTGCAAGTTGCTGTGATACACAAATAAACTACAAGAGCATGAAAACAAGCTGCTATATTCTACCAATTCAGGTCTATAGTTGTCATAAGCACAACTACATATTCAAAGGGCAACTGAACTACAGCATATTTGTAATGTAGCCAATATTGAATTTTAAAAATGTTAACATATTGCAAAATGTCTTCTGTCATTATGCTGCCCATCATCAATCAGGCTTAGAAATATTTCAGCTTTCAATGAACTAATTTTATAGAAATCTCCACTTTCTTCCTTGATACTGAATGAATTTTTTAAATGAGTTATGTAAAATTCTGCTCACAGTTTGTTCAAAGTCAGTTTAGAAATTGAGATTCAATTATGAAAAAACCAAAAATAATGACAATTTTGTGAACAAATGGGTCTCTTAGTTTAATGGCAGGTGGGTTCTTTACCACCAGCACTACCTGGGAAGCCCTTGACCAATGAGTATGAATAATTTGAACTCTTTTACTGCAGTGGCTTGGTCATTTGAGAATGGTATCATTCTACAACTATGTATGCATTTAATTATACTGTAATGCTTTTTATTTTGTAAATAAACAGTTTCAGTAGCAGTGACCTAAAAAGATAGAGGTGCATGTTTAATGAAAAGTTATTACCATTTCTATCTCTATAGAAATTGATGTATGCTATAAACAGACTTTTTTTGGATGTTTATCATCCAACATGACGCTGTTGGATGGTAAGTTTTCATCACTGATGAGAGAAACTTTCTAAATAAGCCAGCACCTGCTTCCCAAGTTAGTCATTAATTACGGAATACTATGCCTGAGATAAAAAAAGCAACCCACATATAAATGCAGAAGGTGCATGGCTTTTCCTTTACATCAAATAACTGTGTTCTATCATAATTTTGCCTATTTTCACTTCAAGTTGTCTTGGTAGATAAGAAAAATAAAATAGGAATGGTAAGTAGGTTAACTACAGTAGATGATGCAATTCACTACAGAATCATTAGAGGTTCTTTTTACTTCCATTTCATGAAATGAACTGAAATTTATTGAAATTCTTTCCACTGAAGGTAAACTATCTAGCAGTATGGTGAATGAGATTATAAATTCAATTTAAAATATAAGCATTTGAAGATAAAATGGCTTGTTTCTGTGATGCTAATAAAGTTCAAATTTTGATGGAGCACAGTACCACAGACAAACAGTATATTAGCAATGGATCAGAAATCTTCTTGCAAGTTGCTGTGATACACAAATAAACTACAAGAGCATGAAAACAAGCTGCTATATTCTACCAATTCAGGTCTATAGTTGTCATAAGCACAACTACATATTCAAAGGGCAACTGAACTACAGCATATTTGTAATGTAGCCAATATTGAATTTTAAAAATGTTAACATATTGCAAAATGTCTTCTGTCATTATGCTGCCCATCATCAATCAGGCTTAGAAATATTTCAGCTTTCAATGAACTAATTTTATAGAAATCTCCACTTTCTTCCTTGATACTGAATGAATTTTTTAAATGAGTTATGTAAAATTCTGCTCACAGTTTGTTCAAAGTCAGTTTAGAAATTGAGATTCAATTATGAAAAAACCAAAAATAATGACTTATAAATTTTAGTAGAATTTCAAATGACAATAAAGCTTACCAAGAATATTAAATTTATCTTATCAAAACAAAACAAAAACAAGAAAGGAAGCTCAAATTGTACATAATGTTCTGATTTTTAAATTCTGTGTTTTGTCCTATCTTAAATTGTGGGGAAAATATTTTTAAGGACTTCTATTTTAATTTGGGGAATTTAAATTTTATAACACAAAGAACTGAAATTGAAAAGATACAGACTTTTTTCAGTATATAAAACTGCTAAAAAAATTAAAAGAATCATAGAAATAATTTATTTGATGAATTTGCCTTATAAAAATATTTTTAAAGGAAAATGTTCCTAATAATCATAAGCCAGAATCAAGATTGTGGTGAGAAATAACAGCAACTTCAGATACACAGATGATACCACTCTAATGGTCAAAAGTGAAGAGGAACTAAAGAGCCTCTTGATGAGGGTAAAAGGTAAAGTAGAATAGCTGGCTTAAAACTCAACATTCAAAAAACTAAGATCATGGTATCTAGTCCCATCACTTTACAACAAACAGAAGGAGAAAACGTGGTAACAAGGACAGATTTTACTTTGGGGGGCTCCAAAATTACTATAGACAATGATTGCTGCCACGAAATAACACAGTTGTACAAGTATGAATTGAAAAACAGAAAGTATTCATTTCAAAACTATAGTTGTTTTTTTTAAAGAGCAGATTAAGAAATTCTTACTTTGGGAATAGATCAAGAGGCCATACTCCCTACATAGCTCACACAGAAACACACATATACAAGATTTTACCTCTTATTTGGGAGAGTGTAGAGGTACTTAACGGAACTTGGTAATGTAGCCAATATTGAATTTTAAAAATGTTAACATATTGCAAAATGTCTTCTGTCATTATGCTGCCCATCATCAATCAGGCTTAGAAATATTTCAGCTTTCAATGAACTAATTTTATAGAAATCTCCACTTTCTTCCTTGATACTGAATGAATTTTTTAAATGAGTTATGTAAAATTCTGCTCACAGTTTGTTCAAAGTCAGTTTAGAAATTGAGATTCAATTATGAAAAAACCAAAAATAATGACTTATAAATTTTAGTAGAATTTCAAATGACAATAAAGCTTACCAAGAATATTAAATTTATCTTATCAAAACAAAACAAAAACAAGAAAGGAAGCTCAAATTGTACATAATGTTCTGATTTTTAAATTCTGTGTTTTGTCCTATCTTAAATTGTGGGGAAAATATTTTTAAGGACTTCTATTTTAATTTGGGGAATTTAAATTTTATAACACAAAGAACTGAAATTGAAAAGATACAGACTTTTTTCAGTATATAAAACTGCTAAAAAAATTAAAAGAATCATAGAAATAATTTATTTGATGAATTTGCCTTATAAAAATATTTTTAAAGGAAAATGTTCCTAATAATCATAAGCCAGAATCAAGATTGTGGTGAGAAATAACAGCAACTTCAGATACACAGATGATACCACTCTAATGGTCAAAAGTGAAGAGGAACTAAAGAGCCTCTTGATGAGGGTAAAAGGTAAAGTAGAATAGCTGGCTTAAAACTCAACATTCAAAAAACTAAGATCATGGTATCTAGTCCCATCACTTTACAACAAACAGAAGGAGAAAACGTGGTAACAAGGACAGATTTTACTTTGGGGGGCTCCAAAATTACTATAGACAATGATTGCTGCCACGAAATAACACAGTTGTACAAGTATGAATTGAAAAACAGAAAGTATTCATTTCAAAACTATAGTTGTTTTTTTTAAAGAGCAGATTAAGAAATTCTTACTTTGGGAATAGATCAAGAGGCCATACTCCCTACATAGCTCACACAGAAACACACATATACAAGATTTTACCTCTTATTTGGGAGAGTGTAGAGGTACTTAACGGAACTTGGTTGAGTCAGCCAGAGACACAGTGCTCTGGGTTAGCACCACTGCCGAGTCAAGAAGAAGGAAATGCAATAAGAGGTCAATGTACTGCGATTCATCATGGTACAGACTTCTAAGCTTAGATGACAGGTGGTGGAATGAATCATGAAAACCAATAAAGTCTTCTTGACAGGAAAAGAATACAGTTTGAACTTGGAAAGACTTTCTTCTCTTATTTTCCACAGAGCATCTTCAACTCAACTTAAAAATACAGTGTTCAACAACAGCTTCCATTGATGACATTTGAGTAAACATTTGAAGGAGTAGATAGAGGAAGCCTAGCAGAGTAAGAGAAAGCCTGTTACATACAGAGGAAACTTCACTTGCAAAGGATCTGAGGCAGACCTGTGTTTGGCATTTTTTGAGGATGACCTACTAGACTAATTCACCTAAATTAGTGAATGAGTGTAGTGGAGGCATGAGGTCAGAGAAGTAGGAAGGGTCAGAATGTGTGCATTGATTTACATTTATTATGGATGGGTTTGGGAAACGCTGAATGACTGTGAACAGAGCAGAGCTATTATCTAATAATTAACATATAACAATTACTAGGTGTTAGGCAGGGCTTCTTGGATGGCGCTAGTGGTGAAAAGTCCACAGGCCAATGCAGGCGGCATGAGATGTGGGTTCAATCCCTGGGCCAAGAAGATTTTTCTGGAGAAGGGACAGGCTACCCATTCCAGTATTCTTGGGCTTGCTTCCCTGGTGGATCAGATGGTAAAGAATCTGTCTACAAGGCCAGAGACCTGGGTTCAATTCCTAGATTAAGAAGATCCACTGGGAAAGGGAATGGCTGTCTAACTCCAATATTCTTGCCTAGAGAACTCCATAAACAGAGCTATAGTCCATTCTATAGTCAATGGGGTCATAAAGAGTCAGATATGCCTGAGCATGTGCATGCATACACACACACACACACACACACACACACACACACACACACAAGATATTATTCTAAGCACTTTATGTAAACTTATCTAACAACCCTAAGAAGTAGGTACAATAACAATATTGATAAATTACTGCAACTTTGTTTGCTAAGAGAGTAGAATTCAGGTGCTCCTATCACCATAAAACAGGCAACTATATGAGGAGATTTGTAAATTATCTGGACTTTAGTAATCATATATATATGAAAAAAATAAATTATCATCGGACTTTAGCAGCATGCTCTGGGTTAGCACCACTGCCGAGTCAAGAAGAAGGAAATGCAATAAGAGGTCAATGTACTGCGATTCATCATGGTACAGACTTCTAAGCTTAGATGACAGGTGGTGGAATGAATCATGAAAACCAATAAAGTCTTCTTGACAGGAAAAGAATACAGTTTGAACTTGGAAAGACTTTCTTCTCTTATTTTCCACAGAGCATCTTCAACTCAACTTAAAAATACAGTGTTCAACAACAGCTTCCATTGATGACATTTGAGTAAACATTTGAAGGAGTAGATAGAGGAAGCCTAGCAGAGTAAGAGAAAGCCTGTTACATACAGAGGAAACTTCACTTGCAAAGGATCTGAGGCAGACCTGTGTTTGGCATTTTTTGAGGATGACCTACTAGACTAATTCACCTAAATTAGTGAATGAGTGTAGTGGAGGCATGAGGTCAGAGAAGTAGGAAGGGTCAGAATGTGTGCATTGATTTACATTTATTATGGATGGGTTTGGGAAACGCTGAATGACTGTGAACAGAGCAGAGCTATTATCTAATAATTAACATATAACAATTACTAGGTGTTAGGCAGGGCTTCTTGGATGGCGCTAGTGGTGAAAAGTCCACAGGCCAATGCAGGCGACGCATGAGATGTGGGTTCAATCCCTGGGCCAAGAAGATTTTTCTGGAGAAGGGACAGGCTACCCATTCCAGTATTCTTGGGCTTGCTTCCCTGGTGGATCAGATGGTAAAGAATCTGTCTACAAGGCCAGAGACCTGGGTTCAATTCCTAGATTAAGAAGATCCACTGGGAAAGGGAATGGCTGTCTAACTCCAATATTCTTGCCTAGAGAACTCCATAAACAGAGCTATAGTCCATTCTATAGTCAATGGGGTCATAAAGAGTCAGATATGCCTGAGCATGTGCATGCATACACACACACACACACACACACACACACACACACACACACACACAAGATATTATTCTAAGCACTTTATGTAAACTTATCTAACAACCCTAAGAAGTAGGTACAATAACAATATTGATAAATTACTGCAACTTTGTTTGCTAAGAGAGTAGAATTCAGGTGCTCCTATCACCATAAAACAGGCAACTATATGAGGAGATTTGTAAATTATCTGGACTTTAGTAATCATATATATATGATAAAATCATCTCTTACTTCTTAAATATAAATAATTTTTATTACAAAAGAATATTGCTAAATACCAAAGAAGCTTATGTGGCTCTTAAAAATGGCTTTCTAAACTATCTTTAGATAGATGAAGGTTTCTAGAAAGGAATGTCTACTGCTAACTAAAGGTGATTTTTGGTTAATTCACCAATGCAATAGAACTTCTAATGTAAAAGGACCTCAATGTATGTTGAGATTAAACAATGATAGAAAAAAATGTGGAAGCAAGAAGAAAATTTGGTAAACAATACTCAAGAATTTGGGAGTAATCAGTAATACTCAAGAAACTATGAGAGATGTTTTAGTCAAAATATTTCAGTTGATTTATCCTGGATTACTCAGCACTGATGGTGACCTAAGAAGAGTTAGTTGCATTTGATAGCATAGGACAAAAAGAGCAATAAAGGAATCTGGGAGAATCAGAGCCCAGATCTGAAACCAAGTAAGTCCACAGGTTGTAATTAGTATAAATGGTGAGCCCAGAGTAGATGGAAGTAAAGTCACCTTTGATTTTTGATTGCATTGATGTATGAAAAATATTTTAAACCCATTAGAGTGAATCAATAGGTACAAGCATTTCTGTGATATTGAAAAGAATACTGATAAGGCTCAGAATACATAGTATATCCTAAAGGACACATATCTAACAACTTACAGAGTTTTGATTTGAACCCATTTGGGTTAGATTTCAGGACCTAAAATCACTGCTAAATTATATCACTAGCCCTTGACTGATAGTTGTTTAGGAACCTCTGAATCTCTGGGTGAGATTTTTTTTTTAGGAATAATCTAAGTAAATAAATCGAGTCGATTTGACCTAGAAGGCTTGACCAGAGTTAGGACTGATAGAAGAGAACACTGAGACTAGGCAACATACTAGAATTCACTGTTTTAGAATATCACTCTCAGTATAGGACAAGTAATGTAGACAAAAGAGAACAATGGATAAGCATCTCAGCTGTTCCCAGTGATTTATTTGTTTAAGTCAAAACAATTTAGCCAAGTTATCCTCTGAGAAATGTTACACATTAAATAATATTTTGCTTATTTTTGAGAAAATTGGCAAATTCAGAGAGACACAACAGCCAAGAACTGAGGCTGCCAATTGCAACTATGCCAGGGTCAAAGTCACTGTCTGTCCTTGGGTTATTCATTCAACTATTCTGAGACCTCATTTCTTTTCACAGTTAAATGAAACTTCTTCTACTTGTTCATTTTTACTGTTAAGATTCTTTATATAAGTTGCAATATAATGAAAAGTATGTGCAAGATGTTATCATCTGTTCTCTGTTAATTTAATCCTCCTTCTCTTTACCTCCTAAAGTCCAACGTAATATCCCAGGACTTGCTTGACTTTTAATGATCTTTCTCTTTTCTCAGTTTCTCATTAATCTGTCATCTGGCACTGACCATTCCCTCCATTTTAATGGTGGTTATCCTTTAATACAGATGTCCTATTCACCTGGAGGAACTGGGAGATCCTAGAAGGCAAAGCCAAAATTGTACATGCATGTCCATATAGGTCTAGGCATCAGTCAAATGCTGTGTGGGAAAGAAGAGTTTGCTGAGCATTTGCCAATGATAATGATGACTCTAACAGCAGTGACTGTGTATAGAACATATGCTTTACACCAAGCACACTCTATAATGCCTTATTTCCCCTTCACAAAAAAATTTTTAAGGTATCTATAATAATTTGATTTCAGAGAAGAGAAAATTGAGATGCATAGAGTGTAAGTAATGGGAAAAATCAGAGAGAAAGTGGCAGAGGTGTGGTCAAAATCCAGGTTGACTTTTCCATCTCCCTAAATGATACAACATGGCAGAAGTGTTGTTAAGATGACATATATATATAGATGATATATACATATACACACACATATATGTATACATATATGTAGCTATATCTATGATTCATTCCCCATTCACCCACCAATATACTTATGTATCCATTTACCCATCAATTTAATGATTCATCCATTCACCCACTTTCCCATCTATCCATCTACTCATCCTGTCATCTCTTCACTCATGTACCCACCCACTCCTCTAACCATATATGAACACATTACACAATTCATCAATTCATCAATCTACTCACCTACCCATTGATTCCCTAACTCACTCATTAAGTTTACCACTTGCCTTTATAATGAAATTATTGCAAATCTGTTCAGTTATTCAGTAACCCATTTGTGTATTAAATTACATATTTCTTATCTATCCCTTCATTTACTCATATCTTCATCTATTCATTAAAAATACCTTCATACACTACTATTACTAAACTCCTTATGTGTAGCATGCCTTTGCTAGACCCATAGACTACCAAAATGTTTGAGACACAGTCTCTGCTCTAACTTAAAGAACTTAGCAAAACTGCTAGGTGGAGAGGGCACTGTGATGGGAGGCCCATACAGGCAAAAGAACAAAGATAAATAACCGAAAGATCAATAGAAGTGGCCAAAAAAAGTGTAAAAATTAAAAAAAAAAAAAAAGAAAACTGCTAGGTGGCAAATGAGAAAAGATAGAGCAGGTAGTTTAATAATAAAAGAAATTTTCTCAAACTAGGTGACATGCAAATGTAGTCTCAAAAGAAACATGAGTTGACAAGTTGGAAAATTAACATTTCAGGCAATGGGAAATATGAAGGCTAGGTAAATAGTTATATGAAACCAAATTTACATTTCCCAACCTCCTTGCAATTAAATATTGCCATTTACATAAATATTAATAATTGAATGTGAGCAGGACTGATGTGTATAATATCTAATTATGTTTTAAATGGAAAGAATCATATCCTTCTCTTTTGTCTTCCTTTTGGCTGGAATGCCATTATATTATTGAACCATTAATTTGATTATTTGAATCAAGTAGATAAAATCAATCTTCCAGAGATGGCAAAGTAAAAGGATAGACAAAACCAGGGCCTCTGATGACTGTGTTTCTAGCATCTATCTTGGGCTTTTGTGTTCTATCTCATACTATGTGTAATTTATTAATTCAGCTTTTTAAAGACATGTGAACCTATATTCTAAACAGTTTATACTTTGGTACTCTATAAAGAAAGGTTATCTAACAGACTATAAAATGTATGGCTTTGTCTGAGGTAGCTGGATAGGTTGTAAAGGCACAGATAATATATTCTGGAAACTTGATAACTGTTGCTGTGGCAACAAAATTTGGTTTTATAACTTACCCATTGATTCCCTAACTCACTCATTAAGTTTACCACTTGCCTTTATAATGAAATTATTGCAAATCTGTTCAGTTATTCAGTAACCCATTTGTGTATTAAATTACATATTTCTTATCTATCCCTTCATTTACTCATATCTTCATCTATTCATTAAAAATACCTTCATACACTACTATTACTAAACTCCTTATGTGTAGCATGCCTTTGCTAGACCCATAGACTACCAAAATGTTTGAGACACAGTCTCTGCTCTAACTTAAAGAACTTAGCAAAACTGCTAGGTGGAGAGGGCACTGTGATGGGAGGCCCATACAGGCAAAAGAACAAAGATAAATAACCGAAAGATCAATAGAAGTGGCCAAAAAAAGTGTAAAAATTAAAAAAAAAAAAAAAGAAAACTGCTAGGTGGCAAATGAGAAAAGATAGAGCAGGTAGTTTAATAATAAAAGAAATTTTCTCAAACTAGGTGACATGCAAATGTAGTCTCAAAAGAAACATGAGTTGACAAGTTGGAAAATTAACATTTCAGGCAATGGGAAATATGAAGGCTAGGTAAATAGTTATATGAAACCAAATTTACATTTCCCAACCTCCTTGCAATTAAATATTGCCATTTACATAAATATTAATAATTGAATGTGAGCAGGACTGATGTGTATAATATCTAATTATGTTTTAAATGGAAAGAATCATATCCTTCTCTTTTGTCTTCCTTTTGGCTGGAATGCCATTATATTATTGAACCATTAATTTGATTATTTGAATCAAGTAGATAAAATCAATCTTCCAGAGATGGCAAAGTAAAAGGATAGACAAAACCAGGGCCTCTGATGACTGTGTTTCTAGCATCTATCTTGGGCTTTTGTGTTCTATCTCATACTATGTGTAATTTATTAATTCAGCTTTTTAAAGACATGTGAACCTATATTCTAAACAGTTTATACTTTGGTACTCTATAAAGAAAGGTTATCTAACAGACTATAAAATGTATGGCTTTGTCTGAGGTAGCTGAATAGGTTGTAAAGGCACAGATAATATATTCTGGAAACTTGATAACTGTTGCTGTGGCAACAGATTTGGTGAAACTTGCACCAACACCTAGAGAGAAGACAACTTTCTGAGAGTCCATGCTGAAGATGAGATGATTAGGAGTATTTAGAATATTGGTACTTACTGGGTTCTACTTTAATATTTTAGTAAAGACCCAAAAGAGATGGATGACATTGGGCTGGAGCTAAACAGCACAGATAGAAGACTATACAGATATGCTAAGTGAGGCATTCTGTTTTTGCAGTTTAAAATCTAATTTGATAGGAAATCTGATAACCTGTGGCCTTATGCATTGAGAAGGTGAACTGACTTTCATCTTGAACAGCCATATTAGGAAGTTTCGAAAAAGCACCTTTTTGGAGAAAAGAATGCAGTACCAGATCTTTTTAATTTTTTTCTTTTCTCCATCATGCCTCTTTTATTTCTATTTATTTTCATCCATTTTTTATTCTTTTGGAATGTGTGGGCCTCCCACTGCAGTGGTTCTTCTCACTGCAGAGCACCGGCACTGGCCACATGCACTCCAGAGCACTGGCTCATAACTGGACACATTGGTCCAGCCGCTCCACGCCACGTGGGATCCTCCCAGGCCAGGGATCGAACTCTTTACCCACTGGACCACCAGGGAAGCCTGATCTTTTTAATTTTTTTAAAAAAGTGACACATTGGAGCCACTACAGTAGCAAAAGTCAAATTAAAGGATTTGGTTTCCCATCTAAATCTGTTATTTCATGATTCGAAGATAACTGCACTATTTTAGGAGAGAGTAAGATGGATAGAACTTAGAGAAGACTTATACAAGGCCGAGTATCCTAGATCTACCAATGGACTTCTCTGGTGACTCAGATGATTAAGAATTGTATTTTGCTCAAGGATGTTGAGAACTAGAATGTGCGTAACCCCCAAATCTAACAACAAGAAGCCAGGCAAACAGCAAGTTCACAAATTTTGAACTCATTCAAGTGCTATAGGCACAGGGCAACCAACTGTCACCAAATCTACAAATAAATAGATAAGTGAAACATAATAACTAAACAAAATTACTGATAGACAATAAATTACAAATCCAAGAAGTTTAGAATAAGCAAGATAACTGTGCATAATATGGTATTTAGGCCCACCATATTTAAGCTTTTGAGAACCAAAGATAACTTCTTCAAGGCAGGCAAAGAATAAAGTCAAATTACATGCAGTGGAGTAAGAATAATTATAGATAATGTCTCTTCAGAAATCAGAAATCATGCAAGCTGGAAGATGACGAAGTGACATATTTAAAGTGCTAAAAAAAACCCAAAACTGAAAATTCTCTTAAAAATGCACAGTTAACCCAAGAAGAGTCAGAAAAAGAAGAACAATACAAGCAAAGAACAGACTGAACAAACACAAAACACCCAGCAGAATGGTAGCATTTAATTTAAACATATTAATAATGATAATATTGTCAAAATATTCTAAAAATATCAGCTTAAATATTTTTAGATTGTATAAAAAATCTAAGGCATTGGACTATACTATCTATAAGAAACTCACTTTTTTTGGAATGTGTGGGCCTCCCACTGCAGTGGTTCTTCTCACTGCAGAGCACCGGCACTGGCCACATGCACTCCAGAGCACTGGCTCATAACTGGACACATTGGTCCAGCCGCTCCACGCCACGTGGGATCCTCCCAGGCCAGGGATCGAACTCTTTACCCACTGGACCACCAGGGAAGCCTGATCTTTTTAATTTTTTTAAAAAAGTGACACATTGGAGCCACTACAGTAGCAAAAGTCAAATTAAAGGATTTGGTTTCCCATCTAAATCTGTTATTTCATGATTCGAAGATAACTGCACTATTTTAGGAGAGAGTAAGATGGATAGAACTTAGAGAAGACTTATACAAGGCCGAGTATCCTAGATCTACCAATGGACTTCTCTGGTGACTCAGATGATTAAGAATTGTATTTTGCTCAAGGATGTTGAGAACTAGAATGTGCGTAACCCCCAAATCTAACAACAAGAAGCCAGGCAAACAGCAAGTTCACAAATTTTGAACTCATTCAAGTGCTATAGGCACAGGGCAACCAACTGTCACCAAATCTACAAATAAATAGATAAGTGAAACATAATAACTAAACAAAATTACTGATAGACAATAAATTACAAATCCAAGAAGTTTAGAATAAGCAAGATAACTGTGCATAATATGGTATTTAGGCCCACCATATTTAAGCTTTTGAGAACCAAAGATAACTTCTTCAAGGCAGGCAAAGAATAAAGTCAAATTACATGCAGTGGAGTAAGAATAATTATAGATAATGTCTCTTCAGAAATCAGAAATCATGCAAGCTGGAAGATGACGAAGTGACATATTTAAAGTGCTAAAAAAAACCCAAAACTGAAAATTCTCTTAAAAATGCACAGTTAACCCAAGAAGAGTCAGAAAAAGAAGAACAATACAAGCAAAGAACAGACTGAACAAACACAAAACACCCAGCAGAATGGTAGCATTTAATTTAAACATATTAATAATGATAATATTGTCAAAATATTCTAAAAATATCAGCTTAAATATTTTTAGATTGTATAAAAAATCTAAGGCATTGGACTATACTATCTATAAGAAACTCATTTTAAATATAAAGCTTTCTATATGGCAAAAATATTTATGATAGCCCAAAATACAAAAATTAAAAAAAAGCTTATTATAGAAAGGAAAACTAGACAAATCTACAATTGCACCTAGAGACTTCAATACTCCTCAATAATTTATAGAACAAGTAGGCAAAAATCAGGGCACTTGTAAAAGATCTCAAAAACACTGTAACCTACTTGACCTAATTTACATATCATAGACTGCTCTACCCCCAAACAGAAGAGTACATGTTGTTCAAAGACACAGATGGAGCATTCACCAACACAGAATACGAACTGAGACATTCAAGAAACCTTAAATTTACAAAAGTAAAAATCATATAAATTTTCTCTTGGACCCTAATAGAATTTAATTAGACATAAATAGCAGGGAGATATTTGGGAAATCCCAAATACTTGAAAAGTAAACAACATACTTCTCCATAACACACTTTGACAAAGGCCAAAGAGGAAGTCTCAAGGGGAAAAAAATAATTGAATGAATATGTAAATAAGATGGACTACAATCTGTAAGATGAAGTTAAATTTTTAGAGACAGCATTAAATGCTTACCTTATAAAAGAATAAAGAGCTTATATTAGTGATCTAAGTTGCAACTTGAGAAATTAAAGATGAGACAAACTCAAGGTAAGCAAAAATAAAGAAGAAACTTGTAAGCAGAAATCACTGAAACTGAAAAGCAACAGAAAAAAAACCAATTTGACCAAAGGCAGCATATTTTAAAAATTTTTTAAACTGATAAAACTCTAGCCAGACTGGTAACCAAAGAGAGAAAGGATTCATACCAGAAATAAAATAAGGGCTATCATTATATACCCTCAGATATTAAAAGTATAATAAGGGAAAACTGAGAAAATTAGTGTTCATAAATCTGAAAAGTTAGACTGGATTTTGCCTGTGGCTATCCAATTCCTATCCCAGTGTTGCATTTTGGGTATGTTAGGGGTTACTGGATCATGAAGATACACAGTTTGTCCTGTTACAGTTGAGTATGCATAACCTAGTAATCATGAACTTCAAGTCAGGTATAATAACTGGATGAGACTTAGAAGTTGTCTTTCATGGATGTAAGATGGGTATGGTCCCCAGAAGAAGTGTGCACAAATATATTTGGGTGACTGAGCAGAATACTGTGGCAACTAATGCTGGCTGTCTGTTCATTTTCAGTGTCCTCTTCTCTCATTGAGTAAGATTCATGATTTTTTTTTTTTTTAAATTTATTTATTTACTTTGGGCAGGGGTCGGGTTGGGGAGGGAGGGGAGCGGGTGGGCCACTTCTATTGGTCTTTCATTTCTCTACTTTTCATTCGTCTTCGTTCCTTGGCTCCTGTGGGCCTCCCATCACGGTGGCGTCTGTCGTTGCAGAGCCCCGGCTCTGGGCACATGCGCTCCAGAGCTCCGGCTCGGTAATTGGACACATGGGTCCAGCCGCTCCGCGGCACATGGGATCTTCCCAGGCCAGGGCTCAAACCAGCGCCCCTTGCACTGCAAGGCGGTGTCCTTAACCACTGGACCACCAGGGGAAGCCCTATGATTTTTAACTGTATGCATGGCCATCCAAAAGAAACACTGTCTTCCCTACCATCTTTCAAATCTACCTGTGGCCATGAAGTTAGGCCATGTTCTTTATCAGGCATAGCTCAGCTATTAAAACAAAGACCAAACTATGTTTTATGAGAAAGTATTTTGTAGAATAAATTTGTTACATAGTGACAGAGTATCTGAAAGCCAAATACAACTGATTTCCTTAAAAATCACACTATCCAAATTCACTAAAGGAGATGTAAGTTGAATAGTCCTATTACTGTTGAAGATTAATAGTAGAAGGACAACAGTCCAATTCACAAGGATAGAGGGATAACAGGAAGAGATCAGAAACCAGAGCTCCCTATTGATGACTGCTTGGAAACCAAGAGAAATGGAGAAATGATAGTGAGCCCTGAGTTACGGGTCTGGGTCATCTGTCTAGGACCAGGGACAGCTGCTGTGGATGGCACTCAAGGAAGACAAGGCGGGGAGAATGACCCTATCTGTGAAAGTTATCTACCAAGTTACACAGCAGAATGGGGAAGAGAGAGAAATGCATCTTACAGCATTAACTGAATGACCAGCAACTATACATGAAGAGGATAGCTGTGTTTTGCCCTTCCTTTGGGTTGGAATCTGGATGTGACAGGAAGTTACCTGTTGATGGTAGAATAACAAGAGAGAAAGAGCCTGAGCCCCTGACAGTTTAATCAAGGCTTTTACATAAAAAAAAAAAAAAAAGGTCAGCCATATTTTTTATAAGAGAAGAAAGCACACATATGCCTTATTAAGCCCATGGTTAATTCTGAATGCCTAATTCTGTATTTAGTCTATATTAACACGGTGTGTTACAATTAGAACTGCATAGATGAGTAGAAGGGTTTGAGAGATGGAGTCTAAAGAAAGAAAGTTTAAAAGCAGACAGGGAGGGGGGCTTCCCTAGTGGTCCAGTGGGTAAGGACACCGCCTTGCAGTGCAAGGGGCGCCGGTTCGAGCCCTGGCCTGGGAAGATCCCACGTGCCGTGAAGCGGCTGGACCCATGTGTCCAATTACCGAGCTGGAGCTCTGGAGTGCATGCACCCAGAGCCGGTGCTCTGCAACAACAGAGGCCACTGCAATGGGAGGCCCACACGGGCCAAAGAACAAAGATGGATGAAAAGGTAGATGAATGAAAGACCAATAGAAGTGGCCCACCCGCCTCCTCCCTCCCCAACCCGTCCCCCCAAAATAAATACATAATAAAAAATAAACTTAAAAAAAAAATCAGACAGGGACATAATGTATGGAATCCTATGCAATGTCCAAAATCAGTAAATCTCCAGAGAAAGAAAGTAGATTAGTTGTTTCCATAGACAAGGAGGATAGACTGCTAACAAGTTCAAGGTTTCAGTGATGGAAATGTTTTGGAATTAACATGTAATGATTTGTCCAACTTTGAGAATATATCAAAACCCACGGAATTATATACTTAAAAATAAACTAAGAAATAAGTAGGCAAGAGGCGTGTAATCAAAGGGCTTATATGCTATGAGCCCTGATGGTCTACGGGTCTGGGTCATCTGTCTAGGAGGGACAAGCCCGGAAAAGAATGACCCTATCTGTGAAAGTTATCTACCAAGTTACACAGCAGAATGGGGAAGAGAGAGAAATGCATCTTACAGCATTAACTGAATGACCAGCAACTATACATGAAGAGGATAGCTGTGTTTTGCCCTTCCTTTGGGTTGGAATCTGGATGTGACAGGAAGTTACCTGTTGATGGTAGAATAACAAGAGAGAAAGAGCCTGAGCCCCTGACAGTTTAATCAAGGCTTTTACATAAAAAAAAAAAAAAAAGGTCAGCCATATTTTTTATAAGAGAAGAAAGCACACATATGCCTTATTAAGCCCATGGTTAATTCTGAATGCCTAATTCTGTATTTAGTCTATATTAACACGGTGTGTTACAATTAGAACTGCATAGATGAGTAGAAGGGTTTGAGAGATGGAGTCTAAAGAAAGAAAGTTTAAAAGCAGACAGGGAGGGGGGCTTCCCTAGTGGTCCAGTGGGTAAGGACACCGCCTTGCAGTGCAAGGGGCGCCGGTTCGAGCCCTGGCCTGGGAAGATCCCACGTGCCGTGAAGCGGCTGGACCCATGTGTCCAATTACCGAGCTGGAGCTCTGGAGTGCATGCACCCAGAGCCGGTGCTCTGCAACAACAGAGGCCACTGCAATGGGAGGCCCACACGGGCCAAAGAACAAAGATGGATGAAAAGGTAGATGAATGAAAGACCAATAGAAGTGGCCCACCCGCCTCCTCCCTCCCCAACCCGTCCCCCCAAAATAAATACATAATAAAAAATAAACTTAAAAAAAAAATCAGACAGGGACATAATGTATGGAATCCTATGCAATGTCCAAAATCAGTAAATCTCCAGAGAAAGAAAGTAGATTAGTTGTTTCCATAGACAAGGAGGATAGACTGCTAACAAGTTCAAGGTTTCAGTGATGGAAATGTTTTGGAATTAACATGTAATGATTTGTCCAACTTTGAGAATATATCAAAACCCACGGAATTATATACTTAAAAATAAACTAAGAAATAAGTAGGCAAGAGGCGTGTAATCAAAGGGCTTATATGCTATGCCAATTAATATTTAATTTCTTCTACAGAATATGAGTAGCCTTTGTAGAGACGTTTAGAGGTCATATGACTCATATTAGACTTTTAAAGAGAAAACCCTAGTACCTGTGTGGAAAGCACAAGACTTCAAAGAGGCAAGATGGCTGGTTAGCCCAAGTGGGAAAAATATGGGAACCTAAATTAGGGTAGTCAATATACCCAGTGGGGAAGACAATGAATCCAAAATCAAGCTTTATACTGTCATAGTGAGGAGTTTGGTAACATAGGAACAGAACTGAAGAAATGAGTAAATTCATTAAAGATAATGGAAGACCAGTTTCTCACTATTGAAAATAGGATTTATGAATATGGAAAAGAGACAATGTTGGACCATGACTGGAAGCATCAATGTGAAATACGATCCAATATGGTATAGCCCCAGTTAAAATTAAAGTAAGCAGTAGAAATATATAGACACATACCTACATACATACAATTTATATTTTTTTCTTATCTCAGTCTGTTGCAAAGGCATAGATACAATGACATCTTAATCACAAATAACATACAGAGTGTCCAAGTATTTGTTTGTAATTGACAAGGATGAAGAGCTTCCTAAAGATATATAATTGACTCCAGGGCTGAAACAGGAAAAACACAAGATAATCCGAGAACATCGTGTTGTGCCAGAAACACTCAAGGGATATATAAAAAGGCACAGGGACCAGCATCTCCCACAGGCCAAGCATGGGACAATCTGAACATCAAATAAATAATGAAGATGACAGGTTGTAATCTTTGAGTAAAATAAGAGTCCATGAGACTATATTAAAAACATAAATGGGTACACATATAAATGCGAGGTCATGGAATTCTTCCACACCAACTAATAAATCTAAAATAAATTATGGAATTAGAAGGTTTAAAAATCATTTGACAATCATCATAGTGTAACGTATTTGGGAAAGTATCATCAGTGGATGCTAAATCTAGAGTGGGAAAGACAGATGAGAAAGGTTACTGACATGTATTCAAAGTAACTTCTCATAAGATACATTTTGTTTGGTTATTAATAATACCACATGTTTATTAATGAATTTACTAGTAAAAAAATGATATATATCATTAACCTAATGATAACTGTTAGCTTTATTGATAAGGGCACATATCAACACTGTGTGCTGATATGAAATACTGAGCCCAGCATCACTTTTATGGTAATCTCACCCACAACACACACAGTCTTTCATCATAACAAACATCAGACAAACCCAAACAGCAGGACAATCCTACACAGGAACTTGACTACATGCTTCACTCAGGAACAGTAAGATCATAAAAGACAAGAAAAAACCAAGGAACTATTTCAAATTGAAGTACATTAAAGAAATATGATAATGAAGTAAACTTGATCCTGAACTGGCTGACAGACTTTAAAAATGATATATTTGGTAATATTATAAAATTTGGACAGGGTCTGTGGACTAAACAATACTGAATCAATAGTTGCTTCTTCATTTTGATTGGTATGTCTATGTGATAAAATGTTCTTACAAATAGGAAATATATACTAGAGAATCAAGAGGTATGGTAGACAGCATAATAATCTTCTAAAGGAGACAGGGTCTGATACCTACAACGTGTAAGTATCACCTTATGAAATGGTTTTTGCAGATGTGACTAAGTATTAATTTAGTATCGATATGGGGAGATTATTTTGGATTATCCAGGTGGGCCCTGAAATGACATTACAAGTGCTCTTATGAAAGGGAAGGAAGGGAAAATTAACGTAGACAGAAGAGGAAAAGACAACGTGAAGACAAAGGCATTTATTGGAGCCATGTGGGCAACAAGCCAAGGGAAGTTGGCACCACAGTAGTTGGAAGAGGCAAAGAATTAATATCCCTACTCCAGCCTCTAGAGGGAACACTATTCTGCTAACATCTTGATGTTAGCACAGTAATGCTAATTTGGGACTTCTGCCCTCTAGAACTGTGAACGAATAAATTTCTGTTGTCTTAAACCACCAAGTTTGTGGCGATTTGTTACAGGACCCACAAACAGCCAGCCTATAAAGAATAAGAGAGCATCATATCTCTAACTTGTCAAGTTTTTCAGAGTAAGAGAAATGTTAACAAAAAATTCACATTAAAAGATATATAGGGGGCTTCCCTCATGGTCCAGTGGGTAAAGACACTGCCTTGCAGTGCAAGGGACACCGGTTCGATCCCTGGCCTGAGAAGATCCCACCTGCCACAGGGCGGCTGGACTGATGTGTCCAATTACAAGCCAGTGGTCTGGAGCGCACGCGCCCAGAGCTGGTGCTCTGTGAGGCCACTGCAGTGGGAGGCCCACACAGGCCAAAGAACGAGAAAATAAATAAAAGACCAATAAAAGTGGCCAAAAAAAAAAAAAAAAAAGATATACAGAAGCTCTGTATATCTTTTTAGTTTTTAAAAAAATAAATTTGAGATTGTTTCAAAATTTAAAAAACTTTAAAAATTAGAAGACTAATTTGGTAAAGTATAAGAGCTATGACCTAAGTAACATGAAAGCTGACAAAGATAAAAAAGAAATTCTAGAGATATTCAGACTCGTAAACTTCTACCATTTCATCCTTAGAATTCTGGCTTTTATCCTAAACTCCTTACTTCCTCTTTATGAAGTGGCTGTAACATCTACAGATAACACATTTGTCTTCAAGGTCAGTAGTGTGGTAAAAAAGGAAAAGCAATCATCCCAGCTGAGCCTATTCTTTTTATCTGAAAAGCAAAACTTTTCTAGCTATCCCCAGAAAATTTGTTTCAATCTCAGTAGCTAGAACTGTATCTAGCTGAAGAGAGTCCATGGAGGTGAGCATTCACCTTCCCAGCTTCCTGATATACATCACAATGGAGGAGAAGACTGAAAATGTCTGCTAAATTGGCTAATAAACCATGCATCTTACATGTAGCTGCTTACCTCCCCTTCTAGGCTGTTAGTGCCTCAGAAAATCTGTACTTCCAGATCCTGCCACAATGTTTTAACCATGTGCTCAGTAAATGCTTCTAGAATTAATCTGTCCATGTATGAATGAATGTGAATGAACAGATTAATGTATTTAATAATCCAAGATAATGTCAACCATGTGAATAAATATCAGTTTTATTAGAACATAGTTCTGAATACAGAAACATTTAGAAAACATCAGTATTTTAGAATATATTTTTACACCTATGCCATCATTTGCTTTTATCATTTAAGTTTTATATAGTATCATGACAATTTGTTTATAAGTTTATTTTCTTGTGCCTACTATTATGATATAGACTAAAACTGCACTAAGTCCTTGCCTGAACTGTTGAAATAGTCTCTCAGCTCTTACTTCTTTCTTCAATGTCTTATTTCTCACCCCATTGAATGAGGCAGGTAAGGAAGCACATAAAGAAAAGAGGAAAATGGGAAATGCAAATCTTGGTAAATGTTAAGTATAATGAGTAGTTAATAAGATACTCAAGTATTTTGAAGATCCTGTTCTTGATAACTAAGTGGATGGAAATACCAATCATAAGAAAAGAGACTGATAAGAAACAGATTATGTAAAATTGATCAGTAATGTTTAGGCATAAAAAGTATGACTTCCTTGTGGAATATCCTTCTGCAAATGAGTAGTTAAGAATTAGACATTTGGGTCTTAAACTAAGAGAAGTTAGAACATGGGATAAAAATCTGGCATTTTTCTGCATGTAAGTGATAGCTGAAGCTTGTGAACAGAGATCAAGAATCCATGGAAAGTGTCTATGTATGGCTCAGTCAATTGCTGTTCACCTAAAATTATCAAAACATTGTTAATCAACTATACCCCAATACAAAATAAAAAGTTAAAAAAATCAAAATTCAAGAAGGAATCCATATAAAGTATGAAAAGAAACCTACGAATAAAACCCTAAAGATTCACAAACCCTAATGGCAGCTAGAGAATTGAAAAAGAAATTATTAGGTTTAATTATCACTATGATAACAACAGCCACCATTCACTACTACATGCAAAGCACCATGATGCTAGGTATAGATCCTTTGTATACTGTACAAGATTACTGCCACTGTCTCAGTTTTCCAAGTAAGGAAACAGAAGCCAGAAAGTGTAAATCATTTATCTCTGGTTAGAGACACAGTTGAGAGTCTACCTGTCATTGTTACTTGAACAATGGAAGGGACACTAAAATACAGGAAGTCATAAATGCCACAAAAAAAAAAAGAGGCTGGGGGTTCTTACCTAGTCAAGTGTTATGAGGGTTTTTCATAGGTTAAGGATGAAAAGATGACCTTGGATCTGAAATTTGGAAATCATTGGTGATATTTGCCCACGAAATGTCAACTGAAAATATGTGGAGAAGGGGTTTCATAGACTCTATAAAGGAATCTAAGTGATTTTAGTTTTGAATGGGAGGAGAAATGGTCTCAGATTTGACTGTGAAATACATTAGTTGAAACAATGATATATGATACATGAGCAAAATAGAGACAGGAAACTGTTTTGTGGGAGTGGAAATAAGGAATAAGGAGATGCCTTAGGAAGAGAAAAGGCATGTGCCAAAATTCAGTTTAGCATATTTGTTCAAGTAAATCTTATTGCAAACTGAAATATCTCCAAATCAAATAAAAACCATCACTGGAAATAAATACGTAGGTTCCAGTGTATGTGAATTTTTCTTTTTTGATACCTGGCTCTATTAAAAATGAGGATACTGCAAACCAATGCCATGGTGGAATTTATAGGGTCAGTATGTAATATTGGAGAAGGCTTAGTTTGTAATACAGATGCTGTCCTTACTGCGGTAAGTGAGAGATCTGAAAGGTGATAAGACATATGTATCCTCGATAAATATTTCAGGTAAGAATGGCTAGCATTTCCTAAAAGTTTACCATGTGTCACACTTTGTTAAATCCCTCCTATGGCTTATTTTTCTATGGCCTTCCAAGCATCCTTTGACTGATTACTCTTCTCAAGCCTATGAACAGATGAGGAAATTGATGCTGGGAGGTATATAATAGCTTGCCCAGGTTACACAGCTTGTATGTGGCAGAACTTTGATTCTAACTCTGGCCTGACTGGCTCTTCATAATGCAGTCTTAATCACTCAGCAATATAGCCTGCTGTTTGTATTGGGACCTCATCAACATCTCTCAGAATATAATAATCACAGATCAAAATATGCGCTTCCCTGAAGATGAGGGAAAAGAGTGTAAGCAGGAAAAAGCAGGAGAAAGAAGCACAGATGCT
Organism: Tragulus kanchil; assembly: GCA_022376925.1. Classification (NCBI taxonomy): domain Eukaryota; kingdom Metazoa; phylum Chordata; class Mammalia; order Artiodactyla; family Tragulidae; genus Tragulus; species Tragulus kanchil. The sequence continues at coordinate 93,544,774 of JAIOJX010000006.1, forward strand.
ATAAATTGGAATTTAGAATTTCAGCGACATTAGGAAATCATCTATTTTAAACTTTTCCTCGAAACAAAATCCCTTCAATGATATACATTCTCGGGCATCTAACCTCTGCTTGAAGAACACCCCACTGGACAGGCAAGCCCATTTAATTTGTAGTCAGTCATCTCACATTTTTGTTTTAATCACTCTTCGAACCACAATTTGCCTGCCTTCAATTGGCCCCAATTTTATATCAGTTTTTAAATATTCATTATCTTTAATCAGCCAGCATCTGCACACACTCAATGTATGTATTGGAATCTAAGTGATTTTAGTTTTGAATGGGAGGAGAAATGGTCTCAGATTTGACTGTGAAATACATTAGTTGAAACAATGATATATGATACATGAGCAAAATAGAGACAGGAAACTGTTTTGTGGGAGTGGAAATAAGGAATAAGGAGATGCCTTAGGAAGAGAAAAGGCATGTGCCAAAATTCAGTTTAGCATATTTGTTCAAGTAAATCTTATTGCAAACTGAAATATCTCCAAATCAAATAAAAACCATCACTGGAAATAAATACGTAGGTTCCAGTGTATGTGAATTTTTCTTTTTTGATACCTGGCTCTATTAAAAATGAGGATACTGCAAACCAATGCCATGGTGGAATTTATAGGGTCAGTATGTAATATTGGAGAAGGCTTAGTTTGTAATACAGATGCTGTCCTTACTGCGGTAAGTGAGAGATCTGAAAGGTGATAAGACATATGTATCCTCGATAAATATTTCAGGTAAGAATGGCTAGCATTTCCTAAAAGTTTACCATGTGTCACACTTTGTTAAATCCCTCCTATGGCTTATTTTTCTATGGCCTTCCAAGCATCCTTTGACTGATTACTCTTCTCAAGCCTATGAACAGATGAGGAAATTGATGCTGGGAGGTATATAATAGCTTGCCCAGGTTACACAGCTTGTATGTGGCAGAACTTTGATTCTAACTCTGGCCTGACTGGCTCTTCATAATGCAGTCTTAATCACTCAGCAATATAGCCTGCTGTTTGTATTGGGACCTCATCAACATCTCTCAGAATATAATAATCACAGATCAAAATATGCTTCCCTGAAGATGAGGGAAAAGAGTGTAAGCAGGAAAAAGCAGGAGAAAGAAGCACAGATGCTATAAATTGGAATTTAGAATTTCAGCGACATTAGGAAATCATCTATTTTAAACTTTTCCTCGAAACAAAATCCCTTCAATGATATACATTCTCGGGCATCTAACCTCTGCTTGAAGAACACCCCACTGGACAGGCAAGCCCATTTAATTTGTAGTCAGTCATCTCACATTTTTGTTTTAATCACTCTTCGAACCACAATTTGCCTGCCTTCAATTGGCCCCAATTTTATATCAGTTTTTAAATATTCATTATCTTTAATCAGCCAGCATCTGCACACACTCAATGTATGTATTTTAAGTTGTAATTACCTAGGAATCAATTTATTTCCCTCTTCTTGAGGTTCAAATCAATAATCATTAACTGGAATCATTTCACTTAGAGCATCATTAAATTTACCAAATTAACTAATCAAATAGGTGGAACCAACATAACAAATAAGCAATTTCACAAACAGTTCTGCAGTAGCTGCATCTTGAATATTCATGTAAAAAATGAATGTCAAGACTGTTCAAATGGAAGCTGGGCCCATTACAGTCATAGCATGACTTCATTTTTCACATAACCAAGAGAGGATGCTGTTCAAAGTCCCCATTTTATCCATGCAGAAACTATGAGTAGGGGAAAAAAACTCAATTCATTCCTACATATCTGACTTCAAATCCTAATTTTTCACCCCACAGTAAGTTGGATTTAAAATGAGATCAATACTGCCATTTCAACAGATGATAAAACAGAGGTCCTGTTCTGCTGAGCAATATCATCTAGACTGCAGTGCTTGTCAAACTCTAATGCCCTTATGAATCAGCTGGAGATAATATGAAACTGCTTTTTCTGATTCAGTAGACCTGGCCCAGAGCCTAAGATGTCACATTTCTAACAAGCTACCAAGTGAACTTGTTGCTGGGCCATGGACCATATTTTGAGGAAGCTAGTTCAATTAGAGTCTGGAAATTTTAGGTTAGTTCCATAACGCAGATCAGTGTGATTTGACACCTTCTCAGAAATCCAAGCTCTCTGGCCTTACTTAAAATCCAATGAATTAGAATATCTGAGCATGGGACCAGGAAATCCATGTTTCAGCAGTGCTTCAAGGTAATTAGTGTTCACACTAAAGTTTGACAAGCTGGTTTTGGTAGCACATTGAATTAGTATCAGAACAACAGATTTTGTCTCCTCACCTTAGCAGTTTGACAAGCTTTCGAATGTTCCGTTAGGAAATCATCTATTTTAAACTTTTCCTCGAAACAAAATCCCTTCAATGATATACATTCTCGGGCATCTAACCTCTGCTTGAAGAACACCCCACTGGACAGGCAAGCCCATTTAATTTGTAGTCAGTCATCTCACATTTTTGTTTTAATCACTCTTCGAACCACAATTTGCCTGCCTTCAATTGGCCCCAATTTTATATCAGTTTTTAAATATTCATTATCTTTAATCAGCCAGCATCTGCACACACTCAATGTATGTATTTTAAGTTGTAATTACCTAGGAATCAATTTATTTCCCTCTTCTTGAGGTTCAAATCAATAATCATTAACTGGAATCATTTCACTTAGAGCATCATTAAATTTACCAAATTAACTAATCAAATAGGTGGAACCAACATAACAAATAAGCAATTTCACAAACAGTTCTGCAGTAGCTGCATCTTGAATATTCATGTAAAAAATGAATGTCAAGACTGTTCAAATGGAAGCTGGGCCCATTACAGTCATAGCATGACTTCATTTTTCACATAACCAAGAGAGGATGCTGTTCAAAGTCCCCATTTTATCCATGCAGAAACTATGAGTAGGGGAAAAAAACTCAATTCATTCCTACATATCTGACTTCAAATCCTAATTTTTCACCCCACAGTAAGTTGGATTTAAAATGAGATCAATACTGCCATTTCAACAGATGATAAAACAGAGGTCCTGTTCTGCTGAGCAATATCATCTAGACTGCAGTGCTTGTCAAACTCTAATGCCCTTATGAATCAGCTGGAGATAATATGAAACTGCTTTTTCTGATTCAGTAGACCTGGCCCAGAGCCTAAGATGTCACATTTCTAACAAGCTACCAAGTGAACTTGTTGCTGGGCCATGGACCATATTTTGAGGAAGCTAGTTCAATTAGAGTCTGGAAATTTTAGGTTAGTTCCATAACGCAGATCAGTGTGATTTGACACCTTCTCAGAAATCCAAGCTCTCTGGCCTTACTTAAAATCCAATGAATTAGAATATCTGAGCATGGGACCAGGAAATCCATGTTTCAGCAGTGCTTCAAGGTAATTAGTGTTCACACTAAAGTTTGACAAGCTGGTTTTGGTAGCACATTGAATTAGTATCAGAACAACAGATTTTGTCTCCTCACTCTTCTGAGCAGTGTTGTTTTCCTATCTACCAGACTATTCCGTCCAAAGCTGGAATTTGCTGCAGTTATTAAACCATATTGGTCTACAAATGTTTCTTTCTAAAGATGATCATGTGATGTTTTTAAAATGTTATCAACAAATTCTTTGATGGGCTTCCCAGTTGGCACTAGTTGTAAAAGAACACATCTGCTAATGCAGGGGACATAGAGACACTGGTTCAATCCCTGGGTTGGGAAGATTCCCTGGAGAAGGGAATGGAAACCCACTCCAGTATTCTTGCCCGTAAGATTCCATGGACAGAGGAGCCTGGTGGGTTATAGTCTATAAGGCAGAAACTAGGTGACATGTTGCATGGGTATTCAAGGGAGGCTCATGTGGTGGGAAACTGGAATCTCCAGGCATCAGTCATTAAAAAATATGACAGAAAAACCCAAATATCATATATTAACACATATATATATATATGGAATCTAGAAATATGGTACAGATGAACCTATTTGCGGGTTAAGGGTAGAGATACAGAGAATAGACATGTGGACATAGTGGGGGAAGAGGGATGAGATGAACTGGGAGATGGGGATTGACAGATACACACTCTTTCTTGTTGTTTAGTCCCTCAGTCGTGTTTCAAATGTAGCCCACCAGGCTTCTCTGTCCAAGGGATTTCCCAAGCAATAATACTGGAGTGGGTTGCTACTTCCTTCTCCTAAGGAAGAAGGGAAGGGGATCTTCCCAACTGAGGGGTCGAACCACATCTCTTGTGTCTCCTGCATTGGCGGCTGGGTCCTTTACCACTGAGCCAGTAGGGAAGCCCCCATCTAGACACTGTGCATGTGTGCTATGCTGCTTCAGTTGTGTCACTGCATTGTGTAAGACAGACATCTGGTGGGAAGCTGCTGTATAGTGCAGGACGAACAGCTCATGCTCTGTGGTGACTTCAAAGATGGAAAGAGGGTGTGGTGGGAGGGAGCTCCCCACAGAAGGGGATACATGCACACACACACACACATACACACACACACACACACACAGATGATTCACTTCATTATACAGCAAAAATTGTCACAACAATGTAAAGCAACTACACTTTAGTTAAACAACAAAGAAAGAAACAGACCTTCCAAGAAACACATGAGTGGACCTGAGAGAGACTGCTCCCTGCTCAAGCCTTTATATAAAAAGAATCATCTGTTTTTATTTTTGACAGTCATCTGATATCTGCCTGAATGTTTCCAGTGATTAGAAGCTCAGCACCTCATAAGACAGTTTATTCCAATTCTCCAGAATTTCTTTCTAATCTTGAACTAGTTTACTAATATTTGGGAGTCTCTCCCACAGCTCTGTAGACATTATCATGATACCCACTAATCAATTCTTCTTTAAGCTAAATATCTCTAGCTTCTTCAGTCTTACCTAAGTGGCATAGTACTGAAACCTATAAAATTACTCTTCACTGAGACATTATTATCTTGTTTGAGTCCTTAAATAAGAGGCCCTGAACTCATACAATTACACTGGTTACTCAGGGAAAAGAACCATCATCATTATCATCATTATCAACATCACTACCATTTGTTAATTGTCTCCCACGAACCCAGGCTTAAAGCGGACAGATCCTTTACAGAGCACATCTTTTATATATTATCATTCCTAGAACCTTCCATGGTTATTACGAAATTCCCACATATTATTGATTCCATTTTCAATAAAGTCTTTATGACTGTTTCAATGAGAGCTTTAGGAACCCACAGATATCTTATTCTATTCTTTTTGGGTTTTTTTTGCCACCTCTATTAGTCTTTCATTTATTTCCATCTTTGTTCTTTGGCTTCTGTGGGCCTCCTATTGCAGTGGCCTTTCTTGCTGCACAGTGCCAGCTCTGGGCGCATGCGCTCCAGAGTGCTGGCTCGGTAGTTGGACACATTGGTCTAGCCGCTCCGCGGCACGTGGGATCTTCCCGGGCCGGGGATTGAACCGGCGCCCCTTGCACTGTGAGGTAGTGTCTTTACCCACTGGACAGTCAGGGAAGCCCCCTTATTCTATTCTCATTGAAGCATAGAACACTTTAACCTAAAATAAAAAATTTTTATCTGTACCTATAAAATATCATCTCATTAGGGACAGCAGAAATATTTGAGCTTTGGTATGAAGTAGATCTGGACTTTTGCTGCCCAGGACTGCTATGAACCGGTTGTGTGACTGAAGGTCATTTCTTTGGCCTTGTGTGTGTACTTGCTAAGTCATTTTAGTTGTGCCTGATTTTTTGCAACACTATGGACTGTAGCCCACCAGGTTCTTCTGTCCCAGGGATTCTCCAGGCAGGAATATTGGAGTAGGTTGCCATGTTCTCCTTCCAGAGAATCTTCCTAACCCAGGGATTGATGGATCCTGTATCTCATATGCCTCCTGCACTGGCAGGTTCTTTATCACTAGTGCTACCTGGGAAAGACTGAAGGTAGGAGGAAAAGGGGATGACAGAGGATGAGATGGTTGGATGACATCCCCAATTCAGTGGACATGAATTTGAGAAAATTCCAGGAGATAGTGAAGGACAGGGAACCCTGGCGTGCTTCAGTCCATGGGATCATAAAGAGTTGGACAAGACTGAGTGAATGAACAACAAGCGCAACCTGGGAAGTCCACCGACCTCTCAGTGCCTCAAATCCTTTTATGTAAAAGGAGGAAAACACTGCATACCCTTCTAGGTTACTGTGATGACTGTAGGTAATTAGTAAGAAGTATCCAACCTAACTGGGGCTCAACAAATAATATACTTTCATTTTTATTGTTAGTATTTTGTCTAATACGTTAGTGACAATATCTTAAAGGTTACAATCATTTCAAATTTCATTAATATTCTACCTATGCCAGTATACCAATCAACAATCCATATGTCCAACAGGACATGCCTGAGATTAGAGTTCATGATATAGAATTAGATAACTTCCATGTTGTCAGAAATTATTTAATCTAAAATAATATTTAACGAGTACTGATTATAGTAAACTCTAAGACAAATTTGTTACAGCTGTTCAATAAGGGAGGTACCACAATGATTTTATGAAGAAACTGAGGTACAGTAATTGAGGGCAGTTATGAATCTACAACACAAACTCCTAGCCAAACAAGTTATAAATCTACCTGAACCCTCCACATCACATTTTGGTATCTTAGATGTGAGATATATATGGTTAAATTCTTCAATAAAATCCAGATATAATGTGCCTATAAATACTCATAACTTTGTATTTCTAAACTTTCTATTAAAAAGGATATGAGCTTTGTTGAAATTTCATTATTATTTCATTACTGTTTCCCCTTTTAGAGTTCTCAGAATGTCTTGAATAATAAGCTCTATATTCCTGTTGAAATGTAGTCCAGTCTTAGGAGTCTTATAAAATCTACTATTACCTCTCTTTTTTAAAACTCTAAGTTTTTAAAATAGGACTTGGCTAACCTGAATCTTATTTTTCACAGACTCGGTTTCTTTATCTAATAAGTGGGGATAATAACCTCTAGTAAATTAGGTTATTATAAGAAGTACACTTAAAAATCCAAGTGCTGGACACCAGGTTTGGCAGAAAAGGAATCAATAATAGTTGTTATTATATAAATCTCACCCACAATAGATCTGTGAGGAAGTTGATGATGCTAAGTTTTCAACAATATATTCTTTATGATTAAGAGCACTCTATTATACATACAAGCAACACAATAGTTATTTGCTGAATCTTAATTCAGAGTAAGTTTTCATATTCGACTAATTTCACAGTTGACTGAAACACAAATTTCTCTTTTTTCAGAAATAAAATGGAAGTTCCTTTAGTAAGCTGCTACTGAAGACTTATTCTCACTAAATTTTTCCTATAAATATATGAAAAACATATAGGTATTCTACATTTCAAATTTCATTAATATTCTACCTATGCCAGTATACCAATCAACAATCCATATGTCCAACAGGACATGCCTGAGATTAGAGTTCATGATATAGAATTAGATAACTTCCATGTTGTCAGAAATTATTTAATCTAAAATAATATTTAACGAGTACTGATTATAGTAAACTCTAAGACAAATTTGTTACAGCTGTTCAAAAAGGGGAGGTACCACAATGATTTTATGAAGAAACTGAGGTACAGTAATTGAGGGCAGTTATGAATCTACAACACAAACTCCTAGCCAAACAAGTTATAAATCTACCTGAACCCTCCACATCACATTTTGGTATCTTAGATGTGAGATATATATGGTTAAATTCTTCAATAAAATCCAGATATAATGTGCCTATAAATACTCATAACTTTGTATTTCTAAACTTTCTATTAAAAAGGATATGAGCTTTGTTGAAATTTCATTATTATTTCATTACTGTTTCCCTTTCAGAGTTCTCAGAATGTCTTGAATAATAAGCTCTATATTCCTGTTGAAATGTAGTCCAGTCTTAGGAGTCTTATAAAATCTACTATTACCTCTCTTTTTTAAAACTCTAAGTTTTTAAAATAGGACTTGGCTAACCTGAATCTTATTTTTCACAGACTCGGTTTCTTTATCTAATAAGTGGGGATAATAACCTCTAGTAAATTAGGTTATTATAAGAAGTACACTTAAAAATCCAAGTGCTGGACACCAGGTTTGGCAGAAAAGGAATCAATAATAGTTGTTATTATATAAATCTCACCCACAATAGATCTGTGAGGAAGTTGATGATGCTAAGTTTTCAACAATATATTCTTTATGATTAAGAGCACTCTATTATACATACAAGCAACACAATAGTTATTTGCTGAATCTTAATTCAGAGTAAGTTTTCATATTCGACTAATTTCACAGTTGACTGAAACACAAATTTCTCTTTTTTCAGAAATAAAATGGAAGTTCCTTTAGTAAGCTGCTACTGAAGACTTATTCTCACTAAATTTTTCCTATAAATATATGAAAAACATATAGGTATTCTACATTTTCCTCTAGGCTTAGCATTTTTTTCCCTAAATAATCCTGCTTAGAGTAAATGAATAATTTCATCTCTATTAAATAGCAGTCAACAGTGAAGCCCTCTTTAATTTCCTTATAAATTGAAATATAATTACTGATGTGTCTAGAAGGAGAGCCCAGCAAAACTATTTTCAAACAACAGATCCATTTGAAAATGTTAAAAAATTCCTGATGGCTCAGACAGTGAAGCATCTGCCTGCAGTGCAAGAGACCTGGGTTTGATCCCTGGGTGGGGAAGATTCCCTGGAGAGGGCTTGCCTGGAGAATTTCATGGACAGAGGAGACACAACTGAACGACTAACACTTTCACTTTCTTTGCCAAGTGAAGGAACATTTTTTAAAAATAAATGAGCTGGAGAAATTCATCCCTGGTGCTTTCAGTGTAGGATGCTCTTCAATATCTAGTAATCATTAATAGCGTCAGTCTTTAAAAAAAAGAAAATAGAAAACTGGGTTAAATTGAAAAAATTAATAAATTCCACCCAGAATGCACAAGTTTCAATGTCAAGGGTATTATCTACTTGCTACCAGATATGAAGGTCTTGAATATCTGAAGTAGTGTCACATATAGAGGCTGAGACTAGTTCTAGTAAATGACCACAGCAGGCCACAGCACACCTTCTGCGGTTACAAGGCTGAGGCTTCTTCTTCTTCTTCTTTTTTTTTTTTGAGGGGGGCGGGTTGGGGAGGGAGCGGGGTGGGTGGGCCACTTCTATTGGTCTTTCATTTACCTATCTTCATCCATCTTTGTTCTTTTGACCCGTGTGGGCCTACCATCGCAGCGGCCTCTGTTGCTGCAGAGCACTGGCTCTGGGCGCATGCACTCCAGAGCTCCAGCTCGGTAATTGGCCACATCGGTCTAGCCGCTCCGCGGTATGTGGGATCTTCCCAGGCCAGGGATCAAACTGGCGCCCCTTGCACTGCAAGGAGGTGTCCTTACCCACTGGACCACCAGGGAAACCCTTCTTTTTTTTTAAGATTTTTTTTTTTTTTGGCCACTTCTATTGATCTTTCATTTATTTGCATCTTTGTTCTTTGGCCTGTGTGGATCTCCCATCATAGCGGCCTCTCTCCTTGCAGAGCACCGGCTCTGGGCGCATGTGCTCCTGAGCGCTGGCTCGGTAGTAGGACACATCAGTCCAGCTGCTCTGCTGCACATGGGATCTTCCCAGGCCAGGGATCAAACCCGTGCCACCTGCACTGCAAGGCAGTGTCTCTAACCACTGGATCACCAGGGAAGCCCCAAGATTGAGGTTTTAATTTAAGCTATCATACCACGTCACCTTCAGAGTTTAAGGGTAGGCCATTTGTTATGGGGAAAAATCTTGCACAGGATGACATTTAGTATGCATGGAATTCCCTCAACGTTTAGGTTCTATATCTGCATCTGATAGGAGTGTTATTTGACTTCAAAATGCTGATAGGCAGAGATATTTGCTTTCTCTTGCCTGTTGACATAACTCCACTGTCAAGGCATTTGATCTCACAGAAATCTGGCACAGAATTTTTAATTTCCACTGACATTTATCATTTATGTTTATAAATTCTTAGATTTATAACACTTTACATCATCTACTTTATTTATTACCATACAGAAATTTCTGCACATTTTCATGTGTAGTTGGTTTTTTTTTTGGGGGGGGGGGGCAAATATCTGCATAAATTAATTTGCATATTATTATACTTGATATATAGGAAAGTTGATATGAAAGTTTCAGATATTTTCTCTTTTGTTTGTTTTAAATTTTTATTGGAGCGTATTTAATTCATAATGTTTTAGTTTTGGTTAAGTGATTCAGTAGAGTGAATCAGCTAAACATATACATATCCACCCTTTTTAGATTCTTTTTCCCATATGTGCCATTACAGACTACTGAGTAGAGTTCCCTGTGTTATACATCAGATCCTTATTACTTATTTTATATGTAGTAGTGTGCATATCTCAATTCCCATCTCCTAACGTATCCCTCTGTTGCTTCTTTTCCTCCTGGTAACCATAAGTTTGTTTTCTCCACCTGTGACTCTATTTCTGTTTTATAAATTGGTTCATTTATATCCTTTTTAGATCCCACATATAAGCAGTATTATATATTTTTCTTTCTCTTATTTCACTCAGTATGACAATCTCTAGGTACATCCATGTTATTATGTTATTGTCAATGATTTCATTCTTTTAATGGCTGAGTAATTTCACTGTATACATGTACCACATATTCTTTATCCACTCCTCTCTTGATGGACATTTAGGCTGCCTACATGTCTGGCTATTGTAAACAGCGTGAAATGAACACTGTGGTGCATTTTATCTTTTTTTAAATTAATTTTTATTGGAGTGTAGTTGCTTTACAGGATTGTATTAGTTTCCACTGTACAGCAAGGTGAATCAGCTATATGTAACACATATCCCCTCTTACTCTAAAGTTTTTTCATTTGTATCAGATCAATCTTCACAATCAGTTGCTCTAAAAGATGGATGGTGGAGAGAAGGAGAAGCTAGTTCTTTGAGTGCCTCATACATGTCACTTTCCCCGCAAGGAGCGGCAGACCTGTTATGTCCTCCTTTTCTCTGTGTGTGATAAGTTGCTTCAGTCATGCCCTGTTTAGAGTAAACGAACTCTAAGGACTGTGGCCAGCCAGGCTCCTCTGTCCATGTAATTCTCCAGGAAAGAATACTGGAGTGGACTGTTATACCCTTCTCGATCCAGGCACGGAAACTCTATTTCTTATGTTTCTTACATTAGCAGCTGGGTTTCTCACCACCAGCACCACCTGGGAAGCTCTAGGGGTGCTTTACAGAAGATAAAATTGAAGACAGACATGTACAGGGGAAAAAAGATGACGGCTGGGCTGCCACAATCCTGGGAACCACCAGCGACCAGAAGAGAGGTTAGAACACACCCTCCCACAGCCGCTGCTGAGGCAGCACAGCCCTGCCAACATGCTGACCTCAGCCTTCTGCCTCCAGATTGTGAAACAACACATTTCTATTGTCTAAGCCACTTGAGTTTGTGGTATGTTGTTATGGCAGCCCTGGTGAAATGTTAATAACAGGTCTCACAAAACATTCTACCTACTAACTATGACTAAGATGACACATTCTCTATTATGAGTACGTTATCTCCATTTACTGTAAGGAAACTAAGCCACAAAGAGAGTAAACAACTTGTGGAAAGATGGCAACCATACGAGTGGAAGAGCTAAGAGTCAATGTGCAATTCCTAACTTCAGTTTATAGGCTTTTAAATTGCAAGCTCTTGACTGTTATAGAGAAGGCATATTCATAATAGGGTGTCCCAAAGTTCTTCATGTACCTCCTACTTTCTCTAAAATAGTCCCAGTTCTAATAAAAATTCATTTCACGAAGACTCAAAAGAACTTCATTTTCTTATTCAAAAATGCAATTTCATCCCCAATGCCGCCAGTAACTCTTAGATAATCTAAACCTAATGAATGACTTCCCTAAGGTGGCAGGAATCATAAGCAGGTGACAAGAGAAGCAAGGCCATGGAGTTCTGTGATGAATGCTTAGCTCACCCTGAGGGCAAACAGTCTGTTAAAGTGACAGAAGCCTCCATTGTCAAGAAGGAAAAATCATAACCACTGTTTTTTTGTAAAAAGAGATGCTAGTTCTTTGAGTGCCTCATACATGTCACTTTCCCCGCAAGGAGCGGCAGACCTGTTATGTCCTCCTTTTCTCTGTGTGTGATAAGTTGCTTCAGTCATGCCCTGTTTAGAGTAAACGAACTCTAAGGACTGTGGCCAGCCAGGCTCCTCTGTCCATGTAATTCTCCAGGAAAGAATACTGGAGTGGACTGTTATACCCTTCTCGATCCAGGCACGGAAACTCTATTTCTTATGTTTCTTACATTAGCAGCTGGGTTTCTCACCACCAGCACCACCTGGGAAGCTCTAGGGGTGCTTTACAGAAGATAAAATTGAAGACAGACATGTACAGGGGAAAAAAGATGACGGCTGGGCTGCCACAATCCTGGGAACCACCAGCGACCAGAAGAGAGGTTAGAACACACCCTCCCACAGCCGCTGCTGAGGCAGCACAGCCCTGCCAACATGCTGACCTCAGCCTTCTGCCTCCAGATTGTGAAACAACACATTTCTATTGTCTAAGCCACTTGAGTTTGTGGTATGTTGTTATGGCAGCCCTGGTGAAATGTTAATAACAGGTCTCACAAAACATTCTACCTACTAACTATGACTAAGATGACACATTCTCTATTATGAGTACGTTATCTCCATTTACTGTAAGGAAACTAAGCCACAAAGAGAGTAAACAACTTGTGGAAAGATGGCAACCATACGAGTGGAAGAGCTAAGAGTCAATGTGCAATTCCTAACTTCAGTTTATAGGCTTTTAAATTGCAAGCTCTTGACTGTTATAGAGAAGGCATATTCATAATAGGGTGTCCCAAAGTTCTTCATGTACCTCCTACTTTCTCTAAAATAGTCCCAGTTCTAATAAAAATTCATTTCACGAAGACTCAAAAGAACTTCATTTTCTTATTCAAAAATGCAATTTCATCCCCAATGCCGCCAGTAACTCTTAGATAATCTAAACCTAATGAATGACTTCCCTAAGGTGGCAGGAATCATAAGCAGGTGACAAGAGAAGCAAGGCCATGGAGTTCTGTGATGAATGCTTAGCTCACCCTGAGGGCAAACAGTCTGTTAAAGTGACAGAAGCCTCCATTGTCAAGAAGGATCAAACATTTCACCATTACCTTTCATTAGCACCTGGAGGATCTAATTGTTGATTCCAAAAAAATAAGCTGAATATTCTTTTGAGACTCAGGGATCAACCATTTGCTGAGATAAGGAGCTAAACATTTATTCTTTAACTTATATAAATATACATATCAAACATAAATGGTCTGTGAGTCTAATACAAGTTTCCAAGTCATTTTCTTACAGATAATTGAAAAAATAACAATTCTTGCTAGGATAATATTTTTTATTTGGGAGTGGCATTCATTTTTATGCATGTCTGATTATTGCCACTCTTCTCTTGAGGTCCCCATGCCATTTGTACTCTCTGAGGGACTTTCCTACGATCTGCAGAAAGGTCTTCAGCTTTGCTCAGAGTTGCCTTGTGGTTCATCTGGTAAACACTCTGATTCTGCCCTTCTTTCTGTTCAACTCTGATGCTTCTGTGTATTCCTGTCTGTTGCTCTCCTGCACTACAATACAGAGGAGTTCTTTTGTGGGAAAACTCACTTTCTGATAGGAATTTGGAGTGAAACTGATGGGTAATCAAGCAGATACTTGGAGGTCTGTAACAAATGTGAAGATATTTTCCAATCCAACCTCTTACTATGAAACCCACATCAGCCTAACCATGGCAAAAGCTCAGAAATCAAAGGCATTCTATTGTAGGAGTGACAGAATAGAGAGATGATCTTCCTTTGCAGAGATATGAATCCTGTACACCTATTATTCTATCCACTGACTAAATCTGTGCACAATTTGATAATTACCTAGCTTTATTCTTTTTTCTTTTTTTTGGCCACTTCTGTTGGTCTTTTCATTTATTTATCTTTGTTCTTTGGCCTGTGATGGCCTCCCATCACAGCGGCCTCTCTCGCTGCAGAGCACCGGCTCTGGGTGCATGAGCTCCAGAGCTCTGGCTCGGTAGTTGGACACATTGGTCCAGTCACTCTGCGGCACATGGGATACTTCGAGACCAGGGATTGAACCAGCGCCTCTTGTACTGCAAGGCAGTGTCCTTACCCACTGGACCACTAGGGAAGCCCTACCTAGCTTTATATTAAAAAAAAAAAAAAAAACTAAACTAAAAAACATTGGGAGCATTAATGACAAACATAATATACCAGTTGCCCACTCAACTGAAATAGTTAAAAACAAGAATTTCAATTTAGATAGATACAGTCTGATTAAATAACAAGATGTAAATTATATTTAGACAATCAATTAATTGAGAGGATTCTTACTGAATTTGTTTGCTGAGCATTAAGCAGGGTAGAAAACTTTTGACTCAACTGAAATGACTGCCAGAGGTTGATGAAAAGTGAAGGTCTAACAAACATATTTCAAAAGAGTTACGATGATAAAAATAAAGAATTCTTGCCTTTCTTAGTAGTTCTTATGTTATAAAAACGATTGGGCTTCCCAAGTGACACTAATGGTTAAGAACCTGTCTGCCGAAGCAAGAGACATAAGAGCCAGGGGGATCGATCCCTGGGTCACAAAGATCCCCTGGAGGAGGGCATGACAACCCACTCTAGAATTCTTGCCTGGAGATGCCCATGGACAGAAGAGTTTGGTGGGCTACAGTCCATGGAGTCTCACAGAGAGACAACTGAAGAAACCTAGCAGGCATATGCATGCAATAAACATATCCCAAAAGATCTATGTTGATAAAAGTAAAGAATTCTTGCCTTTCCTAGTAGTTCCTATATTATAAAAATGGTATGATCATGAGTAGTTCAGTTAACAGTATTGTATAATGTTCTTTCACTATTCTGACAAATGTAAGATGCTAATATTAGAGAAAAAGTATACCAAAACTATATGTACTACCTTTGTAACTCTTTTCATAAATTAAAGTTATTCCCAAATAAATGAGCTTTATTTTTTATATCTATGAGTGATAACTATCCCTTGTACTAAGTCACTTCAGTCGTTTCTGACTCTTTGCCACCCTATGACTGTAGCCTGCTGAGCTCCGCTGTCCATGGGATTCTCCAGGCAAGAATACTCCAGTGGGTTGCCATGTTCTCCTCCAGGGGATCTTCCCTTACCCATATTCTTCACTCAAAGATTAAACTTTTTGCTTAGGAATACAAGGAATCTAGCTTCTACTGCCTTTTCAGCCCCGTCCCTCCTCGGTGGCTGCTTGTCCTTGTTTCCTAGTCAATACATGCAAATGTGGATTCTTTGTCCTTGCTTTTGTAAACATTTTAGATATATCATCTCATCAAAATTCTATGAGCCTTATTATTAGCTGTATTTTACATATATATTCAATAAAACAGCAACATGTGCAAGTCTATGCGACTTCAAATTCTGGACTCCAAACTGTCCATCTTGAAATAGTAATGAGCCAGTGTACCTTGAATTTTAGTTGAATTTTAAAATGGCATTATATTTCATATGAAACATTATCCTAATTAGTAATGACTCTTTACCATTTACAGACAAAACACCACAATGTGTTATCAAAGGACGGCTATCCAAACAAGGAACCAAGACAGTCATTTGTTCTGGATGATTTAAATACTTATGATTCTCTAACAGTTGGCAGAATTAAAAACTTGCTCAAGTCACTGTGTCATATCAGTTCTTAAGATTATAGAAAGAAGAATTAGGATCATTTCTTATCTCGTAAATGGATATGAGAGTTAAATAAGATCAGGCAGGTGAAATATTTATGGAGAAATTGGTATCTGGGGTGGGAGGGAGGGGCTTCCCAGGTGATGCTAGTGGTGAATAATCCGTCTCCCAACATAGGAAATGCAGACGTGGGTTCGATCCCTGGATAAGGAAGATTCCCTGGTGTAGGAAGTCACAACCATTCCAGTATTCTTGCATGGACAATTCCATGGACAGAAAAGCCTGGACAGTGGGGCTGCAAAGAGTCAGATATGACTGAGTGACTGGCATCTGGAAGGTCAAATTAAGTCTAAAAATGAGCTTAATCATGCTATTGATCTGCCATGCTGGCTTATTCTTCCCCTTAGTACACCTACAATGCAAGATATACGGCATTTGCTTTCCTAAGTTTACCATGATACATTGCCGCAAGGTGTAAAGACTTGGAGAAAGCAAATAAAATAGCATTTCAAAATCATGGCATTGGAGTTGGGGATCCAATATTTTTGCAACTCAAACGGATTATAATTCTCTGCTTTTATCAAAACTGAAGGAAGATTTATCTGATCTGTTGGTCATTAAAAACTTTATGTTTATCATGTGGTTTTGGCAAATCATAAGAGGTTCAAATAATTTATTGTCATTTGAATAACAGAACTTAGTCTACGGCCATACTGAAAGGGTTTTGCCTCGATTTGAGACTTAAGCCCAGGGCCCAGACCTGATCGAACCCTGCTTGGGACTTGAACCCACGTCACTGGGGCTTGAACCTAGCCAAAACCTGGTTTGGGACTCAACCCACTAAGGCTTAACCCCAAACCCCGGGGAATCCACATTAGACTCCCAATTACTGTCCATCTTGAAATAGTAATGAGCCAGTGTACCTTGAATTTTAGTTGAATTTTAAAATGGCATTATATTTCATATGAAACATTATCCTAATTAGTAATGACTCTTTACCATTTACAGACAAAACACCACAATGTGTTATCAAAGGACGGCTATCCAAACAAGGAACCAAGACAGTCATTTGTTCTGGATGATTTAAATACTTATGATTCTCTAACAGTTGGCAGAATTAAAAACTTGCTCAAGTCACTGTGTCATATCAGTTCTTAAGATTATAGAAAGAAGAATTAGGATCATTTCTTATCTCGTAAATGGATATGAGAGTTAAATAAGATCAGGCAGGTGAAATATTTATGGAGAAATTGGTATCTGGGGTGGGAGGAGGGGCTTCCCAGGTGATGCTAGTGGTGAATAATCCGTCTCCCAACATAGGAAATGCAGACGTGGGTTCGATCCCTGGATAAGGAAGATTCCCTGGTGTAGGAAGTCACAACCATTCCAGTATTCTTGCATGGACAATTCCATGGACAGAAAAGCCTGGACAGTGGGGCTGCAAAGAGTCAGATATGACTGAGTGACTGGCATCTGGAAGGTCAAATTAAGTCTAAAAATGAGCTTAATCATGCTATTGATCTGCCATGCTGGCTTATTCTTCCCCTTAGTACACCTACAATGCAAGATATACGGCATTTGCTTTCCTAAGTTTACCATGATACATTGCCGCAAGGTGTAAAGACTTGGAGAAAGCAAATAAAATAGCATTTCAAAATCATGGCATTGGAGTTGGGGATCCAATATTTTTGCAACTCAAACGGATTATAATTCTCTGCTTTTATCAAAACTGAAGGAAGATTTATCTGATCTGTTGGTCATTAAAAACTTTATGTTTATCATGTGGTTTTGGCAAATCATAAGAGGTTCAAATAATTTATTGTCATTTGAATAACAGAACTTAGTCTACGGCCATACTGAAAGGGTTTTGCCTCGATTTGAGACTTAAGCCCAGGGCCCAGACCTGATCGAACCCTGCTTGGGACTTGAACCCACGTCACTGGGGCTTGAACCTAGCCAAAACCTGGTTTGGGACTCAAACCCATGTGGCTAAGGCTTAACCCCAGCCAAAATCCTGCTTGGGATGTGAATCCACATTGTCAGGACTCAATCCCAGCCAAACCCTGTCTGGGACTAGAACCGACACAGCCGGGACTTAATCTAGCACTCACCCAATGTCTGGACCCTCTGAGGCTCAGATTCTTCATGCCTCAACGCAGAAGTAATTCAGCGAGAGGCAGAGTAATAGGCAGGAAGAGGATTTGTTAGGATAGGGTGCTTGTAAGAGGTGCAAGCGGGGCAGGCAGGAAAGCTCTGCTCTGCTCTCCCTTCGATTGAGTGGGCAGCAATATATATAGGATGGTAGAAGATCGACCCCCTCAAGTAGACACAGATGCAAGGCATACATCATTGCATCTGTTCCAGGGGGAACAGGCTTATCCATCATATAAAATTAATATTTCCAATAAATAATTATTGTATATGTAGAATAATTGTATTTCATAAATAATAACATTTAATGTTTTGATAAATTGAATACTAAAATATTTATGAGAATAACTCAAACCTGGATAATTTAACTTACAGGAAAACACACACACACCATTTGCCTGCATTTTCTGTTGTTATTTTAGAGACACACAATAGATTTAAAAAAATCTATTAAGATAAAATTGAAAATACATTACATAAAGACAAAATTTTGTGAAGGAACTGGAATGAAAATACAAATTCAAGAGGAACTAAAAGCAATGTTGATTTTATGAATATTAATAACAACTGGGGGCTTCCCTGATGGTCCAGTGGGTAAAGAGTCTGCCTTGCAGTGCAAGGGGCACCAGTTTGATCCCTGGCCCAGGAAGATCCCACGTGCCATGGAGCAGCTGGACTGGTGTGTCCAATTAGGAGCCAGTGGTCTAGAGTGCATGTGCCCAAAGCCAGTGCTCTGCAGAGAGGCCACTACAATGGGAGGCCCACACAGGCCAAGAAAAAGGATGATTTGGATCATGTGGATTTTTTTGGGCTGATCTGTTGGTCATTAAAAACTTTATGTTTATCATGTGGTTTTGGCAAATCATAAGAGGTTCAAATAATTTATTGTCATTTGAATAACAGAACTTAGTCTACGGCCATACTGAAAGGGTTTTGCCTCGATTTGAGACTTAAGCCCAGGGCCCAGACCTGATCGAACCCTGCTTGGGACTTGAACCCACGTCACTGGGGCTTGAACCTAGCCAAAACCTGGTTTGGGACTCAAACCCATGTGGCTAAGGCTTAACCCCAGCCAAAATCCTGCTTGGGATGTGAATCCACATTGTCAGGACTCAATCCCAGCCAAACCCTGTCTGGGACTAGAACCGACACAGCCGGGACTTAATCTAGCACTCACCCAATGTCTGGACCCTCTGAGGCTCAGATTCTTCATGCCTCAACGCAGAAGTAATTCAGCGAGAGGCAGAGTAATAGGCAGGAAGAGGATTTGTTAGGATAGGGTGCTTGTAAGAGGTGCAAGCGGGGCAGGCAGGAAAGCTCTGCTCTGCTCTCCCTTCGATTGAGTGGGCAGCAATATATATAGGATGGTAGAAGATCGACCCCCTCAAGTAGACACAGATGCAAGGCATACATCATTGCATCTGTTCCAGGGGGAACAGGCTTATCCATCATATAAAATTAATATTTCCAATAAATAATTATTGTATATGTAGAATAATTGTATTTCATAAATAATAACATTTAATGTTTTGATAAATTGAATACTAAAATATTTATGAGAATAACTCAAACCTGGATAATTTAACTTACAGGAAAACACACACACACCATTTGCCTGCATTTTCTGTTGTTATTTTAGAGACACACAATAGATTTAAAAAAATCTATTAAGATAAAATTGAAAATACATTACATAAAGACAAAATTTTGTGAAGGAACTGGAATGAAAATACAAATTCAAGAGGAACTAAAAGCAATGTTGATTTTATGAATATTAATAACAACTGGGGGCTTCCCTGATGGTCCAGTGGGTAAAGAGTCTGCCTTGCAGTGCAAGGGGCACCAGTTTGATCCCTGGCCCAGGAAGATCCCACGTGCCATGGAGCAGCTGGACTGGTGTGTCCAATTAGGAGCCAGTGGTCTAGAGTGCATGTGCCCAAAGCCAGTGCTCTGCAGAGAGAGGCCACTGCAATGGGAGGCCCACACAGGCCAAAGAATAAAGATGGAGGAGAATAAATGAATACAAAACCAATAAAAAAGCCAAAATTTTTTTAAAATCGTACTTGTATTTTTTAGTGGCTCAATACTGTATATTAAATCACTATAGGTTTTAGATTTCACAGATTAAATTTAAATCAAGGATATTATGGTTTATTTTTTATCACTGTAGAGTAAGTTTCTTTTTTAATATAAACCTTTATTTTGTACTGGGTACAGCATCCTGACAATGCTGTCACAGCTTCGGGTGAACAGCAAAGGGACTCAGTCATACACATACACATGTATCCATTCTCCTTAAGCTTGTCTCCTACCCAGACTGCCACACTGTTATGGTTAATGGAAATACAATATAGCAGCAATTACATCCTTTGCAACACTTACAACCTATAATTAAAGATTTCAGAGAACAACGTAACCATGTTCAAAGGTGTATGTGTATCTGTCTGTGTGTATTTATATGTATAAATCTCTATATACATATATAGAGTGTATGTGTGTGTGTGTGATTCTTTCAGGGTATATATGAGCAACAGTTTGAAGACAAAAGAGACACTGCTAGATCAGTGCAGTATGTTGGTTTTAAGTACTAGTTCTAGGGCAATTTGGAGGATTAAACATTTACGAGCCTACAGAGGAACAGCCCTGAGACTAGAGACTAACTCCATCTTACTTGCTTTTCTGTCCCTTGAATAATGCCTAGCACACAGTAGGTCTCAATAGATCAATCTAGAATCAATGAATAAAATTTATAGTAGAGTCCATATTAATCCACATTACATAAAGACAAAATTTTGTGAAGGAACTGGAATGAAAATACAAATTCAAGAGGAACTAAAAGCAATGTTGATTTTATGAATATTAATAACAACTGGGGGCTTCCCTGATGGTCCAGTGGGTAAAGAGTCTGCCTTGCAGTGCAAGGGGCACCAGTTTGATCCCTGGCCCAGGAAGATCCCACGTGCCATGGAGCAGCTGGACTGGTGTGTCCAATTAGGAGCCAGTGGTCTAGAGTGCATGTGCCCAAAGCCAGTGCTCTGCAGAGAGAGGCCACTGCAATGGGAGGCCCACACAGGCCAAAGAATAAAGATGGAGGAGAATAAATGAATACAAAACCAATAAAAAAGCCAAAATTTTTTTAAAATCGTACTTGTATTTTTTAGTGGCTCAATACTGTATATTAAATCACTATAGGTTTTAGATTTCACAGATTAAATTTAAATCAAGGATATTATGGTTTATTTTTTATCACTGTAGAGTAAGTTTCTTTTTTAATATAAACCTTTATTTTGTACTGGGTACAGCATCCTGACAATGCTGTCACAGCTTCGGGTGAACAGCAAAGGGACTCAGTCATACACATACACATGTATCCATTCTCCTTAAGCTTGTCTCCTACCCAGACTGCCACACTGTTATGGTTAATGGAAATACAATATAGCAGCAATTACATCCTTTGCAACACTTACAACCTATAATTAAAGATTTCAGAGAACAACGTAACCATGTTCAAAGGTGTATGTGTATCTGTCTGTGTGTATTTATATGTATAAATCTCTATATACATATATAGAGTGTATGTGTGTGTGTGTGATTCTTTCAGGGTATATATGAGCAACAGTTTGAAGACAAAAGAGACACTGCTAGATCAGTGCAGTATGTTGGTTTTAAGTACTAGTTCTAGGGCAATTTGGAGGATTAAACATTTACGAGCCTACAGAGGAACAGCCCTGAGACTAGAGACTAACTCCATCTTACTTGCTTTTCTGTCCCTTGAATAATGCCTAGCACACAGTAGGTCTCAATAGATCAATCTAGAATCAATGAATAAAATTTATAGTAGAGTCCATATTAATCCACATTGTTTTAGACCATAGTTCTCCTATATCTTTCTCTGCTGATTTTCTTCTTTCAGAGAAGTTCAAACTGTAGCTAACCTTCACAACCATGATAAGCCCTCTTTTTCAGTTCTTTTGCAAGGCGTTCATATTTACATTTTCAAGTGTATGCAATAAGAGTAGCAGACAAGTCTTTACAAGTGAGCATAATAACTTTTGGATTAATCCCAAACTTTTCTCCTTCTCTGCCTACTTTAAACTGACACACAAATAAAATTCTATCTCCTCCTTGGTTGTTCTCCCAATGTATTTTAATTAGCAACTTAAGCTTCCCTGTGTATAGCAACTATATGTGTATTATGCAACTAATTAGCAATATCTTTACTCTCTTTAAGAAAGTTATTTCTCTAAACTTAAACAAACACAGATCATAAAACTCAGCTAAATGAAGTTCACTTTACACTTGTAAGAGATACACTTTTTAATTTAAAGGGTTTAAGAATCTATGCAGTGCTGAGATGGTTTATTCAAAGTAACAAGAGAAAGGAAGACTAAGATTTGAATTCATTATTACCAGGAAAATCTAAAGACAGCCTCTAGGCATTTTTACTTGCCAGTCATAGCATCTCAAGGAAACATTTCATTTCTGTAAATCTAAGAACATTTGCTTGATGGTAACATGAAAGGAAGATTATATTAATATCTAAGATTTTCTATTAAACTGACATTTGAACCATCTGAATCATCTTCTTCCTGATTGCATGATTATTTCGAACTTAAACTCTGGTATTTGATTTGACTCAATTCAACTTAACTCTTGTGTGTTTTTGACCTTATACCCTAAGGATCAAGAACACAAAAAGTCATAGATGCTACCCTCCAGAAGGTAGGGTAGCAGAAGAAGGTCTGCTATCCCAACTTCACCCTCACTTCTCTTAGCCTCAATTTTCTTTTTTTTTTTTTAACCACCTGGCTGCAGTGTCATCATTTTTCTGGAAATTACTTTTCTGACTATCCACATGCCTACAACTTCCAAAGGTTAAGTGCCCCATTCATCTCATACCACCAGAGAAAAGACAAGACTCATTTTATTAATGTTATGTATCCCCAGAATCTGGTAAATTGTAAGTACATATAATCATTCTTTAAATTATTTCATCTTAGGACTTCCTTGGTGATCCAGCAGTTAAGGTTCTGCCTTACAATGCAGGGGACGCAGGTTCATTCCCTGGTCTTGGAACTAAAATCGCCCATGCTTTATAGTAATGAAGCCCACTTCAAGCAACAAAAGTTCTCACACGACGCACGGAAGAGTCCATGTACTGCACCGAAATACCCAACATAGCCCAATAAATTCATAAGCACAAAAAAATTATTTCATCTTAATAATGATCATGGAACTGGATTAAATGTTAATAGCATGTGAATATCCAAAGTATAAATTAAGCCAGTTCCTTAAGACAACTGAGATAATTAAAAGCTGTAACTCACTTTAACACAGGAGCTTTGTGGATCTCAGTAAAATCCCAACCATAAGCAACGCACACTTTGGGCAACTGTTTTAATAAACAGTCTTCTGATAGAAGGTAAATTCAAATTCTAATCTTAAATCAAATTCCAATCATACTAAGAACACCAATAGGGTATTCTCCTGTATTATATAATGTTTTTAATTCAATAGTTCTCAAAGAATGGCCAGGCATCCTGGGGGGCCCTGAAGACACTTTCAGAGGAGTCACAATATTGAAGTTATTATCATAATTACGCTAAGGTGTTGTTTATGTTTTTCCACCATCTTGACACTTGCATTGATGGTATAAAAGCAGTGGTTGGTAAAACTGCTGGGGCATTGATATGAATCAAGACAGTAGTATCAAACTGGAAAGGCTGGGGTTTTCACCATCATACACTTGTAATAAAAGATTAAAACAAAATTACAGTTTTACTCATCAACCTTTCTTTTCAACACACATCTTTTAAATATTCTGTATGAGGAGTACAGCACAGAGACTGGAACAACATTGTTTATTAACTATACTTATAAACAATAAAAAACAAAAACAATATCACTAATAAAAAAAGAAAAAATATTCATATAATGAAATGACAGGTATTAATATGGCACTTTGCTGCATACCAAAATGGGGGAGGTTATCTCAAGGAACAGTCCTTGTGAAACTGAATCATTATATGAACTAACCACGTTTTCACAAAACTACAACTTTCTTTGAAACAATGACCAACATACAAACAATGGATATTTAGACTTAGATATTTAGTTGATATTTTCCCCATGTTTTACAAAGTGACTTTATCATTTCAAAGAAAACAACTGACTATATTTTATGACAATCATGAAAAAAATAAATTTGGAAAACTTTTACTCACCATAATAAATTTAACAATGTCTCAATACTTAAACACTATTCCAATAAGATCAACAGTGATATTAACAAATGAAATATCTAAATGTACATAACCAAATATGTCAACATTTGGAGAATCTCCACAACTCAGTGAACAAAAGTTTTCCAAATGATGAATGGATGGAGTTACCAAAGCATGCAAGGGTAAAGATTCATTCAAAGTAACACTGGTCAATAGATTTAATGTCAAAGAACATAAAATTTTCAATGCTATGCCTAATGGATGGTACTTTACAACTAACTTTTTAGAAGCTGCTACTTATATCCTTTCACTATAGAAGCAAGGAAGAAAATCCACAATTATCTGAAAGACTATTAAAACATCCCTCTCTTTTCCATTCGTATAACTGCATGATGCCAAAATTTCTTCAAATAGTTAGATCAAAACAACATATTAGAAAGATAATGCTGAAGCAGTTACCAGAAATGAGACGTCTTCTATTAAGCCAAGACATTTGAAAGCGTTGCAAATATGTTAACAAACAGCCACTCTTTCCTATAACTTTTGCTTTGGAAATTAAAATTATTTTTTAAATGTTACTGATTTAACATTTAATTGTTATATTATTCTAAAATTAATTTATGAATACTTAAAAACATTTCCTTGGTATTAATTTTTAATAGGGTGAATATCAATCAATAAATATAAGCCAGATAAAAAGGCTGTTTGGGGGCCTTATTATTTTTTAAGACTGTAAGGAAGGGTGGAAATAGAAAAATGTGAAAAGTGTTTTCTTAATTTATCTTATTTTATTTTAGTCTCCCAACAACACAGTAATACATATTGTTAAGGAAAGAAACCTACAGAGCTTAAGTGAAATGATAAAAATCACAGAGCCAGAAGGTAAGGAAGTAGAATTCAATCTAGAGTTTTAAAGTCAGTAAAAATCACTTGCCCTTCACGTGACTTCATAACACATAATACAAGAAGAAAATAAAGACAGTTTTTGCCTTATTTCTTAAAGATCTATGGCTAGTGATATTAATATCTACTATTGAGTTACAGTAATCAAGACAAAGTGGTGTTGGTGGAGGGAGGGAAGCACAGATCTTTGAAACAGAATACTCAGAAATAAAGTCACACAAGTATGTCCAAGAAGTTTTTGTTAGAAATGCAAAAGCAATTCAATACAGGAAGGAAGACATTTTGACAAATGTTGCTGGCATAAATAGACATGCATAGCCGAAAAATGGACCTCAATCTAAACCTGATTCCTTAAGCAGAAATGAATTCAACATATAAGAGGCTTCCATGTGAAACACGAAATGATAAAACTTCTAGGTAACAAACCTTTTGATGAATGGATGGAGTTACCAAAGCATGCAAGGGTAAAGATTCATTCAAAGTAACACTGGTCAATAGATTTAATGTCAAAGAACATAAAATTTTCAATGCTATGCCTAATGGATGGTACTTTACAACTAACTTTTTAGAAGCTGCTACTTATATCCTTTCACTATAGAAGCAAGGAAGAAAATCCACAATTATCTGAAAGACTATTAAAACATCCCTCTCTTTTCCATTCGTATAACTGCATGATGCCAAAATTTCTTCAAATAGTTAGATCAAAACAACATATTAGAAAGATAATGCTGAAGCAGTTACCAGAAATGAGACGTCTTCTATTAAGCCAAGACATTTGAAAGCGTTGCAAATATGTTAACAAACAGCCACTCTTTCCTATAACTTTTGCTTTGGAAATTAAAATTATTTTTTAAATGTTACTGATTTAACATTTAATTGTTATATTATTCTAAAATTAATTTATGAATACTTAAAAACATTTCCTTGGTATTAATTTTTAATAGGGTGAATATCAATCAATAAATATAAGCCAGATAAAAAGGCTGTTTGGGGGCCTTATTATTTTTTAAGACTGTAAGGAAGGGTGGAAATAGAAAAATGTGAAAAGTGTTTTCTTAATTTATCTTATTTTATTTTAGTCTCCCAACAACACAGTAATACATATTGTTAAGGAAAGAAACCTACAGAGCTTAAGTGAAATGATAAAAATCACAGAGCCAGAAGGTAAGGAAGTAGAATTCAATCTAGAGTTTTAAAGTCAGTAAAAATCACTTGCCCTTCACGTGACTTCATAACACATAATACAAGAAGAAAATAAAGACAGTTTTTGCCTTATTTCTTAAAGATCTATGGCTAGTGATATTAATATCTACTATTGAGTTACAGTAATCAAGACAAAGTGGTGTTGGTGGAGGGAGGGAAGCACAGATCTTTGAAACAGAATACTCAGAAATAAAGTCACACAAGTATGTCCAAGAAGTTTTTGTTAGAAATGCAAAAGCAATTCAATACAGGAAGGAAGACATTTTGACAAATGTTGCTGGCATAAATAGACATGCATAGCCGAAAAATGGACCTCAATCTAAACCTGATTCCTTAAGCAGAAATGAATTCAACATATAAGAGGCTTCCATGTGAAACACGAAATGATAAAACTTCTAGGTAACAAACCAAGAGCATAAGAGAAAACCTTCAGTATCTACGGCTAGGCAAAAGATTAGACACAATACCAAAAGTATGAGCCATAACATGCAAACTGATAAATAGTACTCCATGAAAATGAAAAGCTTTTGCTTTGTGAAAGTCCATGTAAAGGAAATGAGGAAACAATCTATAGACTGGAGGAAAGTACTTGCAAGTCATACCTGATGAAGGACTAGTATCTGCAATGCATATAGAACTTTCAAAACTGAACATTAAAACCAGAGTGAAGTAAATCAGAAAGAGAAAGACAAATACTGTATATTAATGCATATATATGGAATTTAGAAAGATTATGGTTTGGACTGCTGGTTAACAATGAGCCCTACAAGCAGGGCAACAAAGGAGGCACAGATATAAAGAACTTCTGGACTCTGGGAGAAGGAGAGGGAGGGGTGATCTGAGAGAGCAGCACTGAGACATGTGCATTACCATCTGTGAAACAGAGGACCAGTGCGAGTTCAATGCAGGAAGCAGGGCACCCAAAGCCAGTGCTCTGGGACAATCCAGAGGGATAGGGTGGGAAGGAGGTGAGAGGGAGGTTCAGGATTGGAGGGACACATGTATACCCATAGTTGGTTCATGTTGATATGTGGCAAAAACCACAATATTATAAAGTAATTATCCTCCAATTAAAATAAAGAAATTACTAAAACAATAAAAAAAAACAGTCCCCTGATGCTGGGAAAGACTGAAAGCAAAAGGAGAAGCGGGTGGCAGAGGATGAGATGGTTAGACAGCATCACTGACTCAGTGGACATGAATTTCAGCAAACTTCATGAAACAGTGGAGGATCTATGGCTAGTGATATTAATATCTACTATTGAGTTACAGTAATCAAGACAAAGTGGTGTTGGTGGAGGGAGGGAAGCACAGATCTTTGAAACAGAATACTCAGAAATAAAGTCACACAAGTATGTCCAAGAAGTTTTTGTTAGAAATGCAAAAGCAATTCAATACAGGAAGGAAGACATTTTGACAAATGTTGCTGGCATAAATAGACATGCATAGCCGAAAAATGGACCTCAATCTAAACCTGATTCCTTAAGCAGAAATGAATTCAACATATAAGAGGCTTCCATGTGAAACACGAAATGATAAAACTTCTAGGTAACAAACCAAGAGCATAAGAGAAAACCTTCAGTATCTACGGCTAGGCAAAAGATTAGACACAATACCAAAAGTATGAGCCATAACATGCAAACTGATAAATAGTACTCCATGAAAATGAAAAGCTTTTGCTTTGTGAAAGTCCATGTAAAGGAAATGAGGAAACAATCTATAGACTGGAGGAAAGTACTTGCAAGTCATACCTGATGAAGGACTAGTATCTGCAATGCATATAGAACTTTCAAAACTGAACATTAAAACCAGAGTGAAGTAAATCAGAAAGAGAAAGACAAATACTGTATATTAATGCATATATATGGAATTTAGAAAGATTATGGTTTGGACTGCTGGTTAACAATGAGCCCTACAAGCAGGGCAACAAAGGAGGCACAGATATAAAGAACTTCTGGACTCTGGGAGAAGGAGAGGGAGGGGTGATCTGAGAGAGCAGCACTGAGACATGTGCATTACCATCTGTGAAACAGAGGACCAGTGCGAGTTCAATGCAGGAAGCAGGGCACCCAAAGCCAGTGCTCTGGGACAATCCAGAGGGATAGGGTG
Organism: Tragulus kanchil; assembly: GCA_022376925.1. Taxonomy (NCBI): domain Eukaryota; kingdom Metazoa; phylum Chordata; class Mammalia; order Artiodactyla; family Tragulidae; genus Tragulus; species Tragulus kanchil. Next base: position 93,573,178 of record JAIOJX010000006.1, read on the forward strand.
GGAAGGAGGTGAGAGGGAGGTTCAGGATTGGAGGGACACATGTATACCCATAGTTGGTTCATGTTGATATGTGGCAAAAACCACAATATTATAAAGTAATTATCCTCCAATTAAAATAAAGAAATTACTAAAACAATAAAAAAAAACAGTCCCCTGATGCTGGGAAAGACTGAAAGCAAAAGGAGAAGCGGGTGGCAGAGGATGAGATGGTTAGACAGCATCACTGACTCAGTGGACATGAATTTCAGCAAACTTCATGAAACAGTGGAGGACAGAGGCGTCTGCTGGGCTGCAGTCCACTGGATCACAAAGAGTCAGACGTGACTTAGTAACTGAGCAACAACAACATTGCTAAGAAAATAATGTAGACGTTATACATCCTCTGAAAGGATCTTCAGGATCCCTCCAGGTGTTCATGGTCATCATATAAAAAAAGGGAATTATATAAAACAAGGAGGGCTTCCCCTGGTGGTCCAGTGGATAAGGACACCGCCTTGCAGTGCAAGAGGTGCCGGTTCGATCCCTGGCCTGGGAAGATCCCACGTGCCGCGGAGCGGCTGGACTGATGTGTCCAATCCCCGAGCCGGAGCTCTGGAGCGCATGCGCCCAGAGCCGGCGCTCTGCGACAACAGACGCCACCGCGATGGGAGGCCCACGGGAGCCAAGGAACAAAGACAGATGAAAATGGAGAAATGAAGGACCAATAGAGGTGGCCCGCCCCCTCCCCTCCCTCTCCAACCCGACCCCTGCCCAAAAATAAATAGATAAATAAATCTTTAAAAAAAAAAAAATGCTAAAACAAGGAAACACTCCGTTCGTATTCTTGGTATGATTAGGATTCAATTAGAATTAGGATTTGAATTTACTTTACTGGCAAGGTAGTGTTCAACTGAGTGTCACAAAGTTCCCCAGATTCAGTGTGTTATGACTTAAGTCTTAATCATCCTGGGAAATACTTTCCCAATAACTTACCTCTTAATTATACTTAGAACCTTGACCTACTTTTTCATATATTCCCATAACCGTTGTTAACACTAATATTAAAACATTTAAAGGATATTACGTATCCACAATTTGCTAGATTATGGAAATACCGAATTGAACAAAACTAATCCTGTCCAGCTACAGGCCACCTAAACTTGGAGAATTGCGGAGCTGAGGATAGGCAACATTTCTCAGAAAAATGATGACACTACAACCCAGATTTTTAAAACTTGGAGAGACTTGGAAGTGAGAGTGGAATAGCAGGCCTTTAGGCAGAGAGAACAGGAAGCAGTTGGCACCTACACAGGAAAGGAAAGGACCTAAAAGAGGAGAACCAAGAAGTGGCTGGCCAGAGAAAAGGCTATGTGTGGACATGTGGCTTAAAATAAGGCTGGGGAAATACACAGTGGAATGTATGGAAAATGGGTGTGTATACTCCACGTTGTAGAAGATGTTTAATGCATTAATGCTGTAGGACATAGTTCAGGGAGGAATGATTTAATCTAATGACTGGTTTGGGCTTCTCTAGGAGCTCTGACAGTAAAGAATCAGCCTGCAATGCAGAAGACCCAGGTTTGATTCCTGGGAGGGGAAGATCCCCTTGAGAAGAGAATGGCCATTCCAGTATTCTTGCCTGGGAAATCCTATGGACAGAGGAGCCTGGCAGGCTACAGTCCATGGAGTGGCAAGAGTCAGACATGACACAGAGACCAATCACTTCACTTTCACTTTCTGGTTTGGTTAAAAAACTATGATGGTTACTAAAATACCAATATAAATAAAGCGCAGATCAGTTCTCATTCCTAATAACAGGGAGTATTAAATAGGCAAGGGTGCTTATCAAGTTCTAGATCTTGAAATTCCAAGTGATAAAAGATGTACAGGTGCAAGAGGAACGACCCTGAACTGGAGCCTTGGGCATGGAATATGGAGGAAGCCTATGACTGCTTTCTTCATCTGGATTCTTCACCAAGAGATTTGCCAGAAATTGACAGCTACCTCAGACATTGATCTTTAAAACCAGAGACAAGAAAAGAAAAAAAAGAACAAACCTCACAGATCAGAAGGACAATTATACATTATTTGTTAGAATAAATACACACTGTGTGAGAGCTTATAGCCTCACAGTTTTCAGGGAAATTTTAATTATCATTCGATTTATTAACTTCACAGTTTAATTCAGCATGAAAAACCCCATGGGAGAATTTTATGACAAAATGGCCTATTTTCTATGCACAAAATTTGATAACAATTATGTCTTTGTCTCTGAAGTCCATGAGAAAAGCTATCTCCATTTGGAAAACTTACTCCATCTTTAAAAAAAAAAAAAGAATTGCTGATGAACTTCTAAAGGGCTACTTTGAGTGCATCTGAAGAGAACAAATGGTGGTATTTGTCCTGCCGGGGCTTTATAAACCATGCAGGATAGTTCCAGTTGAAACAACACAAATGTAACACACATAAGCACATGCATACATACATGTACAACACTGTACATGACCACAACTAATTACTGAACAAACGTGAATGGTAATATTGACTCCCGAGTGCCATAAACAGGTACTCTCTATTTACCTTTGCATTTATAAAGACAAAAATAATAAAAGGAAGCTTCTACCTTTTTTAAAATATGAATCTTCCCCTTATCCCTCCTCAATTGCTCTATTTTGTCTATTTCAAGTTATCTGGGGAGTGTCTGAGACATAATTGAAGCTGAATCAGGACAGGGGCTCCATTGGGATACTTGGAATGACAAAAGCTAAGAGCATGATCACAGATCATTCCAGAAAGTGAAGACGCTAGAAGAAGGTAGGGGGGAGGCCCAAAAGGAAGGGTATATATGTATACTTAGAGCTGATTCACTTCATGGTACAGCAGAACTTATTAACAGCACAACACTGTAAAGCAATTATACTCCAATAAAGAATTATATCTCGCCCAAAGCAAATTTAAAAAAATATTTCACCTAGGATTCATTTTTAAAATGATGCAAAGGTCTGAAGCCAAGATTCAGGGCCAGGGTGAAGGAAACAAAATGCTACTGAGACAGAAGCATAGGACAATGGGAGGAAGGGCCCGTGTGGCATCTGACAGAACTGTCCAGAAGAACTGCTATGGTTTAAATACTGCATTCATGAATGTGTGAATTAAAGCTATTACTTGCAACTTCATGGACCCGTGATATTAAATCACATACATTTGTGTATTTAGAACAAAAATTATGAAATATATTTATCTTTACTATATTTAATATACTCTGATATTTCTATATAGTTGTGTTCTATGCCTTTTTTTTTTAAGAATGTGAAATCTACAATTGACCTTAGGGATTTTCTAATTAGACCCTAGGATTGACAGATGGAAAAAAAAAAAAAAGTCACCAAATGAAATCATTTGTCCAAATTCTCACAGATAAAGGCAGAGCTGTATTGAAATTTCAAATTGTCTTCCGGAACTCTTTTTACACTTTAGGTATATATGTATGTTTTTCTTGGAAGTTTAACAGAGAAGAAAGGAAGGATGTACTGGAATTACATTTAAAAGGCCACAGAATTCCAGGTTAAAGCATGCTGAACTCAATCTTGGGCTTGCCATGTGACTCAGATGGTAAAGAATCTGCCTGAAATGTGGGAGACCTGGGTTCAATCCCTGAGTTGGGAAGATCCCCCAGGGAAGGAAAGGCTATCCACTCCAGTATTCTTGCTCAGTCTTATGGGTAATGGCTAGTCATTAAACAGTCATTATCAGGGAAATCATATGAACAACTTTGTGTTTATAAGATACATGTGCAATTTCATGTGAGTGGATTGACAGAGCAACAAGAGAGAAAGACTAATTAGGTAATTACAGTATTCCAGGAACAAAAGATTAGGGACCTGGGTTACACTAACAAAAGCAGAATGACAAGGGAAAACAAAGATGACAGAGCATCATGAAGAAAGAACTGGCAAAACCAGGTTGGTAATGAGGTACAAAGTGTGAGGGAGAGAGCAGAAATAGGTCTGGTTGATATTTCAAGTCCTAATGGCAGGGGTAAAGTGGTATCTTTGACATTAAAGGTGAAATCATGAAAATAAACATGGTTTTTTTTAAATAAAGAATTGACTGATGAGGATTTATGATATGCAGATTTAGGGGTGATGATACCTAATGTATGTGCCCTTTTAACAGGTTTCTTGAGGTACAATTGATAGAAAAAAAACTTCACGTATTTAAAGTGTGTAACTTGATGAATTTGGACATGATGTAAAACCTATGATACCATTGTTACAAAGTAATGTGCATACCCCAAACCTCCCAGAATTTTCCTTTGTCCCTGTTTGGTTTATTGCAACAAGAGCACTTAACATGAGACCCTCTTAACAAAACTGAAGGGTCACTATTTATTAAAAAATAAAAACTTTTTTTCTCGATATTTCTATATAGTTGTGTTCTATGCCTTTTTTAAGAATGTGAAATCTACAATTGACCTTAGGGATTTTCTAATTAGACCCTAGGATTGACAGATGGAAAAAAAAAAAAAGTCACCAAATGAAATCATTTGTCCAAATTCTCACAGATAAAGGCAGAGCTGTATTGAAATTTCAAATTGTCTTCCGGAACTCTTTTTACACTTTAGGTATATATGTATGTTTTTCTTGGAAGTTTAACAGAGAAGAAAGGAAGGATGTACTGGAATTACATTTAAAAGGCCACAGAATTCCAGGTTAAAGCATGCTGAACTCAATCTTGGGCTTGCCATGTGACTCAGATGGTAAAGAATCTGCCTGAAATGTGGGAGACCTGGGTTCAATCCCTGAGTTGGGAAGATCCCCCAGGGAAGGAAAGGCTATCCACTCCAGTATTCTTGCTCAGTCTTATGGGTAATGGCTAGTCATTAAACAGTCATTATCAGGGAAATCATATGAACAACTTTGTGTTTATAAGATACATGTGCAATTTCATGTGAGTGGATTGACAGAGCAACAAGAGAGAAAGACTAATTAGGTAATTACAGTATTCCAGGAACAAAAGATTAGGGACCTGGGTTACACTAACAAAAGCAGAATGACAAGGGAAAACAAAGATGACAGAGCATCATGAAGAAAGAACTGGCAAAACCAGGTTGGTAATGAGGTACAAAGTGTGAGGGAGAGAGCAGAAATAGGTCTGGTTGATATTTCAAGTCCTAATGGCAGGGGTAAAGTGGTATCTTTGACATTAAAGGTGAAATCATGAAAATAAACATGGTTTTTTTTAAATAAAGAATTGACTGATGAGGATTTATGATATGCAGATTTAGGGGTGATGATACCTAATGTATGTGCCCTTTTAACAGGTTTCTTGAGGTACAATTGATAGAAAAAAAACTTCACGTATTTAAAGTGTGTAACTTGATGAATTTGGACATGATGTAAAACCTATGATACCATTGTTACAAAGTAATGTGCATACCCCAAACCTCCCAGAATTTTCCTTTGTCCCTGTTTGGTTTATTGCAACAAGAGCACTTAACATGAGACCCTCTTAACAAAACTGAAGGGCACAATATTAACTACAGGCACCATGTTGTACAACGGGTCTCTACACTTTATTCATCTTGGGCAACTGAAACCTTAAGCTCACCAAACAACAACTCCTCATTTCTCACAGCCCCCAGCCTCTGGAAACCACTATTAGATTCCTTGCTTCTGTGAATTTGACTATTTTAGATATATAGGTAGAATCATGTAGTATCTGTCTTTTGGTGATGTAGATCATGTTTTTCAGGTTCATCCATATCTTCATAACATATATCTTATAAGTGAATAAGGTATTTATCTTATAAATGAAAGCCTGGAAATAGGAGAGAAGCTAGCATGAGTTTCAACACTTGAAAGGCACCAAAATGGATAAGGTCTCTTTGAGAACAAATGTTTCAGAAGAAACCAAACACACCAACAGAACCACGGCAAGTACCTGCAAGTAGAGGTCAAAGGCAGGGCCTATATAATCAGAAATTAAGTCCACATTATTTAATTACCATTTTTGGCACTGCTAGTATATTCAAGAAACTTTACCAGGTACTAGGGTCCAAAAAAAAAAAAGTGAAAGATGAAGTAGAGTAGGGCTTCCGTGGTGCCTCACTTGGTAAAGAATCTACATGCAACACAGGAGCCCATCTTCAACGCAGGAGACCTGAGTTCCATCCCTGAGTTGGGATGGTCTCCCACAGAAGGAAACGGTAACCCACTCCAGTATTCTTGCCTGGAGAAACCCATGGACAGAAGAGGCTGGCAGGCTACATACAGTCCATGGGTTGTAAGGATTGGACACACTTTAGCATCTAAACCACTACCACCATTAGATATAGCAGGATAATACTTCATAACGGAGGAGTTTCAAGAAGAGAAATGGTATGCAAATTAAAATGTACCCCCCCCCAAAAATGATAAAGTTTCCAAATGGTACCTTCCTATAGATCATATATCTATTATCTTATCAGTTATGAGAAGACAGTACTCAATTCTTTTTTTGTTGTTTATTTATATTATTTATTTATCTTTTGGAGGGTGGGGTGGGGAGGGAGGGGGACGGGTGGGCCACTTCTATTGGTCTTTCATTTCTCTATTTTCATCCGTCTTTGTTCTTTGGCTCCTGTGGGCCTCCCATTGTGGTGGTCTCTGCGGTCGCAGAGCGCCGGCTCTGGGCGCACGCGCGCCAGAGCTCCGGCTCAGTAATTGGACACATCAGTCCAGCCACTCCGCGGCACGTGGGATCTTCCCAGGCCAGGGATCCAACCGGCGCCCCTTGCACTGCAAGGTGATGTCCTTACCCACTGGACCACCAGGGGAAGCCCAGCACTCAATTCTTGATGCTCAGTGCTTACTTCTCATGTTTTCATTTTCCCAAAGAAGACTCTTCATTTCACTTATAAACTTAATACACAAGATTACAAAGATTTATACTTTCCTAAATGATTCAAACTGTCAACATTTTCAAAACCAAGTCCCAACTTTTGTTTCTAGGAAGATGGAATATATGTACTTTTTCTTATTCACCCTACTAGGTAAGACTAAAGCTATATGAATTATATAAAAACAAATATTAAAAAATCTTAAGAGTAGAGAGAGGGAGAAATCATGCCTATGACTATCAATACTTAAAGAAGAACATGACATTGAGTTCCCTAAATTTTCTTTTTGCCTCATGAATCCCAGATTTGGATATAAAGAAGGTGGCAACCTAGAAATGCTAGGGGGCACAGTCAAAATAGCCTTAACAGGCTTCCTTGGTGGTCCAGTGGGTAAAGAGTTCACCTTGAAGTGTACAGGGCACCAGTTTAACCCCTGGCCCAGGAAGATCCCACATGCCGCAGATCAGCTGGACCAGTGTGTCCAATTAGGAGCCAAGGCTCTGGAACACATACACCCAGAGCCACTGCTCTGCAACGAGAGTAGTCCCTGCAATGGGGGGCCAACACAGGTCAAAGAATAAAGATGGATGAAAAATAAACAAATGAATCAATAAAAAGAGGCCAAAAGTTAAAATATATATATATAGCCTTAACAAAATTCTGCTCTCTCTAGCCACTGGAGCAGAAAAGGAGTAGCCTGACAAAAAAGAAAACTTTTGGATAATAATCCCTCTACTCAACCTAAAAATGTACAGCAAAACTGCTCCCTTCTCCTCCATTTAACAAGCAAATGCCATGCCAGAGACCATACCTCCAACCTTGCCAACTAGTAAGGAGGGACCCAATTCCCTTATCATTCATGTCATTGGAGTCTTAGAAAGAAAGAGGGTGGAGCAGAGAAAGCATTGAAATAGTGATTTGAAACTTCTCAAATACGGCAAGAAACAATCTACAGATGCAAGAAGCCCACAAACCAATAAGAGATGCATGATCTCCACTAATGGGATACTTCACTGGAGCAAACCCTAAACATCATAAACCCAGTGAAATCCATTTAAATGAAATCTGTGACACAGAGATAGCAAAAAGCAGTAAAACTGAAAGGCTACCCTGCATAAGTAGAAAAGCACTCTGATTGGCAGTAGATTTCTTACTGAAACCAAGAAGACAAGAAAGAATTAACAAAGTTTTTTCAAAGACTGAAATAAAAGAACTCTGAACCCAAAACAAAACAAAAAGAATTATAAAACTACTGATTAAGTTAAGCAAAAACTGACAGAACTGAAAGGAGCATCTGATACGATGTTAGTAGAAGACTTCAAAGCTCCTTTCTTAACTATTTTGATAGAAAAACCAGACAGAAAAGCAGTAAGGAGATAAAACAAACGAACAATACCATTGATGAACATATCAAGAATTTAATGAACAATTCTAGACCATTCCACCCAATAACAATCCAGCAGAATAAACTGTTCCTCAAGAGTCCTTGGAACATATATCAAGGTAGACCTTATTCTGGTCCATAAACAGGCTTCCTTGGTGGTCCAGTGGGTAAAGAGTTCACCTTGAAGTGTACAGGGCACCAGTTTAACCCCTGGCCCAGGAAGATCCCACATGCCGCAGATCAGCTGGACCAGTGTGTCCAATTAGGAGCCAAGGCTCTGGAACACATACACCCAGAGCCACTGCTCTGCAACGAGAGTAGTCCCTGCAATGGGGGGCCAACACAGGTCAAAGAATAAAGATGGATGAAAAATAAACAAATGAATCAATAAAAAGAGGCCAAAAGTTAAAATATATATATATAGCCTTAACAAAATTCTGCTCTCTCTAGCCACTGGAGCAGAAAAGGAGTAGCCTGACAAAAAAGAAAACTTTTGGATAATAATCCCTCTACTCAACCTAAAAATGTACAGCAAAACTGCTCCCTTCTCCTCCATTTAACAAGCAAATGCCATGCCAGAGACCATACCTCCAACCTTGCCAACTAGTAAGGAGGGACCCAATTCCCTTATCATTCATGTCATTGGAGTCTTAGAAAGAAAGAGGGTGGAGCAGAGAAAGCATTGAAATAGTGATTTGAAACTTCTCAAATACGGCAAGAAACAATCTACAGATGCAAGAAGCCCACAAACCAATAAGAGATGCATGATCTCCACTAATGGGATACTTCACTGGAGCAAACCCTAAACATCATAAACCCAGTGAAATCCATTTAAATGAAATCTGTGACACAGAGATAGCAAAAAGCAGTAAAACTGAAAGGCTACCCTGCATAAGTAGAAAAGCACTCTGATTGGCAGTAGATTTCTTACTGAAACCAAGAAGACAAGAAAGAATTAACAAAGTTTTTTCAAAGACTGAAATAAAAGAACTCTGAACCCAAAACAAAACAAAAAGAATTATAAAACTACTGATTAAGTTAAGCAAAAACTGACAGAACTGAAAGGAGCATCTGATACGATGTTAGTAGAAGACTTCAAAGCTCCTTTCTTAACTATTTTGATAGAAAAACCAGACAGAAAAGCAGTAAGGAGATAAAACAAACGAACAATACCATTGATGAACATATCAAGAATTTAATGAACAATTCTAGACCATTCCACCCAATAACAATCCAGCAGAATAAACTGTTCCTCAAGAGTCCTTGGAACATATATCAAGGTAGACCTTATTCTGGTCCATAAACAATACTCCACATAAAGGACTTGAAATCATGCATGCTTTATTGTTTTGATTATAAAGAAATCATGCTAGAATCAACAACAGAAAGATAGCAGGAAAATCAGACACTAAATAAAGCATTTTTAAATAATCTAAGGGTCAAAAGTAAATAAAGAGAAATTTCAAAATACTTTGAAAATAAAATATGAAATGTAACAAATCAAAAGTTGTGGGGCACAGATAATGGAGTGCTGAGAAATGTACAGCACTTAAACACTTACATTAGAAGAGCAAGAAAGTCTCAAATCAAGCATTTAAGCCCTCACCTTATGAAGGAAAAGAAGTGTAAAGTAAATCCAAAGCCAACAATAAGAAGAAAATAATGTAATAGCACAAATCAATGTAAATGAAAACAGGAAAAAATCAATAAAATCAATGCAACAAAAAACTAGCTCCTTTAAAAAAAACCAATAAAATTGACAAATATCTATGAAGGCTGACAAAAACAGATGAAGAAAATTATCATAATGAAATAAATGAAATACTGGGTATCAACACAAATCCTGGAAACATCCACAGCGTCATAAGGGAATACTATGAACAACTTTAGAAACATAAATTTAACAACTTAGATGAAATGAAGCAGTTCCCCAAGAAACCACAGCTCATGCAGTTGGAAATAGATACTTTGAATAGTCTATACTTATTAAAGATATTAAAGTCATAATTTAGAGTTTCAAACAAGAAAAAGAAATCTCTAAGTTCGGAGGGTTTCATTAGAGAATTCTAGCAAACACTTAAGGAAGAATTCGAACACAGTCTACACAATTTCTTCCAGAAAAAAGAAGAAGATACCTTTCCCGATTTGATTTATGAATCCAGTAATCTATGATACCCAAGTCAGAGAAAGTAGTCCTCTAACATCAAAATCAGTGCCAAAATTAAAAAAAAAAGAAAGAAAATAACCCACTAACAATAAATATCCCTCATGAGTATACATGCAAAAGGTTTACACAAAATACTAGCATATAGGATTCAGCAATATATAAAGAAATTAAACAGCATGACCAAATGGTGTTTATTTCATGGATGCAAAGCTTTATTGAAAAATCAATGTAATAGAATATATGACATGATCATATCAATCATTACAGAAAGATCACCTGGCAAAATTTAACATCAAATATTAAAAAGAAACAACTCTGGAATATAGGAATATGGGGGAATTTCCTCATTTAAAACATCCCCCTGTTATACTTACTGGCCAAAGCCTGAATGTTTTCCTCTAAATTTCAAAATACTTTGAAAATAAAATATGAAATGTAACAAATCAAAAGTTGTGGGGCACAGATAATGGAGTGCTGAGAAATGTACAGCACTTAAACACTTACATTAGAAGAGCAAGAAAGTCTCAAATCAAGCATTTAAGCCCTCACCTTATGAAGGAAAAGAAGTGTAAAGTAAATCCAAAGCCAACAATAAGAAGAAAATAATGTAATAGCACAAATCAATGTAAATGAAAACAGGAAAAAATCAATAAAATCAATGCAACAAAAAACTAGCTCCTTTAAAAAAAACCAATAAAATTGACAAATATCTATGAAGGCTGACAAAAACAGATGAAGAAAATTATCATAATGAAATAAATGAAATACTGGGTATCAACACAAATCCTGGAAACATCCACAGCGTCATAAGGGAATACTATGAACAACTTTAGAAACATAAATTTAACAACTTAGATGAAATGAAGCAGTTCCCCAAGAAACCACAGCTCATGCAGTTGGAAATAGATACTTTGAATAGTCTATACTTATTAAAGATATTAAAGTCATAATTTAGAGTTTCAAACAAGAAAAAGAAATCTCTAAGTTCGGAGGGTTTCATTAGAGAATTCTAGCAAACACTTAAGGAAGAATTCGAACACAGTCTACACAATTTCTTCCAGAAAAAAGAAGAAGATACCTTTCCCGATTTGATTTATGAATCCAGTAATCTATGATACCCAAGTCAGAGAAAGTAGTCCTCTAACATCAAAATCAGTGCCAAAATTAAAAAAAAAAGAAAGAAAATAACCCACTAACAATAAATATCCCTCATGAGTATACATGCAAAAGGTTTACACAAAATACTAGCATATAGGATTCAGCAATATATAAAGAAATTAAACAGCATGACCAAATGGTGTTTATTTCATGGATGCAAAGCTTTATTGAAAAATCAATGTAATAGAATATATGACATGATCATATCAATCATTACAGAAAGATCACCTGGCAAAATTTAACATCAAATATTAAAAAGAAACAACTCTGGAATATAGGAATATGGGGGAATTTCCTCATCTTGAGAAAGAACATCTATTAAACAAACAAAAAAACACCTGTTATACTTACTGGCCAAAGCCTGAATGTTTTCCTCTAATATTGGTCTTAAAACAAAAAGTCCTATCTTTCCATTTTTATTCAGCACAGAGTTAGGTGCTCTAAGCAACACAAAATGTAATAAAATTATTAAATAAAAGGTATAAAGATTTAAAAGGGATAAATAAAATTATTCCTATTTGAAGATGTTACGATTATCTAAATAGAAAATCCTAAGGAATCTACAAACATATGCCTAAGCTATTAAGTGAGTATAGAAATGCTACAGGATATAAAACAAACATATAAAAATCTATTGTATGGGGCTTCCCTGGTGGTCCAGTGGGTAAGGACACTGCCTTGCAGTGCAACGGGTGCCGGTTTGATCCCTGGCCTGGGAGGATCCCACGTGCCATGGAGTGGCTGAACCAATGTGTCTGGCTGCCGATTCAGAGGTCTGGAGCGCATGCACCCAGAGCCGGTGCTCTGCGGTGAGAGAGGCCACTGCAATGGAAGGCCCACACAGACCAAAGAATAAAGATAAACAAATGAAAGATCAATAGAAGTGGCAAAAAAAAAAAAACCTTATTGTATGTTCATATACTAGCAATAACCATGTGAATACAAAAAGTAAAAATACCATATCACTTATAATAGGTCAAAAAATGAAGTACTTGGGATCAGATCTAACAAAACATGTACAAATTTTTGTAGACATAGGCAAGATTATTCTAAAATTTATACTGAAAAATAAAGGAACTAGAATAGCTAAAACAATTTTGGAGAGGAATAATAAAGTCAGTCTACTTGGTTTCAAGATTATACAGTTACAGTATTCAACAGTGTTTCGTACTGGCAGAAAAACACATAGACCAATTGAACAGAGCAGAGAACTCAGAAATGAACCCACACAAACAGAAATATGCCAACTGTTTTGTGAGAAAGAGGTAAAGCAATTCAATGGAGGAAACAGAGCTGTTTCAACTAATGATGCTGGATAAATCATCATCTATAGGAGAAAAAACAGGAGTGAGAGTAGAATAGAGTCCATCTAAACTCATACGCCATACAAAAAATAATTTAAAATGGATCATGAAATTTAATTTCATGTTTAATTCACAAAAATTTGTTTAAATTAATTTATTTTTATTTTACTTTTACAGAGTTTTGTTGTTTACTACTATGTATAAACCCAAATCAGTGATAGGTATATGCTTGACCCCTCCCACCTGAACTCCCTATCACCCCTCCAGGTTGTTGCATAGCCCCCATGTAAGCTCCTTTAGTCTTACAGCATATTCACATTCATTGTCTGTTTTATGTTTTATATGGTAGTATAGGCTTCCATGTTACTCTTTCCATATCTCTCATCCACTCCTCCCTCCCTCCAATGTCCATAAGTCTGTTCTCTATGTCTACTTTTCCATTGCTGCTCTGCATATACCTTTATCAGTACCATCTTTCTAGATGTCACATATATGTTAGTAGACTATATCTATCCTTCTCTACTGACTTACTTCACTTTGCATAATACGTTATAGATTCATCCACCTCATTAAGACTGATTCATATGCATTTCTCTTTTTTAAATTTTGGCCTCTTTTACTGGTTTTTTATTTATTTTCATCCATCTTTATTCTTTGGCTTGTGTGGGCCTCCCATTGCAGTGGCTTCTCTCCTCGCAGAGCAGTAGCTTGTAATTGGACACACCAGTTCAGCCACTTCGTGGCATGTGGGATCTTTCCCAGCCAGGCATCCAACCAGTGCCCGCTACATTGGAAGGCAGACATTTTACCCACTGCACCACCAGAGAAGCCCTCATACGCATTTCTTTTTACATCTAGGAAATAGTCCATTGTATATATGTACCACGGCTTGTTTATCCATTCAACTGTTGTTGATACAAACTACAATTTTTTTAAAAAAAAAAAAAAGGAAAAATTTTTATACTTTAGTGTTGTGCAAAAAGTGCTTAAATTTGAAATGTAAAACATTAAAGGAAACATTGATAAATGGGACTTTATCGAATTCAAAATTCTGCTCTGCACAAGACCCTATTAAAAGGATTTTTAAAAAGGACAGCTATAGGTTAGAGAAAATATTTGTATAGCCAACGAAGGAATACTATGATCTAGAATATATAAAGATGTATTGAAACTCAACAGTCAAAATAAATATTTCAGTTAAAATATGGTTAAAAGTCCTGCTGAGACATTTTACGGGAGAGGATGTGCTGATGACAAGCATATGAAAAGATGGTCAACATCAACAGCCATCAGGGAAATGCTTACTAAACATTAAGACATCACTATACACTTCACAAAGTGGCTAAAATTGCAAAAATGAGCAATGATACAATCAATTATTTATATGTTACTAATGGAAATGTAAAATGGATACAGTCACCCTGGAAAACACTTTGGAGTTTTCCTGGGGTAGAAACAGACTAAACTAAACTTCCCACTATGTTACAAGCCAGCAATTGCACCTCTGGGCATTTACCCTAGAGAAATGAAAACTTATGTTGACACAAAAAACCTGTACTGGAATGCCTGTAGCAGTGTTATTAGTCATAGCCAAAAACTGGAATCAGATCAGATGTCCTTCAATGGGTGAATGGGTAAATGAACTTGATGTACCTATACCATGGAACACTGCCATCGGTAAAAAGGAACACTCTGCCGACACATTCAATGATCTATATAATTCACCAAAGAATTATGCTAAATAAAAAAAGCCAACGGCAAAGGATCACATACTGTATGGTTCTACTTCTATAGCATTCCTAAAATGACAAACTTACAGAAATAGAGGACAGATGAGTGGTTATCAGGGGCCACATGGTAAAAGTGGGAAGGAAGGGAGACGCTGCTAGAAAAAGAAAAAGGCATGAGAAATTTTGGTGGTGGTGGAGCTTCACTGTATCTTGACTACATGATTACCATTACTGTTATTACTACTATTATGCCGTGCTGCAGGAACTGAATGCCTTAATCAGGGATTGAACCTGGGACCCCCGGTAGAGGAAGCATGGAGTCCTAACCACTGGACTACCAGGGCATTCCCTTGATTATATTAAAATCACTCTTCTGTTGACATCTGCAAATATAACCAATGAAGGAAACTACATGAAAGCTACAGGAGATCCCTCTGTGATAACCTTAGTAGTGATTATCCTCAAATGAAAACCCTTAAAAGGATTTTTAAAAAGGACAGCTATAGGTTAGAGAAAATATTTGTATAGCCAACGAAGGAATACTATGATCTAGAATATATAAAGATGTATTGAAACTCAACAGTCAAAATAAATATTTCAGTTAAAATATGGTTAAAAGTCCTGCTGAGACATTTTACGGGAGAGGATGTGCTGATGACAAGCATATGAAAAGATGGTCAACATCAACAGCCATCAGGGAAATGCTTACTAAACATTAAGACATCACTATACACTTCACAAAGTGGCTAAAATTGCAAAAATGAGCAATGATACAATCAATTATTTATATGTTACTAATGGAAATGTAAAATGGATACAGTCACCCTGGAAAACACTTTGGAGTTTTCCTGGGGTAGAAACAGACTAAACTAAACTTCCCACTATGTTACAAGCCAGCAATTGCACCTCTGGGCATTTACCCTAGAGAAATGAAAACTTATGTTGACACAAAAAACCTGTACTGGAATGCCTGTAGCAGTGTTATTAGTCATAGCCAAAAACTGGAATCAGATCAGATGTCCTTCAATGGGTGAATGGGTAAATGAACTTGATGTACCTATACCATGGAACACTGCCATCGGTAAAAAGGAACACTCTGCCGACACATTCAATGATCTATATAATTCACCAAAGAATTATGCTAAATAAAAAAAGCCAACGGCAAAGGATCACATACTGTATGGTTCTACTTCTATAGCATTCCTAAAATGACAAACTTACAGAAATAGAGGACAGATGAGTGGTTATCAGGGGCCACATGGTAAAAGTGGGAAGGAAGGGAGACGCTGCTAGAAAAAGAAAAAGGCATGAGAAATTTTGGTGGTGGTGGAGCTTCACTGTATCTTGACTACATGATTACCATTACTGTTATTACTACTATTATGCCGTGCTGCAGGAACTGAATGCCTTAATCAGGGATTGAACCTGGGACCCCCGGTAGAGGAAGCATGGAGTCCTAACCACTGGACTACCAGGGCATTCCCTTGATTATATTAAAATC
The DNA here is from genome assembly GCA_022376925.1 of Tragulus kanchil. Lineage (NCBI taxonomy): Eukaryota > Metazoa > Chordata > Mammalia > Artiodactyla > Tragulidae > Tragulus > Tragulus kanchil. Next base: position 93,589,281 of record JAIOJX010000006.1, read on the forward strand.
ACTCTTCTGTTGACATCTGCAAATATAACCAATGAAGGAAACTACATGAAAGCTACAGGAGATCCCTCTGTGTATTATTTCTCACAACTGTATGGGAGTTAGTGATTATCCTCAAATGATAACAAAGCTCCTAACATCAGTGTCTGACTTGGTTAAAAATGAATCATGCAAAGCCTATGAATAACATATTAATCATAATAATGTCAGCTAAAACTTTATATATTTCTTTGGAAGGCTTTTTTTGTTGTTGTTTATTTTGGCCACTTCTATTGATCTTTCATTTTTCACCCAACTTTGTTCTTTGGCCTGTGTGGGCCTCCCATCACAGTGGCCTCTCTCATTGCAGAGCACCGGCTCTGGGCTCATGCGCTCCAGAGCTCCAACTCAGTAGCAGGACAAATCAGTCCAGCCACTCCGCGGCACATGGGATCTTCCCAGGCCCGGGATCGAACCGGCACCCCCTGCACTGCAAGGCGGTATCCGTACCCACTGGACCACCAGGGAAGCCGCTAAAACTTTATATATTTTAAAGCAGACTGTCATTATTAAAATAAAAATACCACTTCTATTTGTTCTTCATGTTCTCACTTCGATGCAATTCTTATTTATATTAAAACAAGAAGTACCTATATTTCTTGGAACTGAAAGCTATCTTCTCCCCCAGGAGAGTTCTGGAAATGTGATGATAACATTTTAAAAGACATGTGGACACAAAGCAAATGCCTGGTGTGCATGTTGTCTTTTAAACCTCTTGGCGTCAATGCACTGACTTCTATTTCAAATTTATCTATTTTTGGCTTGTTTAAAAAAAAAAACCTAATTTAGGTTAAGAAAAATGTAAGAAGCTAAAGTAGGGACAATTAAGAATTCCAAAAGATTATATATTATATAAAGTCATAACAAGGAGCTGAAGGATTTTATGAAAATGTGTAAGTTATTTGCATCAGGGAAAGAGCTGATGGATATATTTAGCCAACCGGATGTGTGCTGATCTTTCCATTTAAGAACATTAGGTAGAAAATCCTATTTGAGTCCTGACTTTCTAAAGAAATACTGAAAAATGAGAAGCTGCTAATGCTAATAACTAGATTTGTTTCCTCTGATTCTTACATAAAGACAGAACACTTTTGCAATGAATCCTGGTAGACCATCCTCTTTGTTGTTGTTCTTCAGTTGCTCAGTTGTGTCAAACTTTTTGCAACCCCATGGACAGCAGGACACCAGGCTTCCCTGTCCTTAACAGTCTCCCAGGGTTTGCTCAAACTCATGTCTGCTGAGTTGGTGACACCATCCAATCACCTGGTCCTCTGTCATCCGGTTTTCCTCCTGACTTCAATCTTTCCTAGCATTAGGGTCTTTTCCTAGGAGCTGGCTCTTCACATCAGGCAGTCAAAGTATTGGAGCTTCTGCTCTGCATCCTCTTGGCAACCTAAGTTCATTAGTTTTCTTTTATTCATCAAATATCTGATGAGTTTATTTGGTGAATGTATTTACCAAATATATTACTTGCAAAAAGATCAACCTTGTTTTATATGTGTCCAACATCAGTAAAACGCACAGAAGCAACAGAAATTGGTATTTAGTAAAAATCAACCATTGGACATTTTTATAATCAATGTACTTTCCTATATTTTCATTTATATAAGTGTATATATGTACAAATATGTATTTTAGCATAAATTAGATCATCTCAATATTCTGTTTGAAATCCTCTAAAGGCTTCCCATCTCTGCCAAGTATGCTGTACTTCTTCCCACTTCTCAGAATCCGCCTGCCCAGATAGCCACATACCTCACTCCCTCATCTCCTTGAACTCAATATTCCAAAGCCGTCTTCCCAGTGAGGCTTGCCCTGGAAATCTTGTCTAATATTTGATCTGGTCTATTCCATGCTAACATAAATCAGCATTCATTTATTACCTCTATTGTCCATTTTCACCAGTAATATATAAGCTCTGAAAAGTAGGCATTTTTATTTGCTTTTGTTCACTGCTATCTTTTGCATTTTTTTCATAAATAGGAACAGAAGTCTGAGCACCGAAGAATTGATACAAGTCCAAATTAAATTTAAAAGTCATAACAAGGATAATTTATGAAAATGTGTAAGTTATTTGCATCAGGGAAAGAGCTGATGGATATATTTAGCCAACCGGATGTGTGCTGATCTTTCCATTTAAGAACATTAGGTAGAAAATCCTATTTGAGTCCTGACTTTCTAAAGAAATACTGAAAAATGAGAAGCTGCTAATGCTAATAACTAGATTTGTTTCCTCTGATTCTTACATAAAGACAGAACACTTTTGCAATGAATCCTGGTAGACCATCCTCTTTGTTGTTGTTCTTCAGTTGCTCAGTTGTGTCAAACTTTTTGCAACCCCATGGACAGCAGGACACCAGGCTTCCCTGTCCTTAACAGTCTCCCAGGGTTTGCTCAAACTCATGTCTGCTGAGTTGGTGACACCATCCAATCACCTGGTCCTCTGTCATCCGGTTTTCCTCCTGACTTCAATCTTTCCTAGCATTAGGGTCTTTTCCTAGGAGCTGGCTCTTCACATCAGGCAGTCAAAGTATTGGAGCTTCTGCTCTGCATCCTCTTGGCAACCTAAGTTCATTAGTTTTCTTTTATTCATCAAATATCTGATGAGTTTATTTGGTGAATGTATTTACCAAATATATTACTTGCAAAAAGATCAACCTTGTTTTATATGTGTCCAACATCAGTAAAACGCACAGAAGCAACAGAAATTGGTATTTAGTAAAAATCAACCATTGGACATTTTTATAATCAATGTACTTTCCTATATTTTCATTTATATAAGTGTATATATGTACAAATATGTATTTTAGCATAAATTAGATCATCTCAATATTCTGTTTGAAATCCTCTAAAGGCTTCCCATCTCTGCCAAGTATGCTGTACTTCTTCCCACTTCTCAGAATCCGCCTGCCCAGATAGCCACATACCTCACTCCCTCATCTCCTTGAACTCAATATTCCAAAGCCGTCTTCCCAGTGAGGCTTGCCCTGGAAATCTTGTCTAATATTTGATCTGGTCTATTCCATGCTAACATAAATCAGCATTCATTTATTACCTCTATTGTCCATTTTCACCAGTAATATATAAGCTCTGAAAAGTAGGCATTTTTATTTGCTTTTGTTCACTGCTATCTTTTGCATTTTTTTCATAAATAGGAACAGAAGTCTGAGCACCGAAGAATTGATACTTTGAAATTCTGGTGCTCGAGAAGACTCTTAGAGTCCCTCGGACTGCAAGGAGGCCAAATCAGTCCATTCTAAAGGAAACCAACCCTGAATATTGATTGGAAGGACTGATGTTGAAGCTCTAATACTTTGGCCACATTATGCAAAGACATGACTCATTGGAAAAGACCCTAATGCTGGGAAAGATTGAGGGCAGGAGGAGAAACGGGCAACAGAAGATGACATGGTCAAATAGCATCACTAATTCAATGGACATGAGTTTGAGCAAACTCCATGAGATAGTGAAAGATACAAAATGATTCTAAGATACTAAGGGAAAGCACATATAGGACAAGGACTTAATGTTTAAAAGCTGAGGCTCTGGAATCATTTAGACCTCTGTTTGAAATCCAGCTTTGCAACTGGGGCAAGTTACTTATTTTCCAAGACTCATTTTCTTCCTCTGTAAAGCATGGCAAAGAAAGTCATTTATAAGGTTGCTGAGAAAAGGAGTTTGATTACATGAACATTAAGATCTACTTCAAATCTACAATGCTTTGATACACTGGGTACACATTTTGTTTGCCTGTTTCCTTTCATAGAGAGATGCTGTCTTTCAAACAGATCTCTGCCTGTTTCCTTGGTTCAATCAGAAAGCTACTAATCCTAAAAAGAGAATAAATGGGTTACATGCAGCTGAGAACTCAATGGTTCCACCTCCTCCCAATTCAAACACAGTCTCCTCTGGCAGACTAGACTGCTTCTGGGTGTAGGACACTAATCTTTCCATGACTGTAGGACTTCATGTGCTGGGAGCACGGCCAATATTCAGTCCAACTTTTACACAGGGGAAACCAATCTTTTTTTTTTTTTTTTAACTTTACTTTATTATTTATTTTTACAGAGTTTTATTGTTTAGTGCCCCACATCAACCTGAATCTGCTAGGTATACATAAATTTAGATTTATGCTGACAACTGGTTTTTTTTTTTAATATTTTACTGTATCTTACATTTTAAATGCATCTATAGAAGGAAAAAAATTTCTATCAGTTGATGTCAGAGCTTGTTGAAAGATTTCTCATCATTTCGGCAAAAGCTGGCGCACGTCATTGTACACCAAAAACAGGCTATCCTTTCCTTAAGTAGGAGGAATTAGAAAGAGCAAAACTGACAGGGGTCAGAAAGAACCACCTTTTTCTATCAGGTGTGTTTGGCCTGGAGAAGCTGTGTGATTTGTGAGACTAGGGTCAGGAAAGTCAAGGTGCTATGAACCATCTAGCACTGGACAGCTACGGAAAAGACCAAACGAGTGTAACAGGAGTGAATGCACTGTAATCAAGGATTTTTGAATTCAGAGCCATTTAAATTTGAATTCTGGAGTTGATAACCTTAGATAGTGAAAGATACAAAATGATTCTAAGATACTAAGGGAAAGCACATATAGGACAAGGACTTAATGTTTAAAAGCTGAGGCTCTGGAATCATTTAGACCTCTGTTTGAAATCCAGCTTTGCAACTGGGGCAAGTTACTTATTTTCCAAGACTCATTTTCTTCCTCTGTAAAGCATGGCAAAGAAAGTCATTTATAAGGTTGCTGAGAAAAGGAGTTTGATTACATGAACATTAAGATCTACTTCAAATCTACAATGCTTTGATACACTGGGTACACATTTTGTTTGCCTGTTTCCTTTCATAGAGAGATGCTGTCTTTCAAACAGATCTCTGCCTGTTTCCTTGGTTCAATCAGAAAGCTACTAATCCTAAAAAGAGAATAAATGGGTTACATGCAGCTGAGAACTCAATGGTTCCACCTCCTCCCAATTCAAACACAGTCTCCTCTGGCAGACTAGACTGCTTCTGGGTGTAGGACACTAATCTTTCCATGACTGTAGGACTTCATGTGCTGGGAGCACGGCCAATATTCAGTCCAACTTTTACACAGGGGAAACCAATCTTTTTTTTTTTTTTTTAACTTTACTTTATTATTTATTTTTACAGAGTTTTATTGTTTAGTGCCCCACATCAACCTGAATCTGCTAGGTATACATAAATTTAGATTTATGCTGACAACTGGTTTTTTTTTTTAATATTTTACTGTATCTTACATTTTAAATGCATCTATAGAAGGAAAAAAATTTCTATCAGTTGATGTCAGAGCTTGTTGAAAGATTTCTCATCATTTCGGCAAAAGCTGGACGCACGTCATTGTACACCAAAAACAGGCTATCCTTTCCTTAAGTAGGAGGAATTAGAAAGAGCAAAACTGACAGGGGTCAGAAAGAACCACCTTTTTCTATCAGGTGTGTTTGGCCTGGAGAAGCTGTGTGATTTGTGAGACTAGGGTCAGGAAAGTCAAGGTGCTATGAACCATCTAGCACTGGACAGCTACGGAAAAGACCAAACGAGTGTAACAGGAGTGAATGCACTGTAATAGTCGAGGTCAAGGATTTTTGAATTCAGAGCCATTTAAATTTGAATTCTGGAGTTGATAACCTTAGATAAGTGACTAAATTCCCTTGTCTGTAATATGGATGTAATCACAGTTGGTATTTCACAAAGACTTTGTGAGTATTAAAAATGATAATGTAGCAAATGTCTAAGTTTTATGCTTGAAACTTAGTGATCAATAATGTATTATCAAGGGTAATGACAGATGTCTTTATTGTCCATTGGCAAAAATGCTGTGCATAAGCATTTGGTCCACCAGGTGTTTGAGTGCTTGATCTAGATGATTATCACGAGCATTCCTTTAATTTAAATGTTTATGCTCACCTTTTATACACCTGGCTTCTAGCTAGGCATCGGGCCTATAAGAATAAAAGCTCTACTCCCTGTCTTTAAGAGCTTATAAGCTTTTAGAGAAAGAAGGAAACAGCAGGGAAGCAAAACATGCTATGAAATCATGAAGCACAGATATTAACAGCAACCAGGAATATGAAGCTGCAAGTGGTTAGGGAAGACTTTCAGGAATTCATTAAATGGAAGGGCCCAGTAATTTGAGCAAACAGCAAATGAAAAGTTATAGCAATGTGAGAAACTCAGCCTGACAAACATGGAAAAAGAGCAGCAGAAGAATATGATTTAGAATTAAGAGAGCTGGTTTCTATGGCCTGTTGAGGCCAACATTCCTATGAGACTAAATCTCAGTTGAATGATTTATATAATGGACTTTATAAGGTCTACTTCTAGGTATGCTGTGAGCCTTAAATAGGACCATACATTTTACTCCAGAAATGTATCTCTTTCTTTTTATACACCATTTCCAAGCTACCATATGTATACTTGACATCCTCTCTGTTGGACTCTAGCCAATTATTTCTAACTCTTCCCTGTATCCAATTGAACCCCTGCTTGTAACCGATTCTCCACTATGCAGACAGAGGGGCCTTTCAAAATAAATACTACAAAAAGTTACACTTCCGTTACAAAACTCCAAATGCCTTCCTATTTCCCCTCAAACTAAGTTATGAATGATGGCTCTGCTTGGAAAGTTCCCCGACAATCACGCTAAAGTCACTTCCAGGAGCTCCCTTTCCCCATTCCCTGTGTTCTAGCTACTCCAGCCTTCTTTCAGTTCCCATGTATCTCCTCCCCCTTCAACTCTGTATTATGCATATTATTCCCACACTGCACCCTGTACCTCCCACTCTGCCTACACAATTTCCAATCATTCTTCAATTCGCTAAGTGCCTCCCCAATTCCCAGTATTAAAAGATGATAATGAAAAGGCAAAATTTTTTTCTTAAGTTTTATGCTTGAAACTTAGTGATCAATAATGTATTATCAAGGGTAATGACAGATGTCTTTATTGTCCATTGGCAAAAATGCTGTGCATAAGCATTTGGTCCACCAGGTGTTTGAGTGCTTGATCTAGATGATTATCACGAGCATTCCTTTAATTTAAATGTTTATGCTCACCTTTTATACACCTGGCTTCTAGCTAGGCATCGGGCCTATAAGAATAAAAGCTCTACTCCCTGTCTTTAAGAGCTTATAAGCTTTTAGAGAAAGAAGGAAACAGCAGGGAAGCAAAACATGCTATGAAATCATGAAGCACAGATATTAACAGCAACCAGGAATATGAAGCTGCAAGTGGTTAGGGAAGACTTTCAGGAATTCATTAAATGGAAGGGCCCAGTAATTTGAGCAAACAGCAAATGAAAAGTTATAGCAATGTGAGAAACTCAGCCTGACAAACATGGAAAAAGAGCAGCAGAAGAATATGATTTAGAATTAAGAGAGCTGGTTTCTATGGCCTGTTGAGGCCAACATTCCTATGAGACTAAATCTCAGTTGAATGATTTATATAATGGACTTTATAAGGTCTACTTCTAGGTATGCTGTGAGCCTTAAATAGGACCATACATTTTACTCCAGAAATGTATCTCTTTCTTTTTATACACCATTTCCAAGCTACCATATGTATACTTGACATCCTCTCTGTTGGACTCTAGCCAATTATTTCTAACTCTTCCCTGTATCCAATTGAACCCCTGCTTGTAACCGATTCTCCACTATGCAGACAGAGGGGCCTTTCAAAATAAATACTACAAAAAGTTACACTTCCGTTACAAAACTCCAAATGCCTTCCTATTTCCCCTCAAACTAAGTTATGAATGATGGCTCTGCTTGGAAAGTTCCCCGACAATCACGCTAAAGTCACTTCCAGGAGCTCCCTTTCCCCATTCCCTGTGTTCTAGCTACTCCAGCCTTCTTTCAGTTCCCATGTATCTCCTCCCCCTTCAACTCTGTATTATGCATATTATTCCCACACTGCACCCCTGTACCTCCCACTCTGCCTACACAATTTCCAATCATTCTTCAATTCTTGCAGTAAATGTGCCTTCCACATCCCAATTAGTCATATGTCCCATCAGAATCTCCCAGGAAGTGCACCCAAGAGAAATGAAACTTTTAATTTGCTTGAGTGATAACATTATCTCATCAGTCTCTCTCTCCCAATTCCCAGACTGCAACTCCAGGAGGGCAGGGAATGCACTCACTGTTGCTTGACCTATACGACTAGTGCTGTTTACTTGCCAGTGGATATCTCTGCTAGGTATAAATGCCAAGGATGCAGTAGGCATCCAGGAAATATTTTTTGATTGGATAAATAAATGAAAGCTCCAACCCAGTGACGGATCATACTGCTGGTAATGAATCAATGGGTGGGGCTTTGTTACTATTATTCTGCTGTTATTTCATGCTTAGGGTTTATATGTGTGTGTGTGTGTGTGTGTGTGCATACACATATATGTGTGTATGTATATAGATAGATAGATATAAATAAAGCACAGATGTGAGTCAATGAAGGAGGAAAAATAATTCCTGGTGAAGTCAGAAAGGAACAGAAAATGGAGCATTTCATATGCCCTGCTAAGTAAGATGTGTTTTATCCAGGTGTGTTCAGAGGAAGTGACTAAGGGGTTAAAGCAGAAGAGTGTTGTGACCAGATCAAAGTTTAAGAATATTCTGGGCTCAAAGTACAGAACTAGTCAGAAGGACAAAGGGAAAGCAGGGAAGTGAGATAGACATCTCCTATGTAATCAAAGGGAGAGTGAAAGAAGCTGCTGAACTCGGGCTGTGGGTTCAGGATTTCCCAATTCTCCAGTCTACCTGGATTCACTGCTGTGTCCATGCACATGGATGGCTGAAGTGGCAATCTTACATTCATTAAATGCCTTCCTATTTCCCCTCAAACTAAGTTATGAATGATGGCTCTGCTTGGAAAGTTCCCCGACAATCACGCTAAAGTCACTTCCAGGAGCTCCCTTTCCCCATTCCCTGTGTTCTAGCTACTCCAGCCTTCTTTCAGTTCCCATGTATCTCCTCCCCCTTCAACTCTGTATTATGCATATTATTCCCACACTGCACCCCTGTACCTCCCACTCTGCCTACACAATTTCCAATCATTCTTCAATTCTTGCAGTAAATGTGCCTTCCACATCCCAATTAGTCATATGTCCCATCAGAATCTCCCAGGAAGTGCACCCAAGAGAAATGAAACTTTTAATTTGCTTGAGTGATAACATTATCTCATCAGTCTCTCTCTCCCAATTCCCAGACTGCAACTCCAGGAGGGCAGGGAATGCACTCACTGTTGCTTGACCTATACGACTAGTGCTGTTTACTTGCCAGTGGATATCTCTGCTAGGTATAAATGCCAAGGATGCAGTAGGCATCCAGGAAATATTTTTTGATTGGATAAATAAATGAAAGCTCCAACCCAGTGACGGATCATACTGCTGGTAATGAATCAATGGGTGGGGCTTTGTTACTATTATTCTGCTGTTATTTCATGCTTAGGGTTTATATGTGTGTGTGTGTGTGTGTGTGTGCATACACATATATGTGTGTATGTATATAGATAGATAGATATAAATAAAGCACAGATGTGAGTCAATGAAGGAGGAAAAATAATTCCTGGTGAAGTCAGAAAGGAACAGAAAATGGAGCATTTCATATGCCCTGCTAAGTAAGATGTGTTTTATCCAGGTGTGTTCAGAGGAAGTGACTAAGGGGTTAAAGCAGAAGAGTGTTGTGACCAGATCAAAGTTTAAGAATATTCTGGGCTCAAAGTACAGAACTAGTCAGAAGGACAAAGGGAAAGCAGGGAAGTGAGATAGACATCTCCTATGTAATCAAAGGGAGAGTGAAAGAAGCTGCTGAACTCGGGCTGTGGGTTCAGGATTTCCCAATTCTCCAGTCTACCTGGATTCACTGCTGTGTCCATGCACATGGATGGCTGAAGTGGCAATCTTACATTCATTAATTACACTGTTACTTGTACTATTAAAGGAACTGTAGCTTCAAATAAAGAAAACAATCCTAGGACCATTCAGAAAACAGAATTCCAAACATCAGGGTGATTACTATATACTCAGAAAATACCTATCTTTGGTATTAGATATGGAATAAAAATTGTGTTTTTCTTTCTGTTGAGTCTGAATAGAAAGGAATCTATAGTAACACAGCATTGTATAGAGAAGAAGAGCTATGCTGCAGAAAAGCCTTACCTAGTGCTGATAAGTAAACAAATATTTACTACTTAAACTGCTGATTTTACTTACTAAAGAGTCACGATCATATGGATAATTACACGAATGTTCCAAGTAAATTTAAATTTGACTATGCTGAGATTTCTATCATAACACATTTTCTCTTTTATTTCTCTCCATTATATCTGAATAAACCAGAACTATTTTCCTGTAAAACTGTTGTACTACACAGTCTGTGCTCAAACAATTAAATGTTATTATTCATGTCTATGGCTGCATGGACACCAAGATTGTAAAAGCTTTGCTTTGTTTTTGATAATAGCATATACTTTAAAGTGAGAGTAGGCACAATAATTCATAAATAGCTAGTCTTTTCTGTGGTAATTGAACTCAAAAAACACAATAGCTTGGCTGTTTTTATTGTTTCAATTCTTAAGTTCTCTAATTTCATGCAAAATTATAAAATTATAAATCTTCATTATAACTTTCTGAAGAAAATAGTTTGATCTGCTCTACTCTCTTGTATTTCCTGGTTTAAGTTTAAAAATGTTTCATTTTATTTCTTATTCAGACTCAAGACAAATTTTGTTTCTTCACATTATACAGTAAGTTATGATTTCCAGCTGGTAACATGTATGTAAGGATTTAAGTGGGCACAGTTTAAACTTCCTGCATTTTCATTTGCCTCTGTTATTTTACTTCCAATTAAAGACACTGGCATATTATTTTTTAAGTAACAGATAAAGGATGCCTCTGTACTTACCAGTAATGAAGCTGCTGTGGGTTTCAGGATTTCCCAATTCTCCAGTCTACCTGGATTCACTGCTGTGTCCATGCACATGGATGGCTGAAGTGGCAATCTTACATTCATTAATTACACTGTTACTTGTACTATTAAAGGAACTGTAGCTTCAAATAAAGAAAACAATCCTAGGACCATTCAGAAAACAGAATTCCAAACATCAGGGTGATTACTATATACTCAGAAAATACCTATCTTTGGTATTAGATATGGAATAAAAATTGTGTTTTTCTTTCTGTTGAGTCTGAATAGAAAGGAATCTATAGTAACACAGCATTGTATAGAGAAGAAGAGCTATGCTGCAGAAAAGCCTTACCTAGTGCTGATAAGTAAACAAATATTTACTACTTAAACTGCTGATTTTACTTACTAAAGAGTCACGATCATATGGATAATTACACGAATGTTCCAAGTAAATTTAAATTTGACTATGCTGAGATTTCTATCATAACACATTTTCTCTTTTATTTCTCTCCATTATATCTGAATAAACCAGAACTATTTTCCTGTAAAACTGTTGTACTACACAGTCTGTGCTCAAACAATTAAATGTTATTATTCATGTCTATGGCTGCATGGACACCAAGATTGTAAAAGCTTTGCTTTGTTTTTGATAATAGCATATACTTTAAAGTGAGAGTAGGCACAATAATTCATAAATAGCTAGTCTTTTCTGTGGTAATTGAACTCAAAAAACACAATAGCTTGGCTGTTTTTATTGTTTCAATTCTTAAGTTCTCTAATTTCATGCAAAATTATAAAATTATAAATCTTCATTATAACTTTCTGAAGAAAATAGTTTGATCTGCTCTACTCTCTTGTATTTCCTGGTTTAAGTTTAAAAATGTTTCATTTTATTTCTTATTCAGACTCAAGACAAATTTTGTTTCTTCACATTATACAGTAAGTTATGATTTCCAGCTGGTAACATGTATGTAAGGATTTAAGTGGGCACAGTTTAAACTTCCTGCATTTTCATTTGCCTCTGTTATTTTACTTCCAATTAAAGACACTGGCATATTATTTTTTAAGTAACAGATAAAGGATGCCTCTGTACTTACCAGTAATGAAGCATCTAAACTGTCTTCAGCCCTATGGCTTTAAGCACCATATAAAAGACTGTCAATGTCTGATTCCCCCTTATACATCTCTTTCTTCTTTGAATTCTCCAACCCCAAACAAAACACAAACAAGAGCTAAAATTTAGAGGAACATCTCAGTATTAATAATTCATTTTATAAACTTGAAATCAACTTAACTTGTCAATAGAAAGGTAAACTGACATGTTAGCATACACAGATGAAAGACACTAAATTGTTAGTCAAATAATTACAAGCTTTATTCTTAACTCTTTTCGTTCTTTTATATTTGACTTTTCAAACTGAATGAATTAATATTGATTTAAAAAAAAATATCAAGAGTCAAGAATTAGATCATTATGTTTGGCTTCATTTTAGTTACTAGTTAACCCAAGTTTCCTTGAATGACAAACAGCAGCCCATTAAGAAAACTAAAGCCTGAAGAAACGCAGTAATTTACCCACGTTCATCTAACTTGATAGATAACAAAACTAGGACTCAAACCACAGCCATTGTATGTGAGGTGATGGATATGTTAAATACCTAGATCAAAGGAATCCTTTCACAATGTATATGTGTATAAAATCTTCATGATACACATTCCAACTTATAATTTTAATTGTCAATTATACTTCAGTATAGGTGGGAGAAAAAAGTCATTGTATCCATTAGGCAACAGTAAGACACACAGAATATTGTAGAGACTACTGAAAGTGCAAAAGACCTAAACAAAAATAATTATTGTTTCTAAATCATGAAATAAAAATGTGAAATCAAAAGTTTATGATTTTAGGGGCTTCCCTGGTGGTCCAGTGGGTAAAGTGTCCACCTTGCAATGCAAGGGGCACCAGTTTGATCCCTGGATGGGGAAGATCCCGCATGCCATGGCGTGGCTGTACCGGTGTGTCCAATTGTGTGTCAGTGCTCAGCAACAAGAGAGGCCACTGCAATGGGAGGCCCACGTAGGCCAAAGAATAAATATTAATGGAAAATTAAAAAAAAAAAATAATAAGAGAGGCCAAAGTTAAATTTTAATGAAACATCTGCAAACTGAAACATACACCAAGCAATCAGCTCAAACTCTGTCTCTACACACAAACACGTATTATATATATCTGCACACTTACATGCATGCATACATTAAGCCAAAACAGAAAAGTTAATTTTTAAAACTCCAATTCCAGAATTATAAAATACAAAAATGCGTTCACATCTTGTGCTCCATGAGTTTAAGATGCTTGATCCACAGAAGAAAAGCTATGACAGACAGTATATTAAAAAGCAGAGACACTACTTTGCAGACCAAGGTCCATATAGTTAAAGCTATGGTTTTTCTAGTAGTCCTATATAGGTATGAGAATTGGACAATAAAAGAAAGCAGAGTCCCCCAAAATTGATGCCTTCGAATTGTGGTGTTGGTGAAGCCTCTTGAGAGTCCTTGGACTGTAAGGAGATCAAAACAGTCAATTCTTAAGGAAATCCACTCTGAATATCCATTGGGAAGATCCATGCTGAAGCTGAAGCTCCAATACTTTGGCCACCTGATGGAAAGAAGTGATCTTGATGCAAAGAGCATTAAAAAGGACCCTGATGCTCAGAAAGATTGAAGGCAGGAGGAGAAGGAGATGACAGAGGACAAGATTGTTGGATGCCATCACTGACTCAATGGACATGAGTTTGATCAAACTCCAAGAGATGGTGAAGGACAGGGAAGTCTGGCATGCTTCAATCCATGAGGCTGCAGAGAGTCAGACACAACTGAGCAACTGAACAACAATAATTACTCCTATTTAAAAATTCAGAGCTACTGTGAGCATACCATATCACAGTTTATTCCAAGATCCAAAACAGAAAGTGATGGCTTGAGGATGACTTGGAATGAGTTAAAAGAGAACTGGGATTAAAGATGTGGAGAGGAGTAAAAGAAACCTCCAGGCTAACCAACGTAAGTATCTTCTTAGATTTAAGAGGGGATAAGTTGCAAGGGATTAAAGCAAATATTGGGCGTGGCTGTACCGGTGTGTCCAATTGTGTGTCAGTGCTCAGCAACAAGAGAGGCCACTGCAATGGGAGGCCCACGTAGGCCAAAGAATAAATATTAATGGAAAATTAAAAAAAAAAAATAATAAGAGAGGCCAAAGTTAAATTTTAATGAAACATCTGCAAACTGAAACATACACCAAGCAATCAGCTCAAACTCTGTCTCTACACACAAACACGTATTATATATATCTGCACACTTACATGCATGCATACATTAAGCCAAAACAGAAAAGTTAATTTTTAAAACTCCAATTCCAGAATTATAAAATACAAAAATGCGTTCACATCTTGTGCTCCATGAGTTTAAGATGCTTGATCCACAGAAGAAAAGCTATGACAGACAGTATATTAAAAAGCAGAGACACTACTTTGCAGACCAAGGTCCATATAGTTAAAGCTATGGTTTTTCTAGTAGTCCTATATAGGTATGAGAATTGGACAATAAAAGAAAGCAGAGTCCCCCAAAATTGATGCCTTCGAATTGTGGTGTTGGTGAAGCCTCTTGAGAGTCCTTGGACTGTAAGGAGATCAAAACAGTCAATTCTTAAGGAAATCCACTCTGAATATCCATTGGGAAGATCCATGCTGAAGCTGAAGCTCCAATACTTTGGCCACCTGATGGAAAGAAGTGATCTTGATGCAAAGAGCATTAAAAAGGACCCTGATGCTCAGAAAGATTGAAGGCAGGAGGAGAAGGAGATGACAGAGGACAAGATTGTTGGATGCCATCACTGACTCAATGGACATGAGTTTGATCAAACTCCAAGAGATGGTGAAGGACAGGGAAGTCTGGCATGCTTCAATCCATGAGGCTGCAGAGAGTCAGACACAACTGAGCAACTGAACAACAATAATTACTCCTATTTAAAAATTCAGAGCTACTGTGAGCATACCATATCACAGTTTATTCCAAGATCCAAAACAGAAAGTGATGGCTTGAGGATGACTTGGAATGAGTTAAAAGAGAACTGGGATTAAAGATGTGGAGAGGAGTAAAAGAAACCTCCAGGCTAACCAACGTAAGTATCTTCTTAGATTTAAGAGGGGATAAGTTGCAAGGGATTAAAGCAAATATTGGGCAAA
Source organism: Tragulus kanchil (assembly GCA_022376925.1). NCBI lineage: Eukaryota > Metazoa > Chordata > Mammalia > Artiodactyla > Tragulidae > Tragulus > Tragulus kanchil. The sequence continues at coordinate 93,604,487 of JAIOJX010000006.1, forward strand.
TAGTTTTTAAATGAAGTATTTTTTTATACCATAAAGCCACAAACTATTAGATTTTATTCAATGAAAACAGGTCCACAGAGTACTTTCCCTTAAACCTGCAAAGTGACAATGTGAAGGATCCAGAATCTGGACTGAGATCTGATTCCAAAGTCCAAGACCTCTGCAGCTATATTAGCCTATGGAGACAACCCAGAGAAACTACACAACTTGCCCAGATTCTCACAGTAAATCCAAAGCTAGAGGAAATATAATTCCTTACAAAAGCCTTTTTACATTTTTCCACCAGAACCTTAAAGTCACAAGTTATTTTAGGGAAAAATTTTAAATGCCCAAGGATCACAGAATTATGAAGTTGTGATAGATAACAGCAATCACCTAACATAAGGGTTCTTAGCCTAAGGTTCATGCAGATGTAGGAGCTTTAAGGAGGTATAGAATTAATATATTTCATAAAATGTGTACAATACAGGCACGAAAATTCATGGGTTCCGGGTATTATCTGGGGGGGGGGGGGAGTTGACTGAAAATGTTTAAGAACTAGTCATATAAAATAAACATTTTTATGGATGAAAAATTGGAGACACAGAGAGCTAGAGTGACTCTGGAACCACTGGATGATGGAAGAACAGTGCGAGAACATAGCTCTCTTCTTTGTAATTACAATACCATTTCCCATAACATTGGGCCATATGTAATACCCCACAACTTGAGGCTGAAAATTTTTTATCAGGTATCTGCAGAAGATGGCACATAAATATGAGAAACTGAGAAGACTTAACGATGTTAAGATTCCTAGAGAGATTCACAGTCCCTCCTTCATTTCCTTTTCAAGAGGCTAATAAGAAAACCTGTATTCAATTTCACACGGTTCAGCGTGTGGAGAGAAACAGTGTCTTCTGCTTTATAAATTATGGTGCAAGGTTAACTATGGCCACTTTCCAAGAAAAACCAATGACTTATAATCTGATGGCTCAGATGGTAAAAAGAGTCTGCCTGCAATTCAGGAGATCTGGGTTTGACTCCTGGGTTGGGAAGATCCCATGAAGGGAATGGCAACCCACTCCAGTATCCTTGTCTGGACAATCCCATGCACAGAGAAGGCTGGCAGGCTGCATTCCATGGGGTCACAGAACCGGACATGACTGAGTGACTCACTTTCAAACTCAATAAACAAAACCTCAATGAGCTGTAATTAATGTTCATGGTGCCTCTGCTTAATTTTCTTTGTTGGGGGGGAGCGGGTTGGGGAGGGAGGGGGCAGGCGGGCCACTTCTATTGGTCTTTCATTTATCTATTTTCATCCATCTTTGTTCTTTGGCCTTTGTGGGCCTCCCATCACAGTGGCCTCTGTTGTCACAGAGCACCAGCTCTGGGCACATGCGCTCCAGAGCTCTGGCTCGGTAATTGGATACATAGGTCCAGCCACTCCGCGGCACATGGGATCTTCCCAGGTCAGGGATTGAACTGGCGTCCCTTGCACTGCGAGGCGGTGTCCTTACCCACTGGACTACCAGAGAAGCCCTGCTTAATTTTATCTCTTAGTCTTTTTCCCCATGTAACAGTTGCTATAATCCTTCATTAGCTTTATATTCAGTAATTTACAGTCAGGTTTCTTATCTTATGGTAACATTATAGTGCAATGTTACTTTGGATGCTGGCTTTTGAGGGTAGAGGGATGAAAAAAGCAATTCTTAAAAGAAAATATAGTCATGAAGGTTTTCAGACTAACAGTTACAGATTTCACAGGAGTAACTTAAAGGAGATATGATATCACCATGATCAATTCAGGGGTATCTAGTTGAGTGTTGCTGAATTGCAAAGAAATTGGCAGGTGCTGCTAAAGAATCCCTCACCTTGTTCACTTATAAACATTAATCCTAATGCATTACCATAAACTAAAGCTTTACACACTTCCTTTCAGTCATGATGGCACCCAGTACCAGTGGCTTGAACTTTGCAATGACTTTCAAAGGATACTAGGTTTAATGCACTTGAAAAAGCATAATTTTCCATCTTTGCCATACTGCCACCACCACCACCAACAACAACCAACCACTAGAGCAGCAACAGCTGTTGCAGCATCTTAACTAAATATGGAGAGTTTCCTGTGAGCCAGTCTGCTAAATAGACTGCATACATTATTCTACATCACATTCAGGACACTGCTCTTACATAGATGCTGTTCCATGTACATAATAGCACTACCACCTCATGAATTATTTTCATAGATGAGGAAAGTGTTAGTTGCTCAGTCATGTCTGGCTCTTTGTGACCCCATGGACTGTATATCCCACCAGGCTCCTCAGTCCGTGGGAGTCTCCAGGCAAGAATAGTGGGTTGCTATTTCCTTCTCCAGACAGATGAGGTAACTCGCATTCAATGAGGTTAACCGATTAGTCCCTTCCCTTTTTTTTTTTTCATCCATCTTTGTTCTTTGGCCTTTGTGGGCCTCCCATCACAGTGGCCTCTGTTGTCACAGAGCACCAGCTCTGGGCACATGCGCTCCAGAGCTCTGGCTCGGTAATTGGATACATAGGTCCAGCCACTCCGCGGCACATGGGATCTTCCCAGGTCAGGGATTGAACTGGCGTCCCTTGCACTGCGAGGCGGTGTCCTTACCCACTGGACTACCAGAGAAGCCCTGCTTAATTTTATCTCTTAGTTTTTTTCCCCATGTAACAGTTGCTATAATCCTTCATTAGCTTTATATTCAGTAATTTACAGTCAGGTTTCTTATCTTATGGTAACATTATAGTGCAATGTTACTTTGGATGCTGGCTTTTGAGGGTAGAGGGATGAAAAAAGCAATTCTTAAAAGAAAATATAGTCATGAAGGTTTTCAGACTAACAGTTACAGATTTCACAGGAGTAACTTAAAGGAGATATGATATCACCATGATCAATTCAGGGGTATCTAGTTGAGTGTTGCTGAATTGCAAAGAAATTGGCAGGTGCTGCTAAAGAATCCCTCACCTTGTTCACTTATAAACATTAATCCTAATGCATTACCATAAACTAAAGCTTTACACACTTCCTTTCAGTCATGATGGCACCCAGTACCAGTGGCTTGAACTTTGCAATGACTTTCAAAGGATACTAGGTTTAATGCACTTGAAAAAGCATAATTTTCCATCTTTGCCATACTGCCACCACCACCACCAACAACAACCAACCACTAGAGCAGCAACAGCTGTTGCAGCATCTTAACTAAATATGGAGAGTTTCCTGTGAGCCAGTCTGCTAAATAGACTGCATACATTATTCTACATCACATTCAGGACACTGCTCTTACATAGATGCTGTTCCATGTACATAATAGCACTACCACCTCATGAATTATTTTCATAGATGAGGAAAGTGTTAGTTGCTCAGTCATGTCTGGCTCTTTGTGACCCCATGGACTGTATATCCCACCAGGCTCCTCAGTCCGTGGGAGTCTCCAGGCAAGAATAGTGGGTTGCTATTTCCTTCTCCAGACAGATGAGGTAACTCGCATTCAATGAGGTTAACCGATTAGTCCCTTCTCACATAACTAGTAAGGAAGAGAGTCAGGATTTGATTTCAAATTACTTTGATTCCAAAGTTATTTTGTCTTCCATATTACATAGTTGATAGCAATAATGTATAGGTTAATGAACGTAATTTTCATGCTGATTAAAAAAGATGGAAGGAAGAAAGACAGTGAGGGAAGGAAGATACATCATCATAAATTTACAATAAGTAAAGTGGGAAATCTATGATCAAGGGCGAAGGAGCTGCAGATGAAACAAAGAGCAGAGTGAGAGTAGAGTTTTGTGTTGCAATGGAATTGGCAGCAAAAGAAGGCAAATATGTTTGCAAATAAAACTTGGAAGTGAATATCTGTAGGAATAGCAGAAACTTAAACTGGTTCACATTCTTTAGATCAGAGCATTCGGATCCAATCCATGAGCTCTGGCATCACATTATCATAAGCAGAGCCTGGGCCATTTAACCTACCATGCTAAGAGAATTGACTTGGTTATCTTCCTCATTGCAAATTAGGGCCTATTTGGTACAATGGGGGGAGGGGGATTCCCAGGTGGCACTAGTAGTAAACAACCCAGTTGCCAATGCAGGAGAGGCAAGAGATGCAGGGTTCCATCCCTGGGTGGGGAGATCCCCTGGAGGAGGAAATGACAACCCATTCCAGTATTCTTGCCTGGAGAATCCCACGGAGAGAGGAGCCTCCCGGCTACAGTCCGTAGGGTTGCAAAGAGTTGGACATGACTGAAGCAACCTAGAATGCATTAGCACACGGTAACTGAAAAGATGTAAGTGCCTTATAATTCTACTTTATGTACATACAGAATTCTAACTCCAGGGTCAAGTCTACTAAGAAGCAAATGTCGGCTAAATAGACTGCATACATTATTCTACATCACATTCAGGACACTGCTCTTACATAGATGCTGTTCCATGTACATAATAGCACTACCACCTCATGAATTATTTTCATAGATGAGGAAAGTGTTAGTTGCTCAGTCATGTCTGGCTCTTTGTGACCCCATGGACTGTATATCCCACCAGGCTCCTCAGTCCGTGGGAGTCTCCAGGCAAGAATAGTGGGTTGCTATTTCCTTCTCCAGACAGATGAGGTAACTCGCATTCAATGAGGTTAACCGATTAGTCCCTTCTCACATAACTAGTAAGGAAGAGAGTCAGGATTTGATTTCAAATTACTTTGATTCCAAAGTTATTTTGTCTTCCATATTACATAGTTGATAGCAATAATGTATAGGTTAATGAACGTAATTTTCATGCTGATTAAAAAAGATGGAAGGAAGAAAGACAGTGAGGGAAGGAAGATACATCATCATAAATTTACAATAAGTAAAGTGGGAAATCTATGATCAAGGGCGAAGGAGCTGCAGATGAAACAAAGAGCAGAGTGAGAGTAGAGTTTTGTGTTGCAATGGAATTGGCAGCAAAAGAAGGCAAATATGTTTGCAAATAAAACTTGGAAGTGAATATCTGTAGGAATAGCAGAAACTTAAACTGGTTCACATTCTTTAGATCAGAGCATTCGGATCCAATCCATGAGCTCTGGCATCACATTATCATAAGCAGAGCCTGGGCCATTTAACCTACCATGCTAAGAGAATTGACTTGGTTATCTTCCTCATTGCAAATTAGGGCCTATTTGGTACAATGGGGGGAGGGGGATTCCCAGGTGGCACTAGTAGTAAACAACCCAGTTGCCAATGCAGGAGAGGCAAGAGATGCAGGGTTCCATCCCTGGGTGGGGAGATCCCCTGGAGGAGGAAATGACAACCCATTCCAGTATTCTTGCCTGGAGAATCCCATGGACAGAGGAGCCTCGCAGGCTACAGTCCGTAGGGTTGCAAAGAGTTGGACATGACTGAAGCAACCTAGAATGCATTAGCACACGGTAACTGAAAAGATGTAAGTGCCTTATAATTCTACTTTATGTACATACAGAATTCTAACTCCAGGGTCAAGTCTACTAAAAGAAGCAAATGTTACGGCTGCACCGAAGCTTCCTACAACCCACACCCTAATATTAAAAACAAAGAAATGCGTAGGAGACATGCATTTAAAGCATACATAAAACTAAACAGAATCTGAGGACCTTACATAGAGCAAACATCAACATTTTTTTTTTTTACATAAACTTCTCCTTTATTTCATCAGGATTTGCTCAAATGCCATCATTTTGCAACATATTATCCAGGATTAATTAAATCAGCCCCACTACTTTCAGTACATCAGCATTCCAGTCTGCCCAAATGGCCAAAGAGCTAGAAAGCAATGCTCAGGAACAACCTTAAGAAATCATTCCATACTGCTTGGGTAATTTCATAAATTCACTTGGTGCTCTATTATTAGTCAAAGCACTGAGAACTTGTTTGCCATTACAGATGGTAGAGAATTTCTAGTTTGCATAAAATCAGACACTGTATGAATTCCAGAAAAAAAAAAACATATGTTTGCAGATGATTACCCAAAGATAGAATAGAATATTCATTATTCATTAGCCTCGTCATTACAAATGTAATATGATCCATTCTCTATATTTCACTGAACCTAAGTCCCTAAGGACCAACTGGCTACATGCTGGGGGTTTTTTCCCTTTTCAATTTAGACCACATCGGTCTTGAGGAGGACATGTTAGCTGGCTTTACGTGAGAGTTTTGTAAATGTGGGAAGATAATTGAAAACCATAAAAAGTAAAAGAGTCCCTTGCAATTTTTCTACGCTCTGGCATCACTTTTGCACTGGGCCATTTAACCTACCATGCTAAGAGAATTGACTTGGTTATCTTCCTCATTGCAAATTAGGGCCTATTTGGTACAATGGGGGGAGGGGGATTCCCAGGTGGCACTAGTAGTAAACAACCCAGTTGCCAATGCAGGAGAGGCAAGAGATGCAGGGTTCCATCCCTGGGTGGGGAGATCCCCTGGAGGAGGAAATGACAACCCATTCCAGTATTCTTGCCTGGAGAATCCCATGGACAGAGGAGCCTCGCAGGCTACAGTCCGTAGGGTTGCAAAGAGTTGGACATGACTGAAGCAACCTAGAATGCATTAGCACACGGTAACTGAAAAGATGTAAGTGCCTTATAATTCTACTTTATGTACATACAGAATTCTAACTCCAGGGTCAAGTCTACTAAAAGAAGCAAATGTTACGGCTGCACCGAAGCTTCCTACAACCCACACCCTAATATTAAAAACAAAGAAATGCGTAGGAGACATGCATTTAAAGCATACATAAAACTAAACAGAATCTGAGGACCTTACATAGAGCAAACATCAACATTTTTTTTTTTTACATAAACTTCTCCTTTATTTCATCAGGATTTGCTCAAATGCCATCATTTTGCAACATATTATCCAGGATTAATTAAATCAGCCCCACTACTTTCAGTACATCAGCATTCCAGTCTGCCCAAATGGCCAAAGAGCTAGAAAGCAATGCTCAGGAACAACCTTAAGAAATCATTCCATACTGCTTGGGTAATTTCATAAATTCACTTGGTGCTCTATTATTAGTCAAAGCACTGAGAACTTGTTTGCCATTACAGATGGTAGAGAATTTCTAGTTTGCATAAAATCAGACACTGTATGAATTCCAGAAAAAAAAAAACATATGTTTGCAGATGATTACCCAAAGATAGAATAGAATATTCATTATTCATTAGCCTCGTCATTACAAATGTAATATGATCCATTCTCTATATTTCACTGAACCTAAGTCCCTAAGGACCAACTGGCTACATGCTGGGGGTTTTTTCCCTTTTCAATTTAGACCACATCGGTCTTGAGGAGGACATGTTAGCTGGCTTTACGTGAGAGTTTTGTAAATGTGGGAAGATAATTGAAAACCATAAAAAGTAAAAGAGTCCCTTGCAATTTTTCTACATTGGTCAAGAGCTATTACAGGGGAAAATATTTAGGCTCTCCTCACCCATGTTCCTGCCTCAGCCCAAGGGGAACAAGCATCCATGAAGAGTTCCATCTTCTGGGGAAATCAGATGGAAATATCTATATTTGTCTCCAACTTATCTTTCAGTTTTAAAAATAGCACCAGAGGGTGAGGGTAGAACCCTCCATGTGACACCTGAATGAAGCTGACTTATGATTCTCTGCAATGCACTTTATGGGCATCATATTTTGGTCAGGATACTAGGCAAGAAGAGAGTGAATCATAAAAACCAGTCACCCAAAGTAATTCAAAATATTCTCAAGTGCTTGCAAATCTTTACCTATGAGAGCAGAATGATCCCCACTACTTTCATACATGACTGCAGTAACTGTGAGGACAGCTTGTCATTCAAGTCAACATCTTTTTTCACAATTAAGGTTTGAGACAAAGGTCATTTCTACGGAGTAACAGTTTTTACCCACAACTCTAAATTGAATGTCCTTCTGTGGTCCTTCAGCAACTGTAACCCTTTTACAGCACTTTTCACAATGTGCCAGATGATTATTGAAATTCTCTGAGTACGTGCTTTGGTCTAGAATGAGCATCTCTAGTGAGCAGAGGTGATATGACATACTTGTAGAATCACTCAGTCCTTACAAAAGTACATTATATGTGAAAGGTACAGACCGATTTGAACTTGAAAGGGTAAATATATTTTTATCCTAATTCAGGAAAGGCACAGTGGCCAACTTTACTGAATGTGTTAGGTCTTCTACTGAACACATTCACTAGCATAGTACAACATTCCTGACCACATGACACACGTGAATGCATGTGTGCATCCATTGCACAGACCCAAGCACCCCTACATATACGCCCCATTCAAGTGCTACAAACATCTTTCCTCATCATCCCACAATAATGTGCTAGTAACTCAGCCTCTATTTCTTCATCAAAAATTTAGCCTGCTTAAGGAAATAAAATAGCAAAGGTCATGGACCATTTCTGTGATACTGTTTCACCACACACAGTATAGAAAACAATTTGTAGCCCTGGTTAACCATGCTGCCACATGATAAGAGCACAATTACGTGAGAGATTTTGTTAAATTGTGGGAAGATAATTGAAAACCATAAAAAGTAAAAGAGTCCCTTGCAATTTTTCTACATTGGTCAAGAGCTATTACAGGGGAAAATATTTAGGCTCTCCTCACCCATGTTCCTGCCTCAGCCCAAGGGGAACAAGCATCCATGAAGAGTTCCATCTTCTGGGGAAATCAGATGGAAATATCTATATTTGTCTCCAACTTATCTTTCAGTTTTAAAAATAGCACCAGAGGGTGAGGGTAGAACCCTCCATGTGACACCTGAATGAAGCTGACTTATGATTCTCTGCAATGCACTTTATGGGCATCATATTTTGGTCAGGATACTAGGCAAGAAGAGAGTGAATCATAAAAACCAGTCACCCAAAGTAATTCAAAATATTCTCAAGTGCTTGCAAATCTTTACCTATGAGAGCAGAATGATCCCCACTACTTTCATACATGACTGCAGTAACTGTGAGGACAGCTTGTCATTCAAGTCAACATCTTTTTTCACAATTAAGGTTTGAGACAAAGGTCATTTCTACGGAGTAACAGTTTTTACCCACAACTCTAAATTGAATGTCCTTCTGTGGTCCTTCAGCAACTGTAACCCTTTTACAGCACTTTTCACAATGTGCCAGATGATTATTGAAATTCTCTGAGTACGTGCTTTGGTCTAGAATGAGCATCTCTAGTGAGCAGAGGTGATATGACATACTTGTAGAATCACTCAGTCCTTACAAAAGTACATTATATGTGAAAGGTACAGACCGATTTGAACTTGAAAGGGTAAATATATTTTTATCCTAATTCAGGAAAGGCACAGTGGCCAACTTTACTGAATGTGTTAGGTCTTCTACTGAACACATTCACTAGCATAGTACAACATTCCTGACCACATGACACACGTGAATGCATGTGTGCATCCATTGCACAGACCCAAGCACCCCTACATATACGCCCCATTCAAGTGCTACAAACATCTTTCCTCATCATCCCACAATAATGTGCTAGTAACTCAGCCTCTATTTCTTCATCAAAAATTTAGCCTGCTTAAGGAAATAAAATAGCAAAGGTCATGGACCATTTCTGTGATACTGTTTCACCACACACAGTATAGAAAACAATTTGTAGCCCTGGTTAACCATGCTGCCACATGATAAGAGCACAAGTTTGCAAAGCTGATATAAACCTGTCTTAGAGGCTGTTGCCTACATTCATCTTTCCGGCAGATGAGGCTTCAGCTTCCTCTTTGGTTTATTTACTTTTGAACATCTGGTTCTGGTTCTGTTAACTTTCTGTGAGCAGAGTAGCCACTGCAGGTGCTCACTGAGGTAAACGGTACCCCTTCCCTTTCCACCAAGGCTGATTCAGAGTGAGGCCAGTGGCTTGTTAAAGACTATAGCTTGCTACTGAAGTCAACCAATTGAATCACACACAACACAACATACCATGGCTCAGTGAGGACATGCAGAAAAGGAAACCTTCATACTGCTGGTGGGATTGTCAAGTGGTGTTGTAGCCACTGGGAAACACTATGGACGTTTCTCAAAAACCTACCATATGAGCGACCCAATTTTACTCCCGGGTATGTGTATGTATGTGTATATATATATATATATATATATATATATATATATATATATAAATAAAACTCACTTGAAAGAAAAAAATATATGTGTGTGTGTGTGTGTGTGTGTGTGTGTGTGTACACACATGCACCTCTCAATGGTCACAGCAACTCTATTCAGAACTGCCAAGATATGCAAGCAACCTAAGTGTCCATTGGCAGATGAATGGATAAATAATATGTATGTGTATGGGATGCTCTTAAGTCATAAAAAAAGATGAAAAATTGCAATTTTGAAACATGGATGGACTTGGAGGGCATTATGCCAAGTGAAATAAATCAGACAGGGGAAGAAAAATATTGTGTATTTCCACTTACAAGTGGAATCCAAAAAGAGACAACAAATTAGCCAATATGACTAAAAAAAGCAGACTCACAGATAAAGATAACAAACTAGTAGTTACAGTAATGGAGGTAGGTACAATACAGGGGTAGGGGAGTGGGAGTAACTACAGATGTAAGAGAGACTACAAGGATGTAGTGTACAACATGGGAATATGACATTTTCTAATAATTGTAAATGGAGTATGTCATTGTTTTTGTTTAGTTGCCAAGTCATGTCCAATTCTTTTGCAAACCCATGGACTATAGGCCACCAGGCTCCTCTGTCCATGGGATTTCCCAGGCAAGAATATTGGAATGGGGTGCCATTTCCTTCTTCAGGAGAGCTTCAAAACTAAGGAATTGAACTTATATCTTCTGCATTGGCAGGTGGCTTCTTTACCACTGAGCCACCAGGGAAGTTCTTAACTACTGTTTATTGTTGTTTAGTTGCTAAGTCATATCTGACACTAACAGGCTCCTTTGTCTATGAGATTTCCAAGGCAAGATTACTGGAGTGGGTTGCCATTTCCTTCTCCAGGGAACAAACCTGCATCTCCTGCATTGGTGGGCAGATTCTTAGCCACTAAGACAGTATCACCTTTAATATTGTAAATAATAAAAAACAAAGATTACTATAGAATTTTTTTTAAAATAAAGTGAAATAATAGCAAAAGCAGCACTAAAGTAGGTGTCCAAAAATCTGGGTTTTTAATAACGTCCCATAGCTTAATAATTATTGGAACACGGTTAGGCCATTTAGCTTGTCTAAACCTCAAATTCCTTAACTGGTTAAATGAGCACCATTCTAAAATTCCATAAATTTACTTCATGAGATTGTTATACTATCTAATTTTGTAACTTCATTACATAAAAGTCAATTATATCAGAACAGAGAATTTAAAATTTATAAACGAAAGACAAATTACCATATGCCACTTACATGTGGAATCTAAATTATGATAAAATCAACATATCTCTGAAACAAAAACACGTACACAGATACAGAAAACAGACTTGTGCTTTCCAAGGAGGGAGAGGTGCTAGGTGAGGGAAAGAATGGAACTTTGGAATTAGCAGAGGCAGACTATTATACCTGGGATGGATAAACAACAAGGTTTCACTGTATAGCACAAGGAACTATATTCAATATCCTGTGCTAAACCATAAAGGAAAATAATATAATATAAAAAGACATATATATGTGTCACTGAGTCACTTTGCTATACAGCAAAAATTAACACAACATTGTAAATCAATATAGTTACTTAGCAAAAAAAAAAAACTTTTTTTAAAAAAAAGAGTAGATACTTGGGAAAACCAAGATAACACTGATGATAAACCTGGGAGAATCATGTGGAATGAAAAATACAAGATAAAATGTAGAGATAGCTGTCTCCTTACTTTTGTCTCCCTTCACTGTGACACAACTCATGATATCACTTTGGTGCCTGTTCTGAGGGACTGTGATGCCTGTTTATTTTATTTTTATTGCTTCTTCCTGCCACTCAGTCATCATGACTGAAAGGAAATCAATGGGGGTCTGCTGGCAGAATTTAGAAGGAATATTTCATAGGTAATATTTAGAAGCAAAGAACTTTCTTCTGAATATGAGTCTGCCCTCATGTGGATATTTCAGAGCCTAATTTTGCATCAGGCAACTGTCAGTTAATTTTTTTTTTCCTGAAGATATTAAACAGAAGATAGACACATACTTTCTTCTGTGTGTTTTTTTTTTTTTTTAAGAGCGCAGATAGCACTAAAGGCCATTTTTCCCAAATAAAAACTGTTAAGTACTTTGTTAAGTGTTAAGTTCACTGAACTTTTCATTAGAAAAGCTTCCTGGATGGATAAGTTATTTGACTGAAAATAGCTTCATAAGCTTCATTAAAACTTGGAGGGGCTTCCCTGGTGGTCCAGTGGGTAAGGACACCACCTTGCAGTGCAAGGGGCGCCGGTTCCATCCCTGGTCTGGGAAGATCCCACGTGCCGCGGAGCAGCTGGACCCATGTGTCCAATTACCGAGCCGGAGCTCTGGAGCGCATGCGCCCAGAGCTGGTGCTCTGCGACAACAGAGGCAACTGTGATGGGTGGCCCACACGGGCCAAAGAACAAAGATGGACGAAAAGAGATAAATGAATGACCAATAGAAGTGGTCTGCCTGCTCCCCTTCCCCCCCACCAAAATAAATAAATAAAGAAATCTTTAAAAAAAGAAAAAAACTTGGAGTGTGACTACACAGACTACCTTGAAAGAACACCAGGCAGCATGTGGTCATTCTCACCTTGAATCTACCATTAACTAACAACGTGATTTCAGGAGCATGTCATTTAATCTCACTGCCTTTTTTTTTCTCTTGAAATAAAAGGCATAGCATGTTTGCAGCTGAGGTCTTCTAAAAGTGATCTAATGAAGCTCAGAATAAAAAGAGCAGATTACTGAAGCTGAACAATCCAAATTCAGCGAGAAGGAAAAAGAGCTAAAGGTATCAATCATCTAAGGGAAAAATAATAGTGTATTTAAATTTTTATTTTAGTGCTTCCCTGGTGTCCAGTAGGTAGAGTTCACCTTGGAGTGCAAGGGGCACGGGTTTAATCCCTGGCCTGGGAAGATCTCACGTGCCGCAGAGCGGCTGGACCGGTGTGGCCAATAACGAGCCAGAGCTCTGGAGCGCATGCACCCTGAGCCAGTGCTCTGTGACAAGAGAAGCCACTGCAGTGCGAGGCCCACATAGGCCAAAGAATAAGGAAGGATGAAAATAAATAAATAAAAAACCAATAAAAGAGATCAAAAGTATTTTAAAAATTATTTTAGCACTGAGTTTCCAGGAAGTTTAGGTAAAAGGGAAAAAACCCCTCTATTTCTCTCTTTAGCACTGTAATCTATATGCTATATGTATATACTTGTACACCTATACATAACATAAACTATGTCATATAACATGTTATATTTACTATACATACATTTATGTATTATATGTTATATGCCTATAAAAATACCTATTTTTCCATATAGATATAGTTTCATAATATTTGTTTCACTCGAAAATTTTTCATCCTGATTATCTACATATGAAACTTTGAACAAGATTCATATTTTCTTTAAAAGTCTTATAGAAAGAAATTAACAAAAATTTTCATTTCTTTGAGGATGTCCTATTTGCTGGCCAATGTGGAGTTCTGTACATATATTCTATAGTCATTTAAATGACTCTGAAAAGTAAATATTGTCCTCTTCACTTCTAGATAGGAAGAAACCAGAATTTAGCTTATAGTCAATGAGCCGGTAGAATATAAAGCTGTTACCATGGGGCTGTTTCCATATATCTGAATATAATTCAGTGGACATGTTTCTTTTGAGAGGTGAAACCAATAAGAAACACATAGAGATCTGGAATATGGATACCAAATTCTACCTTTAGAAAGACAAAAGGATAAAATAATAATCTTCAACATGACACCTAAAAGTATTTTCCTCTCTTGAATTTTTCACAGGCAAATGAAATGGATAATAGCCATCGGCAAACAAACTTTCAGATGAGATCATAAAAATGGGGTATTTAGAAGTGCTGATAGAAAACAAAGCTACCTAGTTTTACTACAGAATGACACCATCTATAAGCACTAAGAAGTCATTCATAGTCTCATATGGATGTCTACATCAAAGTCGATATAAGGAGAATGAACCTGATGGGCAGCCAATCCCTTCCAACTTTAATATTCTGCCACTATAAAACAGACTATACAAAAGAATAAGCTTATGTAGAATAATCTTGATTTAAAACTATTTGTTTAAAAATATTCTAGTTATAGATTTATAGATTGTCAAGACTGTATGAAGAATCCCTATATGTCCCATACCCAGTTTCTCCTATTGTTAACATCTTTAGTGACAGATTATTACTAATTAAAGTCCATACTTTGATTTCCTTGTTTTTGTTTTTTGTTTTTTTGGTTTTTTACATAATTTCTAACATCCCACCCAGGATCCCACATTATATTTAGTTATATTTAGTTATTTAGTTGCCATATCTCTTAAGTTTCTCATGACTGACTGATTCTTAGATTTTTCTTGTTTTTTTCTTTTTAATTTTTTACCTTGGCATTTTTGAGGGATCACTAACCAGGTATTTTGTGCAACGTCCTTCAATTGAGATTCTTTTACTGTTCCTCTCATGATTAGACTGCAGTTATATGTTTTGGGCTTCCCTGGTGACTCAACTGTAAACAATCTGCCTGCCAATGCAAGAGAGCTGGTTTGATCCCTGGGTGGGGAATATCCCCTGGAGAAGGAAAATGGCAACCCACTCCAGTATTCCTGCCTGGGGGGTTGCAAAAGAGTAGGCTATGTCAACCAAGTAACAACATGAGTTTTGAGAAGACCACACAGAAAGTACCATTCTCATCACATTATGTCAAGGGAACATACCATCGACATGATTTATAACTTTTGATGTTAAACTTGTTCACCTTGGCTGCAGCAGTATTTGTTTGCTTCCCTCACCATAAAGTTACTCTTTCTCACCCTTTCACACTATCTGGGCTTAGTGCAGAGAAAAATACTACCTTAAACGTTCCCAAGTACTCCCCACATTTCCAAACGATAATAGCCATCGGCAAACAAACTTTCAGATGAGATCATAAAATGGGGTATTTAGAAGTGCTGATAGAAAACAAAGCTACCTAGTTTTACTACAGAATGACACCATCTATAAGCACTAAGAAGTCATTCATAGTCTCATATGGATGTCTACATCAAAGTCGATATAAGGAGAATGAACCTGATGGGCAGCCAATCCCTTCCAACTTTAATATTCTGCCACTATAAAACAGACTATACAAAAGAATAAGCTTATGTAGAATAATCTTGATTTAAAACTATTTGTTTAAAAATATTCTAGTTATAGATTTATAGATTGTCAAGACTGTATGAAGAATCCCTATATGTCCCATACCCAGTTTCTCCTATTGTTAACATCTTTAGTGACAGATTATTACTAATTAAAGTCCATACTTTGATTTCCTTGTTTTTGTTTTTTGTTTTTTTGGTTTTTTACATAATTTCTAACATCCCACCCAGGATCCCACATTATATTTAGTTATATTTAGTTATTTAGTTGCCATATCTCTTAAGTTTCTCATGACTGACTGATTCTTAGATTTTTCTTGTTTTTTTCTTTTTAATTTTTTACCTTGGCATTTTTGAGGGATCACTAACCAGGTATTTTGTGCAACGTCCTTCAATTGAGATTCTTTTACTGTTCCTCTCATGATTAGACTGCAGTTATATGTTTTGGGCTTCCCTGGTGACTCAACTGTAAACAATCTGCCTGCCAATGCAAGAGAGCTGGTTTGATCCCTGGGTGGGGAATATCCCCTGGAGAAGGAAAATGGCAACCCACTCCAGTATTCCTGCCTGGGGGGTTGCAAAAGAGTAGGCTATGTCAACCAAGTAACAACATGAGTTTTGAGAAGACCACACAGAAAGTACCATTCTCATCACATTATGTCAAGGGAACATACCATCGACATGATTTATAACTTTTGATGTTAAACTTGTTCACCTTGGCTGCAGCAGTATTTGTTTGCTTCCCTCACCATAAAGTTACTCTTTCTCACCCTTTCACACTATCTGGGCTTAGTGCAGAGAAAAATACTACCTTAAACGTTCCCAAGTACTCCCCACATTTCCAAACGGGAGAAATATAGCTGATGCTTGAATCTGGAGAAATTTTTCTGCCATACAATAGGGTGAGAAATTGGTGACCTTTGGTTAAACTATTCATATGATTTAATGGAAGCTGGTGCATTTCCTACAAGAAGTGAAGCCCCTCTCATTACAATTTCATGCACACAGATACAAAGCTCTGTGTTATGGGCTGTAGCTACAGTATCCTCAGAATGTGCCACATAATCTTATCAGTGCAAAATCTGGGAAGAGAGAGGAGTGGCATGCAGCTCTGCATGGTTTTTGGAAGGAGGTAATCAAACATATTACCGTTGTTCATTTTTCCCTTTCAAGGTGATGAATATACATTACCTTATTTAACTTAACCTACCTAATAACCTTGTGTGGTAGGCATCACTGGCCTTATTTAAGAGCAGAGTAGTGCAAGTTTCAGATCACACCAGATGGCAAGCAGCAGAACCCAGGTGTTTGAATTCTCATGTTCATAGCACCAAAGCATATTTTAAGCAAAGACCCAACTCAAATATATGTTCCATTCTTTTTTTACCACTGCAGAAAGTGTGCTCATTTGCGGAAAACATTCTTAAGCTAAGCCTTCCTCTTTCCTGTGAGTGAAGAAAAATCATACAGGTTCATTGAGAACTAAGACTGTGAACCAGGACAGAGTTTAGTGACTCTTGGAATTATGAAAGACTGGTAGGTGTTAACAGAAGAAAAAAAATCTAACTATCATGCTATTATCTAGAGGAACAAAACCAAACAAAAATACAGCCAAGACGATTCTCATTCAATTAGACTAGCAAGGTTGCCTTTTTTAAGGACTGCAAGGTAATTTGGCCTGCATGACCTTGACAAAGAACCGCAAGGTAGCATCAATTGCAGCTCTGGGCCCAGTCTAGGTGTGAAGGATTTCTGATCTGTTACACCTGGAAGCTCGTTCATTACATACTATCCTGTGCTAAAAGAGTAAGTTCAAAACACGTTTATGCAGTACCTACTACTATGTGCCAAACACGGTTCTAAGGGCCTTCACAATTACAATCTCACTTAATCCTCAAATATCCCTGCCATGTAATCCTGATGAATCCCATTTGACAGAAAAACTAAGACTGAGTGAGGATAAAGGCTTTCCAATTGTGGCAGAACTAGGATTCAAATCCAGGACATTCTTCTTAATAAGCTATTCCCTGTCCATAGCACTGTGAGAGGTCCATGAAGAAGGAATTGCTTCATTTCACCACCTAAATTGTATCTTTATACAACTGCATTTAGTTTATGATCAGTGAATTTGTTATTATACCAATCTGATACTCAATATTTTGAAGCTAAGGAGAAAAAGGTCAGCATTAAATGCCTCTACTATACAAGGACTAAAATAAATGAGATTCAATGGATATTTGAAGTTTTGTTTAAAAGGAAAGCTTCCTAAAGTTCTTCATAAGCCTTATTCTCTCAATATCATGAACAGGAAAAGGTTTTCAGAAAGGGGGAAAAATTATTACCACCAAAAATTATTACCACCAAAAAGGTCACACCAGCAGGCCTGCACAGGCCTTTTTATTTCTTTTTTTCTTTTTCTTTGCACAGGCCTTTTAAAAAAGAACCCCATTGCAAAGGTTCCTACTGTCAGTTTACTAGTCTGGCAATATGTTGGCTAGCTTCTTCCTTAATCCCATCTTTGTGCTTCCTTGATTTAGTTCAAGGAAGTTTCCACAAGTGGGGACTGCACAGATCAAAGCTATCAGAAACACTGATTCTATGCAAGGCCCTGGCATCCTAGGCCCTTTAATGCATAGAAATGCTTAATTCCAAAGCTCTCTAACATTCTGAGCAGAGATTTTTCAAGCACAGGCAGAACTGCAGCTCAAATTCCTGTGTACCCTTGAATAAAGAGTGGCAGACCCCCTCATGGGGCAAAAATCACATGGAGACAGATGGTGCGAAAAATTCTCATTCAATTAGACTAGCAAGGTTGCCTTTTTTAAGGACTGCAAGGTAATTTGGCCTGCATGACCTTGACAAAGAACCGCAAGGTAGCATCAATTGCAGCTCTGGGCCCAGTCTAGGTGTGAAGGATTTCTGATCTGTTACACCTGGAAGCTCGTTCATTACATACTATCCTGTGCTAAAAGAGTAAGTTCAAAACACGTTTATGCAGTACCTACTACTATGTGCCAAACACGGTTCTAAGGGCCTTCACAATTACAATCTCACTTAATCCTCAAATATCCCTGCCATGTAATCCTGATGAATCCCATTTGACAGAAAAACTAAGACTGAGTGAGGATAAAGGCTTTCCAATTGTGGCAGAACTAGGATTCAAATCCAGGACATTCTTCTTAATAAGCTATTCCCTGTCCATAGCACTGTGAGAGGTCCATGAAGAAGGAATTGCTTCATTTCACCACCTAAATTGTATCTTTATACAACTGCATTTAGTTTATGATCAGTGAATTTGTTATTATACCAATCTGATACTCAATATTTTGAAGCTAAGGAAAAAAAGGTCAGCATTAAATGCCTCTACTATACAAGGACTAAAATAAATGAGATTCAATGGATATTTGAAGTTTTGTTTAAAAGGAAAGCTTCCTAAAGTTCTTCATAAGCCTTATTCTCTCAATATCATGAAC
The DNA here is from genome assembly GCA_022376925.1 of Tragulus kanchil. Taxonomy (NCBI): domain Eukaryota; kingdom Metazoa; phylum Chordata; class Mammalia; order Artiodactyla; family Tragulidae; genus Tragulus; species Tragulus kanchil. The sequence goes on from JAIOJX010000006.1 coordinate 93,623,253, forward strand.
AGGAAAAGGTTTTCAGAAAGGGGGAAAAATTATTACCACCAAAAATTATTACCACCAAAAAGGTCACACCAGCAGGCCTGCACAGGCCTTTTTATTTCTTTTTTTCTTTTTCTTTGCACAGGCCTTTTAAAAAAGAACCCCATTGCAAAGGTTCCTACTGTCAGTTTACTAGTCTGGCAATATGTTGGCTAGCTTCTTCCTTAATCCCATCTTTGTGCTTCCTTGATTTAGTTCAAGGAAGTTTCCACAAGTGGGGACTGCACAGATCAAAGCTATCAGAAACACTGATTCTATGCAAGGCCCTGGCATCCTAGGCCCTTTAATGCATAGAAATGCTTAATTCCAAAGCTCTCTAACATTCTGAGCAGAGATTTTTCAAGCACAGGCAGAACTGCAGCTCAAATTCCTGTGTACCCTTGAATAAAGAGTGGCAGAGCCACTAATGGGGGAAAAATCACATGGAGACAGATGGTGCTAGTAAGAAATACAAACTTTATAATTAAAAAGAATTTTAACTTGAATTTTAGGTTCTTTATAACTTAAACTCTTCACACTTCAGTTTCCTTACCTATGAAGGGAGTTAAAATGTCTTCCTCACAATGTAGTTCACCCTGGAAGTTATTAGTCCATTCACAAATATTTAATGAGTAGATATTATGTATCAGGGCTTTCAAACACTAAGGATACAGCTGTGAATATACTGGGCAAGGTTCCTACTCTGAAGGAGTTGGGAAAGGGGTAGACAATAAACAAAAGAACAACAATGAAAACCACATGACATTTTGAGATAACAATAAATGTTCTTAAACTGAAACAAGGCAAGGTGGTAGATGGTGTCTTAAAGGTTGGTTACATTGGGTGTGACCTGGAATGGATGGAGTGGTTGGAGAAGGCTTCATGAAAGCTGTGAGTAAAGACTGCCTGTATGTTTCCTAAAAACAGATGCCATATCACAGTCTTCCCTAGTATATCACATGATGCCTGGTTTGTAGCAGATATTCAATATAAATCTAAAAGGAATTAGTGCTTGCTCCCCAATAGGAATTCACTTCATGAATTTTCTAAGAAAGTTGGTAACCATGGCCTAATGAATTCAATATATACTATACATGCTATATGAAAATCCAAACATTCTGGTATTACACAACCTTGAATCCATAATCATCAACTATCTAATATGATTCACTACAAGCTAGCAGCTATGTAGGATTACAGAAAAAAAAAAAAAAAAAAAAGAAAGTTAAGACAAAGTTGCTGTCATTAGCCTGGCTAGAGACTTTAAATACATGCAAACAGAACTGTAATACAAGACATTGTCTTATAAGGTCCCTAGAGTGGTATGAAATGCTTTTGGTATAAGGAGAGGAGGAAGAACCCACTTATAATGGTGTTCCAGGAAGGTTTAAGGGCAAAAAGAAAAATTTGAATCTTATGAAATGCTTAATTCAAAGCTCTCTAACATTCTGAGCAGAGATTTTTCAAGCACAGGCAGAACTGCAGCTCAAATTCCTGTGTACCCTTGAATAAAGAGTGGCAGAGCCACTAATGGGGGAAAAATCACATGGAGACAGATGGTGCTAGTAAGAAATACAAACTTTATAATTAAAAAGAATTTTAACTTGAATTTTAGGTTCTTTATAACTTAAACTCTTCACACTTCAGTTTCCTTACCTATGAAGGGAGTTAAAATGTCTTCCTCACAATGTAGTTCACCCTGGAAGTTATTAGTCCATTCACAAATATTTAATGAGTAGATATTATGTATCAGGGCTTTCAAACACTAAGGATACAGCTGTGAATATACTGGGCAAGGTTCCTACTCTGAAGGATTTGGGGAAAGGGGTAGACAATAAACAAAAGAACAACAATGAAAACCACATGACATTTTGAGATAACAATAAATGTTCTTAAACTGAAACAAGGCAAGGTGGTAGATGGTGTCTTAAAGGTTGGTTACATTGGGTGTGACCTGGAATGGATGGAGTGGTTGGAGAAGGCTTCATGAAAGCTGTGAGTAAAGACTGCCTGTATGTTTCCTAAAAACAGATGCCATATCACAGTCTTCCCTAGTATATCACATGATGCCTGGTTTGTAGCAGATATTCAATATAAATCTAAAAGGAATTAGTGCTTGCTCCCCAATAGGAATTCACTTCATGAATTTTCTAAGAAAGTTGGTAACCATGGCCTAATGAATTCAATATATACTATACATGCTATATGAAAATCCAAACATTCTGGTATTACACAACCTTGAATCCATAATCATCAACTATCTAATATGATTCACTACAAGCTAGCAGCTATGTAGGATTACAGAAAAAAAAAAAAAAAAAAAAGAAAGTTAAGACAAAGTTGCTGTCATTAGCCTGGCTAGAGACTTTAAATACATGCAAACAGAACTGTAATACAAGACATTGTCTTATAAGGTCCCTAGAGTGGTATGAAATGCTTTTGGTATAAGGAGAGGAGGAAGAACCCACTTATAATGGTGTTCCAGGAAGGTTTAAGGGGGCATTTAATTCTGAAATCCCCAGAAGCTTTATTCAGTACTTTTCAAACATTAGCCTGCATTGGAATGCTTAAAACACATATCCCCAAAGTTTCTGAGTCACTAAGTCAGGGTTGGGGCAAGGGGCAGCAAGAATGTGTATTTGCAACAAGTGTCCAGCGTGATTTTCATTAAAGTCTCCATGTATTTCTCCCAGTGAGGTATGTTAGTTCCAGGGTGATGCCACTGCATCCCCCGGTTCTACTATAGGATGAAAAAAAGATTTAAGGGATATGTGGGATCATGTGTGTGTCTGTGTTTTCATTATGTAAGTAGATGAAAAATACTGGAATAAAATCGGAGAATGGTCCATCACACAATACTAGGGAGAAACATTACCCTTTGAGCACTCTGCTTCCCATCTTATACCATATGGACCTATCAACTCTTCTTCTGTCTTTCTCCTTCTGCTTTCTAGACTCATCCTATCTACCACAATGTTAAAGAAATAGAATTTGCTGTTAAATTGGGATCAATGGTCACAGAGGGCATCAGAAACTCTTCCATCCCAAGGTGACACAGACTAGTTTGGAACTCCAGTCTCAGACATACTAGGGTCTTTCCGTGACAAGCCGTATGTGTTCCACTAGTTGGTTATCTTTTTTCCTCAAGTGGGTTCCTTAATAAATATTAAAATATTCACCTTACTCATGAGATTGCTCTTATAAAAAATGTCTTCTTTTTTCCAGTGTCAGTCACTGAAACATTACACAAATAAAGTCTCAGGGAGCTAGTCCTGCCATGCTTGAGATGCCATGGGAGGGGTATGCTGAATGGGCCCTTGACTGGATAATCATTACTTTGAAATCTCCCCTAGCCAGGATCTGATTTCAGAATCTATACATCATGAATAATTACAATATTCCACCAGTTAGAGGCAGCCTGTTTCAGCATTAAATAAGTATTTGACTTAACTCCTCCAGTAATAGAATTTTGTTTTTTTACAATTGATACAGACTTTGCCAAACACAAAATACCAGCAGACAAGTTCATTCCCTTCATCATATCACTTTTTTTAGCTCAAAGATCTCAAAATCAAAATAACAGAAAATACATCTATTCTACTCCAACATACTATGGGGCTTCCCAGGTGATGCAGTGGTAAAGAATCTGCCTGCCAATACGGGAAATGCATGAGACACAGGTTCAGGTTTGATCCCTGTGTTTCGAAAGATTGCCTTGAATGAGAAATGGCAACCCAATCCTGTATTCTTGCCTGGAAAATTCCATGGATAGAGGAGCCTAGCGAGCTATGGTCCATGTGGTAGCCAAGAGTCAGACATGACTGAGCAGCTACACATATATGCAGCAACATACTATGGTCCACAATATTGGAAAAAACATGTGTTCTACTTTGTTCAGTTTTCTAATGACATATTTTCAATTGCTATTTGTATAACTGCAAAGAGCAAATCAAACAGTCTGGCCCATAAGCTTGAAATTTATGAGTCAAACCTTGTAACTTAACATTGGGCTCTAACACTCACTCACAAATCGTCTTCTATACCTTGCCCAGTCCTGTTTTATAGAAGATCCCCTAAATAACCAGAACTGGCTGTCCTATGGATGACTATCTCAAATGACAAGTAACCAAATCAATCTCACAACATAATTAGGCAAGTCTTCCACCAAGAAAGATTAATTTCTCTCCTCCTGATGTCTTTCTTTAGCCAGAAATCTATAAGATTTTGGCAGGAGAGACTGAAAACTGAAATCCTAGTGAGAATATATCTGGAGAGTCTTATTCATGTTATACAGGCTTCCATCTTCCCTCTACATCTTGTGATATGAGGATGTGTAGAGTAGTGGGCTGTGGGGAAAAAAGAGCATGGACGATGCTTTTTCAGTCTGAAGGGTAAACTTCTGCTTGCTTTCCTGATTGCTATGGGAAAGAAAGTAGTCTACTCAGGTGGCAATGCTTTGCATCTGTATTGTTGGTTAAGGATGAATCATGAGCTCATTACCCAAGAAGGACACAAACTTTTGCTTAGAAGTTGACTGAGGATGGCGACAAGAGCCATAGTATAAAGGAAAGCATAGGTCCAATGCTGAAAATTTCATCAACAGTAAAAATCTGAAACAGGTAATACAGACAGAAAGGACATGGTCAATAGAATTACGTGTACAAAAAAAAGCAATGCAATAGCATTTGGACAATGACTTGGAAGTGATTTAAACTTACAACATGTAACATACTGATTTCAAAAAAGGTCCATTATACATTGTTGTTGCTTTAAAAAATAAGCCACAAGAGAAGGTGAACAGAGCTGGGTGTTTGTTTCAAATATTATTTGAAGTATGGAGAAAAAGAAGGAAGGAGAAAAAGAAAATGATTTCGAAAAATTACAAAGAAATGGTAGAAAATTACACACAAGTCTCTAGGAGCTACCTTCTTGAGTGGAACTGGAGGCCCAGGATTTCACAGGTACACTTTATACTTCTGTAGCATTTGATTTTGGAATATTAAAATATAACACGATATAATGAAAAGAGTCTTTGGAATCGGCAATGGCAAAAATGAATTTTGTCTCAGCCATAATATAACCTTATAAAATTTTTGTTTCCCTTATACTGCAGTTTCCTTGACTCCTATAAAATAACAATCATTGTATGTGCATTACAAGTCAACAGAAAGAACAAATGAAATCATACATATGAAATACTATACACAAATGACATTCATGTGTAAGATCTGTTTTTACATGTCATATTCTCAGTCCCTATTGGAAAAAAGGAATACTACAGTAGATTAATCATTCTTTTTCTTTCTCTGTGAATCAAAAACAATTTAATGAAAAAAATATTCATAACGCAGCATGGAAAGTCAACTGGGCAAATTAGTTTTCATGACTATTTAAATATCATAAATAGCCTTATAATACTTCATAAACTATTGAATCTGTATGTTGCAGTAATCCACAGGACAAAGCACAAGACTTGAAACACAGAATGGTCAAGTGATTGACCACACACACACACACACACACACACACACACACACACACACATACATATATACAAGGTTCTACCTCTCAATCCCATATCCTTGTCTTGCCCTTTCCCTTTAATCCTCCACACTGGTGACCACTAGTTTCTCCTCTACATTTGTGGATCTCTGTTTTGTTATTTACAACCATTTGTTTCATTTTTTAGATTCTATAAGTGATAACATACAGTATTTATCTTTCTGTATGTGACATTTCACTGAGTACAGTACTCTCTAGGTTCATCCATGTTTTTGCAAATGGCAGAATTCCCTTCTTTTTACGGCTAAATAATATTCCTGTGTGTGTGTGTGTGTGTGTGTCTATACACGTTACTACATCTTCTTTAGCCATTCATCTGCTGATGAATACCCTGCTTCTGTATCTTGGCTACTGTAAATAATGCTGCTATGAACATTGGGTGCATATATCTTTTCCAACTAATATTTTCCTTTTCTTAGGATATATTCCCAGGAGCTGGATCTTATGCTAGTCCTACTTTCACTTTTTTGAAGAAGCTCCATAATTTCTTACACAGTGGCTGCATCAGTTTACATTTCTACCATTAATGGACAAGGGCTTCCTTTTCTCCATAACCCCCATCGACATTTCTTATGTATGTTCATTTTGATGATAGTCATTCTGATACGTGTGAGGTGATATTTAGCTGCAGTTGTGATTTGCATTTCTCATATATTAGCAAAGCTGAGCAACTTTTATAAGCCTACTGGCCATCTGAATGTCTTCTTTTGAAAAATGGCTACTCGGGTCTTCTGTCCATTTTTAAAACTGAGTTGTCTGTCCAACTGATATTGAATTGTACAAGCAGTTTATATATTTTGAATAATAATCCCTTGCTGATCATATCATTTGCAAATATTTTCTCCAATTCAGTAAGCTATCTTTTCATCAGTGATTTTCTTTGCTGTGCAAAAGCTTTTAACTTTAATTAGGTCCCATTTTTTTATTTTTGCTTTTATTTCTTCTGCTGTAGGAGACAGAGCCAAAATAAATACTGCTATGACTTATGTCAAACTGTGTTTTGCCTATGTTTTCTTCTAGGGGTTTTATGGTTCAGGTCTTAAATATAAGTCTTTAATTAATTTGGGGGTTATTTTTGCACATAGTGTGAGAAAATGTTCTAGTATCACTGTTTCACATGTAACTGCCCAGCTTTCCCAATACCACTTTCTGCAGAGATTGTCTTTCCTTCATTGTACATTTTTGCCCCTTTGTCATAGATAAATAAGCCACAGGTGTGTGGGTTTATTTCTAGGCTCTCTATTCTGTTCTACTGTATCAATCTATGTGTTTCAGCAGCAGAGGTTATATTCATTTTGAATACTAAGTTCTTTTTCCCTGCACATACATATGTAAATACTTCAACAAATTTATAGAATACATACCTAGCCTTCCATCACAAACACTGACATTAAAATTACACCTGTTAAAATTCAAGGGTTTTTTTTTTTTTTTTTTTTAGTTTTGTTACCATGGGAATAATGTGAACCTGGTTATTCTACATGAAACTCTAATCAGATTTTGTTCAAGTCACTGTGGTGGTACACAGCAACAATGATGCACACAAAAATGTTTCTTATTTCTTAAACACTTTGTATTAAGGAGCTCCTGTATTACATACTGAAAATTTCCTACAGGGTTTACCACAAAATTTCCTGACGGCCTAATGACCGTAAGGTGGTAATCTGGGTAGGAGAAAACCGTGGACGCTTACAATCTGAAGAATGTAAAACATGGGGTAAGGAAACATCAGTAGCCAAACATGTTACATAACAATTTTTATGCCCTCTAAGTTGTTATTTATAGCTTATTACTCTAATTTGTTCTTAAAGAGACACTGCTTTCTTTAAAAATTCTAAAACAGACATCAGTCAGGACACGGGGAGTATGTCATTTACCACAAGCCCAGCAACCAAAATCCACCCTCTTTCCGAAGTCTCCTGCTACAATGAGTGCTAGTACAGGACTTCACACCGGTTTTAATCAGCTGACCCTGACACGTTTTCTGAATAGTAAGACTTGGATATTTGGGCTTATTACTAATTATTCTAGTCAACTACTTTTTCAATAAAATTGCCTTCAGAAGAGTTGAACTTCATAAGATTGACCAAATGATTATACTTAATTATACTTGTCTCTTCAGCACTATCAGTGGCCACAAAGCTCTGTGGCAATTCCAAAGTCTCAACATGCATTCATACTGGGGAGGTTTCTCAGTTCAGCACTATCAGTTTTTTTGCCCAGCTTTCCCAATACCACTTTCTGCAGAGATTGTCTTTCCTTCATTGTACATTTTTGCCCCTTTGTCATAGATAAATAAGCCACAGGTGTGTGGGTTTATTTCTAGGCTCTCTATTCTGTTCTACTGTATCAATCTATGTGTTTCAGCAGCAGAGGTTATATTCATTTTGAATACTAAGTTCTTTTTCCCTGCACATACATATGTAAATACTTCAACAAATTTATAGAATACATACCTAGCCTTCCATCACAAACACTGACATTAAAATTACACCTGTTAAAATTCAAGGGTTTTTTTTTTTTTTTTTTTTTTTAGTTTTGTTACCATGGGAATAATGTGAACCTGGTTATTCTACATGAAACTCTAATCAGATTTTGTTCAAGTCACTGTGGTGGTACACAGCAACAATGATGCACACAAAAATGTTTCTTATTTCTTAAACACTTTGTATTAAGGAGCTCCTGTATTACATACTGAAAATTTCCTACAGGGTTTACCACAAAATTTCCTGACGGCCTAATGACCGTAAGGTGGTAATCTGGGTAGGAGAAAACCGTGGACGCTTACAATCTGAAGAATGTAAAACATGGGGTAAGGAAACATCAGTAGCCAAACATGTTACATAACAATTTTTATGCCCTCTAAGTTGTTATTTATAGCTTATTACTCTAATTTGTTCTTAAAGAGACACTGCTTTCTTTAAAAATTCTAAAACAGACATCAGTCAGGACACGGGGAGTATGTCATTTACCACAAGCCCAGCAACCAAAATCCACCCTCTTTCCGAAGTCTCCTGCTACAATGAGTGCTAGTACAGGACTTCACACCGGTTTTAATCAGCTGACCCTGACACGTTTTCTGAATAGTAAGACTTGGATATTTGGGCTTATTACTAATTATTCTAGTCAACTACTTTTTCAATAAAATTGCCTTCAGAAGAGTTGAACTTCATAAGATTGACCAAATGATTATACTTAATTATACTTGTCTCTTCAGCACTATCAGTGGCCACAAAGCTCTGTGGCAATTCCAAAGTCTCAACATGCATTCATACTGGGGAGGTTTTCTCAAGCAAATGGAGAAAAGGCAGGCAGCAAAAGTCACAAGATCATGCAGTTGACAATTTCAGGGAGGATTCTGGCAAATATATTCTTGATTTTATTTAGTCCCTTTATGCCTCCATTTCCTCATCTATTAAATGGTCTTGGTAACTTTACCTAACTCATAGCATCATTGTAAGGGTTAAACAAAATAGGGTCACCATTCCGAGAACATAGTAAATAATCAGTTTTAGCTAAAGGAATGAGATAACTACCTCACCAGTAATATTTTTCTTTACATGGAAATATACAAATCTTTATTATTTAGGGCAGTGAGTTTGGACAGCCATGTATACCAAAGTACAGAGCATTTCCATCACCCCAGAAAAGTCCCCTGGGGCCAGTAATGTGTAGGAGGTAGCTCCCACTCAGACAATTCCAGACATCTCATCTAAATATACTCTTTAATTCCTCTGTTCTAATGTCATGAAGCAAATAGGAACTAAAGAGCCTCTTAACAAAGGTGAAAGGAGAGAGTGAAAGAGCTGGCTTAAAACTCAACATTCAAAAAACTAAGACCATGGCACCTGGTCCCATTACTTCATGGCAAATAGATGGGAAAAAAAGTTGAAACAGTGGAAGATTTTATTTTCTTGGGCTCCAAAATCACTGTGGACAGTAACTGCAGCCATAAGACTAAAGACGCTTGCTCCTTGGGAGAAAAGCTATGACCAAACTAAACAGCATACTAAAAAGTAGCGACATCATTTTGCCAACAAAGATTAGTGCTGTCAAAGTAATGTTTTTTCCAGTAGTCATGCAAAGATGTGAGAGTGGGACCATAACGAAGGCTAAGTGTGAATGAATTGAGGCATTTGAAAATATTGTGGTGCTGGAGAAGGCGCTTCAAGAGTCCCTTGGACAACAAGATCAAACTAGTCAATCCTAAAGGAAATCAACTGTGAATATTCATTGACAGGATTGATACTGAAGTTGAAACTCCTGCTACAAGGAGCCAACTCATTGGAAAAGACCCTGATGCTGGGAAAGATTGAGGGTAGGAGGAAAAGTGGGCAACAGAGGATGAGATGGTTGGATGGCATCACTGACTCAGTGGACATGAGTTTGAGCAAACTCCTGGAGATGGTGAAGTACAGGGAAGCCTGGTTTGCTGTTGCTTATGGGGTGGCAAAATGTGGATGTGACTTAACAACTAAACAACAAATATCCCCACATTCTGTTGTAGCCCTTTATGCCTCCATTTCCTCATCTATTAACTGGTCTTGGTAACTCTACCTAACTCATAGCATCATTGTAAGGGTTAAACAAAATAGGGTCACCATTCCGAGAACATAGTAAATAATCAGTTTTAGCTAAAGGAATGAGATAACTACCTCACCAGTAATATTTTTCTTTACATGGAAATATACAAATCTTTATTATTTAGGGCAGTGAGTTTGGACAGCCATGTATACCAAAGTACAGAGCATTTCCATCACCCCAGAAAAGTCCCCTGGGGCCAGTAATGTGTAGGAGGTAGCTCCCACTCAGACAATTCCAGACATCTCATCTAAATATACTCTTTAATTCCTCTGTTCTAATGTCATGAAGCAAATAGGAACTAAAGAGCCTCTTAACAAAGGTGAAAGGAGAGAGTGAAAGAGCTGGCTTAAAACTCAACATTCAAAAAACTAAGACCATGGCACCTGGTCCCATTACTTCATGGCAAATAGATGGGAAAAAAAGTTGAAACAGTGGAAGATTTTATTTTCTTGGGCTCCAAAATCACTGTGGACAGTAACTGCAGCCATAAGACTAAAGACGCTTGCTCCTTGGGAGAAAAGCTATGACCAAACTAAACAGCATACTAAAAAGTAGCGACATCATTTTGCCAACAAAGATTAGTGCTGTCAAAGTAATGTTTTTTCCAGTAGTCATGCAAAGATGTGAGAGTGGGACCATAACGAAGGCTAAGTGTGAATGAATTGAGGCATTTGAAAATATTGTGGTGCTGGAGAAGGCGCTTCAAGAGTCCCTTGGACAACAAGATCAAACTAGTCAATCCTAAAGGAAATCAACTGTGAATATTCATTGACAGGATTGATACTGAAGTTGAAACTCCTGCTACAAGGAGCCAACTCATTGGAAAAGACCCTGATGCTGGGAAAGATTGAGGGTAGGAGGAAAAGTGGGCAACAGAGGATGAGATGGTTGGATGGCATCACTGACTCAGTGGACATGAGTTTGAGCAAACTCCTGGAGATGGTGAAGTACAGGGAAGCCTGGTTTGCTGTTGCTTATGGGGTGGCAAAATGTGGATGTGACTTAACAACTAAACAACAAATATCCCCACATTCTGTTGTTTTACAGTTCTCCATGATGGGAAATCAGCACATACTACAAACCATGTTCCCCTGAGAGCCTGTTTACTAGCAAAATGCTGCTCATGTTACTTCTCAGTCAATATGCAGTAATTTAAAAAAAAAAAAACTAAACTCTTTAAAATATATAATGAAAGATCTTAATATGTATTATAGCATGTTTCCAAGATAGTATAAAATTGAGAATCTCTGATCACTATGATCTGGCTCCAAATTCTATGTTATTATGCCTTTCTGTATTTCATTAAGATTTTAGGACACAGACACAAAATTTCCAAGTATTATAATAAGGAGACAAACAACCACAAAGTTTAAGACAGAAAATGGAAAAGAATTATCTATAGGATTTAAATAGCCCCATGGAGGATGTAGGACCAAACATGGCCCAAAGATGGAGGAAACATAATTAGAAGGTCATTCACTTTAGGTGGATATAAGAGACAGTCTTACAGGTATATGCATCAGTCCAAACTCATTGCGTTGTAAATATAAAATATGTACAGGATTTTGTATATCAGTTATATCTCACTGTAACTATTCTTAATAAAGAGGGGATAACACAAGAGTTTCTATCTGTGTATGGTTAAGAGCAGGACTTATGAAGGAAGATTAAAGGATGATTTATCATAGAGATGAGTTCTCTACTGTGGCTTAAAGGCAACCTCATCATTGGTGCACAAACACTTTATATATTTAAATCTTCAAAATTTATCTTATAGTACAAAAACTTTAATTGAATACAACTTTGATAGGGTTCTATGTTGTGTGCATGCTTAGTCATTCAGTCAAGTCCGACTCTTTGTGACCCTTTGGATTTTAGTCCACCAGGCTCCTCTGTCCATGGGATTCTTGAGGCAAGAATACTGGAGTGGGCTGCCATTTCCTCCTCCAGGGGATCTTCCCGACCCAGGTATTGAGTCTGCATCTCCTGTGGTCTCCTACACTGTAAGCATATTCTTTACCCACTGAGCCATCAAGGAAGCCTAGGGTCATATATGGGCAGGGAGAAATGCAATGTTTTGCTTCTTAAGCAATCTTACTGTTATTTAAATACTCTTACATTACCTGAACTTTTTCTGCCAGCAATCATTTATTTAAAAATTCAAAATCTTTCTGTATTAAAATAAACAGTCATAAATACTGAGTCAAAAACTGTTCATACCCTTTTAGAGTTAATATAGGAATTTAAACTTCTTTCCTTTCTGTGGTATTTGTAATTGTTTTTGTTATTAATTTAGCTACGAAAAACTTTAAAAATACAAAAGTAGACAGCACATAAAAAGGATTCATTTACATGCTTTTCATAACTGTAAAAAATAAAAAGTCTAAAGGCCCCCAAATCTGTAATGTTGTAGGAAAAAGATAATAGTCATGGTTAAAATGTTCATAAAGGGCATTATGGGGAAAATGTTCTCTTTACAATGCTAGGTTTAAAAATGTGAACAAAAAATTGCAAAATTTAAAATTAATTACATCTAGTTATTAAAATCACACATGATAAAGGTAAAAAGCTATTAAAATGTGCTCTTTCTGCTATATTATTAATGACTTTTAAATTATTTTTTAATTTATTCTTTTTCAAATGTTAAATAATATCTATGCATTACTTTTGTATTTGGAAACAATATGCTTTTAAATATACCATTACTGTCTGTCTTACTTGCACTTACTATCATTTAAGTGTTTTCAGACACCTGAATGAATGATAGGATGGGAATATTTCAGAAACACAGAAACATAGTCCAGGAAGTTACATTTGAACTCATTATTAGGCCAAGAAAAAAAATACTTCTAATAAATAAATTAGTGGTAACAGATGATGTTTACTGACCACCTACTATGACCTGTACAGCATGTTTATTTATTTAAAAGACTCATTTAATTTGCACAATTATATGCTTTTGTTTTACCTTCACTCTTTCAGTGAAGCGGATGTTGATCAACCAGTATTCTCATTTTCTGTGACTCTGTTTCTCCATCTGTAAAACTGAGGTAATAATACTAGTGGGCTGCCATTTCCTGAGCCCAGGTATTGAGTCATCTCCTGTGGTCTCCTACACTGTAAGCATATTCTTTACCCACTGAGCCATCAAGGAAGCCTAGGGTCATATATGGGCAGGGAGAAATGCAATGTTTTGCTTCTTAAGCAATCTTACTGTTATTTAAATACTCTTACATTACCTGAACTTTTTCTGCCAGCAATCATTTATTTAAAAATTCAAAATCTTTCTGTATTAAAATAAACAGTCATAAATACTGAGTCAAAAACTGTTCATACCCTTTTAGAGTTAATATAGGAATTTAAACTTCTTTCCTTTCTGTGGTATTTGTAATTGTTTTTGTTATTAATTTAGCTACGAAAAACTTTAAAAATACAAAAGTAGACAGCACATAAAAAGGATTCATTTACATGCTTTTCATAACTGTAAAAAATAAAAAGTCTAAAGGCCCCCAAATCTGTAATGTTGTAGGAAAAAGATAATAGTCATGGTTAAAATGTTCATAAAGGGCATTATGGGGAAAATGTTCTCTTTACAATGCTAGGTTTAAAAATGTGAACAAAAATTGCAAAATTTAAAATTAATTACATCTAGTTATTAAAATCACACATGATAAAGGTAAAAAGCTATTAAAATGTGCTCTTTCTGCTATATTATTAATGACTTTTAAATTATTTTTTAATTTATTCTTTTTCAAATGTTAAATAATATCTATGCATTACTTTTGTATTTGGAAACAATATGCTTTTAAATATACCATTACTGTCTGTCTTACTTGCACTTACTATCATTTAAGTGTTTTCAGACACCTGAATGAATGATAGGATGGGAATATTTCAGAAACACAGAAACATAGTCCAGGAAGTTACATTTGAACTCATTATTAGGCCAAGAAAAAAAATACTTCTAATAAATAAATTAGTGGTAACAGATGATGTTTACTGACCACCTACTATGACCTGTACAGCATGTTTATTTATTTAAAAGACTCATTTAATTTGCACAATTATATGCTTTTGTTTTACCTTCACTCTTTCAGTGAAGCGGATGTTGATCAACCAGTATTCTCATTTTCTGTGACTCTGTTTCTACATCTGTAAAACTGAAGTAATAATACTATCTCATAAGACTGAGTATTAAAGGAACCCATATATGTACAAGTACTCAGCAAAGTGCCTGGACACCTACTGACTGTCTCACCACTGCTCTCTATCATCATCATCACTGAACAAGTGATGAAGCAGAGATTTACAGAAGTTATGATGCCACTTGTTCAAAATCTAGTCTATTTACCCACAGAATCTAAACCCCTAAACTTGATGAGAAAAGCAGTAAATAAATCTTATTATAATAAAAAGACAACTGCTTGTAAAACTGAGTGTCGTTAAAATAAATGTTCTCTGAATGTGAAGCTTGCTTTCCAATTGGTATCCTGGCACCAGGAACTCTGCAATGTTAGATAAGTTGCTTACATTTCTAAAATCTGAGTTTCTCTCTTCTAAAATTGTGTTTGAAAAAATAATACCAAATAAGAACAGCCAAGATTTTTTGAACTCTTATTGTTACAGTTACTGTTACTGTTCTTACTGTGGTGAAAACATCATTAATGAAGTCTTTGATTAGCATCTAATTTTCACAGTACTGTACACAGTATTTTGTAAAAGCATAGTCTAAGCATATAGATCTTGGCACACAGTGACTGTTAATTCAATATTTAATTAATATATAAGGCAGCTTTAGATTTGCAAAGTGCATTAATGGATTACTCAATTCACCATCATAACAAAACATGAGTACAGAAAGTGCAGATATAACCTCCTGTCTTCTTGCAAATGAGGATCCACGTATTCAAAAAGGTTCAATGAACTGCCCAAGGTCATCCCAAAGTGGAAAATTAAGTACGGTCATCGGAATAACTTCAAAATTAATGCTTTTCCACTGACCTACAAACCAAATTCTCTGATGAAGCACCTGGATCAAAAGTCAGGTTTTCCATATTCAAATTCAATCACTTCAGCATTTCTGCTCTTTTTCAGTAATAAAGTTAAGACCTTTTTCATAAATTTTGTACAATTTCTGAAAGTCCACTCATGACCATTTTATTGATTGCATATAAAGAACTTGAGAGCTTTATTTTTTCTTCTTCGTATTTCTAAATGATTTTTTCTTTCTATTGATGGCACAAATATTATATTCTCCTCAGCTTCTTTAAAACTTCTATTGATACACAGTAATTGGCTAGCTTATGACAGAATGAAGGTAAAACAAAGGCATGTAATAGGCTCTGAGGCTAGAAGCTTCCTGACAAACCCAGATCACTATTCCCCATAGTCACAAAGTAGCACACCCCGCAAGAAAGGCATTCTTAAAGTAAGTGAAACTAATTGAATACAACCATTAATTGTACTGACTACTCAAAAAGATCTGGAGGCATTATAGAAAGTTTAAGACTCAAGATAAGACTTAGAGAAGAGGGAGAGTTTGAGAATTTAAAGAAAAATGCAGATTCAATGTAACATCAAAATTAAGAGACAGGTTTGAGATTATGAATAATTCCACTCAAAGAATATTAAATTTGTACCAAGAAAAATGCAGTATGAAGGTATTTATTATTTAAGTTATACTGGGGATCTCCTTAAGGCTTAGACGGTAAAACATGCATTGACATGTTACTTTACTGTGGTGAAAACATCATTAATGAAGTCTTTGATTAGCATCTAATTTTCACAGTACTGTACACAGTATTTTGTAAAAGCATAGTCTAAGCATATAGATCTTGGCACACAGTGACTGTTAATTCAATATTTAATTAATATATAAGGCAGCTTTAGATTTGCAAAGTGCATTAATGGATTACTCAATTCACCATCATAACAAAACATGAGTACAGAAAGTGCAGATATAACCTCCTGTCTTCTTGCAAATGAGGATCCACGTATTCAAAAAGGTTCAATGAACTGCCCAAGGTCATCCCAAAGTGGAAAATTAAGTACGGTCATCGGAATAACTTCAAAATTAATGCTTTTTCCACTGACCTACAAACCAAATTCTCTGATGAAGCACCTGGATCAAAAGTCAGGTTTTCCATATTCAAATTCAATCACTTCAGCATTTCTGCTCTTTTTCAGTAATAAAGTTAAGACCTTTTTCATAAATTTTGTACAATTTCTGAAAGTCCACTCATGACCATTTTATTGATTGCATATAAAGAACTTGAGAGCTTTATTTTTTCTTCTTCGTATTTCTAAATGATTTTTTCTTTCTATTGATGGCACAAATATTATATTCTCCTCAGCTTCTTTAAAACTTCTATTGATACACAGTAATTGGCTAGCTTATGACAGAATGAAGGTAAAACAAAGGCATGTAATAGGCTCTGAGGCTAGAAGCTTCCTGACAAACCCAGATCACTATTCCCCATAGTCACAAAGTAGCACACCCCGCAAGAAAGGCATTCTTAAAGTAAGTGAAACTAATTGAATACAACCATTAATTGTACTGACTACTCAAAAAGATCTGGAGGCATTATAGAAAGTTTAAGACTCAAGATAAGACTTAGAGAAGAGGGAGAGTTTGAGAATTTAAAGAAAAATGCAGATTCAATGTAACATCAAAATTAAGAGACAGGTTTGAGATTATGAATAATTCCACTCAAAGAATATTAAATTTGTACCAAGAAAAATGCAGTATGAAGGTATTTATTATTTAAGTTATACTGGGGATCTCCTTAAGGCTTAGACGGTAAAGAATCTACCTTTCGTGCAGGCGACCTAGGTTTGATCCCTGAGTTGAGAAAAACCCCTGGAGAAGGGAATGGCAACCCACTCCAGTATTCTCACCTGGAAAATTTCATGGACAGAGGAGCCTGGCGGGTAATAGTCCACAGGGTCACGAAGAGTCAGACATGACTTAGTGACTAACCCACACAAACACACAAGGTTCCTCAAAAATAATTAGATAATTATCATAAGTCTAAATTTCATAGAAGAAATTATTTCAATTTTAAGTCTGAAAATGTCTTAATTACTAGTGAGAATGCATTTTATAACTTATTATTTGAGGTTGTCTGTATATCCAAGGAGATTAAAACCTTTTCTTCCTATTAAAAAAAAAAGATTTTCTGCTGGCGCCTAAATCAGACATCCTATCTTGAATGGAACAAAAACGTCCTACTGGCCCAGGGGCATTAAACAGTATAAATAAAAGCATAACTAAGTTGTCTATGGTGCCTCACATGCCCCCCTTCAAATTCCAGACTAAGCAGAAATGGCATGTATAGAATCCTATTGTGTTAAACAAAAACAATAACACACTGCCTTTTTTCTTTTTCTTATTTCCTTTCTTCCAACAGAGATCTCCATCCCTATTTTCCTTAGTCATTTAGATATTCTGCCTCTAAGATCATGTGTCTCACCTATATTATTTGATAAGGACTAGTCAGTGGAGATGGCTTTGAGAAAAAAATCTTTATACTCTAATGTTCTAAATTATTTACACGGTATAAAGATTTCTTTCTTGCAGGGAATTCTATTTAGACATGTGTCAATTGTACTGACTTTAAAAATTTTTAAACAACCATTAATTGTACTGACTACTCAAAAAGATCTGGAGGCATTATAGAAAGTTTAAGACTCAAGATAAGACTTAGAGAAGAGGGAGAGTTTGAGAATTTAAAGAAAAATGCAGATTCAATGTAACATCAAAATTAAGAGACAGGTTTGAGATTATGAATAATTCCACTCAAAGAATATTAAATTTGTACCAAGAAAAATGCAGTATGAAGGTATTTATTATTTAAGTTATACTGGGGATCTCCTTAAGGCTTAGACGGTAAAGAATCTACCTTTCGTGCAGGCGACCTAGGTTTGATCCCTGAGTTGAGAAAAACCCCTGGAGAAGGGAATGGCAACCCACTCCAGTATTCTCACCTGGAAAATTTCATGGACAGAGGAGCCTGGCGGGTAATAGTCCACAGGGTCACGAAGAGTCAGACATGACTTAGTGACTAACCCACACAAACACACAAGGTTCCTCAAAAATAATTAGATAATTATCATAAGTCTAAATTTCATAGAAGAAATTATTTCAATTTTAAGTCTGAAAATGTCTTAATTACTAGTGAGAATGCATTTTATAACTTATTATTTGAGGTTGTCTGTATATCCAAGGAGATTAAAACCTTTTCTTCCTATTAAAAAAAAAAGATTTTCTGCTGGCGCCTAAATCAGACATCCTATCTTGAATGGAACAAAAACGTCCTACCGGACACGGCGCATTAAACAGTATAAATAAAAGCATAACTAAGTTGTCTATGGTGCCTCACATGCCCCCCTTCAAATTCCAGACTAAGCAGAAATGGCATGTATAGAATCCTATTGTGTTAAACAAAAACAATAACACACTGCCTTTTTTCTTTTTCTTATTTCCTTTCTTCCAACAGAGATCTCCATCCCTATTTTCCTTAGTCATTTAGATATTCTGCCTCTAAGATCATGTGTCTCACCTATATTATTTGATAAGGACTAGTCAGTGGAGATGGCTTTGAGAAAAAAATCTTTATACTCTAATGTTCTAAATTATTTACACGGTATAAAGATTTCTTTCTTGCAGTCTTGCTGGTTAATTCACTAATTCCTTGCTAGACATGTGTCACTTTAGGAATTCCTTCTTACACATAACCCTATTCTTTTTATAAGGGTACATTTTATCTAACTATGAGACCAAAACTTGGAATGCCTCTGAGAAAAGTCATATGTTGACAAGCATTTCCATCTTAATTTCCGCATACTCTGTACGACAGAGTCTAGAAAATAACATATTCTCAATAAATGTTTAAATTAAATTAGCACATTGTTTCTTATAGCATCCCATGGACCACAAGCTCAATTAGCTATGCCTTTACATCTTATGTATTTGTATAGAAATATACTGAACTTAGTCCAAAATCCATATTTTGTAAAATTTTTTCTCAAAAGTTGTGCTCCCAGTTTTTAACTATTTTTACAACTTTGTGCAATTCAACAAAAGTACCTACAAACTGTCAAGTAATTTGGATTTTTTTCATTAGTTATCAATAACAGTTTGCTACTATTGATTACATATAAGTGTAAATATATATAATCAACATTGCCAGCTTCTTCTTCAATATGTATTTTTCAAGAAAACCTAAAGTTTCAACATTAAATATAAGGAAAATTAATTAGTGTTTATAATTTTTACTTCCTATGAACAAAAAATTGATTAATAATTATGCTCATGTAATAAGGGATAAGTGTACTAACTTGAGAACTGAAAACAATCAAATTAAATTTAATCGCAAATATTATCGCCAGATAGTTTATTTAATGTTTTTCACTGTCTTATATAGTTTTTACCAATTTACTACAATAAAACATCAACTTTTAATTTCAAATTTTTATAAATTGAATTTGATGTCTTACATTTATATTTCTCCAGCTTCTCTAAAGGATAAAAAGCCATCATATGGCCTGTATAGAATCCTATTGTGTTAAACAAAAACAATAACACACTGCCTTTTTTCTTTTTCTTATTTCCTTTCTTCCAACAGAGATCTCCATCCCTATTTTCCTTAGTCATTTAGATATTCTGCCTCTAAGATCATGTGTCTCACCTATATTATTTGATAAGGACTAGTCAGTGGAGATGGCTTTGAGAAAAAAATCTTTATACTCTAATGTTCTAAATTATTTACACGGTATAAAGATTTCTTTCTTGCAGTCTTGCTGGTTAATTCACTAATTCCTTGCTAGACATGTGTCACTTTAGGAATTCCTTCTTACACATAACCCTATTCTTTTTATAAGGGTACATTTTATCTAACTATGAGACCAAAACTTGGAATGCCTCTGAGAAAAGTCATATGTTGACAAGCATTTCCATCTTAATTTCCGCATACTCTGTACGACAGAGTCTAGAAAATAACATATTCTCAATAAATGTTTAAATTAAATTAGCACATTGTTTCTTATAGCATCCCATGGACCACAAGCTCAATTAGCTATGCCTTTACATCTTATGTATTTGTATAGAAATATACTGAACTTAGTCCAAAATCCATATTTTGTAAAATTTTTTCTCAAAAGTTGTGCTCCCAGTTTTTAACTATTTTTACAACTTTGTGCAATTCAACAAAAGTACCTACAAACTGTCAAGTAATTTGGATTTTTTTCATTAGTTATCAATAACAGTTTGCTACTATTGATTACATATAAGTGTAAATATATATAATCAACATTGCCAGCTTCTTCTTCAATATGTATTTTTCAAGAAAACCTAAAGTTTCAACATTAAATATAAGGAAAATTAATTAGTGTTTATAATTTTTACTTCCTATGAACAAAAAATTGATTAATAATTATGCTCATGTAATAAGGGATAAGTGTACTAACTTGAGAACTGAAAACAATCAAATTAAATTTAATCGCAAATATTATCGCCAGATAGTTTATTTAATGTTTTTCACTGTCTTATATAGTTTTTACCAATTTACTACAATAAAACATCAACTTTTAATTTCAAATTTTTTCAAATTGCATAAAATTGAAATTATAAGATGTCTTACATTTATATTTCTCCAGCTTCTCTAAAGGATAAAAAGCCATCATATGGCAATGTACTAAATACCATTTTCCTTAATAGTAAATGGCCACTACTCTCACTTGAGAGAATCAAAGATTAAAATCCTAGCCAACATTTCTTGAAAAGCAGATATATAGCTTTTGAATAAAAGTTATATAACAACAACTACAAAAAGAAATATGATGAAGGATCCATCAAAGACACAAATTCTTCTATGTTTAGAGTCCTTGAGAAAAAGAGACAGAGATACTCTCTTTGTTCTATTTATTTACTATCTACTTTTCACTGTAGCTACCTACATTGTAGTACTGATAGGTGATAGATGACTGTAAATTACCATGAAGGGTGTCGGATTCTTAATCTCCAACGGTGAAGAATTCACATTGGGATCAAAAAGACTCGGCGATGGTCACTCAGAGCTTCATACAGTGAAAAGTTTCTTAAAGTGAGAAAGGACAGGGAAAAGCTTCCAGAACAGGCTACCCCCTTTGCCAGTTTAAGCACGATAATTTGCATTTTCCAGTCGAAACAATAGTTTTAGGTTGAAAGGCATTCCAGTCCTACACCCACAACATGAGATTAGCCAGGGGATAATCTCGGGGTAGGTGAGACATTCTGGTGTAAAGGCCCACAGCATCAACATAAAACAATAAACTTAGTTTGGGGTTGATCTTATCATAACAAACATTTTAGGTTAGAACAATACTTGTCCTTCTTTTTTGTCCCTCACCTCCTCCTGCTTTGGCCCTGATGGTCTCCTTCAAATCTGCCTATTAATCTAGCTGTTAAACCCTTTCAGTACCAACAGTACCTACAGGTAGGACTCACTTTCAGATAATATTAATAATAATATACTAATAATTACACAAACATTTACATCTTTATACCACTTCAGATTATAAAAACATAATTTCTGAGAACACATTAAATACTTAATATTTTATTTTTTATTGTTGTTATATCTGAGCTTTAATGACGTTTAATGATGTGTAAGACAGCATCTGTTTTGTTTTTAAACTAGCAAAGCTATTTATTCATCTGTTTGACTTCCTAAAGTCCATGTTAAATCCTTTGGAGGGAGTTATATGTTAATGTGCCATAAGTAAATTTTTAATACCAAAATTATGTAATACTTTTCCCATTTATTTCTTAATATACTGGATGGGGATATTCAAAAAATAAAATTTTCCTACTTTGATCTCTGATAAAAACTAGAACTGGTAACTTGCCTCTAACATCCTTGACCAGTGTCCTCGACACTGTCCCATATTGATGCTTGTACCACTGATTGACCACATGTGGCTTATTTCTATTTTGCTCAAAGTCTCTACTATTTCCAAGCTCTGGAATTCATGCTTATTTCTAGTAAGGCTTAAGCCGACCCATCCAGGAGATAAAAATCAAATGACATTGTCACAGAATAAACCTGTCTATGTCAATTGCATATCTCTAGCAAAAAATAAAATAATTAAAATGTTAATGAGAAAAGTAGAGTAAGTTAGGTTTCTTTCAGCAGTAAGACACAGTAAGGAAAACACTATAATTGGTAACCATAGTACACATATGGCTATATACAATTAAAATGAAATTTTACAAAGCAATAGCTACTCTTACTATCGTGTAATATATTGATGTTTATACTCTTCTAACTGCTCGCATCAGGCAACTAAGTTGGCTTTACAATGAATTCATGCGTAGTGATGCATTTTAGGTGGGGGAGGGGGGGGGGAAGGACACTGACTAAAAACCCTTTCTGAATATGCAAAAAAGTGACACATAAAATGCATCACTGGGGTATGATCTCTGGTTTCAAAGTCCCCTAAGATGAAAATATCTATTATGTCTCTTATCAAAACATATCCTCAATTCAACATTTGGTTAAATTGAGAAGTCTTTCTGGAGTATTTGCAAATGTGCCAAGATGAGGTTTTATAACTCCTAGTTCTGATGAATTCCAAAGAAGTTTTTCATACGTAAGGCTACAGCATTTAACAATATGTCTTCCTGCTCTTAAAAAAAATTGTACCATACGGCTTCCTCCCATAATTGGCATCTGAAGGACGGATTATGGCGTCTGCAATGGAGATGAGAATAGAAACAACCAGGTACAGTCTGTACTTCTCATCAGCCTCACAGAAAGGTCTTCTATGAGGTCAACTTGTTGCCACATGCCTCTTTCTTAATTTATTTTCTTTTTGCTATAATTAAATCCTTCCATGGGAACACAGAAAGGTGCTGCTTTCAAAGTCAGATAAAAAGACACAAGAAATATGCTCAAAAGATTTTCTCAGGAGAACGAACAGTGTCTTACTGTTTCCTATAAAGGGAAAAGAATCAATAAGATGTGCATTCTACTTGAACCCACAACTATACCAATGTACAGGGAGGGCGTTTGGACTTTAAAAATAGATGGTAAGTGTATGTCACTCAGTCATGCCTGATTCTTGATACCCCATGGACCGTAGCTTTCCAGGTTCCTCTGCCCATGGAATTCTCCAGGCATATTGGAATTCTCTAAGAATACTGGAGTGGGTTGTCATGTCCTTCCTCAGGGGATCAAACCTGGGTTCCTGTGTTTCAGGCAGATTGTCTAACATCTGAGCCATCAATGAATTGGCCTTGTGTTCAAATCCTTGCTCTGTCACTAAGTAGCTGCAGCATTATGTGAAAAATCACTTTCTCTTTTCATACCTATTCTCTAACATAAAAATATGGTGAAATTTTATCAGATTGTGTTATAAATGAGATCAACTAGAAAATTAATGAAACAGTATAGTATAAATGACCATGTTTTAACTTATAGAATAGCAGAATCTCAACTAAACTTTTGGGTGTCAAGAAAGGGACTTATGAAAAAGGACAGATAATCTAATTCCCTGGTCCCCCAAATGAGGTTTAAATTCATATTCCAGAGCCCTCCACATAGTTATTTATTTCAGCCTTGTAAACAGAAGCTACCAAGAACTTACCCACTACCTCCTAAGAGACATAATTCTTTCACTAAATGTGCACACAATATTTTGGACAGGAATCTAGAGTTGTGAGACACAACTTTGTCAACAGACATGTAAAATAAGGCCAAATTACTTGTCCTTACTGTTTCTGTTTCCTCAAATATAAGATAAAGAGGTTATTAAATGCTTGTCTAAGACGCTTCCCTAGTAGCTCAGATGGTTTTAAGAAAAACTGCCTACAATGTGGGAGACGTGGGTTCAATACCTAGTCAGGAAGATGCCCTGGAGAAGGGAATGGCAACCCACTGC
The DNA here is from genome assembly GCA_022376925.1 of Tragulus kanchil. NCBI lineage: Eukaryota > Metazoa > Chordata > Mammalia > Artiodactyla > Tragulidae > Tragulus > Tragulus kanchil. Next base: position 93,647,334 of record JAIOJX010000006.1, read on the forward strand.
AGCAGTCTTTCCCGGAAAATCTTATGGACAGTTGAACTTGGCAGGCTACAGTCCAAGAAGTCACAAACAGTCAGATACAAGTGAGTGACATCACACTAACACTAAGATGCTTCCAGTGTTAACATTCTATAAAGCTAACAGTAGTTTTTTCTGTCTGAATTATCATCATGACCATCTGAAAATTGATCTCAACTCTTAATATCATTCAACCCCTGAACAAACAAAATGAAACTCCCTTGAAAGTACTCAGGATGACTCATGTTTCTCATTTTTTCAATCTAAACTGTCATCTTGTTATAATCATAATAAGTGTTACCAAGTTCAAGCTTGTTCTGCTGGCTGAACAATAGGCCAACAAACTCAAGAGACAAGGTGTTGAGGTAAAGAACACGACCTGTTTGGAGAGCCAGTGGACTGAGAAGATGGCAGACTTTCTCAAAATAACCATCTTGTAGAGGCCTGGGCCAGGACTGTTTATTGATCAGTTGTGGGGGAAGTGAGGAAACAAAGTAAAAAGACCATTGAATTCTCGCAAATATCTCCTAAAATGGCAAGCCTCAAACAGGGCAATGTGCTAGTTTTTCACCTCCTTGGCCATTTCACAGGTGGTGGGTAATGGAATATCTCCTGCCATAGCAATAAACAAGGATCCCACAGCTATCTGCAATCCACCCCTCAAAATGTGAATTTCTCTCTGCAAGCAGCAGATGTAGAGCCATTCCTCACACAAATGAGGTTTAAATTCATATTCCAGAGCCCTCCACATAGTTATTTATTTCAGCCTTGTAAACAGAAGCTACCAAGAACTTACCCACTACCTCCTAAGAGACATAATTCTTTCACTAAATGTGCACACAATATTTTGGACAGGAATCTAGAGTTGTGAGACACAACTTTGTCAACAGACATGTAAAATAAGGCCAAATTACTTGTCCTTACTGTTTCTGTTTCCTCAAATATAAGATAAAGAGGTTATTAAATGCTTGTCTAAGACGCTTCCCTAGTAGCTCAGATGGTTTTAAGAAAAACTGCCTACAATGTGGGAGACGTGGGTTCAATACCTAGTCAGGAAGATGCCCTGGAGAAGGGAATGGCAACCCACTGCAGCAGTCTTTCCCGGAAAATCTTATGGACAGTTGAACTTGGCAGGCTACAGTCCAAGAAGTCACAAACAGTCAGATACAAGTGAGTGACATCACACTAACACTAAGATGCTTCCAGTGTTAACATTCTATAAAGCTAACAGTAGTTTTTTCTGTCTGAATTATCATCATGACCATCTGAAAATTGATCTCAACTCTTAATATCATTCAACCCCTGAACAAACAAAATGAAACTCCCTTGAAAGTACTCAGGATGACTCATGTTTCTCATTTTTTCAATCTAAACTGTCATCTTGTTATAATCATAATAAGTGTTACCAAGTTCAAGCTTGTTCTGCTGGCTGAACAATAGGCCAACAAACTCAAGAGACAAGGTGTTGAGGTAAAGAACACGACCTGTTTGGAGAGCCAGTGGACTGAGAAGATGGCAGACTTTCTCAAAATAACCATCTTGTAGAGGCCTGGGCCAGGACTGTTTATTGATCAGTTGTGGGGGAAGTGAGGAAACAAAGTAAAAAGACCATTGAATTCTCGCAAATATCTCCTAAAATGGCAAGCCTCAAACAGGGCAATGTGCTAGTTTTTCACCTCCTTGGCCATTTCACAGGTGGTGGGTAATGGAATATCTCCTGCCATAGCAATAAACAAGGATCCCACAGCTATCTGCAATCCACCCCTCAAAATGTGAATTTCTCTCTGCAAGCAGCAGATGTGTAGAGCCATTCCTCACACAAGGAACTTAAGAAAGTCACAGTCCTCCTGTGAACAACAAAGCTCTGTAAAAAAAATAAAAATAAAATTAATTAAAAAAAGAAAAAAAACTCACAGTCCTTCATAGGTGAGGAGGGTCAGGTTATCTCCTTGTGAGCTAAACAAAGGCACTTTAGTTTAAGGGTGGGATGGGGGTGGGGACTTTCCTGAGGCAGGCCATTGTGTATGCTATAATAACAAAAGCAGCAAAAAACAAGGGTTAAAGTTACAGAAATAGAACCAATATGGAATCAACATTAACCCTACCAGGTTACATCAGTAAAAAAAGATATGATAGGAAAAGTGTTTCCATTTTTAGAAGTTAAGCTAAACCACACAGGATACAAATCACCTTGAAGGTCTTTCAACCAAAGCTTGATTGTTCCCAAATATTTAAATAATTGAGGGAAAAACCAGGTAGTAACCTGAAAGTTAGCCTAAAGACAATGTTTTAATGATGTCACATTACCAGTACAAATTACTGTTTCCCCTGGAGCATCACTCAAATGATATGTTTTGGCTACAACAAATTAGCATTCCTTTATCATTAGATGGAAGAAACAAATTCGAGAACCAGCACAAATAAAAAAAGGAGCTGGGTGTGAAGAATACTTTATAATTAATCAAAGAAGGCATTTTGGCACATCAATTTTATAAAGAAGCAAAACTGTGAAAAGTTACAAGTGCCTGCTATTTATCCACATGCTATATATTCAAAGTGTGCTGGGTACTATCTTAAATTGTTGAGGTAAAGAACACGACCTGTTTGGAGAGCCAGTGGACTGAGAAGATGGCAGACTTTCTCAAAATAACCATCTTGTAGAGGCCTGGGCCAGGACTGTTTATTGATCAGTTGTGGGGGAAGTGAGGAAACAAAGTAAAAAGACCATTGAATTCTCGCAAATATCTCCTAAAATGGCAAGCCTCAAACAGGGCAATGTGCTAGTTTTTCACCTCCTTGGCCATTTCACAGGTGGTGGGTAATGGAATATCTCCTGCCATAGCAATAAACAAGGATCCCACAGCTATCTGCAATCCACCCCTCAAAATGTGAATTTCTCTCTGCAAGCAGCAGATGTGTAGAGCCATTCCTCACACAAGGAACTTAAGAAAGTCACAGTCCTCCTGTGAACAACAAAGCTCTGTAAAAAAAATAAAAATAAAATTAATTAAAAAAAGAAAAAAAACTCACAGTCCTTCATAGGTGAGGAGGGTCAGGTTATCTCCTTGTGAGCTAAACAAAGGCACTTTAGTTTAAGGGTGGGATGGGGGTGGGGACTTTCCTGAGGCAGGCCATTGTGTATGCTATAATAACAAAAGCAGCAAAAAACAAGGGTTAAAGTTACAGAAATAGAACCAATATGGAATCAACATTAACCCTACCAGGTTACATCAGTAAAAAAAGATATGATAGGAAAAGTGTTTCCATTTTTAGAAGTTAAGCTAAACCACACAGGATACAAATCACCTTGAAGGTCTTTCAACCAAAGCTTGATTGTTCCCAAATATTTAAATAATTGAGGGAAAAACCAGGTAGTAACCTGAAAGTTAGCCTAAAGACAATGTTTTAATGATGTCACATTACCAGTACAAATTACTGTTTCCCCTGGAGCATCACTCAAATGATATGTTTTGGCTACAACAAATTAGCATTCCTTTATCATTAGATGGAAGAAACAAATTCGAGAACCAGCACAAATAAAAAAAGGAGCTGGGTGTGAAGAATACTTTATAATTAATCAAAGAAGGCATTTTGGCACATCAATTTTATAAAGAAGCAAAACTGTGAAAAGTTACAAGTGCCTGCTATTTATCCACATGCTATATATTCATTAATAGTGTGCTGGGTACTATCTTAACACAAATGCTTTCATTCATCAAATAGTCTTTGAGCACCTATTATGTGCTATGTGCTCTAATAGGCCCTGGGAATGTACAGTAGAGTTTCAACTAAAGTCAGCAAAAACTGTGAAGTGTGAAAATGTTTTTAGATAACCATAAAGTACAATATATATGGTTTACGCATAAAAGCGAATTTGTAATTACTTTTCTCAATGAAACTGAGCTATATGCAGGGGAAGCAGGTAATAATGGAATAAATGCAAATGTCTGATTATTAAAAAGCACTCATACTTTAAGAAAATGATCTAAATCTGTAGCTTTGAACCAGAAGTACGGATGAAGCATTTAAAAAAATGTTCTTGCTTGCCCAGGGCATTTATTCCATTGAAAGCTCAAGAATATTAATGCAGGTTAATATACTGATTTTGTTTTGATTTTGAAGTTTAAACATTATAGTAATATCCTACTGGGGAATAGGGTTCAAGATTAAAGTCACTGAAGTGAAGATACTTATACTGGAATCCACCTTGAAGGTATTTATTATTACACAAGAATTTAATTATATGCAGAGTACATCATGTGAAATAGCAGGCTGGCTAACTCACAAGCTGGAATCAAGTACGCAGGGAGAAACAGCAACAACCTCAGACATGCAGATGATACCACCCTAATGGCAGAAAGTTAAGAGCCTCTTGATGCATCTGAAAGAGGAGAGTGAAAAAGCTGGCTTAAAACTCAATATTCCAAAAGCTAAGATCATGGCATCTGGTCCCATCACTTCAAGACAAACAGATTTGGGGAGGGGGAGTGGAAAGAGTGGCATATTTTATTTTCTTGGGCTCCAAAATCATTGTGGACAGTGAATGTAGCCATGAAATTAAACTTGTTCCTTGATAGAAAAGTTATGACAAACCTAGACAGCATACTAAAAAGCAGACATCACTTTGCCAATGGCAAAGGTGGAGACAGTGAAAGCTATGACTTTTCCAATAGTCATTTACAGATGTGAGAGTTGGGCCACTGTGTGCTGTTCACCGCACACAGTAGGGTACTGCTCCAGGACTTTGCTTCAGACATCAGCCCCAGAGCCTTCCAGACTCTTCTCTGCTCCCAGTATGGGCCACCAAATTTTGACCTGAAACAAACATACAGGCAGCTATTTCTCCAGCAAAGAATTTATTCCAGTCCAACAGAGAATTGAAATTCTGGATCTGCAGCAATGAGACTATGGAGAAGCTAGTAGAAGAAACAAAACAACTGGAACTTGATCTTAATGATGAAAGACTGTGATATCAGAACCTTCTGAATGAGTTCAGTCACTTGGAAGAATGGTATGACGACCTCAAGAAAAGATGATGTTGATGGTGAATGTGCCTAAGCCTGGACACAAGAGAACAGACTCCACCCATAGCAGCAATGAGTCTGAATACACCTTTAGCTCTGAAATCACAGAAACTGAAGACATTCCATCACAGACAGAGGAGCCAAGTGAGAAGAAGGTGCCTCTGAACATGTCATTGTTCCTCAAGCTCCAGAAGCGACTCACAGAGCTGGAGCAGGAGAAGCAGCTGATGCAGGATGAGCTGGACCGCAAGAAGGAGCAGGTGCTCCACAGCAAGGCAAAACAAGAAGACCGACCACAGATTAGAGGTCCAGAACTGGAGTATGAGTCACTTAAGCATCAAGAACTAGAATCAGAAAACAAAAAAACTGACAAATGAGCTGAATGAGTTATGAAAGGCCCTCAGTGAGAAGAGCGCCCCTGAGGTGACTGCCCCAGGCACACCAGCCTACCGTGTCCTCACAGAGCATCTGACCTTTGGGAGTGAGGAGTTCAAAGTCCACAAAGAGGAAGTCCTCATCTTGAGGTCTCAGCTGGTGAGCCAGAAGGAGGCCATCCAGCCCAAGAATACAGTGACAGATTCCACAATACTTTTAGAAGAGGTACAGAAAATGAAAGATGAAGGTGAAATAGCACAAGCATATATTGGTTTGAAAGAAACCAACTGATAGTCTACCATGGATTGCCATGAGTTAAATGAGGATGGAGAGCTATTGCTGGTTTATGAAGGGTTAAAACAAGCCAACAGGCTCCTGGAACTCCAGCTGCAGTCTCAGAAGAGAAGCCATGAGAATGAGGCCAAAGCTCTCCAAAGCAGGGAGATCCAGAGCCTGAAGGAGAAGAACAATCGGCAGCAGCTGCTGCTGGCCCAGAACCTGCAGCTGCCTCTGGAGGCCAGCATCGAGGCCAGCAGCAGCACAAGCTCATCCAGCTCATCAATGAGAACCTGGATTTGATGGAACAACTTGAAAAACAAGACAAGATTGTCCAGAAACTGAAAAAACAACTGAAAGTATTTGCCAAAAAAATTGGTGAACTAGAAGGGGGCCAGATGGAGAACATAGCCCGAGGACAGATCATTGATGAACCCATTCGTCCAGTCAACATTCCTAGGAAAGAAAAGGATTTCCAAGGAATGCTGGAATATAAGAAGGAAAATGAGCAAAAACTCGTTAAGAACCTGATTCTGGAACTGAAGCCACATGGTGTAGCAGTCAATTTGATTTCAGGGTTACCAGCATATATCCTGTTTATGTGTGTTCAACATGCTGACTACCTGAATGATGATCAGAAAGTAAAATCGTTGCTAACATCACCAACTAACAGCATCAAAAAAGTATTAAAGAAAAGAGGTGATGATTCTGAAACCATCTCCTTTTGACTTTCTAACACATGCCAGTTTCTGCACTGTTTGAAGCAGTACAGTGGAGAAGAGGACTTCATGAAACACATCTCGCCAGAATGAACACTGCCTCACCAATTTTGATCTGGCCGAGTACCACCAGGTGCTCAGCGACTTGGCCATTCAGATCTACCAGCAGCTCATGCGAGTGTTGCAGAACATCCTTCAACCAATGAATGTCTCCAGAATGCTGGAGCATGAAACCATTCAGGGTGTCTCTGGAGTGAAACCCACGGGGCTAAGAAAGCACACCTCCAACGGTACCTACACACTGGACTCCATCCTGCAGCAGCTCAACTCCTTCCACTCAGTAATGTGTCAACACGGCATGGACCCCAAGCTGATCAAGCAGGTGGTCAAGCAGATATTCTACATCATAGGGGCCATCACTCTGGACAACCTCCTCCTTTGGAAGGGTATGTGCTCCTGGAGTGAAGGCATGCAAATCAGGTACAATGTCAGTCAACTGGAAGAATGGCTGTGTGACAAGAATTTGATGAACAGTGGGGCCAAGGAAACCCTGGAGCCTCTCATCCAGGCTTCTGAGCTTCTGCAAGTGAAGAAAAACACAGACGACGACGCGGAAGCCATTTGCTCCACGTGCAATGCTTTAAGTACGGCCCAGATTGCCAAAGTGCTGAATTTGTATACTCCAGTTAATGAATTCGAAGAAAGAGTCTCTGTGTCATTTATTCATACTATACAGATGCGTTTACGAGACAGAAAAGACTCTCCTCGGCTGCTCATGGATGCAAAACACATCTTTCCTGTCACCTTTCCTTTTAACCCCTCTTTCCCTTGCCCTAGAAACCATCCAGATTCCAGCCAGCCTGGGCCTGGGATTCATATCACAGGTCTGAACATGATATCAAGGCAAATATTGATGATACATTTCTTGCCTGAAATAAGAATGGATTCCTTCAAATGAGCTACTGAATACACACTTTAAAAGACAGTACTTATTATCTCCCAAATAATAGGTTATTGACTGGAACTGCCCCTAGGATACTTTTCATCATCTTGGAAAGAAAGACAGGTTCCTTTGTGCTGTGTTGCCTTCATAACAAAACTCATCCTTGATTAGTTAGGTATCTGCAGTTGACATGCAGATGAATGAGGGAAGGAAAGGGAAAAAATGTGTCTTCAGCTGGCAGTGTTAAATCTTTCTCATTGTATCTAAATGATATTTTAAAAAGAAACAATTCCAGATAGGAATATGAGCTGTTGTTAGGAAGCCATCGACAAGGAACCTCCTGTGCGCTAACCATAAGAACTGAAAGAAACATCAGCACAGAGTACATATCATACCAGCTTAGGAATCACTTATGTTGATAATTGCAAACTGGAACAAAGAAATAGACTGGCATTATATAAAGTAACTGGACAAGTAGCTCCCTTCACGTGTCATTATGATGTAGAGATATGAAGAGAATGTTGGTTTCTTTAGTACAGGGAGGATGGGGGTAGTTCAACCTCACCCGCATGTTTTAGGATTCCATCAGTGATGTCTTGTTTCTAGTTGTTAGTTGTTCTTCTTATGAAAGGGAATGAAGTCATAGTCTATTGGATAGATATGTCACAGTTTGCTTCTTCATTAACCTACTGAAGGAAAATATGGTTGCTTCTGATTTTACACAGTTATGAATAAATTTACGTCAAGTATGAAAAAAAAAGAAATCAACCATGTGTCAGGAGAGCAACTGTGTGACTCTTGACTAGGTGCTCTCACAAAGTTGAGCTCAAGTGGTCTAAGACATCTTCATCTGGAAAATCTAGCAGCTCTCATCTTCACATGATGATGACAAGGTCCCAAGACAGACAGTCTAGGCAGAAAGTCCTCATTTCCACCAAGTTCTACTGACCAAAGCAGTTACATAGCCAGTGCCAAATGAGAGTGGAAGGAACTATCAAATTTCAAAGCAAACAAATCACTAGTCAAAGTCATCAGAGCCAAAGCAATTGATCTGCCACACCCCTATACAGGTGCTGGCTGCCCAGGTGGCACTAGTGGTAAAGAGCCCGACTGCCAATGTAGGAGGCATAAGAGACACAGGCTCAATTCTTGGGTCAGGAAGATCCCCTGGATAGAGAAATGGTAGCCCACTCCAGTATTCTTGTGTGGAGAATCCCATGAGCAGAGGAGCTTGGTGGGCTACTGTCCATAGGGTGACAAAGAATCAGACATGACTGAAGTAACTTCACACCCCCATACAAGCAAGTATCACTGACTCTGTCAATCGGTACATGTACCAAGGTTTCCAAATGTATGGAGGCAAAAGACCCTTTAAGTTTTCTTGGAGCAGGGCCAGTGGCAACTGGACTGACTCCTTTACAAACAATATATTTTTTTTTCTCTCAGTCATTGCCTGTTCTTTTGCTCCATACAGGTGAAGAGCTAGAGTGGTCTGCCTTTTAAAGTACTTTTTCTTTTTTTGCTTTTATACATTTAACTCTTTGCCTCAAAGGCCTAAGCAATAGTATAACAAACCCAGTAAATATACAGTTGTATAACCTACAAAACCCATAAATCAATGAAATGCAGCATAGAAGATTAACCTAGAAGCTGACGTCTCCTTGTACCCTCCTCTAAAATCCAGTGGATATCACATTCATTCTTCAAAGAAGATCTTGTGATAGCTGCCAAGAGGACCGAGTGACAAAACACTCTTACATTTAAGTATAAAGGAAACACGCAATATGGGGAGAACAAAGGGTGTTTTCAAAAATAAGATAAGTCTTTGTAGATCACAATGCCTTGTGTGTAAAAGCATTTGGGAATTTCCATATTCTTCAAGAAGAATTATCAGCTGAATGAAAGAAGGTAATTATGCACGCATAGGAATAATTTTGAGATACTGGGGTAGGGTGACCTAGAGTTAGAGAGAACTGCCCTAATCCAGCCACAGAAAGAGGCTCAAGCAAGAACTGGTATTTTCGTTTCGTGGAAAATCCCGCAGGATCTTCCTGAAGGGCCAGGCAACAAAAAATCAGTCATCTCCTTGGGGACTTCCAGGGAACCCAACAGAGCTGTATCTTGTGACAGTCAAGCACTTTTCTGACCCCGGAGATAAGTTTTACCTTGTAAAACTTCCTACCACATTGCTCCTAAACAAATACATTTTAAGACAGAACACCATGTAACTTCACTAGCCACTTACTTGCTGAGGAGCCAAGCAATATAAGTATCTCTTGATTAACCACATAAGCAACAAGCCAAAGAGTGCTTCTTACAATCTTTAATGTTTGTATTCAAAGTCTGTCATTTCCTAAATCCTAGTGGTATCTTTCTTTCAAATATTTCCCCCTAAGTTGTCAACAAAATTTCTACCAAAGTACTGTTGGAAAAAAATTAAATTTTCCTAAATCTGGCATTAAAGTTCTAATTGCCTTTTTCCCACAAATAGAATATTTTCTTTTTGCTTCTATACATTTAACTCTTTGCCTCAAAGGCCTAAGCAATAGTATAACAAACCCAGTAAATATACAGTTGTATAACCTACAAAACCCATAAATCAATGAAATGCAGCATAGAAGATTAACCTAGAAGCTGACGTCTCCTTGTACCCTCCTCTAAAATCCAGTGGATATCACATTCATTCTTCAAAGAAGATCTTGTGATAGCTGCCAAGAGGACCGAGTGACAAAACACTCTTACATTTAAGTATAAAGGAAACACGCAATATGGGGAGAACAAAGGGTGTTTTCAAAAATAAGATAAGTCTTTGTAGATCACAATGCCTTGTGTGTAAAAGCATTTGGGAATTTCCATATTCTTCAAGAAGAATTATCAGCTGAATGAAAGAAGGTAATTATGCACGCATAGGAATAATTTTGAGATACTGGGGTAGGGTGACCTAGAGTTAGAGAGAACTGCCCTAATCCAGCCACAGAAAGAGGCTCAAGCAAGAACTGGTATTTTCGTTTCGTGGAAAATCCCGCAGGATCTTCCTGAAGGGCCAGGCAACAAAAACTCAGTCATCTCCTTGGGGACTTCCAGGGAACCCAACAGAGCTGTATCTTGTGACAGTCAAGCACTTTTCTGACCCCGGAGATAAGTTTTACCTTGTAAAACTTCCTACCACATTGCTCCTAAACAAATACATTTTAAGACAGAACACCATGTAACTTCACTAGCCACTTACTTGCTGAGGAGCCAAGCAATATAAGTATCTCTTGATTAACCACATAAGCAACAAGCCAAAGAGTGCTTCTTACAATCTTTAATGTTTGTATTCAAAGTCTGTCATTTCCTAAATCCTAGTGGTATCTTTCTTTCAAATATTTCCCCCTAAGTTGTCAACAAAATTTCTACCAAAGTACTGTTGGAAAAAAAAAAAATTAAATTTTCCTAAATCTGGCATTAAAGTTCTAATTGCCTTTTTTCCCACAAATAGAATATTTTCTTTTAATTTTTATTCTGCAATAGGTAGACTATGCTTGTAACACAACTACAAATGCTTACACGTAGAAATTATATAAGAGAAGAGTTTCTTCCCTTCCACCCTGTTTCTTGACTCCTTAGAATTCTTTCTAGAAGGAACAACTGTTAGCAGTTTTGCTCTACTCAGAAACAATTCTATGAATATTCAAATGTTTTTTACAAATTCCATTTTATACAAATAACACATCATTTACATACAACTATGCCTTGCTTCCTTCACTTAAAATGGTCATAGAGATCATTATGATCTCATTATCTATAGAGTGCCTCATTCATTTTAATAGTTCTGAAATAATATATTGTGTGGATACATTAAAATGTATTTTATTATATTACTCACTATAGTGAACATTTGGGTTTTCTTTAAAAAAAAAAGTTTAAATAGTAAGAGTTGATGACAATGAGTTTCTCTCTGAGTACAATCTTGGATTAGTATCTTCTACAGACTGACCAACACCTACTCTTCTAAAGATAAATTGAAGTCCCAAATGAAATTTATAGTTGTTTTAAGGCAAATCAAAAGATAGTTTCATCCTTGACCTTTCTCAAACATATGTTTTACGATCTCGTTTGCTCATATTTCCTTATGCCCTTTACTGGAAGTCCATGCCCTCTTAGTTTTCACCAATGTTCAGTATTCTTTCTGTTAAAATTTCACTTTCAAAAAAGTAATTTCCCTGTCATATTTATTTCCTTCTTTAAGATTTCCACCGTGGCCTCTATCACTATGAGGTGAGCAGGATGTGACTTTGTTTAATTTACCTGTCTCATTATCGGAGATATTAATTTGTAACAAATACTTTTCCCTTAAAAGCCACTTACTTGCTGAGGAGCCAAGCAATATAAGTATCTCTTGATTAACCACATAAGCAACAAGCCAAAGAGTGCTTCTTACAATCTTTAATGTTTGTATTCAAAGTCTGTCATTTCCTAAATCCTAGTGGTATCTTTCTTTCAAATATTTCCTAAGTTGTCAACAAAATTTCTACCAAAGTACTGTTGGAAAAAAAAAAAATTAAATTTTCCTAAATCTGGCATTAAAGTTCTAATTGCCTTTTTTCCCACAAATAGAATATTTTCTTTTAATTTTTATTCTGCAATAGGTAGACTATGCTTGTAACACAACTACAAATGCTTACACGTAGAAATTATATAAGAGAAGAGTTTCTTCCCTTCCACCCTGTTTCTTGACTCCTTAGAATTCTTTCTAGAAGGAACAACTGTTAGCAGTTTTGCTCTACTCAGAAACAATTCTATGAATATTCAAATGTTTTTTACAAATTCCATTTTATACAAATAACACATCATTTACATACAACTATGCCTTGCTTCCTTCACTTAAAATGGTCATAGAGATCATTATGATCTCATTATCTATAGAGTGCCTCATTCATTTTAATAGTTCTGAAATAATATATTGTGTGGATACATTAAAATGTATTTTATTATATTACTCACTATAGTGAACATTTGGGTTTTCTTTAAAAAAAAAAGTTTAAATAGTAAGAGTTGATGACAATGAGTTTCTCTCTGAGTACAATCTTGGATTAGTATCTTCTACAGACTGACCAACACCTACTCTTCTAAAGATAAATTGAAGTCCCAAATGAAATTTATAGTTGTTTTAAGGCAAATCAAAAGATAGTTTCATCCTTGACCTTTCTCAAACATATGTTTTACGATCTCGTTTGCTCATATTTCCTTATGCCCTTTACTGGAAGTCCATGCCCTCTTAGTTTTCACCAATGTTCAGTATTCTTTCTGTTAAAATTTCACTTTCAAAAAAGTAATTTCCCTGTCATATTTATTTCCTTCTTTAAGATTTCCACCGTGGCCTCTATCACTATGAGGTGAGCAGGATGTGACTTTGTTCTACTTCAATTTACTTTAAAAACATTTGTAAGTCCATGTCATCTTGAATCATGGTTATGTAAGTATTAGTCCATGCTCATCTCCTTTGCCAGACTGCCTGTACACAGAGGATGGCAATGTATACAACATAGTGATATCCTTTACAGAATATTAGTATATTATATTAGCATACTATTTCTATATTTGGACTTAATAAACATGCACTGCATACATATATCCTCTGGGTGTGTTTCCATTGGATTCTACTCAATTATAATAGGGCACTGAGTTAGATGTTAGCAGCTATGAGCCCCACTTCTGTCTCTGCACCTGCTGTCACATATTTATTGAATGACCTATTTAAAACATTTTTGTTTTAAGATAGAAACAAACTATTCTATTTTGTGGTGAGAATCAAACGAAATAGTGGTTTTGTAAGAAAAATCTCAGTATTATGGAAAAAATATTCAAAGGACTTCTAGTCCAATCACCTATCCGTTGCTCGAAATGTCTACTAATAAATCTCTCTGTAAGTAATCCATAAAATTATGCATGAAGATTTCCAGAGGTATAGAAGTCTTAATCCAGTGTAGAGTTTATTTTATGTTTTGTGCAGCTCTGAATATTATTCAGTGGCCATACATTGATAATGATAATATTACACCAGATAATGATTGAAGGGTTTGCTATATGTAACTGGTGATTGGCTCCCAGCCTCTGAAGTAGTCTTACTCTGGTCAGTTCATTAACTTCCCAATAACTCAGTACAATCTTGGATTAGTATCTTCTACAGACTGACCAACACCTACTCTTCTAAAGATAAATTGAAGTCCCAAATGAAATTTATAGTTGTTTTAAGGCAAATCAAAAGATAGTTTCATCCTTGACCTTTCTCAAACATATGTTTTACGATCTCGTTTGCTCATATTTCCTTATGCCCTTTACTGGAAGTCCATGCCCTCTTAGTTTTCACCAATGTTCAGTATTCTTTCTGTTAAAATTTCACTTTCAAAAAAGTAATTTCCCTGTCATATTTATTTCCTTCTTTAAGATTTCCACCGTGGCCTCTATCACTATGAGGTGAGCAGGATGTGACTTTGTTCTACTTCAATTTACTTTAAAAACATTTGTAAGTCCATGTCATCTTGAATCATGGTTATGTAAGTATTAGTCCATGCTCATCTCCTTTGCCAGACTGCCTGTACACAGAGGATGGCAATGTATACAACATAGTGATATCCTTTACAGAATATTAGTATATTATATTAGCATACTATTTCTATATTTGGACTTAATAAACATGCACTGCATACATATATCCTCTGGGTGTGTTTCCATTGGATTCTACTCAATTATAATAGGGCACTGAGTTAGATGTTAGCAGCTATGAGCCCCACTTCTGTCTCTGCACCTGCTGTCACATATTTATTGAATGACCTATTTAAAACATTTTTGTTTTAAGATAGAAACAAACTATTCTATTTTGTGGTGAGAATCAAACGAAATAGTGGTTTTGTAAGAAAAATCTCAGTATTATGGAAAAAATATTCAAAGGACTTCTAGTCCAATCACCTATCCGTTGCTCGAAATGTCTACTAATAAATCTCTCTGTAAGTAATCCATAAAATTATGCATGAAGATTTCCAGAGGTATAGAAGTCTTAATCCAGTGTAGAGTTTATTTTATGTTTTGTGCAGCTCTGAATATTATTCAGTGGCCATACATTGATAATGATAATATTACACCAGATAATGATTGAAGGGTTTGCTATATGTAACTGGTGATTGGCTCCCAGCCTCTGAAGTAGTCTTACTCTGGTCATTTCATTAACTTCCCAATAACTCAGTTTCACATTTTACAAGATTCGATTGTTTGGAACATACTGATAGTGTTATTGCAGAATTTTAATATCTCAGTTTAACCTAACAATGACTTAAAGAGTTATACAAAGCATTGTATGCCCTCTTTGGTATAACATAGTGTTAAGCACAGGGAGTATGCTTTCTTAAAAAGAAAGAATGTTGCATAATGCATAAGCCTCACAATTTGGGTGTCTTAACCTCTGCAGGTCAAATCGAATCTATCATTCAAACTGTATTAGCTGAGAATTGACAAATTATACAAAAGCACTTTAAAAACACCATCAACAGTAAATAACGCTGGTATAAAATCAGTCATATTTTCCTCCCTTGCAATGCCTTCAGCATAAAGAAGCGATAAATTTCAAAGCAAACTAACACTAAATTATTAAAAGTTACACTTCCAGAGAATACCCTGTACAAGGATATAACTAATTTATACATACCTCCATTTCAGATTTAACCATACACACTACAGAAAAATAGCTGTTGGACTAAACTATTGTTATTTTCTCTTACAGCATACCTGGGCCAGAACTGCCTTAAAGCCTTATGTGTATTTACATGTACCTCCATTTAACTGAACTTCTCAAGCACTCAGAGTACAGTGTTAAAAAACGTTAAGAGTTTCAATGAAGATCTAGGAAACTTAAAAATCCCTAGCATCATTATAAACTGTATGCAACCAAAAAAATGAATCTAATCACTGAATGTAACCAAAAATCCATCTTGCCAATTAATGGCCACATAACAACTCATATGAGCTTAAATCTATGTTGCTCTAGACATCTCCCCTTCTTATATAACTGGCAAAACCAAGCCACACAAAAGATCCCAAACAGACCACTTTAGCCCTTAAAAGCTTGAAATTTTAATGAAGATGCTAGAGTGCACAAGATTTACTCTATGAAAAGAACACTTACCTTCTGTGTGCACAGCTGACACATACGTCCAGTTGTACCTCTTCACTATGTCCACCATGGCCCGTGCCTGCTGGGCATCTGAAGGCACCACCCTCATGAAATACTTGAACAGAGTTTTGTCGCTCAGATCCATGCTTGTTGCCGAGTACGCAATTTGTGGTATGTTGAAAAGCTGGAGCAAGTTCTGTACTTGAATGGCCACAGAACTACTATTGAGGAAATATGATAGTGTTATTGCAGAATTTTAATATCTCAGTTTAACCTAACAATGACTTAAAGAGTTATACAAAGCATTGTATGCCCTCTTTGGTATAACATAGTGTTAAGCACAGGGAGTATGCTTTCTTAAAAAGAAAGAATGTTGCATAATGCATAAGCCTCACAATTTGGGTGTCTTAACCTCTGCAGGTCAAATCGAATCTATCATTCAAACTGTATTAGCTGAGAATTGACAAATTATACAAAAGCACTTTAAAAACACCATCAACAGTAAATAACGCTGGTATAAAATCAGTCATATTTTCCTCCCTTGCAATGCCTTCAGCATAAAGAAGCGATAAATTTCAAAGCAAACTAACACTAAATTATTAAAAGTTACACTTCCAGAGAATACCCTGTACAAGGATATAACTAATTTATACATACCTCCATTTCAGATTTAACCATACACACTACAGAAAAATAGCTGTTGGACTAAACTATTGTTATTTTCTCTTACAGCATACCTGGGCCAGAACTGCCTTAAAGCCTTATGTGTATTTACATGTACCTCCATTTAACTGAACTTCTCAAGCACTCAGAGTACAGTGTTAAAAAACGTTAAGAGTTTCAATGAAGATCTAGGAAACTTAAAAATCCCTAGCATCATTATAAACTGTATGCAACCAAAAAAATGAATCTAATCACTGAATGTAACCAAAAAAAATCCATTTTGCCAATTAATGGCCACATAACAACTCATATGAGCTTAAATCTATGTTGCTCTAGACATCTCCCCTTCTTATATAACTGGCAAAACCAAGCCACACAAAAGATCCCAAACAGACCACTTTAGCCCTTAAAAGCTTGAAATTTTAATGAAGATGCTAGAGTGCACAAGATTTACTCTATGAAAAGAACACTTACCTTCTGTGTGCACAGCTGACACATACGTCCAGTTGTACCTCTTCACTATGTCCACCATGGCCCGTGCCTGCTGGGCATCTGAAGGCACCACCCTCATGAAATACTTGAACAGAGTTTTGTCGCTCAGATCCATGCTTGTTGCCGAGTACGCAATTTGAGGTATGTTGAAAAGCTGGAGCAAGTTCTGTACTTGAATGGCCACAGAACTGGAGCCAGGCCCAATGACCCCGACAATGGGCTTCTTGGAGCGGAAGGAAGAGGAGGAGCCATCCACACAGCGCACCAAGCCTTCTTCTTCTTCTGAAGAAATGAGCGAGTCCCTTATAAACTCAATGCTCTGCTCCAGGGCGACAGCTGAATGCCAGCAGGAGTCCCTGATCTCACAGCCCAGCGTGATGTTTGGCAAGAGGGTGGGGTCTGAGTTGATCCTTTCCAGGGTGTGCAGCATGGCCTCCACCCTCTGAATGCCATACTGCTCACGAACCGCCCCCCACTTCCGCTCATGAACCTTGTCCACTGTGGGCTGGTGGTGGACAGAAAAGAGAGCCCCAATAATGATGTCACCTGGCATGTGCGCCACCACCCTTCTCTCACTGGATTGTGCGCTCCCTCGGACATCTTCTTTCAAAAGCAGGACTGACAGGATCAACAGAAGGACCATTTTAGGAAAGAAGTTCAAGCTAATAAAGACAGCATGGTGGGGAAAATTTGAGTTCTGACAGATGGAATCCAACAATGTCCTGTGGTGAGTGGAAAGTCAAAAATCAGCCAGTACTTTAAAAGTGTTCACTAAAGGACCACCATGTCTCCAGGGACCATTTAGTTAGATGCATCCATGTGATCATGATCTTCAAAACCTGGAAAAATAAACAGAATGGGGATTTAACAACTTAATATGAGAAAAATCCATTTTGCCAATTAATGGCCACATAACAACTCATATGAGCTTAAATCTATGTTGCTCTAGACATCTCCCCTTCTTATATAACTGGCAAAACCAAGCCACACAAAAGATCCCAAACAGACCACTTTAGCCCTTAAAAGCTTGAAATTTTAATGAAGATGCTAGAGTGCACAAGATTTACTCTATGAAAAGAACACTTACCTTCTGTGTGCACAGCTGACACATACGTCCAGTTGTACCTCTTCACTATGTCCACCATGGCCCGTGCCTGCTGGGCATCTGAAGGCACCACCCTCATGAAATACTTGAACAGAGTTTTGTCGCTCAGATCCATGCTTGTTGCCGAGTACGCAATTTGAGGTATGTTGAAAAGCTGGAGCAAGTTCTGTACTTGAATGGCCACAGAACTGGAGCCAGGCCCAATGACCCCGACAATGGGCTTCTTGGAGCGGAAGGAAGAGGAGGAGCCATCCACACAGCGCACCAAGCCTTCTTCTTCTTCTGAAGAAATGAGCGAGTCCCTTATAAACTCAATGCTCTGCTCCAGGGCGACAGCTGAATGCCAGCAGGAGTCCCTGATCTCACAGCCCAGCGTGATGTTTGGCAAGAGGGTGGGGTCTGAGTTGATCCTTTCCAGGGTGTGCAGCATGGCCTCCACCCTCTGAATGCCATACTGCTCACGAACCGCCCCGCACTTCCGCTCATGAACCTTGTCCACTGTGGGCTGGTGGTGGACAGAAAAGAGAGCCCCAATAATGATGTCACCTGGCATGTGCGCCACCACCCTTCTCTCACTGGATTGTGCGCTCCCTCGGACATCTTCTTTCAAAAGCAGGACTGACAGGATCAACAGAAGGACCATTTTAGGAAAGAAGTTCAAGCTAATAAAGACAGCATGGTGGGGAAAATTTGAGTTCTGACAGATGGAATCCAACAATGTCCTGTGGTGAGTGGAAAGTCAAAAAATCAGCCAGTACTTTAAAAGTGTTCACTAAAGGACCACCATGTCTCCAGGGACCATTTAGTTAGATGCATCCATGTGATCATGATCTTCAAAACCTGGAAAAATAAACAGAATGGGGATTTAACAACTTAAGTATAACCAGTTTGGGAAGCTCTGACTATGCCAGTGGAGAAAGAGAGGCCTTTATGATGTACATAACTTGAAGAAAAGAATCCAAAAATCTTTTCTTTCTTGGGATATCTATCTCCTCTGGGATACTGTGATTCAATAAAAGCAGCTCATTAAGCTTCCTGATCCTACTTTACTTGGCACTGGTTTAGTCACTCAGTTGTGTCCAACTCTTGCAAACCCAGGGACTAGAGCCTCCCAGGTTCCACTGTCCATGGGATTCTCCAAGCAAGAATCCTGGAGTTGGTTGCCATTTCCTTCTCCAGGGGAATCTCCCATACTCAGGAATCGAACCCAGGTCATCCACATTGCAGGCAAATTCTTTACTGACTGAGCTATGAGAGAAGTCCCACTTGGCTTTACTGACTGAGCTATGAGAGAAGTCCCACTTGGCTTAGGTTAACTTTTTTTCATTTGTTTATATGGAATACACAAAACCAAAATTTATGTGGGAGGTCAGCCAATATTATGACCCTCAGGTGAGGGAAAGCATCCAAAAGTAAGTATGCTATAAGCATAATCTTCAGTATAAAACTCCAAAATATTAAACATTGACAATATCCAATAATGATGGTAAATTTTGGTTTTAAAAAATATTCGGTTTCCTTCCAAATTTTCAACATTGAACATGGATTATGCAATTAAAAAATAGTTCCTTATGGAAAAAAGGCCTACACACTCCCTTGCAAATATAAAACGAGCTAAATAATCTTCGCAACAAGTAAGTATTAAGCTTAGTTTCCATATAATTATGCTTAGTTTCCATACAGAACAAAGATAAATGAGACCAGATTGCTATTTCCATGTTAAATGTAGGAGAGAAGGAAGGGGTAAGAGGATATATAAAGTGAAACAACCCCAACTACATAAGCATAGTGAAATGAGTACCACCTTTTGCAGAAAGAATATTCAATTCAAATTCCAGTTCTGCTAGTAAGAACTGTTATTAAATTGTTTAAGTTCCCAGTACCAGAATTTTTTCATCTGAAAAATGGGGATATTATGTGTTAGGCTGCCTTTATGGGAAATAATATATCAACCATGCAAATAATGTGTACATTGAAAGTGGCTATATATTCAAGAGATGATTCTGTGTTATTAAATTTCCAAGGGCATTTGGTGGCTAGGTGGTGAGGACAAAATATTCCCTGGCCACCCACTTAGTTCTCCAGAGTCTTCAAAGTAATTACAGAGTCTTATAATAAAATTGACAGTAATCAGTCCTTTACTCCTGATCCTGGAAAAATTTCCATATCATGAAGACTCAAAGGGCTGGAAGGATGCATATTTAGGACTACACTTTCAAGCAGAAACTTGAGACAGCTATGAATATAGTCATCTAATTCAGTTTAAACTCTTTGGAAGAAGAAAAATTTGTCTCAAGTTGCCTACAGCAAATTCTAGCATGATTTGTAAAAGAAAAAAAAAAAAGGAACTGACAGATTAGTGATTTGGGTTATTTAAGGGATCATTTAAGAGCCTTATTTTGTAAGTTATCCACTCCGCCAGCCAAGGATCTCAGATTGTTTTAAAATGACTAACTCCCTGATCATCACCTTTCAAAGACAGGTGAAGTTGCTTCAGGAATTTATATAATTATGATGCTTCTTCAGGAATACTAATGGTTTTCAAAACTCATTAGATCGGCAAAAATTCTGGTCCAGACACAAAATGAATATAACCTGAATCACATTCCTAATCATTTTCACCCTCATTTTCACCATTTTCCTCCTCTGTCTCCTATGGCAACAGAGAAAGCTTCCTCTATACACTGCCAAACACACACAAACCTCTCATCAAATAGATATATGCTCCAGAATAACCAGATTTTCAACAATACTGAGGGGAAAAATCAGATTTGATATGGAAGTTGGCATTTTAAGCAAGGGGGAAGGAGGCAAAGACATTTTGTCATTGAGAAATTATCCGAATATTCTCAAGCTTTCTCTTTACTTAGACCAAAGACTTGAGGATAATTGTTTATTCTCATGATCATACGAATTCTACTGTAGACAGAAAAAAATCTGAAGCAAAGGGAATCACAATATCTCATTAATTCCAAAATGATAATGAGCAAATCTAGTAAGGAAACAGGACTCATTTTTATTATGTAAGAGCGTCAAAGCAATGTGAGAGACTAGAAGTAGCCCATCAAACTGACGGATTTAAAATACCAATCTCAGGTGTTTTATTTCTTAGTTTATTTCCAGCAAGACCTACGCACTGTAAAAAATATATGCACATACATAATTTTCCTAGGATAGGCTAAATTATCTAACTCATCCAATGAATACCCATTAAATATGGAGTGGGAGAGACTAATATAACAAACTGAAGATTACTATCATTATCTTTCATTGGGCACCCTTCATACCCCAGGCATTTATGGCCTGCCTTTGCTATGAGTCTCTTCTGCGAATCAAATATTCAAGAGAGAACAGGGTATACATGCTTCCTATACTCACGGAGCTTACAGACTAAAAAGTGACTTAGCTGGAACCTGATGAATGCAAAGAACAATAAAATGAAGACTGAAACAAAGTCGGTCATGTGAAAGGCATGGCTAGAGCAAAAATAATGAGTTCAATTGTGGTACAAGATGAGGTTGGAAAGATAAGAAAGGGCTAGACCATATAGGATCTTGTAGGCTCTTAAAAGGAATTTGGAGCTTAAGTGCCACACAAATCCACTAAGGAGGTATACACAAATGACTGGCACAATTCGGTCTTCAAAAAGATTGTCCTACCTGCTCATTGTTCTGAATAGTGGAGCGGATGAGCAGACACAATACATGAGGTAAGAGATGATAATGACTATGATATGTGACAGTAGATATAGAGAGAGGTGGACACAATCAGATATTTTTCGCAAGTAGAATCAACTAGACTTGCTGATAGACTGGATGTGGGTAAGGTAGAGAGGAATTAGGATCTACCTTTGGGTTTTGAGTCTGTAAAACTGGCATATTTGGGAACAAAAAACAGAAACAGATGAGGCAAAGGAAAACAACGATTTTCTTTTGAGCATGTTAAATTTGAAATGCTTTGGAAGCAGCCAGGCACACCTGTCAAAGAAGAAGGTAGATACCTAAGGCTGGACTGAGAGGAGCATTCTTGGTTAAAAGATGTAAATTGAGGGTCACCAGTGTAGAAGCCCTTTGGAATTAATACAATTATAAATAAATAAAAAGAGCGGTTGGAAAGTAAGCCCCATAGAGAGTAAGGCTGTGGGAAAGCCAGGTATGGAAACAGGCAGCTCAGAAAGTAAGGAGAGAAAGAATATGTAATGTCAGAGAAAACAAAATTTCCTGGGAACTTTAAAATGGCAAACATTCACAATGCTCTTTTTTTTTGTTCCCACAGGAGATACTATATTCTATGTGCATGGTGTATCTGGGTCTGTATGCAGGTATACTTTTCTATGTGTAGTGTGTATATCAATAACCCTTACAATAACCCTGAGATGTAAGTATTATCTTATGACCTCTGTTTTCATAAAAGACATAATGTGTTTTGGTAACTGAAAAACAAGCCAGTCACTTAGTGATGGAGCCAGGATTTATGTCTATGCCTCCTGACTCTCTGACATACTCTCTGGTATCATCTCTGGTTATCTTACTGCCCCTTCTTTCAGAAGAGGTATTTCCCAAGTCCGTGAAAAATGATAGGGGCCATGCAAACACAGTCTGAACCTCCAAGGATACAGAATCTAAATAGGAGTTAGCTTAAAAGCTAGAGAATGATGAACAATCCAGGAAAAGAGATGACACAACACAAAGAAGGTACAAATATACATGACAAGAGTATTTTTATTGCCCTGGCACCCCTTACTAGATTATGATCTGCCAGATTATAAGTCAATGATTGCTTCAAAATCTCCCTTGAATAAATACAATGACTATATTTTAGTGATACTAGCTATGAACCGCAAATATTTCTGGAAAGCATTGGGCTGGCCAAAAAGTTTGTTCAGGTTTTGCTATTACATCTTATGCAAAAATCCAAACAAACTTTTTGGCCATGTACTTTGAAATAAATTATGACTTAGAAATTTGACGGAATTGTGCTATGATTCAGTAAAAGGTTAAGCAA
This sequence comes from Tragulus kanchil, assembly GCA_022376925.1. NCBI lineage: Eukaryota > Metazoa > Chordata > Mammalia > Artiodactyla > Tragulidae > Tragulus > Tragulus kanchil. Next base: position 93,670,099 of record JAIOJX010000006.1, read on the forward strand.
CAAGTCATCCCATGTGCTCCCAAAATACAAGAAACTAATACATCATGAATTCCAAATAGACAAGCAGAGTATGCCCTAGCTCAATTAGCATCACTCATTTGTCTAGTAAGGTAACTGTTCTCTAATAAGTGCTCTTCTAGTCTCTGAGGTTTCAAGTACAGACAAGGTAGACACAAATTCACATCCCCATGGAGCCTGTAAGCCAAGGTGGTTGGTCAAACAATAAACAAGTGCTCAGTTCAGTTGCTCAGTTGTGTCCAACACTTTGCGACCGCATGGACTGCAGCACGCCAGGCTTCCCTGAGTTTCACCATCTCCCAGAGCCTCCTCAAACTCATGTCTGTTGTACTCAGTGATGCCATCTAACCATCCCCTTCTCCTTCTGCCTTCTATTTTCCCAACATCAGGGTCTTTTCCAGTGAGTCATCTCTTCACATCAGGTGGCCAAAGTACTAGAGCTTCAGCTTCAGCAGCAGTCCTTCTGTAAGGGTTAGGAGGGAAAGGGGCAGGGCACAATTTTTGAAAGGAATGACAGCCCAAGTACACAGCATAAACCCATTAGAATCAAATGGGTCCAAGATGGCAGACCAGACCTTGATCCTCAGTCAGCAAGCTAAATGACACACCCAGAGGCTCCATGACAGTTCCACCCCTCCCTAAAAGAGCTGGAATAGCCCTCCCACTCATTAGCATATGGAATTGCCCAGCCTATAAAAGCTAAGAACGCCATGCTTTCGGGGCCACTGGATTCGCTCTGTCATGGCCCACACTATCTGTGGAGTGTGCTTTCTCTGAGTCTGAATAAATCCATTTCTTACCTATCACTTTGTCTTTTGCTGAGATTATGATCTGGCAGATTATAAGTCAATGATTGCTTCAAAATCTCCCTTGAATAAATACAATGACTATATTTTAGTGATACTAGCTATGAACCGCAAATATTTCTGGAAAGCATTGGGCTGGCCAAAAAGTTTGTTCAGGTTTTGCTATTACATCTTATGCAAAAATCCAAACAAACTTTTTGGCCATGTACTTTGAAATAAATTATGACTTAGAAATTTGACGGAATTGTGCTATGATTCAGAAAAAGGTTAAGCAACAAGTCATCCCGTGTGCTCCCAAAATACAAGAAACTAATACATCATGAATTCCAAATAGACAAGCAGAGTATGCCCTAGCTCAATTAGCATCACTCATTTGTCTAGTAAGGTAACTGTTCTCTAATAAGTGCTCTTCTAGTCTCTGAGGTTTCAAGTACAGACAAGGTAGACACAAATTCACATCCCCATGGAGCCTGTAAGCCAAGGTGGTTGGTCAAACAATAAACAAGTGCTCAGTTCAGTTGCTCAGTTGTGTCCAACACTTTGCGACCGCATGGACTGCAGCACGCCAGGCTTCCCTGAGTTTCACCATCTCCCAGAGCCTCCTCAAACTCATGTCTGTTGTACTCAGTGATGCCATCTAACCATCCCCTTCTCCTTCTGCCTTCTATTTTTCCCAACATCAGGGTCTTTTCCAGTGAGTCATCTCTTCACATCAGGTGGCCAAAGTACTAGAGCTTCAGCTTCAGCAGCAGTCCTTCTGTAAGGGTTAGGAGGGAAAGGGGCAGGGCACAATTTTTGAAAGGAATGACAGCCCAAGTACACAGCATAAACCCATTAGAATCAAATGGGTCCAAGATGGCAGACCAGACCTTGATCCTCAGTCAGCAAGCTAAATGACACACCCAGAGGCTCCATGACAGTTCCACCCCTCCCTAAAAGAGCTGGAATAGCCCTCCCACTCATTAGCATATGGAATTGCCCAGCCTATAAAAGCTAAGAACGCCATGCTTTCGGGGCCACTGGATTCGCTCTGTCATGGCCCACACTATCTGTGGAGTGTGCTTTCTCTGAGTCTGAATAAATCCATTTCTTACCTATCACTTTGTCTTTTGCTGAATTCTTCTCTGCAAAGAGACATGAAGAACCTGAACCTCAGTGGGTCCAGACATTGGTTGAGTGATTTTAATTACCAGGGTTTTGGCTGGGTTCGAGTCCCGGCCGCGTGGGTTCAAGTCCCAAACAGGGTCTAGGCTGGGTTCGAGTCCCGGCCAAAGTCCCAAGCAGAGTTTAGTCTGGGTTCGAGTCCCGGCTGTATGGCTTCAAGTCCCAAACAGGGTCTAGGCTGGGTTCGAGTCCCAGCCACGTGGGTTCAAGTCCCAAGCAGGGTTTAGGCTGGGTTCGAGTCCCGGCCACATGGGTTCAAGTCCCAAGCAGGTTTGATTAAGTCTGGGCCCTGGGTTTAAGTCTGAAATTGAGGTTCAACACTTTCACTTCCAATGAATATTCAGGGTTGATTTCCTTAGGGACTGACTGGTTTGATTTTCTTGCATTCCAAGGGACTCTTAAGAGTCTTCTCCAGCACCACAGTTCAAGGCATAAGTCTTAGAAGGTAAAATTCATAGGTAAGTGTTAAGAAAATTAAATAGTCTTGTTTAGGCGTCAGAGACAAAGCAGAGCAGCCCTCTGACCTTGTTTATAACCTGCCTGGACACTGTCCTGACTGGGAGAGACTGCCTTCTATGAGTGCAAGCCTTGCAGCACCATAGATAAGATAGGGGATGAATCTGGAGATTGTTGAGCCCCTGGGCAGGGGGCCGGCCAACCAAGCATGAGGCTTAACAACATTCCACACTTTACAGAGTAACATGAAATCAGAACTGCAATTTGCTCGCACACAGATGATATCAGCTTGTATCCTGGGATTATAAATCGGAATCTGGTACTAAAATCTCTGAAGCCTCACCCACAGAGTGGACTTGCTGGCTGGGACTTTTCACAGTTGAGACTCCAAATACGCTGTGACACAGGACTTCCCACCACTGTCTGAACCTGGATGTTGGCCAAAACCCAATTTGGCAATATATCTTTTGCTATTTCTATTTCTCTTTTCTTTTAATGTTGGTATATTGAAAGTCAGCTAGATAATTCTCTAATAAATATGGGCTTTATTTATTTGTAAAAAAACAAGTGGCTTATTTTGTTAACAAATCCTTTGAACCTGGGACAAAACTGAAAACTTTGGGCAATAGGGAATACAATATTGTATTCTACACAATAATGAAAGATAAAGAAACAAAACAGGAAAGGACAATAAAAAGTATCAGATGTGAAAAAAAATTTAAATGCAAAGAAGTTTAAACTGTAAAGTACAATCTATAAAAGTAAGAGAATGAGTCATACAAATATTAAAGGAACAAAAATACCAGGTTAAAAGAAAAAGCTAAGTCCCTGAGGCTGATTTAAGCTTAGTGTGTTGAGAGACAGCAAGGAGGCCAGGGTGACTGCAGTGAACTAAAACAGGAAAGAGAAGAAAGCAGCATGTTTGAGAAACTGTGTGATGATCCAAGTCTTTCTGGACTTTAAAAGCCTTTGGCTTTAACACTGTGCAAGAATGGTTCTCTAGAAGAGCTTCCAATAGAGGAGGGACACACAATGACCAGCTCTTCAACAAGAATAAGGGCGCAGAGGCAGAACCAAGAAAGCACATAGGAAACAAGTGCAGTAATTCAGCAGGGAGAGATGACAGTGGGCTGGATCAGGAGATGGTAGTACAGGTGGTGAGAACTGGTAGTCTTCTGAATACATCTTGACCACAGAAAGGATCTGCTCTCAGATATGACTTGGGTTGCAAAGGAAAGAGAAGAATCAACGGGGACACTCAGGTTTTCAGTCTGAGCAAATAAAAGATGGTGTCATGTAGACTGAGGTGGTGAAAACTGTGGAGGAACAGATCTCAGTGGAGAGAACCAAAATTCAGTTTTGACACACCGATTTTCAATACTTGGCAGAAATTCAAGAAGAGATATTCAGTAAGCCTCTGATGTAAGAGGTTGAAATTCTGCAGAGAGGTCTTCACAGGAGATATAAATGGAGAAGGCATCACGTCAATATTCTTTGTAAATCATGAAACTGAATGAGATGACCTAGGAATTGGAAAGAGAATGGAAAGGCCCCAAAAAATCAAGTATATCTTTTGCTATTTCTATTTCTCTTTTCTTTTAATGTTGGTATATTGAAAGTCAGCTAGATAATTCTCTAATAAATATGGGCTTTATTTATTTGTAAAAAAACAAGTGGCTTATTTTGTTAACAAATCCTTTGAACCTGGGACAAAACTGAAAACTTTGGGCAATAGGGAATACAATATTGTATTCTACACAATAATGAAAGATAAAGAAACAAAACAGGAAAGGACAATAAAAAGTATCAGATGTGAAAAAAAATTTAAATGCAAAGAAGTTTAAACTGTAAAGTACAATCTATAAAAGTAAGAGAATGAGTCATACAAATATTAAAGGAACAAAAATACCAGGTTAAAAGAAAAAGCTAAGTCCCTGAGGCTGATTTAAGCTTAGTGTGTTGAGAGACAGCAAGGAGGCCAGGGTGACTGCAGTGAACTAAAACAGGAAAGAGAAGAAAGCAGCATGTTTGAGAAACTGTGTGATGATCCAAGTCTTTCTGGACTTTAAAAGCCTTTGGCTTTAACACTGTGCAAGAATGGTTCTCTAGAAGAGCTTCCAATAGAGGAGGGACACACAATGACCAGCTCTTCAACAAGAATAAGGGCGCAGAGGCAGAACCAAGAAAGCACATAGGAAACAAGTGCAGTAATTCAGCAGGGAGAGATGACAGTGGGCTGGATCAGGAGATGGTAGTACAGGTGGTGAGAACTGGTAGTCTTCTGAATACATCTTGACCACAGAAAGGATCTGCTCTCAGATATGACTTGGGTTGCAAAGGAAAGAGAAGAATCAACGGGGACACTCAGGTTTTCAGTCTGAGCAAATAAAAGATGGTGTCATGTAGACTGAGGTGGTGAAAACTGTGGAGGAACAGATCTCAGTGGAGAGAACCAAAATTCAGTTTTGACACACCGATTTTCAATACTTGGCAGAAATTCAAGAAGAGATATTCAGTAAGCCTCTGATGTAAGAGGTTGAAATTCTGCAGAGAGGTCTTCACAGGAGATATAAATGGAGAAGGCATCAGTACGTCAATATTCTTTGTAAATCATGAAACTGAATGAGATGACCTAGGAATTGGAAAGAGAATGGAAACTAGTTCTGACACTAAGCTCCCAGGGAATTCCAATGTTTAAACTCCAAAAGACTCAGAAACAGGAGCAACCAGCAAAGGAGACTGAAAAACACTTTGAACAAAAACTCTTCTTGTAAAGTTTATGGGTCATGGGTGGAGAGGAGGGGGGATGAAATGTGAAGTATTCACATTACATTAAGCAAAAATTAAAACATATGATTGTGTTTTCACAAGAAATATTATGAATGTGGGTAAATGCACACATAGTCTGGAATGTTGTTCAGTCACTGAGTCACATTCGACTCTTTGCAACCTCATGAGCTGTAGCACGTCATGCCTCCCTGTCCTTCACTATCTCCCTGAGTTTGCTCAAACTCATGTCCATTGAGTCCATGATGCCATCCAATCATCCTCTGTTGTCTCCTTCTCCTCTTGCCCTCAGTCTTTCCCAGGATCAGGGTGCTCTTCACATCCAGTGGCCAAAGTATTGGAGCTTCAGCATCAGCCCTTCAGTGAATATTCAAGGGTTGATTTCCTTTAGTATTGACTGGTTTGATCTTGTAGTCCAAACTGATATTAATGAGATGTCCTCTGAGTGATGGAGATATGCATAAGCTTTAATTTCTTCTTTGTTTTTACCTATATTCCATAATTTTCTGAACTTCTAGTATCAAAACTACGTGTTATTTATGGCTTTTTTTTTTAAACTCTGGGACTGAGGGATGTACTTTCTAAATTTCTGCCCCAGTCACCCTTGTGACCTTATCTCCCTTAACTCTGTTCCTCCCTGGGCGTCTGCTGGTCAAGTTTAATTCTTGTCTCCTCTGTGTGTACACCCCTTTGCCCACAGTGGTTCTGTTCACCCTGGTTCTTAGCCCTGATATGCTTTTGTTCCATGACCTTAAGGAAGAGTTTTTAAGAGCATGGGCTTGGAGTCAAGCAGACCCGGGTTTGAATCCTGGCACTGCCATGTGTTGGCTGTGTGCCCTGGATTGCTTAGTCTCTCTGAACCTAACTGGAATGAGAATAGTATCTCCCTCGAAGTGTTATAATGAGGATTGAATGAAGTAATGTTTTAAAATAGTCTCTTTATAAAATCTCCCGTCACCTTGTAGTATGTGTTCTGTTCTCTGAATTCCAGCGGCATTTTCATTCATAATGTTTCATGTGATTAATAAGCTAATAGTATAGCTATTTATGGGATTCCCAGGTAGCTCAGTGGTAACGATTCTGCCTGCCAATACAGGAAATGCACGTTTGAACCCTAGGTTTGGAAGATCCCCTGCAGAATGAAATAGCCGCTCACTCCAGTATTCTGGCCTGGAAAATCCCATGGACTGAGGAGCCTAACTGGCTACAGTCCTGGAGGTCACAAAGAATTGGACACGACTGAGTGACGACAACAACAACAAACAGTGATGTGTATGCAAGTTTTGTCTTCCATTGTTTGGAAGACAGACTTCAAATCCTTTAAAGATTAAATCTGTGCCATAGACAACACCTGGCATAATCCTTACACAAAATGGATATTCAATAGTTTCTGCTGAATGAACGAATAAAGGGAACTGCCTCCACTACATTTTCTGGTCAGATACTTGACTGACATTTAAAGACCGCAGACCCAGTGTGGAAAATTAAAAAATATATAATGAAAATCATTCTGTACAATGAGTCCAGGCAACAGAGAACATCAAAAAGAGAAGTACAGACTAATAGAGGGAGAAACCTTTACTGCTGCTCATCCTTTTCGATATATGAAGGAAAATCGCATCACAGAACTTAAAAGTGTCTTAGATAGTTTAACTGACACTCGTGGAGAACAAGTGTTTTTTAGCAGGACCAGAGCTAGAGCCCAGCAAAATATTATCTCAAAATTGAGGTTGAATCTCATCCTACAACTTGGTTCTGCCTTTTCTGTAAGCATATAATCTTTTTTATCCTTTCTGTTTTTATATTTCTTTCTCTAAGTATATAATCTTTAATACACAGATTTTTTTTTTTATTTACGTGCCTATTAGTATGAAATCTATATTGCAGTATAGTTTTATCCTTCTCCATATAATGTATTGTAACTATCCTTCGAGATTAGTTCCTTTTGAAGATGAGGATAATGATAAGAATAGTTAAAATTCACAGCTTACTTATTATGGTGTAGGCACCATGCTTAGCATTTCACAAGAGATAATCATTAAAAAAAAAACACTATGCATATTTTATACTTGACATATCTAGGACTCAGAGATAGGATGGCTTGGCTAAGATTCTAAGGCAAATGAGTAGCAGAGGCAAGATTCACACTAAGAACTCCTGCTTCTTTGTAACAGCTGCATAATATTCAATTATATAAATGCACAAAAAATTTTTTTAATTACTCCCTACTTGGAATATTTATATATTTTACTATCATAAATAATGTCACACTTTAATTACTTCTAAATGTATTCCTATAGGACAAATGCACAATACTGCTTGCTTTAAACTTTTCCACTCTTTATAATCTATTAGACTGTAAAAGGTGGCATTAACTTCATTCTTACTCCTTTCTCTCTAAGCTTATTAAATCTAGTACAACACAATGTTCTTTCAATAAGAACCTGCTCTCTCTTGCTTCTATACAAGTTCATGAGTGAGGCCATTTCTGCCTAGCTATCTCATCAGGAGGTCCACTCATTCATTTAGCAAGGGTCTGATGGTGGGGGGGTGGGGGTAGGAGAAACAGTAAAACCATATTATTTTCAGTATACAGAGACTTTCCCCCTTTATTACCATTTTAACCTAAAAAAAATTACCACTAAGAAAGTCAGATTATCCCCATTTCATATATCATAAAATAGAATCTCCAAGGGAACCAATTATTTGCTTTTAAGTCATACCTCTGACGCGGTAGGGGTTAGAGACTGGTAGCTATACATTTTTTTAATTCACATGTGAATATGTATTCTATATATATGATAATAGCAAGAAATTAATACAATTTTTAAAGCTTTCAAAATGTTATAGACCTGTGATCTAAAGTACTTTATAATTCAATCAAAAGTAGTATATGAGAAGAGTTTACATAAACAGTATAACTTACATGATATTTTGTTTCAGGGTCCTATTTTCAGAAGCATGAGGCTACTTTATTCAATATTCTATATTCTGGGCTCATAGCATTATAAAATCAATCACTATCCCATTATAGAAAATGATAGACATACTGGATATGCATAAAAGTACTGTGCCTCAGGTAATCGTACGGTCTCACTGCATCCTAAATGAATATGGAGAAGAAATGTTGGTGGATAGAACTCAGCATAAATGGCAACTTACATAGCAATCAGATTCACAGCTCGCATTGTCTTATTTTCAACAATCTTCTCAAACGCTGACCATCTTTCTGGCACAGATGTCTCTTATATAACTTAATCCCCACACAAGCAAATCACACAGCTCAAGACATCAACACTAAAATGATCCCTTCTGCCTGAGCAATAGCCTCATCACAACAGGGGTGTCAATACTGCATATGTCATGGATGCCTCTGATACATTTTCCTGAAAACAAGTGCATCCCATAGATAAGAAACATTCTGAGGTATAATGATACTGAGAGCCTCATAGTCTGGGGAAAGCTCCATTGTCATAGCTATCTCAAGCACACATCTGTGACCTTGTAAATAAGAGAAGTTCCAGCATCCCCTCCATTTAGCCAAGGACAAAAAAAAAAAAAAAGGCATATTTTAACTGAAACCCCCTTAAAGCAAAAGGGGGCCATAAAATAACACTGTGCAAAAATGAAGTCTCTAATTTTATGCATTAATTAAAAAGTGCTGGCACTAGAATAAAGCTCACTAAATCATTTTAAATCATTGCACAACTGGTTTAGTAGTCCACGAAGACCGAAAACAGCTTTCTACAGCAAAGCAATAAAATTGATACAATCGAATGTTAACTAGTGTCAGTTTAATCATCGAGCAGGGTGCTAGATTTCTTGCCATTCTGCAGCCTTCAGTTGCTTTCTTGTTATTTATGACACACCCTGAAAAATTGTAAAGCATAATTGTGCATATTGTATTACCTAGCATCAGGTACTTGAAAACATGATTTTGCATTTCTAACTCAGTATCTAGTTACTTATTAATAGCTAATATTTATTGAGTGCCTACTTTGTGCTAAATAATACATAAGCATAATTTAATGGAAGTCTCACGACGACTCTGTAGCATAGGTATGATGACTACCTACATTAAATTCTGGGCTCATAGCATTATAAAATCAATCACTATCCCATTATAGAAAATGATAGACATACTGGATATGCATAAAAGTACTGTGCCTCAGGTAATCGCGGTCTCACTGCATCCTAAATGAATATGGAGAAGAAATGTTGGTGGATAGAACTCAGCATAAATGGCAACTTACATAGCAATCAGATTCACAGCTCGCATTGTCTTATTTTCAACAATCTTCTCAAACGCTGACCATCTTTCTGGCACAGATGTCTCTTATATAACTTAATCCCCACACAAGCAAATCACACAGCTCAAGACATCAACACTAAAATGATCCCTTCTGCCTGAGCAATAGCCTCATCACAACAGGGGTGTCAATACTGCATATGTCATGGATGCCTCTGATACATTTTCCTGAAAACAAGTGCATCCCATAGATAAGAAACATTCTGAGGTATAATGATACTGAGAGCCTCATAGTCTGGGGAAAGCTCCATTGTCATAGCTATCTCAAGCACACATCTGTGACCTTGTAAATAAGAGAAGTTCCAGCATCCCCTCCATTTAGCCAAGGACAAAAAAAAAAAAAAAAAAAGGCATATTTTAACTGAAACCCCCTTAAAGCAAAAGGGGGCCATAAAATAACACTGTGCAAAAATGAAGTCTCTAATTTTATGCATTAATTAAAAAGTGCTGGCACTAGAATAAAGCTCACTAAATCATTTTAAATCATTGCACAACTGGTTTAGTAGTCCACGAAGACCGAAAACAGCTTTCTACAGCAAAGCAATAAAATTGATACAATCGAATGTTAACTAGTGTCAGTTTAATCATCGAGCAGGGTGCTAGATTTCTTGCCATTCTGCAGCCTTCAGTTGCTTTCTTGTTATTTATGACACACCCTGAAAAATTGTAAAGCATAATTGTGCATATTGTATTACCTAGCATCAGGTACTTGAAAACATGATTTTGCATTTCTAACTCAGTATCTAGTTACTTATTAATAGCTAATATTTATTGAGTGCCTACTTTGTGCTAAATAATACATAAGCATAATTTAATGGAAGTCTCACGACGACTCTGTAGCATAGGTATGATGACTACCTACATTAAATCTCTCTCAAAATTGAGGTTTAGAGGTGAAGAGTCTTGCCAGAGATTTCACACATACAATAAATGGCATAGTCAGGACATGAATCCAATTGTCTCTGGCTCCAAAGCTCACAATCAACATAATCAGATGTTACTATTTCCTATCCGACCAAATGGGCCAGTTAAAACTTTATGCATTGGTTACAAAACATTTTAGAAATCCGACTTTCCACTAAATTCTTAGGTCATGTTATCAGTTACATTCAGAAGCCATACAAACAAACCCAACAAATATAGCTAACTCCGCCTCATAGAATCATTTAGATTAGTTTCTCCACTTTACACCTGTTGACAGGAGAAAAAATTTTTGTTTGGGGGGCTGCCGCCTATGCAATGCAGAATGCTTAGCAGCATCCCTGATCTGCAGATGCCAACAGCACACACCTTCGCTCCTTGTGATGAATAAAGATGTCCCCAGACACCATCAAACGTTCCTTGCAGGTCAAAGTCACTCCCAACTGAAGACTGCTGATTTACTCGAAACTCATCCTGTCAAGGTCTACATAATCATCAAAAAAGAAAGCAGCTAAGAGCCGTCTGGATGTGTCAGTCCCACAAGGCCTTTTTCTGAAATGTCCTAATAATTGGAAGGAGAGTAGTTTGGAATAGACTTGCTTCACTTCTTTGCGTTGTAACTTGTTTCTAGCTGCATTTCTTGTTTTGAAGCTTGGAATTTCCATTTGAGAAACACAGAGTGAACTGTCAAAGATGGTACTGGTGGTGGCGATATAGTCACTCAGTCCTGTCCAATTCTTGTCACCCCAAGGCTCCTCTGTCCATGGGCCTTCCCAGGCAAGAGTACTAGAGTGGGTTGTCATTTCCTTCTCCAGGTGATCTTCCTGACCCAGGGATCGAACCCACATCTCCTGCATTGTTGGGTTCTTCACCACTGAGCCACCAGGGAAGCCACATTTGTGTGATCAGGTACTTGAAAACATGATTTTGCATTTCTAACTCAGTATCTAGTTACTTATTAATAGCTAATATTTATTGAGTGCCTACTTTGTGCTAAATAATACATAAGCATAATTTAATGGAAGTCTCACGACGACTCTGTAGCATAGGTATGATGACTACCTACATTAAATCTCTCTCAAAATTGAGGTTTAGAGGTGAAGAGTCTTGCCAGAGATTTCACACATACAATAAATGGCATAGTCAGGACATGAATCCAATTGTCTCTGGCTCCAAAGCTCACAATCAACATAATCAGATGTTACTATTTCCTATCCGACCAAATGGGCCAGTTAAAACTTTATGCATTGGTTACAAAACATTTTAGAAATCCGACTTTCCACTAAATTCTTAGGTCATGTTATCAGTTACATTCAGAAGCCATACAAACAAACCCAACAAATATAGCTAACTCCGCCTCATAGAATCATTTAGATTAGTTTCTCCACTTTACACCTGTTGACAGGAGAAAAAATTTTTGTTTGGGGGGCTGCCGCCTATGCAATGCAGAATGCTTAGCAGCATCCCTGATCTGCAGATGCCAACAGCACACACCTTCGCTCCTTGTGATGAATAAAGATGTCCCCAGACACCATCAAACGTTCCTTGCAGGTCAAAGTCACTCCCAACTGAAGACTGCTGATTTACTCGAAACTCATCCTGTCAAGGTCTACATAATCATCAAAAAAGAAAGCAGCTAAGAGCCGTCTGGATGTGTCAGTCCCACAAGGCCTTTTTCTGAAATGTCCTAATAATTGGAAGGAGAGTAGTTTGGAATAGACTTGCTTCACTTCTTTGCGTTGTAACTTGTTTCTAGCTGCATTTCTTGTTTTGAAGCTTGGAATTTCCATTTGAGAAACACAGAGTGAACTGTCAAAGATGGTACTGGTGGTGGCGATATAGTCACTCAGTCCTGTCCAATTCTTGTCACCCCAAGGCTCCTCTGTCCATGGGCCTTCCCAGGCAAGAGTACTAGAGTGGGTTGTCATTTCCTTCTCCAGGTGATCTTCCTGACCCAGGGATCGAACCCACATCTCCTGCATTGTGCACAGGTGGGTTCTTCACCACTGAGCCACCAGGGAAGCCAATTTGTGTAATTAATTCACCATAATCACTCAATGAGGTTAACAGTGTTACAACCTGTTCCTCATTTTAAAAATGAGGAGGAAGGGGCTTCCCTGGTGGTCTAGTAGGTAAGGACACTGCCTTGCAGTGCAAGAGGCACCAGTTCAATCCCTGGCCTGGGAAGATCCCACATGCCGCAGAGCGGCTGGACTGTGTCCAACTACCAGGCCGGAGTGCATGTGCCCAGAGCTGATGCTCTGCAGCAAGAGGGGCCACTGCGATGGGAGGCCCACACAGGGCAAAGAACAAAGATGGATGAAAATAGATGAATAAAAGACCAACAGAAGTGGCCAAAAAAATGAGGAAGAGAGGCAGAGTAATGCTAAGTAACTTGCCCAAGGTCACATAGCTAATAAGCCACAAAACTGGGATTCAAGCTCAGGCAATCTTGTGCAAAGGTCTGTACTCCCAATCGTATCACAAGCCACTAGAAATTACAATGAAACCATTTCCTAGTGTTTAGCCACAAACTCAAGTTGCCTAATACCTCAGCATTAAAGAATCTGCCTACCAATGCAGGAGACTCCAGTCCAATCCCTAGATCAGGAGGACCGCCTGGTGAAGGAAGGGCAATCCATTCCAGTATTCTTGCCTGAGAAGTCCCATGGACAGAGGAGCCTAGTGGGTTACAGCCCATGGGGTCGCAAAAAGTCAGATATGACTTAGCAACAACAAAAACAGTATCATGAGAAAAGGATAAATCTGAGTTTCAAACAAATTGGATATATGTATGTGAGTGTACGTGTGTGTACATGTGTGTGGGGAGAGATATATCATGTACATATGCATTTTTTCCACTTCTCTACTGCATGACAAGGGAAGGAAAACACTATCAGTTTTAAAAACAGAAAAATCGTTACCTTGTATGATTGTTGAGTATTAACAAACATATTTAGTACTTGGCATGGTGCCTATCCTTCATAAATGTTATCAGAGCAGAGATAAGCCTACATCCTGACCCAGGGATCGAACCCACATCTCCTGCATTGTGCACAGGTGGGTTCTTCACCACTGAGCCACCAGGGAAGCCAATTTGTGTAATTAATTCACCATAATCACTCAATGAGGTTAACAGTGTTACAACCTGTTCCTCATTTTAAAAATGAGGAGGAAGGGGCTTCCCTGGTGGTCTAGTAGGTAAGGACACTGCCTTGCAGTGCAAGAGGCACCAGTTCAATCCCTGGCCTGGGAAGATCCCACATGCCGCAGAGCGGCTGGACTGTGTCCAACTACCAGGCCGGAGTGCATGTGCCCAGAGCTGATGCTCTGCAGCAAGAGGGGCCACTGCGATGGGAGGCCCACACAGGGCAAAGAACAAAGATGGATGAAAATAGATGAATAAAAGACCAACAGAAGTGGCCAAAAAAAAATGAGGAAGAGAGGCAGAGTAATGCTAAGTAACTTGCCCAAGGTCACATAGCTAATAAGCCACAAAACTGGGATTCAAGCTCAGGCAATCTTGTGCAAAGGTCTGTACTCCCAATCGTATCACAAGCCACTAGAAATTACAATGAAACCATTTCCTAGTGTTTAGCCACAAACTCAAGTTGCCTAATACCTCAGCATTAAAGAATCTGCCTACCAATGCAGGAGACTCCAGTCCAATCCCTAGATCAGGAGGACCGCCTGGTGAAGGAAGGGCAATCCATTCCAGTATTCTTGCCTGAGAAGTCCCATGGACAGAGGAGCCTAGTGGGTTACAGCCCATGGGGTCGCAAAAAGTCAGATATGACTTAGCAACAACAAAAACAGTATCATGAGAAAAGGATAAATCTGAGTTTCAAACAAATTGGATATATGTATGTGAGTGTACGTGTGTGTACATGTGTGTGGAGAGAGATATATCATGTACATATGCATTTTTTCCACTTCTCTACTGCATGACAAGGGAAGGAAAACACTATCAGTTTTAAAAACAGAAAAATCGTTACCTTGTATGATTGTTGAGTATTAACAAACATATTTAGTACTTGGCATGGTGCCTATCCTTCATAAATGTTATCAGAGCAGAGATAAGCCTACATCAAGACTTTTGCTTGGTTTCCCTCTAACTAAAAGGTACATATCATTCAAATGAGATTAGAACTGATAAAAATCTAAGTATTTTTTCCTCCTGTTTGAGAAGTTAAAAGAAACAAAAGTAAGCTTATGACATAGTGTTTTTTAGAACTGCATTTTAGAACTATGCTTTAACCAAAAGAAACATCAAGAAAATATTTTCTCAGTTGCAAATAGCTGAAATACAAAATCAAAATTTAAATTTTCATGGGTTACACAAGCACAACATACACTGAAAATATTTGTTTGATGCTCCTTTATTCTTATATACTCCGAAACCTACTCAATGAAAACATGATTAAATGATACTTTGGGACTAAGGTTTAACATTTCTGTGAATACTAAAAATAAGACATATTTCTCAACTGCAAAATGCTCCTGTGTTCTATTAATACACATTAAGTTTATCCAAACTCCAGACTGATCAGGTTCAGCATATTTCACCAAATATCAAAAGAGAGTGCTCACTGTTTTATGATGCTATAACTATTAAAATGGCACAGCAAAAATGATAAAGAGGAATAGTGGTTTGTGTCTCTTCATCACATGAGGACAGAAATCCTGGGAGAAAATGGTACACAAACAAGTGCAGTACTTTCCACGATTAACTCTATCTCATATTTTTCTCCTTGTAATTTCACTCACCCTTACTGGCACTTACTGTTTCTCTATAAAATGCTCTGAAGATCCCACAAGAGACTATATAAGACATAAAATCTCAACATGTTTTGAAGAAATGTGAAAACAGAATTAGTAAAAAAAAAAAAAAAAAAAGAAAGAAAAGAAAAAATCCTTTAGTTTTGAAAGTAAACATGTAATGAGAAATTATTGAATGGAGGACATAACAATGTCAACAGAGTAAAAACTGAAAATATTATTTAGCTACTTAAAATATTCTCAAAGTCTGTATATTTTGTACTGGTTGAACATACTACCTATGAGTAAATTCTTCAGTTTTCAGCTTGGCATATGTCATCATGTCCATAAAAATCTGTACCACGATGTGATGGCAGACACTTGTGTCTACCTACGGGAAGTAAAATGAAGAACTGAGAAAGTACTTCAATATTCAAATACCACCCCTCTCCACCAAATAATCTCAGTATATCCTTTAATAAATGAACATTAAAGAGTTTGGTTTCTTTTGGAGCACAGCCTACAGTCAAAACACTACCATGGGATAGCAACAGTCTCGGGGGTGCAATGAACATACCTAAGTAATATATTTGGAGTTTAAGTCACCAGGGTAAGCTTTTCTTTTCAAGAAGCAGTTATGTAGAAAGTACTATATTCTATTCACATTCTTCAAAAACAAAACCACCCAAGTCTTTTAGGATCTGTCCGGAGTGCTGAAAGATTTCCTATGGAGAAAGCTTGAACCTGGGATAGGCGTTTACACTGATGAGTTCATAAAACAGTATTTTCACGTCCCAACCAAAGATCCTTTGAAACAGAAATCGACATCCATAAAGGACGAAAACAGTCACAACTGATTTTTAAATGCGTAACTGCATGGATATAAGAGAAATTGAAGGAGGAAATGCCCTGTGCTCCATGAGCGGAATGAGGCTCACACCTAACAAGAGGTAGCATACCTGAACACTCAAAACTCAAAAGAATGTCTAGAATGTAGTATCATTAAGAGAATTCTGCAGAACACCTAAGCTGAGCCCCACAGGGAACAGGGCTGCACAAGGAAAGGCTTCCGTGGCTGCCTCAAAAGACCAGCAGCTAGCATCAAAGATACAGATGAGCTCGAGCTCAGTCTCACAGGACTTGCAACAATGAAACAATCTGTATAAGGGAATCCGGAAGGCGAAAGGAAAGCCACTGCCTTCCCGCTGGTCTGTGTCAGTTTCTTGGCGGAAAGTAAAGTGTGGGAGAATCTTACCTGCCTGGCCACTCCAGCTTTCGCTGCAGCTGAGACAGCACGGAGACAGTGCCTAAATAAGCGCAAGCACTTGTTAACCTCTCTCAATTTCCCTTACTCACAGCACCTGCTCTGGAGGGAAACGGGGGCAGCTGGAAATGCAGCCCCAGTTCCAGAATCCTCCAGGCGGACTCCTCACTTCGCTCTGTGAGGTCCCAAGTGCAGGGGAGGCTCTGTCACCCGGCTAGTTCGTCGGCCTACCCTGGGTTCTTTTCCCCAAGTCGCTGTAGCCTGGGCTCTCTCCTGGGCATGCTGCTCACGCGGCCGCTCCGGGGTAACGAGCAGGCTTTTTGTCCGAAGGGAAAGCTACATCCACGGGAAAGGAAAGAGCGAGAGGACGCGGACTGGGGTGCAGAAAGAGGCACGCTAGCCTGAGCGAAATCTCTGTGCTTTCAGCACCACCCGCTGTCCCCCGCTTCCTGCTGCAGGCGCCCCAGTCGCGGCAGCTAACCCATCTATTGGGCAGATAGTCTCCTTCCTCTTCCTCGGGAACCTTCGCTTCTGAATTCTGAGCCCTCGGGTGGTTACGCGGAGCCCAATCTGAATTCTAAACGCCGGCACCTGGTCTTAGGGAGTGGGAACTCGCCTCCAAAGGCATGCAGAATTCGTTTCCCAACCCTTGCGGCCATTCGCTCCTTTACCCCATTGCTCTCGCCTGTTCTCTCCAACAGGTTTAACTGGTGCCATCCACAAATGGAGTGGACTTCAGTTTCGAGGTTCTGGCCACCCCCGCTGCTCCTCCCTCGTCCTCCTCCCCCAAACCAAACTAGGAGCTCTCTGGGAAGCCTACAATTCCTACATCCTCCGCGGGCCCGGGGACACAGGCACACAGGCACTTGGCAAGCTTACCTCCCTGTTGGCAGCTCAGCAGGCAGTGAGTCGCGGCAGTCTAGCTAGCCCCCCATAAAGTTGGAGCGCGCGGATCAAAGGGACAGAATCGGCATCTCCAGTCTCGGGCTCCCCCCGCTCCACACCCCAGATGATCTTAAGCTCATCCCCTGCGCTCTGTGCGTGCAGAACAGCAGAGCTGAGGGCGGCATGCACAGCAATTCTCCCTGCTACTGAAAAGAGGGGAAGGGGGGTAGGGGAGAGTGCGGAGGAGGGAGGGGTGGTAGTTTGTATTTATAGAGAACAGAGTTCTCAGTGCAACTTTTTGGTGCCACCAAGTGGCACAGTGAGTTCCTTTAGGAACATAGACTTCGGGTCTTTTCTGGATGGTAAACCAGCTCCACAGCCAGATGCTCACAGGGTCAGGGGACTGGAGCACACCCCTAGAACTTGAGCATTCCCATGTGCACTTTCTCGTCTCAATGCCTGGGATTCAGATCCTTACATTTTAAGCATGAGCTGGCATCGAGAGGAAATGTGCACCTGTGCCCTCTTCAGACAAGTGGCAGAGATGTCAAGGACACTAGGCAGATGCCAGTAGCCGCCTAGGAGTCTAGGAACCCTTGTCTTGGAGAAAAGGTCTGTTTCCATCTCTCCTAACCCTTGTGCCCAGATTATTCTCAGATATCACTCTCACATGGTCCTGTCATTGAGTGCCCAACCTTTCAAGTAGGATTCCATTCATTTCCCTTGTACTAGAATTGATTCTCCAAACTCTCATTCAAAAACATCACAGCTTGCCACCCAACTTCCTTCTTTAATTGCTACCTTTAAAAAAGCATGTGACTTCGGACTCTATGGATCTGAACCTCTCCATACCACTCAGAATTCCAGTTTCTCTTGGCTGTAAGCTGAGGGTCTGACTGTGCCTCTCAGCCATTTCTACAGACTGCTCAGCATGCATTACACCAACAGCACAGCCAAGAGCTACCAAATGCCTTTGATACTTTACCCAGAAGCCCCCTGCATCCAGATTTTCTGGCTGCTCTCCCTTCCTTGTATGCAGAGCCTCCAACCATTCCATCCTAGACAGACCCTGCTACTGCACAGGACCTCAGTGACCCAAAACACAGAAGAGCCTCTACCTTTCTATATGTTCTATAAGGTCTACAAGTTCAAGGTCACACGCTTCCCTAGACACCAGCCCAGAGACTATCCAGGGTGACACCAAAGAAACACCCTGATTCCAAACCTGACTTCCAGGCTCCTGTTCCATCTGGCACCTCACACAGCCCGTTCAATTACATTCCTCTCTCTTCCCTCTCAGTAGCCCTCTTTCTGATCTACATCCCATAAAGGACCTAGACTAAGGATGGTTGCCCCCATGGGGCAGCTAAACTCCGAGAACAGAGTTCTCAGTGCAACTTTTTGGTGCCACCAAGTGGCACAGTGAGTTCCTTTAGGAACATAGACTTCGGGTCTTTTCTGGATGGTAAACCAGCTCCACAGCCAGATGCTCACAGGGTCAGGGGACTGGAGCACACCCCTAGAACTTGAGCATTCCCATGTGCACTTTCTCGTCTCAATGCCTGGGATTCAGATCCTTACATTTTAAGCATGAGCTGGCATCGAGAGGAAATGTGCACCTGTGCCCTCTTCAGACAAGTGGCAGAGATGTCAAGGACACTAGGCAGATGCCAGTAGCCGCCTAGGAGTCTAGGAACCCTTGTCTTGGAGAAAAGGTCTGTTTCCATCTCTCCTAACCCTTGTGCCCAGATTATTCTCAGATATCACTCTCACATGGTCCTGTCATTGAGTGCCCAACCTTTCAAGTAGGATTCCATTCATTTCCCTTGTACTAGAATTGATTCTCCAAACTCTCATTCAAAAACATCACAGCTTGCCACCCAACTTCCTTCTTTAATTGCTACCTTTAAAAAAGCATGTGACTTCGGACTCTATGGATCTGAACCTCTCCATACCACTCAGAATTCCAGTTTCTCTTGGCTGTAAGCTGAGGGTCTGACTGTGCCTCTCAGCCATTTCTACAGACTGCTCAGCATGCATTACACCAACAGCACAGCCAAGAGCTACCAAATGCCTTTGATACTTTACCCAGAAGCCCCCTGCATCCAGATTTTCTGGCTGCTCTCCCTTCCTTGTATGCAGAGCCTCCAACCATTCCATCCTAGACAGACCCTGCTACTGCACAGGACCTCAGTGACCCAAAACACAGAAGAGCCTCTACCTTTCTATATGTTCTATAAGGTCTACAAGTTCAAGGTCACACGCTTCCCTAGACACCAGCCCAGAGACTATCCAGGGTGACACCAAAGAAACACCCTGATTCCAAACCTGACTTCCAGGCTCCTGTTCCATCTGGCACCTCACACAGCCCGTTCAATTACATTCCTCTCTCTTCTCTTCCCTCTCAGTAGCCCTCTTTCTGATCTCATCTTTTGTCAAAGTCCCATAAAGGAACCTAGACTAAGGATGGTTGCCCAGCCCTAGTCGGAGTGCATAAACTTAAGCTTAAAGCTCCGGAGTTGCAGGTGTACCCCCTTAAAATGGCCCCTGTTCTAGAAAACCTCTCCTTCTCGATAATGTAGTCATGGAAGTGTCATTTTAGAAATGGAACACTGGCATTTACACCCAACCAGGTCCCTCTTTTGCTGCCTTTCCAGGGTGAAGCACCAGCCAACGCTCTTATTAGCCCCCACCAAACCCACTCCTCTGCTAAATGCATCCCTTTGTGCACATGTATCGGTATGCAAGCAAGAGAGGAGTCCAAACCCTCCCTTTAGCTCAGACCTCTATTTTTTCTCCTCTAATCTTTTTTAGTTCATTTTCTATGGAAACGAGCCCACTTAAAATTCTCACTTATGCAAATACGAGCAAAATGATCTTCATAAACCTCTCACTGGAGCGACGCCGCGGTAGCCTGAGCTCCGGATTAGAGATTCATGTCTGATTAGCACAGCCCACGTCCTTGTAGGGTGACTTTTCTAAACTTGCAGGACCTCCTAGCGTCCCTGGCTCCACCAGTTCTCCACCTGCCCACTACCTGCCTTACCGGGTCCCATTGCCCAAGCTCCCGCCCCTAGCCCGACTGCTCTCCGTCTCTGCGCTGGGGGAGGGGCTCCGAAGGCTCCCACCGCCGCGGCGACCCCTGAGCCCAAAGAAAGAAAAACGCGCGGTGCTTACCAGATGCGTGCCCGGACCCCGAGCCAGCCGCTCCTCGCGGGCTTCCCGCGCTCCCAGAGCGGCCTGGGCTGCAGCTTGGGCGCTAGTGGCGGCGATGGAGGCGGCGGCGGCGGCGGCAGGCGGAGCGGCTCCGCGGCGTTGGCGCTCGCGCTCTCGCGCCAGCGCCGGGAGCACGTGCCGCGCTCGGGCAGACGCAGCTGGAAGCGCAGCGCCGGACCGGCTCCGACTTCTGCAGCGCGGCGCCAGGGCGAGAGATCGATCAGGGCGCGCACACGCTGGGCGATTGGGGTCTTGAAGCCTCGTAGTGGTGGGGTTCAGGCGAGGGTAGCCTCGGGCTCCCTCTGCAGCTCCTCCGCTTCCCTCCCGGAGCCGCGGAAGGAGCAGAGCTGTGCGAGGAGGCGTGGGTGGGTGGCGTGTCACTCAGAGAGAAGCTGGGGGAGCAGGTAGATAATAAGCTGCTCTCTGACGATGGCTCTTAAAACCCCTGACAGTGACTGGGAGGAGGGGGTGTCACTCCTGGAGGGCGCAGAGAACCGAGAATTAGGGAACCCCAAGATGATTCAGAGGTGTGAGTGATTACAAAGATTGGCCTCATTAATAACATTACTTAATAATGCCATGTTTCATTTGACTGCACTTCTGTTACAAAGGAGTCTTTCTACGTCAGTTAAAATTTCTTCCTCTGTAGCAATTAAATATCTTTTACTTCCTGAAATGTCTTGACTTCCCTACCCTATTACCCCTATAACTGACCAGAATTGTAAAACATGCTGAGGTTATCTTTAAATTCCAAAACCAGACTTAATTTCTGCCTCAAAATAAGAAGAAATTGGTATAAATTACATGGCTTAAAGAAAGACACTGCAGCAGTTATGACCATTATTATGCCCCCTTACTATTTCCCTAGCTATGTGCCTGCACCAGTTGGGCGAAAGGTTAAGAGATGAGGACAGGTTAGTAGGTTAGTTACAATGTAGACACCGTTAATGTGGGTTTCACAGGAACCTCTTGAAAGCAAGGCCCGTTGTTCTTTGACAGTTTCGAGATTCGAAAAGAAAAAGATATGTATCTATCACGCTCTGTTGATCTTTACAATGACATCTTTCTTCTCCCCATTTTCCTGTGTACTCTGATGGTGGCATTGTTCCTTTTTGAGATTCTTTGATTGCAACCTGCAAAGCCGGCTTTAGTACTTTGTAAAGAGGCCAGCAAGACTCTGGTGGACCTTCCTGAATAAGAAAGATGATATAGATGAGAGAATACAAAAAAAGGGGTAGTGACTATCGGGCAGACGCAGCTGGAAGCGCAGCGCCGGACCGGCTCCGACTTCTGCAGCGCGGCGCCAGGGCGAGAGATCGATCAGGGCGCGCACACGCTGGGCGATTGGGGTCTTGAAGCCTCGTAGTGGTGGGGTTCAGGCGAGGGTAGCCTCGGGCTCCCTCTGCAGCTCCTCCGCTTCCCTCCCGGAGCCGCGGAAGGAGCAGAGCTGTGCGAGGAGGCGTGGGTGGGTGGCGTGTCACTCAGAGAGAAGCTGGGGGAGCAGGTAGATAATAAGCTGCTCTCTGACGATGGCTCTTAAAACCCCTGACAGTGACTGGGAGGAGGGGGTGTCACTCCTGGAGGGCGCAGAGAACCGAGAATTAGGGAACCCCAAGATGATTCAGAGGTGTGAGTGATTACAAAGATTGGCCTCATTAATAACATTACTTAATAATGCCATGTTTCATTTGACTGCACTTCTGTTACAAAGGAGTCTTTCTACGTCAGTTAAAATTTCTTCCTCTGTAGCAATTAAATATCTTTTACTTCCTGAAATGTCTTGACTTCCCTACCCCTATTACCCCTATAACTGACCAGAATTGTAAAACATGCTGAGGTTATCTTTAAATTCCAAAACCAGACTTAATTTCTGCCTCAAAATAAGAAGAAATTGGTATAAATTACATGGCTTAAAGAAAGACACTGCAGCAGTTATGACCATTATTATGCCCCCTTACTATTTCCCTAGCTATGTGCCTGCACCAGTTGGGCGAAAGGTTAAGAGATGAGGACAGGTTAGTAGGTTAGTTACAATGTAGACACCGTTAATGTGGGTTTCACAGGAACCTCTTGAAAGCAAGGCCCGTTGTTCTTTGACAGTTTCGAGATTCGAAAAGAAAAAGATATGTATCTATCACGCTCTGTTGATCTTTACAATGACATCTTTCTTCTCCCCATTTTCCTGTGTACTCTGATGGTGGCATTGTTCCTTTTTGAGATTCTTTGATTGCAACCTGCAAAGCCGGCTTTAGTACTTTGTAAAGAGGCCAGCAAGACTCTGGTGGACCTTCCTGAATAAGAAAGATGATATAGATGAGAGAATACAAGTAGTTAGAAAAATAAAGGGGAGCTAGTGACTAGAGAATTATGAAAGTGTGATTAAATCAAATATAGAAAAGAATTTGTTAGCCTAAGGGACTGAGGCATTGGCAGTGAAGACATGGTCATAGATTTGATCCCTGTGGGGACCACTTAGCTTTGAAGGAACAGGGAACGTAAGTTCCCCATTTTTTTCATCATTTGGAGCTAGCTCAAAGCACAGAGTGGGCTGAGCCTATGTAAGAAGGAGTTCTCACAGTGGCTACTCAGTCACTTAAATTCTTCAGTTTTCTACACGTATTTCTTGCTGTCTTCCAGGGTTATGGAGAGGATGGGATGCAATGGGATACTTCAAAGCATGTCAGAAATGATAAAGCACTCTATAAATGTATTATATAGTTTATCAAGACATATCCACTTCCTTTGCTCTAAAAGCTAGAATTAAAAAGACATTCCTCAGGTTGAGTAACAGTGATATTTTCAGTTGAAAAGTAAAACAGTCTTATATAATCTTAAATTGCTCAGTGACATTCTACAATATGGCTTTAACCTCATAACTGTAAAAGTGTTGCATTAGGTAAAAAATAAAAGTAAAGGTAGTATTGTTTTAAGTTCCCAAAGGAAATTCAAATTGTAAATTATTGAAGGATAAGACTTATACCTTAGGATGAGCTATTAATAGGGCTTCCCAGGTAGTACTAGTGGTAAAAAACCCTCCTGCCAATGCAGGAAATGTATTAAGATGTGGGTTCTGTCCCTGAATTGGGAAGATACCCTAAAGGAGGACATAGCAACCCACTCCAGTATTCTTGCCTGGAGAAACCCATGGACAGAAAAGCTTGTGATGCAGCCCATAGGGTCATGAAGAGTCAGACACAACTGAAGTGATTTAGCACCCATGAATGAGCTATTAATCATCAAAATATTATAATTCTTATATAGAATAGTGAAAAAGAATGAAAAAGCTGTAAGTTATTAAATTTAAAACCTGAAATCTTCCTTGGTTCCTTTTTCTCTCACACATGACAGTCTGTCAGAAAATCCTCTTGGCTCTACCTTCAAAATCTATCCAGAATCCTACCACTTCTAACCACCTTCACAGATACCATGCTGAATCAAGCCACCATCATCTTTTATCTGGGTACAGCAGTAGCATCCCAACTGGTCTAACTTCTTCACTTTTTCACTACAGGCTAATATTCAACATAGCAGCCAGAGTTTTCTTTTAAGAAATTTGCTTAACTCAAAATCCTCCAGTAATCTTCCATTTTCCTCAGAGTCAAATACAATCTCTACAGAGTCTGTTCCCACTCCATTACCTTTCTGACTTCATTTCCTAGTATTCATCCTCTTGGCTCATTCTACCCCATCCAACAGGACTCCCTTGCTATTTCTTAAAACAAGTCCGACACGCTCCAACATCAATGGTCTTTGTCTTAACTATTTCTTCTGTAGGGAATGTTCTTCCTCAAGTAATCACTGGGCTGGCTTTTCTCCTTCAAAATCTTTGTGAAAACCTTACCTCCTGTTGTGCTGTATCTCACTGTTCGCTGAACCCAGGGTAGGCAAGACACAAGCTGAGAGACTGGAAGAAAACTCAAGGAGCGCTCGGACCTGCAGATGCTTTGTTCTCTTCTGGCTGGTGCTGCAGCCACAGCAACAGACATAACCTCCTCACACAGGGACTTTCAGGTGGAGCTTATATATGCCCGTGACCAAGCGCGGTACCTCGTGACGCACATGCGCAGTGCTATAAGTAATCTCAGCTGTTAATTATTCACAAAATGTGGGGTGAGAGCGAGAGGCCGCCTGAGGCAAGAGAGCCTCACTACGCCATCTTGGCTCATTTGCTCTTTCCCTATACCTCCTTAATGAAGTTCTTCCAGACTAGAATATTTAATACTATAACCTATTCTTGCTTATAATCTCAGTACTCCTGATCGCCTCTGCCCAAATCTACTTCCCCCTGAATCTCTTAATACAGTCCCATGTGCTAGATAATGTATTGATTTGTCGTGATCGTGTATTGTTTGTTTCTTTTCTTACCTTCCATTAGACTGTAGACTCCTCAAGAAAGGAAGCTATGTTTGTTTGACTGATATATTCAGATACTTAAAAACAATTCAAGAATCTAAAAACTACTCAGTAAATGTTTATTTAAATGAATATTTATGGGAATGATAGGAAAGATTCAAGAATCTATCCAGAATCCTACCACTTCTAACCACCTTCACAGATACCATGCTGAATCAAGCCACCATCATCTTTTATCTGGGTACAGCAGTAGCATCCCAACTGGTCTAACTTCTTCACTTTTTCACTACAGGCTAATATTCAACATAGCAGCCAGAGTTTTCTTTTAAGAAATTTGCTTAACTCAAAATCCTCCAGTAATCTTCCATTTTCCTCAGAGTCAAATACAATCTCTACAGAGTCTGTTCCCACTCCATTACCTTTCTGACTTCATTTCCTAGTATTCATCCTCTTGGCTCATTCTACCCCATCCAACAGGACTCCCTTGCTATTTCTTAAAACAAGTCCGACACGCTCCAACATCAATGGTCTTTGTCTTAACTATTTCTTCTGTAGGGAATGTTCTTCCTCAAGTAATCACTGGGCTGGCTTTTCTCCTTCAAAATCTTTGTGAAAACCTTACCTCCTGTTGTGCTGTATCTCACTGTTCGCTGAACCCAGGGTAGGCAAGACACAAGCTGAGAGACTGGAAGAAAACTCAAGGAGCGCTCGGACCTGCAGATGCTTTGTTCTCTTCTGGCTGGTGCTGCAGCCACAGCAACAGACATAACCTCCTCACACAGGGACTTTCAGGTGGAGCTTATATATGCCCGTGACCAAGCGCGGTACCTCGTGACGCACATGCGCAGTGCTATAAGTAATCTCAGCTGTTAATTATTCACAAAATGTGGGGTGAGAGCGAGAGGCCGCCTGAGGCAAGAGAGCCTCACTACGCCATCTTGGCTCATTTGCTCTTTCCCTATACCTCCTTAATGAAGTTCTTCCAGACTAGAATATTTAATACTATAACCTATTCTTGCTTATAATCTCAGTACTCCTGATCGCCTCTGCCCAAATCTACTTCCCCCTGAATCTCTTAATACAGTCCCATGTGCTAGATAATGTATTGATTTGTCGTGATCGTGTATTGTTTGTTTCTTTTCTTACCTTCCATTAGACTGTAGACTCCTCAAGAAAGGAAGCTATGTTTGTTTGACTGATATATTCAGATACTTAAAAACAATTCAAGAATCTAAAAACTACTCAGTAAATGTTTATTTAAATGAATATTTATGGGAATGAGAGGTATTTTATATGCCACCTTCATCTTCTCAGCTGACATCACTGACAGTAAATTAGGTTGGTAGGCGATCTACAAGATTACTAAGTGACAGCACCTTTTTCCCAACCAGGCATTCTAACCTAGCTTTTGCATTCTGTTTTTGCATTTGTGCTTCACAGACTTAACCTGCTCAGGTTGTACACTCCAAAGGGGTTATTGCAGTTCTAAAAGTTTTATAACTATATGTTATCTGAACCCACCAGATAACAGATTATAAGTGATTTTCTAAAATAATGTGAGGAAATTTTATTTTCATTCATTTAATGAAAACTTACCAAGGCTTTTCTTTTCCTGGTTACTATACAAGGGACTGCAATAGAATGATCAACAAAATAGGTAAAAAAAAAAAAAAAACTAACGTTTTTAGGTATGTGTATATGAGTGTTTATATGTTTATTGATTTTTTCATGCCACTGATAAGGTATTTTTTAAACTACTGTGTGCCAATCATAGCTAGATATTAGAATTCAGTCATGAGTGAAGTCAAATTAGTCCCTGTCCTCATAAAGCTTACAGTCAAGTAAAGAACACAAATATTTGTCTTGCAACTTGTGGACTGGAGGCAATGAAGAATTGGACAAGTAAGTTATAAAGAAGAACATGGCATGAGGAGGGGTCTCGGTATCTTATTTGTATAAAACATTAAAAACATTCTCTCTTGAGGCCTTAATAACAGGTAAAGATCCATTTCAGTCAACTATGCAAAGAATGTTCTGTGTGTGCTTGTTGTTTGGGTGGGCTGCTGGTGAGAAGGTTAGGCTGACCAGAGAGAAGGAGGTTAGGAAGGGGATTACAGGCATAGGGAACAACAGTCAGAATTTCTGAAGCAGCAGAACACTTGCCATGTTATGAAAAAGACAAAAAGATATTGTTTCAGTGAAGTAGAGCTCAGACAATCCTTCAGCGTATCTCAGTGTGCTTAATTGCAAAAAATTATTTTATCTGATTTTATTCAATGCGTTTAATCTGCCAACTTCCTAAATGTGAATGAGACATCAAAGTTACTAGAAATATACAATGAAAACCATGCAGAAAGAGGTGACAAATACCCAAGTGTTGTTTTTTTTTTTTTTTTCTGCTAATGTAGTATCACTAGCAAAGAGGAAAGGGAAAAGATCTAAACTAATTATCATTAATATAAGAAAAGTAGTCCATTCTTAGAAAAAAAAGAGTTTTGTTATTCTTGCTGTTTCTGAATGCTAATATTACTACATACACCCTTATTTAAATGACCCTTAAAAAGACAATGCCTTCATGGGGATTTTTACAGTGAAAACAGTCACCTTTTCATTTTGCATTATTGTATATAAAGCTTCAATCTAACTTCCAGGCATAACTTGGAAATTTAACTCAAGGAAGTTGTTGCTTATGGGTCAAGTGGCACTTATGTCTCTAGGTTCCAAGCAGGACACATGGAGAATAGCACCCTGGGAATTTTTCCATGTGTCTTGATACTGGGTAAAAATACAATAACGAAAGAACTTTTTTTTTTTTCCTCTCGGCACATGGGAAACAATAATACTTAGTGTTGTCTAGGATAAAGCCCTTGCCCCACCACCGCTCTTGGCAGACGTGTGGCAAACACAGATCCTGGTCTTCACTCTATAATCCTAGGCCTACTTACCTGTCATTACAGTACATAGTGCACATCAGTGACAGCCCACAGGCAATACCCACCTCTGCTGAGATGCTGAGCTTCGATCCAAATAGTTTATCAGAGTGGCTACTGGATTTTAAGCCCATCAGATTGGCATTTAAAAACTAATGCTGGCTCTTCATTGACAGTGGGACTGAAACAAACTAATGAATCCCAGGACCTCATTTTCTTATCTGGAAATGAAAAAATGGAAAATATGATTTAGAAAATGCCTAATTATCTTGGTTATATGAAAAGTCACTTTATACACTAAAACATTATAGCTATCTCAGGCAAATCATGGTTGTTTTTTCTCCCATTCTCTCACAATCTGGCTTTATTGTTCCAGTGTGATACTATGTGGAGGCAAGAATTTTGATAATACTGTTGGATTATTAGAATCATAAAGAACAAAAGAAAATTCCTCTCAATTTTGTTTTCAAATTGGTCAGAAGTGTCTTATTATTCCTTCTGTAAAACATAAATAATAGCATCTATCTAATGAAGTTGCAGTTAAGATAAGCAAAAATGTATGTGAAGCAATTTTACAGACCCTGAAATGTGGTAAGTACATGATATTTGGTGATGATAATGATGGGAATGAGGACTAGTTAATTTCAATTTTATTTACGTCTATACATAGCATAGACAAGGTGCTAGACATGTAGCTTGGGGCTTGAGGGCTACTCTTTGAGACACTCAGGAATTTGAAAAACGGCTTCCAGTCTACTAGAGTTCATCTCTTTGTTAATGCATTTAAATTGTAGGGCAAAGCCTTGTGGTATTCTCAGTCAATACTTTTGGCAAAGGCAGTGAATTTTTTTCATCTACAATGAAAGAAAGATTAAACTTTATGGCAGCAGCATTCTGTTTTGCATGTAAATGACCAAGTAAGGTTATACAGAGGATTTTTTTTTTTCCCTTTACAACAGAGCTTTGGAATCATTGCTTAATAGAATCCCTGGAAACTTTGCATTGTATACATAAGAGACAATTATGCTTGCAGTGGTATACATACAGCTGTTGCAACTTTTCATAATGCATTTAATTATAAAGAGTCTTAACCATCTGAAATTCAACATTGTATCTAACATTCATGGCAGTGATTTAGCAAATTTATATTGTTTTCAATGTTTCATTTTCTTAGAAATAGCTTATTGAGCTAAAGCAAATGATTTAAATTCATTTAGTAATCAGCAAAGTGCCATAAACTTGGAGGCTGATGAACTGATACCTTCTCTTATGTTACTAAATATTTGGGTTTTTTTTTTTCATTTTTTTTAAGATTTAGCAGGGATATTGAACTGTGCTAAACATGGACCCATCAAGAACTCTGACTGATGGACTGAGAGCCCATGTGCTACAGTTGAAGTAGTAAAGCATTTAATTCTGTTTCTTAACCTCTTTATCTGTAAATCAGGAAAATTCAGTTCCATAAGTTAATTGTGAAGACTAAACTAGTTATACTTGTAAAGCATGAGCCTGGTACATGGTAAGCATTTGAAACCTCATTTAGTTATAATTACTGTAGAAGAGATGATGTTTACCACCTGGGTAAGAACTCGCTTTCTGAAGCCAATCTGCGTGGATTTGACTCTTGATCATGTTGCTAAGCAGGTGTGTGTGCATTTGCATGCTTAGTTATGTCTGACTCTTTGTGACCCCATGGACTGTAGCTCTCCAGGCTCCTCTGTCCATGGAATTGCTCATGGCAAGAATACTAGAGCGGGTTGCCATTTCCTATTCCAGAGAATCTTCTCCAGGGTGAAACTCTAATCTCTAATGTCTCCTGCACTGGCAGACAGATTCTTGACCACAGAGTCACTGGAGAAGCCCAAATGAATGAAGACATTCTATGAAGACATTCTATCAATCGATTCAGGTTCACATAAAGTAGATTCTAAAGCAAGCTAAAATGAGTCCAGATCTGTAGACTTTTTAGTTTAGGGGTTCTGAACTCTGGATTCACATTACACTCATCTGTAGCTTTTAAAATCACTGACTTAATTGGTATCAGAATTTGACTTTTAGAGAGCTTCACAGATGATTCTAATGTGCAGCCAATATTCATAACAGCTGCCAGTCCATTTAAAACATCTGTATTTTTTTAAAACTAACTTGACATTAATTATATCAAAAAAAACAGCATAGGTACCATGTCTTTAGGCAAAGAATAACTTGACCACAAAAAAAATAAAATAAAATAACTTTGATGAGATAAATGTCCTTTTAGCTCCTTCTGAGTACAGGAATCTTTTAAAAGGAACTCCCACATTTCACATTTATAAACACTTTACAGGTATACTTTAAATCAGAAACACACATATAATCTCCAAATATTCTTCGTATCAATTGTAGGAAGAAGATGCTAAAACCCAGAGGGCTGAAGAAGTTTGCCCTTTTCACATAAGTTTGAAACAGCATCTCCAAAAAGTAAAACAACATCCTGAAACCCAAAGCATGTGATTTCGTATCTTATATTGCTTCTTATTCCTGTAAATCAGGAAAATTCAGTTCCATAAGTTAATTGTGAAGACTAAACTAGTTATACTTGTAAAGCATGAGCCTGGTACATGGTAAGCATTTGAAACCTCATTTAGTTATAATTACTGTAGAAGAGATGATGTTTACCACCTGGGTAAGAACTCGCTTTCTGAAGCCAATCTGCGTGGATTTGACTCTTGATCATGTTGCTAAGCAGGTGTGTGTGCATTTGCATGCTTAGTTATGTCTGACTCTTTGTGACCCCATGGACTGTAGCTCTCCAGGCTCCTCTGTCCATGGAATTGCTCATGGCAAGAATACTAGAGCGGGTTGCCATTTCCTATTCCAGAGAATCTTCTCCAGGGTGAAACTCTAATCTCTAATGTCTCCTGCACTGGCAGACAGATTCTTGACCACAGAGTCACTGGAGAAGCCCAAATGAATGAAGACATTCTATGAAGACATTCTATCAATCGATTCAGGTTCACATAAAGTAGATTCTAAAGCAAGCTAAAATGAGTCCAGATCTGTAGACTTTTTAGTTTAGGGGTTCTGAACTCTGGATTCACATTACACTCATCTGTAGCTTTTAAAATCACTGACTTAATTGGTATCAGGGAATTTGACTTTTAGAGAGCTTCACAGATGATTCTAATGTGCAGCCAATATTCATAACAGCTGCCAGTCCATTTAAAACATCTGTATTTTTTTAAAACTAACTTGACATTAATTATATCAAAAAAAACAGCATAGGTACCATGTCTTTAGGCAAAGAATAACTTGACCACAAAAAAAATAAAATAAAATAACTTTGATGAGATAAATGTCCTTTTAGCTCCTTCTGAGTACAGGAATCTTTTAAAAGGAACTCCCACATTTCACATTTATAAACACTTTACAGGTATACTTTAAATCAGAAACACACATATAATCTCCAAATATTCTTCGTATCAATTGTAGGAAGAAGATGCTAAAACCCAGAGGGCTGAAGAAGTTTGCCCTTTTCACATAAGTTTGAAACAGCATCTCCAAAAAGTAAAACAACATCCTGAAACCCAAAGCATGTGATTTCTCGTATCTTATATTGCTTCTTATTCCTGTAAATATCCCTAAATTTTGACACATAAAGCATGAATTTTAAAGATTGGCATACTAGATTCATATAATCTGGAATTTTAAATTTTTTAATACTTTTATTACAAACTTTACTACATAGGTATTTTATTTCTAAGAAAGTGAAATAAAATCATATTAGTAAATCATTTTATGAAAATATATTCAGGAATAACTGTTTAAAATATTTCAAGAGCCTTGATTCCATGTTCTATGTGGAAACAAAGAAATGAAGAGAAATATTTCTATTATCCAGTAACTTTGAAATAAAGTAACTTAATCACTAACTGAGCAGCTGTTACATATCAGCCCTTGTACTAAGTATACAAAGTACCATAGCTCCCAATATTCTGAAAGTCTACTTATATTTATATTGTACATGAATATAAACTACATTTGGTTTTACTTGAGATTGCTTTCTAAACAATTTTCTATATTTATGAATATATTTGTATATTTATATTTATGTATTTATATAATTCATAAATATATTTATAATTATGATTATTTTACTGCATATTATTCTACTTACTTTATATGTAACTATATGCAAATATCCTCAAAAAGGATCATTTTTAAAAGTTATGAGCTAACTCCGAACTAGCTAAAATATTGTCTGAATGTTTAAGTGATATGTTTTCCAAGTATTGCTTTCATTTTAGATTTTACAGTTCTCTCTTTCTTTCTTTAATCTTTGCTGTGCTAGGTCTTCACTGCTGCAGGCAGGCTTTCTCTAGCTCTGGGGAGATGGAGCTGCTCTTTCTCGCTGTGCATGGGCCCCTCCTTGCAGTGGCTTCCCTTAATACGAAGCACAGACTCTAGGTGCACAGGCTCCAGCAGCTGCAGCGTGCAGGTTCAGTAGTTGAGTTTGCAGGCTCTAGAGCGCAGGCTCAGTAGTTGTGGCATACAGGTTTAGTTACTCTGAGGCATGTGGAATTTTCTCAGACTAGGGATTGATCCTGAATCTCCTGCATTGGCAATCGGATTCTTAGCCACTGGACCACCAGGAAAGTCCTCTTAGTAATATTCCAAGTGGTGAACAAGCATTTCTCCCATTATCTTTCTTTTCACATTCCCCCTGTAAATTATTACTCCAAAAATTAAGAAAAGGAGAGGAAAAAATTTAAAAAAGAATGAATGAAGAAAGGAAGAAAAAACAAAAACTGAAATAGAGAAAGAGCAAAAAATACAGGGAGAAAAATATAGCGGGAAGAAGAAATTTAAAAAGAAAGAAAATAACTCAAAGTAAAATTTTTCAAAAAAAAAAAAAAAACACCCAACTCTCAAGACTAATCTAAAACAAAGCTAAAACAATTTATGAAGAAGTTATCCTCAGATAAGGGTTAAAAGCTATGTCATCACTCCAAAATGAAGACTCAGAGTCTCAGGTCAAGACCTCTCTTCTGATCGCTTCCATAGACTCATGTCTAGTTTCTATGGTGACCATTTTTGTGAGTCTTTTAAATAGTAAGAAAAATCTTGGGTTTCCCTAGTGGTCCAGTTGGTGAAGAGTCCACCTTGTAGTGCAAGGGGCACCGGTTTGATCCCTGGCCTGGGAAGATCCCACATGCTGTGGAGCAGCTGGACCGGTGTGTCCAATTACAAGCCAGTGCTCATGTGCCTAGAGCTGGTGCTCTGCACTGAGAGAGGCCACTGCAATGGGATGCCCACAGAGGCCAAAGAATAAAGATGGATGGAAATAAATAGACAAAAAGACAATACAAGAGGCCAAAATTTTTTAAAGAGAGAGAAAAATCTATCTTCTCTAATCACTTATTATCAAAATCTTGCTGATTCTGATAATAATAAACCTTCCACCCTTTCTGGCATCCCAAGGAATGTTGTCTTTGACTTAAATATCCTTAACTTAGGTAAATAAAGTATCATCTCAATAAAAATAATGTGTGAGAAAGAGAAGTAAACAAGAAATGTGGAGCTCTACAAGTTAATTTTTTAGGTAGATATATTATAAGTAGACCGAATAGCCTTGTGTTTATTTCGCAGGCTCAGTGGGGAGGTTTAGTTACTCTGAGGCATGTGGAATTTTCTCAGACTAGGATTGATCCTGAATCTCCTGCATTGGCAATCGGATTCTTAGCCACTGGACCACCAGGAAAGTCCTCTTAGTAATATTCCAAGTGGTGAACAAGCATTTCTCCCATTATCTTTCTTTTCACATTCCCCCTGTAAATTATTACTCCAAAAATTAAGAAAAGGAGAGGAAAAAATTTAAAAAAGAATGAATGAAGAAAGGAAGAAAAAACAAAAACTGAAATAGAGAAAGAGCAAAAAATACAGGGAGAAAAATATAGCGGAAAGAAGAAATTTAAAAAAAAAGAAAATAACTCAAAGTAAAATTTTTCAAAAAAAAAAAAAAAACACCCAACTCTCAAGACTAATCTAAAACAAAGCTAAAACAATTTATGAAGAAGTTATCCTCAGATAAGGGTTAAAAGCTATGTCATCACTCCAAAATGAAGACTCAGAGTCTCAGGTCAAGACCTCTCTTCTGATCGCTTCCATAGACTCATGTCTAGTTTCTATGGTGACCATTTTTGTGAGTCTTTTAAATAGTAAGAAAAATCTTGGGTTTCCCTAGTGGTCCAGTTGGTGAAGAGTCCACCTTGTAGTGCAAGGGGCACCGGTTTGATCCCTGGCCTGGGAAGATCCCACATGCTGTGGAGCAGCTGGACCGGTGTGTCCAATTACAAGCCAGTGCTCATGTGCCTAGAGCTGGTGCTCTGCACTGAGAGAGGCCACTGCAATGGGATGCCCACAGAGGCCAAAGAATAAAGATGGATGGAAATAAATAGACAAAAAGACAATACAAGAGGCCAAAATTTTTTAAAGAGAGAGAAAAATCTATCTTCTCTAATCACTTATTATCAAAATCTTGCTGATTCTGATAATAATAAACCTTCCACCCTTTCTGGCATCCCAAGGAATGTTGTCTTTGACTTAAATATCCTTAACTTAGGTAAATAAAGTATCATCTCAATAAAAATAATGTGTGAGAAAGAGAAGTAAACAAGAAATGTGGAGCTCTACAAGTTAATTTTTTAGGTAGATATATTATAAGTAGACCGAATAGCCTTGTGTTTATTTCTCTGATGCAATGCATATAAGCTTTGGTTTCCCTTTTCCATGGAAACCTAGAAACTGTAACCAGGAAAAAGCCAGTGAGGAAACCGAACTGTTTTGAGGGAATAATCTGTGCTTTACGGGGATAAAGTTAATAACCTACAACCAATTGTTTTAGATTTTTTAATTTAAAAATTCTGAATTTGACTCTCCTGCATAAAATAATATGCAAAATACAATGGAATTTCCCTAGAAGCCTTGAAATTGTCTCCTATAAACATAATCTATCATAAGCCCTTAATATTTTTGGATCCATAATTGTTAGTTCAATTCTTTTTACTGCTAATTCTACATATTTTATTATATTTTATTATAAAGAATCAATTACCAATTGAAAGCAAGGAAATGATATATCGAATCTAGATATGAAAAGCAGTAAAAACGAATGTCTTTCTCTTGTAATCTTGCTATCTCCACCTCACTTATGTCACATAACTACTCTCCTACTCTGAAGTACTTAGCAGACCTCCTGTTTTGTTCCCAAAGTTCCATACATTTTTATAACCATGGAATTGCACAATATAGGTATTAACTGCTTATTGTCTGGCTCATCCAATGTTATTTCTAAGCACATATGGCCAGTATTCTATGAAGGTTTGTTTTCTTCTCACTGTCATGCCACCATCTTTGTTTAGGACTTTGCTTAGATAAGGGCTGGCACGTTTTAGCAGCTTAACAAATCTTTACTGAATGAAGACATGAACTGATTTTCATTTACTTTTATAAACCACAAATACGTGAAGAAACTGGAATTAATACTCATTAAGACTATGGTTAAAAACCAGACCTCCTAGGGGCTTCCCTTGTGGTCCAGTGGGTAAGGACACCGCCTTGCAGTGCAAGGGGTGCCGGTTCAATCCCTGGCCTGGGAAGATCCCACGTGCCACGGAGCAGTTGGACCCAGGTGTCTAATTACCCAGAGCCGGTGCTCTGCAACAACAGAGGCCACCATGATGGGAGGCTCACATGGGCCAAAGAACAAAGATGGATGATAATAGATAAATGACAGACCAACAGAAGTGGCCTGCCCACCCACCTCACTCCTCAACCCGCCCCCCCCCCAAAAAAAACCAGAACTAATGAAATCTATAGATATATGAAAGAAAATTTTGTCCATGTTCTTTTCAGTGAATGGACTTATATCCAATGGGTGATATCAAATTAACAGACCTATGACATTAGTATTTCTACAGGCTACTTTATGCTGCATAAACCCAGTGTTCTAAAAACAAACATATATAAAGGTCTATATGTGTGTACATAAAGACTTATTCCCATGTTCTGTGTGTGTGTGTGTGTGTGTGTTTCATAATGTGGCATCCCAGGTGACTCAGTGGTAAGGAATTTGCCTACCAATGCAACAGATACATGAGGTGTGGTTTTGACCCCTGGATTGGGAAGATTCCCTGGAGAAGGGAATGACAAACCACTCAAGTATTCTTGCCTGGGAAATCCCATGAACAGAAGAGCCTTATTCTATGGGATTGCAAAGAGCCACTGAGCACACACACATATCCCATAATACAGTATTTGATAATAGGATTGACATAGTTGTTAAAATTCCCATTGCTACTGACTACATCACATCTTTTATAATTTAATAATATTTAAAAAACAGAACTACAGTATCTTCAGATTTTAATACATTTTTAGAGTTACCAGACAAAATACAGAAAGCTGATTAAATTTAAATTTCAGATTAATGAGTCATTTTTCTAATCTAAGTATGTCCCAAATATTTCATGGGACATACTTAACTACATGTTTTTTCTAAAATTTAAGTTTAACTGGGTGTCCTATTTTTTTTTTTTTTTTGCAGGGGTGGGGTGGGGGGGGGGGGGAAGGGGGCCGGCGAGCCACTTCTATTGGTCTTTCATTTATCTATTTTCATCTGTCTTTGTTCTTTGGCTCCAGTGGGCCTCCCATCGCGGTGGCCTCTATTGTCACAGAGCACCTGCTCTGGGTGTATGCGCTCCAGAGCCCTGGCTCAGTAATTGGACACATCAGTCCAGCCGCTCCGCGGCACTTGGGATCTTCCCAGGCCAAGGATTGAACTGGTGTCCCTTGCACTGCAAGGCGGTGTCCTTACCCACTGGACCACCAGGGAAGCCCTGTCCTATATTTTTATTAAATAAATCTGGCATTTTTAATCTGCCAGATTCAAACTACACTTTGTTCTGGGAATTTTGCAATCTAGTTGGCAACATGAGGGAGAAAGCAGTGGCAGCATGGTCAGAGGAGGGCTAGGATAGAGCAGTGAAAAGTTGCTACCCAAGGGGAGATTACAAACTCGTGGAAGGCACGCAGGAAAAACAAATTTAAGATTTTGTGATCAAATGTCAGAAAGCTACAGTTACACATAATTACTTATACTAAAATTCAAATACATAAAACTGGAAATCAAAAGCAGTATCCCAAGAAAGGGTCATGACAAAATCCTTGCAGGTATTTAGAAACGGCCCTTTCTCTCTTTTAAGGTGCCTCATGGACCTGCAGTTCATGATACCAAAGTGATCCTGCAGAAATTACTTATAGTTAATATCAAAGGGGCATCATCAAAAAGCAACACCCAGATGAATACAACATAGACATTGATAGGTCTCTAAAAATGCCTAAAAGCATCAGTTATCAAGCCTGTGGCACTTTCTATGAAAATTTGGAAATAATTTTGATGAAAGCTCTTTTAATATTATCAGAGTGCTTGAGAACAGCAACCCGGCTTTACTCCTCTCCCTGTTTCTAACATAGCACAGTACCTTACACTGAGCAATCAAAAAAATATTTGTAGGATAAATGAATGAATACATCCTGCAGTTATTCTGCATATCCTCTCTGCTTTGCCTATTTCTTGGTTCCTTTTTTATGTTAACTGGGATTCTCAGCCAAGATGCAATCTCACGTAAACTATAGAAAATGACCATATTGTAGATCTTGCCTAAAGGAGTAAATCCAACTAGAATCTCAATGACCAAAGAGGGTGGCAAAGATGTATTGGGTTGGAGTGTGCATCACCATCTAGAGGAAGCAGTTTCATATTTACCCAGAGGTGCTAAAGTGGCTACTGATCCTTGAAGTCAGGTAGATGGACACATTCTAGTTCCAGTTGAGCCAAGGGGTCTCCAGAGAAGGAATATCCTATATGTCTCCAGTGGAAATAGTCAGGCTAAGGTGACACAGTTTTCATTGTGAGACAGGTGTGCTGCAATTCATTAGATACAACCCTAGGAAGAACATTCAATGTGGAATACCATATGGCCAATATGACATAAAAGTAGAGGAAAAGAGTGTCATTCAGGGGTATTAGATGCAGATTTATTCCAGGATGAAATAAGAGTCCTCCAAAGAATCAAATAATGAAGGAACACACTCATACAAAATTGAAAATAAAACCTGTGACTATCTACTAAAACAGTATAATAAGTCCTACATAGTTCTTATTTTTCTCCGTGATGTCTTCCTCGTATTTATTTTAAATAGTGGTATAAAAATATAAAATCATTATATTAAATTATATGCATTATATTATATGCAATCAAAACAGTGTGGTACTGGTACAAAAACAGACATAAAAATCAACCGAACAGAACAGAGAGCCCAGAGATAAACACACACACCTATACTCAATTAATCTTCAACAAAGGAGGTAAAAATACACAATAGGAAAATGATGATCTCTTCCAGCTAGTGGTGTTGGAAAAGCTGAACAGCTTCATATAAGTCAATGAATTTAGAGTACTCCCTTACACCATATACAAAAATCAACTCAAAATTGCTTAAAGACATAAATATAAGATATAACCCCTCAATTGCAAAAAAAAAAAAAAAAAAAAAAACCAATCAAGAAACGAGCAGAAGATCTAAACAAACATTTCTTGAAAGACGACATACAATTGGCCAACAGGCATATGAAAAAATGCTCAACACCACTAATTATTAGAGAAATACAAATCAAAACTACACGAGATATCACCTCACATCAGTCCGAATGGCTATTATCAAAAAGTTTACAAATAATAAATTCTGGAGAGGCTGTGAGGTTAAGCGCACGCCCATACACTGTTGATAGAAAGGAATATGAACATAAAGAGGGTGGCAAAGATGTATTGGGTTGGAGTGTGCATCACCATCTAGAGGAAGCAGTTTCATATTTACCCAGAGGTGCTAAAGTGGCTACTGATCCTTGAAGTCAGGTAGATGGACACATTCTAGTTCCAGTTGAGCCAAGGGGTCTCCAGAGAAGGAATATCCTATATGTCTCCAGTGGAAATAGTCAGGCTAAGGTGACACAGTTTTCATTGTGAGACAGGTGTGCTGCAATTCATTAGATACAACCCTAGGAAGAACATTCAATGTGGAATACCATATGGCCAATATGACATAAAAGTAGAGGAAAAGAGTGTCATTCAGGGGTATTAGATGCAGATTTATTCCAGGATGAAATAAGAGTCCTCCAAAGAATCAAATAATGAAGGAACACACTCATACAAAATTGAAAATAAAACCTGTGACTATCTACTAAAACAGTATAATAAGTCCTACATAGTTCTTATTTTTCTCCGTGATGTCTTCCTCGTATTTATTTTAAATAGTGGTATAAAAATATAAAATCATTATATTAAATTATATGCATTATATTATATGCAATCAAAACAGTGTGGTACTGGTACAAAAACAGACATAAAAATCAACCGAACAGAACAGAGAGCCCAGAGATAAACACACACACCTATACTCAATTAATCTTCAACAAAGGAGGTAAAAATACACAATAGGAAAATGATGATCTCTTCCAGCTAGTGGTGTTGGAAAAGCTGAACAGCTTCATATAAGTCAATGAATTTAGAGTACTCCCTTACACCATATACAAAAATCAACTCAAAATTGCTTAAAGACATAAATATAAGATATAACCCCTCAATTGCAAAAAAAAAAAAAAAAAAAAAAACCAATCAAGAAACGAGCAGAAGATCTAAACAAACATTTCTTGAAAGACGACATACAATTGGCCAACAGGCATATGAAAAAATGCTCAACACCACTAATTATTAGAGAAATACAAATCAAAACTACACGAGATATCACCTCACATCAGTCCGAATGGCTATTATCAAAAAGTTTACAAATAATAAATTCTGGAGAGGCTGTGAGGTTAAGCGCACGCCCATACACTGTTGATAGGAATATAAATTGGTGCATCCACTATGGAAAACAGTATGGAGCTTCCTTAAAACAAACAAAAATACAGTTACGGGTCTTCCCTGGTGGTCCAGTAGGTAAAGAGTCCACCTTGCAGTGCAAGGGGCACCGGTTTGATCCCTGGCCTGGGAAGATCCCACGTGCCGTGGAGTGGCTGAACCCGTGTGTCCAATTGCGAGCCAGTGCTCTGGAGCGCATGTGCCCAGACCCAGTGCTCTGCACTGAGAGAGGCCACTGCAGTGGAAGCCCACACATGCCAAAGAATAAAGATGGGTGAAAATAAATAAATAAAAAACCAATAAAAGAGGCCAAAATTAAAAATATATATACAGTTACCATATGATCCAGGAATCTCATTCCTGGGCATACATATGGAAAAGACAAAAACTGTCATTTGAAAAGATACATGTATCCCAGTCTTCATAGAAGCACTATTTATAATGGAAACAACAAAACGCCCATCAATAGATAATTGGTTTAAGAAGATGTGGTATAGAATATGATTCATAAAAGAATGAAATATTGCCATTTGTATCAACATGTATGGACCTAGAGATTGCCATACAAAGTGAAGTAAGTCAGACAGAGAAAGACAAATATTTTACATCATTTATATATGGATCTAAAAAATTGTACAAATGAATTTATTTACGAAGAAAAACAGACTCACAGACACAGAAGGCAAATTTCTGAAGGGCAGGGGAGGGATAAATTAGAAGTATGAAATTAACAGATGCATACTACCATATATAAAATGGATAAAAAACAAGGATTTACTATTCACTATATAACACAGGGAACTATACTCAATATCTTATAATAACCAATAATGAAAAGAACCAGAAAAGTACATATATACATATACTTGTATTTGAATATATATATTTATATATTTGCTATATATCTGAAACTAAAAAAAATTATAAATCAATTATACTTCAATAAATAAATAAAATACAAAATTTTCTCTCATTTGACTTTTATGTGAAATGGGAATCTTTCATTATATATTTTAGTGTACTTTGTTTTAAACTAATTGGTTTTGGTTAGTTAACTTTCAGCTTAATACACTCTCTTAAAAAAAGTGAAGATGTAAAAACTATATGTTGGGGCTTTTCTGGTAGTCCAGTGGATAAACAGTCCACCTTGCAGTGCAAGGGGCACCAGTTAGATCCCTGGCCCGGAAAGATCCCGCCTGCAGAGATGTTGCAGGCCCGGTGTGTTCAACAGCAAGCCAGCACTCTGGAGCACATGCACCCAAAGCCAGTGCTCTGCAACGAGAGAGGCCACTGCAATGGGAGGCCCACACAGGCAGAAGAATAAATCTAAATATGGATGAAAAATTAACGATGACTTAGAGGCAAAAAAAAATTAGGTAGTAGGTTGCCCAATAATAAATATGTTCTTCCATTCTGGACTAGGTTTCATTTGATAATGGTATGTTATATTTTAATTATTCTATTCGATTCTATTTATTGACCTTTCATTTAAGATTTTTGCATCAATATTCTATTTGAGGGCTCCCCTGGTGGTCCAGTGGGTAAGGACACCGCCTTGCAGTGCAAGGGGCGCCAGTTCGAACCCTGGCCTGGGAAGATCCCACGTGCCGCAGAGCAGTTGGACCCATGTGTCCAATTACCGAGCTGGAGCTCTGGAGCGCATGCGCCCAGAGCCAGTGCTCTGCAACGAGAGAGGCCACTGCAATGGGAGGCCCACACAGGCAGAAGAATAAATCTAAATATGGATGAAAAATTAACGATGACTTAGAGGCAAAAAAAAATTAGGTAGTAGGTTGCCCAATAATAAATATGTTCTTCCATTCTGGACTAGGTTTCATTTGATAATGGTATGTTATATTTTAATTATTCTATTCGATTCTATTTATTGACCTTTCATTTAAGATTTTTGCATCAATATTCTATTTGAGGGCTCCCCTGGTGGTCCAGTGGGTAAGGACACCGCCTTGCAGTGCAAGGGGCGCCAGTTCGAACCCTGGCCTGGGAAGATCCCACGTGCCGCAGAGCAGTTGGACCCATGTGTCCAATTACCGAGCTGGAGCTCTGGAGCGCATGCGCCCAGAGTCGGTGCTCTGCGACAACAGAGGCCACTGCTATGGGAGGCCCACAGGAGCCAAAGAACAAAGACGGATGAAAATAGATAAATGAAAGACCAACAGAAGTGGCCCGCCCACCCCCTTCCCTCCCTAACCTGCCGCCCACCAAAAATAAAAATATATATATATATATTCTATTTGAGCAAACACTTTACACTGTTAAATTATCAACTACAGAATGACTTTTCATATTGTGATAAATATATATAACATATTTTAACCACTTTAAAGTTAGTTGCCATTAAGTATTATGTAAGCATTTAAATCCCACACTTCGTAATTTTGATGCAATCCTCAGAGTCATGCTCAGTTGCTTCTATCATGTTCGACTTTCTGCAGCTCTATGGATTGTACCCCACCAGGCTTCTCAGTCCATGGGATTCTCTAGGCAAGAATACTGGAGTAGGTTGCTATTTCTCCCTCGAAGTTATCTATTGCTAATTTAAAAATTATTATGTGGAGGTTTCTTCTCTTCCTTTTTTTTTTCTTCTGTTCTTCTTATGAACTTTGGCCTTTCATTGAAACAATCTCATGAACCATTCCTAAATTCTCTATTTGTACATTGAAATAGCCAGAAGAGTGTAAAAGAATAATATAACATGTGTCCTTTGCCTGGAATATCATCATTTTTCATGTCTCTTTTATGTTTATTTTCTTATTTGAATCTTCAAACAGTCCCTATAGGACATGTAGGACACTTGTTGTAAACGGTGGTTTAATTTTCGTACGTGTGATATGACTAATTGCAATGAATATGGTCATATTTGGATAATGTGCAATAAAACAAACCTTAACTATTTGTTAAAAAAAAGCCTGAATTTATCTAGTTAACTTGAAGACAAGCATAGTACAGCCATAAGTACAGTGCTAACATGGACACTGCTATGTCTTCCTTAATATTCACTGGAAAACAGACTAAATATATAATTACACAAAGTCTTTGGTTGAAAGTTCTTTCGAAAGCATAATATATTTAGAATCCTTACGTTACGTTCTTGCATAGCATTCTAGTTTTTATCCCTGGCTTTCCTTTTTAATTTTAAAACTATCTGATGCCCTAAATAGGTTTACCTCCCCCCTCAAATAAAACAATGTAAACAAAACTGAATTATTCAAATCACACAAAAGAATTTAGTGAATAATACTGAAGTCAGGCAAATAATGACTGACTCATTGCTATTCATCCTTCAGGTTTCAGTTTAAAGAATTACTTCAACAGGGAAACCATTCACAACACTTCTGGCCAAGCCTGGCCTCCCTATTACAGCCTCTGTATAGTCTATTCATTACTTTTAAAACCGTTTCCACAATAGAAA
The DNA here is from genome assembly GCA_022376925.1 of Tragulus kanchil. Classification (NCBI taxonomy): domain Eukaryota; kingdom Metazoa; phylum Chordata; class Mammalia; order Artiodactyla; family Tragulidae; genus Tragulus; species Tragulus kanchil. Next base: position 93,713,356 of record JAIOJX010000006.1, read on the forward strand.
CTAAATAAGCTTCTGTTTTGTTATTTATTTATGTGTGTTTCTCCTGCTAGAGTAAACTCCATGAGGACAAATAGTATGACTCTGGTTAATGCATGACAATATATATTATTATATAGTATATTACTAATTTTATATGTTATTAGTGCATCATCATTATTCTAGACCTAGTACAGAAATTAAATAAGTGAAGTATCCACTGTCCACAAAATCCCAGCCCGAGACAGTGGTAAGAGAGAAGTGACACAGAAACAGTGCTTACTGTGTAGTATTCACAACCAGGATGTAGGAGACATTCCTGAGAAGTAGACTTGAAGTCGCTCAGCAAGCATTCATTGTGCATATTCTGAACAACACTCTCATCTCAGCTCCATGAAATATGCAGACATCCAAATGTATAGAGATACAAATTACAGAGCCAGTTAATACAGCAGAGCAACGTGATACTTTTCAAAAAATACTTTTATCTTCCGAAGGAGCAGCAAAATGTGGCTTGGAAAGGACAGAGTAATAACGGATGTGCACAAGGGAAGAAATAACAAATTCTCTGAGGCAGATGGAAAGAATATTTGCTTGGCTGACTCAGTTTCCCTATTAGAAAAAATGAGAAATAGAGTTAGTCATCTTTGTTCCTTCTACAATATAATGTGACTTTTAACAAGAATGGAGGACCTCTAGAGAATTTAAATAAAAACAATTATGTTTATATGATATATATAACACAAACACATATAAACTACCTTAAAATCTGGGGAATTTGCATGTTATATAATCTCTCAAGTATTCCTTTGCTTCTCAGAACCTTTGAGTATGGGAAACCTTGACTTGAGAACCGATTTTAAAATTGTCAGGCTTTGTCTAGCTTTACCAGAACCAATCAGTTCTAACTATAGACATAGTTTCTGGAAGCAGGTTGTTTTGTTTTTTTTTTTTAAATAATTTAAAAGGTAACCCTGAGGAGCAATGGTAGACACTCCGGATGACAAAGGATGTGTAATAAGGGCTTACTAGTCTCTTACTTCAAAATTTAGTAGGTGGTTTTTTTTCTGTAGTGTTTTCCACAAGTAAGATTCCTTCAGGCTAGCTAAAACAGAAAGTGTCAGTTGCTATATCGAGTCTGACTCTTTGTGACCCTATGGACTACTCCAGCTCCTCTGTCCATGGAATTCATACTTTAAACCGTTTCCACAATAGAAACTAAATAAGCTTCTGTTTTGTTATTTATTTATGTGTGTTTCTCCTGCTAGAGTAAACTCCATGAGGACAAATAGTATGACTCTGGTTAATGCATGACAATATATATTATTATATAGTATATTACTAATTTTATATGTTATTAGTGCATCATCATTATTCTAGACCTAGTACAGAAATTAAATAAGTGAAGTATCCACTGTCCACAAAATCCCAGCCCGAGACAGTGGTAAGAGAGAAGTGACACAGAAACAGTGCTTACTGTGTAGTATTCACAACCAGGATGTAGGAGACATTCCTGAGAAGTAGACTTGAAGTCGCTCAGCAAGCATTCATTGTGCATATTCTGAACAACACTCTCATCTCAGCTCCATGAAATATGCAGACATCCAAATGTATAGAGATACAAATTACAGAGCCAGTTAATACAGCAGAGCAACGTGATACTTTTCAAAAAATACTTTTATCTTCCGAAGGAGCAGCAAAATGTGGCTTGGAAAGGACAGAGTAATAACGGATGTGCACAAGGGAAGAAATAACAAATTCTCTGAGGCAGATGGAAAGAATATTTGCTTGGCTGACTCAGTTTCCCTATTAGAAAAAATGAGAAATAGAGTTAGTCATCTTTGTTCCTTCTACAATATAATGTGACTTTTAACAAGAATGGAGGACCTCTAGAGAATTTAAATAAAAACAATTATGTTTATATGATATATATAACACAAACACATATAAACTACCTTAAAATCTGGGGAATTTGCATGTTATATAATCTCTCAAGTATTCCTTTGCTTCTCAGAACCTTTGAGTATGGGAAACCTTGACTTGAGAACCGATTTTAAAATTGTCAGGCTTTGTCTAGCTTTACCAGAACCAATCAGTTCTAACTATAGACATAGTTTCTGGAAGCAGGTTGTTTTGTTTTGTTTTTTTTTTTTAAATAATTTAAAAGGTAACCCTGAGGAGCAATGGTAGACACTCCGGATGACAAAGGATGTGTAATAAGGGCTTACTAGTCTCTTACTTCAAAATTTAGTAGGTGGTTTTTTTTCTGTAGTGTTTTCCACAAGTAAGATTCCTTCAGGCTAGCTAAAACAGAAAGTGTCAGTTGCTATATCGAGTCTGACTCTTTGTGACCCTATGGACTATAGCTTGCCAGGCTCCTCTGTCCATGGAATTCTCTCAGGTAAAAATACTGGAGTGGGATGCCATTCCTTTCTCCAGGGGATCTTTCTGACTCAGGGATAGAACAGACCTTCTACATTGCAGGAGGATTCTTTACCATTTGAGCCAAATAGAAAACAGATCTTTAAACAGCTCAAACCACAACAGCAAAGTGTCCATAAAATTAAATATACAAATATGTAATACAAAACTACTATATACATGACTCGATGCTGACCAGTGTGTTTGTGAGATAGAAAGAGATAGGGTTGGCATAGAGCGGAAAGTTAGAAAGGACAAGAAAAATAAAGAAAACAAAAAAAACTTCTCGCCTTCCAGAAGTTCCTAATCTAAGTTCTGAGAAAACCTTTCCTATATCTCAAGAATTCCTATCCCAAGTGACTTTTGCAAAATTAAAAGGTTATCACTGTGAATAGTCACAAGGGAGAAAAGACAAACTCCCTAAACTTACTGAGAACAATTTTCATTTACTATATAGAAACATTACAGTGTTATCATCTAGTAGCATATATCTTAACTAACATCGTAACTTACACCCTATGAGATCTGAACTATAAATTTTCCTATCTAACAATGTCATTGCTCTGAAAATGACCAAGCATTCATAGGCAAGTTAACTAACATCGTTTAACTTACACCCTATGAGATTGACTTAAATTTTCCACACAGCTGCTCTATAAAAAATAAACTACCTTAAAATCTGGGGAATTTGCATGTTATATAATCTCTCAAGTATTCCTTTGCTTCTCAGAACCTTTGAGTATGGGAAACCTTGACTTGAGAACCGATTTTAAAATTGTCAGGCTTTGTCTAGCTTTACCAGAACCAATCAGTTCTAACTATAGACATAGTTTCTGGAAGCAGGTTGTTTTGTTTTGTTTTTTTTTTTTAAATAATTTAAAAGGTAACCCTGAGGAGCAATGGTAGACACTCCGGATGACAAAGGATGTGTAATAAGGGCTTACTAGTCTCTTACTTCAAAATTTAGTAGGTGGTTTTTTTTCTGTAGTGTTTTCCACAAGTAAGATTCCTTCAGGCTAGCTAAAACAGAAAGTGTCAGTTGCTATATCGAGTCTGACTCTTTGTGACCCTATGGACTATAGCTTGCCAGGCTCCTCTGTCCATGGAATTCTCTCAGGTAAAAATACTGGAGTGGGATGCCATTCCTTTCTCCAGGGGATCTTTCTGACTCAGGGATAGAACAGACCTTCTACATTGCAGGAGGATTCTTTACCATTTGAGCCAAATAGAAAACAGATCTTTAAACAGCTCAAACCACAACAGCAAAGTGTCCATAAAATTAAATATACAAATATGTAATACAAAACTACTATATACATGACTCGATGCTGACCAGTGTGTTTGTGAGATAGAAAGAGATAGGGTTGGCATAGAGCGGAAAGTTAGAAAGGACAAGAAAAATAAAGAAAACAAAAAAAACTTCTCGCCTTCCAGAAGTTCCTAATCTAAGTTCTGAGAAAACCTTTCCTATATCTCAAGAATTCCTATCCCAAGTGACTTTTGCAAAATTAAAAGGTTATCACTGTGAATAGTCACAAGGGAGAAAAGACAAACTCCCTAAACTTACTGAGAACAATTTTCATTTACTATATAGAAACATTACAGTGTTATCATCTAGTAGCATATATCTTAACTAACATCGTAACTTACACCCTATGAGATCTGAACTATAAATTTTCCTATCTAACAATGTCATTGCTCTGAAAATGACCAAGCATTCATAGGCAAGTTAACTATCATCAGCATGACTAAGCCCTGTTCCTGTAACAGATAAATCCTTAAACCTCAAAAAGACTTGTTGGTTACTCATGTTAGCCAGGACAGCAAGGCATCTGGGGACTGATGTGCAGGAAATGGTGTCTTTTCTGCCACACAGACTTAGGACCTAAGTTATTTCCATCTTATGACACTAATTTTCAAGACATAGTTCCCAAATGTCTATGGAGTGGAAGAGGGGAAGGTGAGGGTTTTATGATCAGACCTGAAGGTGGTATTAATTCTACCCATATTTTCTTCACCAGAATTAAGTCAAACGGACCGATTTACTTACAAGGGAGTTTGGCGTTTCCTCCATTATACCCAAGAGGAAAATGAAGTGAATAGTTGGACATCTGGCAGGGAAACTCTGTCATCTAACTCACAAGAAAAGTGAAAGATCTGAGTGTGCGTGCATGCTCAGTTGCTAAGTCATGCCTGCCTCTTTGCAACCCCATGAACTGTAGCCTGCCAGGTTGCTCTCTCCATGGGATTCTCCAGGCAACAATACTGGGGTGAGTTGCCATTTCCTTCCATAGGGGATCTTTCCCACCCAGGGATTGAACTCACGTCTCCTGCATTGGCAGGCGAGTTCTTTACCACTGAGCCACCAGGTAAGCCGAAGAAACTGAGAGATGATAACAAAAGAAAGAAATAACAACAAATAAGGTATATACCTTACCTTCTTTCCTTTGTCTGTTTGTGATACCTTTTTTTTTTAAAAGATTTATTTATTTATTTTAATTTTGGGCGGGGGTCGGGTTGGGGAGGGAGGGGAGCGGGCGGGCCACTTCTACTGGTCTTTCGCTTCTCTATTTTCATCCGTCTTTGCTCTTTGGCTCCTGCGGGCCTCCCATTGCGGTGGCGTCTGTTGCAGAGTGCCGGCTCTGGGCGCATGCACTCCAGAGCTCCGGCTCGGTAATTGGACACATCAGTCCAGCCGCTCTGCGGTACGTGGGATCTTCCCAGGCCAGGGATGGAACCGGCGCCCCTTGAGCTGCAAGGCGGTGTCCTTATCCACTGGACCACCAGGGGAGGCCCTGTGATACATTTTTTAAAATGCAGTCTTAACCCTATTTTGAGGCCCCAGTGAGAGGCCAAGTCAGTTTTCCTTCAAAACACAATAAAAGTTCACACTCCCAAGAAGCTTGTATATCAGGGTGTCACACTCTGGGTTTCTATTTGTTTTGTTGCTGAGTCACAAAGTTGTGTCTGACTCTTTGCACCCCCATGGACTACAGCATGCCAGGTTCCTCTGTCCATGGAACTTCCCAGGCAAGAATACTGGAGTGAGTTGTCATTCTTCTCTCCAAGGGATCTTCCTGACCCAGGGATTGACCCATGTTCCCTGCACTGTAGATGGATTCTTTACCACTGAGTCACCAGGTAAGCCCTGGTTCACTACATACCTGCCTTAATTGTCCCAACACCAGCTACCCACCAGCCCCTATGCCTGAAAGCCAGCTGAAATTATTCAAAGTAGCTAATCCTAAACTTGTTTGCCCATGGAAGCCACAGCAAAGACACTATACACAGCTCCCCTTTCTCCTTCTGCCTCAGAGTCTACCCAGGTGCTTCCCCTGGATGGCACCAGGTGTCATACTGTGTTCTTCCCAGGGAACTGTGAGTGACAAAATTATAAAAGATGTTCTAGTTTCTCTCTCTTGATCTGTGGCTGATCTTGCTATTCCTCACACAGGCTAATGTGGCAAAACACTGTTAAAAGAGTATATAAATGTTTGATCCATTTTCAGCAAAAGCATATTCTGTTTTAGAGCCTAATCAACTGACACCTCTCAGAGCATCTTATTTGTCAATATAGAGCGAATAGTCCGGATCCAAACTGACAAAGGAAACAGAAACATTCTTATCTATTATCCAAGGGACGATGCTGGAAATGTTGAACCAGGTGAACGTCTGCGTCGAAGCCAGTCCTTAAATGAAAACATACGCAATGTCATCAGCCTATAGGAGGATTGTACACCACTCTGGAAAAGATAGAGGAAAATGTGTTTTTACTGATGAGAACACTTAACATTTTGTTAGTTTGAAAAATACATCAAGCAGACTTCCCTGAAATTTGCTGTAAGCTATTTCCTCTAAAATGTGTGAGTATACGTTTATCAAAGTAAGAAAATCTAATGCAAACTAAATGAAATAATTTTACAATTTATAAAATTAGCTAAAGGTTGGGTGCCAGTTAGCTGAATAGGTTAATTCATATTTTATTTCAGTGCATTCTTTTCTGAGGTTTATCTTAGGGGACAGGATGTTGTGCAGACCTACTGTTTGCCATGAACCTAATTCTGTAGCAGTTGTGTTTCCGAGGCATCTGTATGAACCCAGGAAGGTTTCAGGTGAAATAATAACACCATGAATTACTGTGACGTATGCTTATTATTGTATTATTAAGCTACTTCTAAAGAAAGACCTTATTATTTCATGGTGAAATAGTTACACCCAGGGATTGACCCATGTTCCCTGCACTGTAGATGGATTCTTTACCACTGAGTCACCAGGTAAGCCCTGGTTCACTACATACCTGCCTTAATTGTCCCAACACCAGCTACCCACCAGCCCCTATGCCTGAAAGCCAGCTGAAATTATTCAAAGTAGCTAATCCTAAACTTGTTTGCCCATGGAAGCCACAGCAAAGACACTATACACAGCTCCCCTTTCTCCTTCTGCCTCAGAGTCTACCCAGGTGCTTCCCCTGGATGGCACCAGGTGTCATACTGTGTTCTTCCCAGGGAACTGTGAGTGACAAAATTATAAAAGATGTTCTAGTTTCTCTCTCTTGATCTGTGGCTGATCTTGCTATTCCTCACACAGGCTAATGTGGCAAAACACTGTTAAAAGAGTATATAAATGTTTGATCCATTTTCAGCAAAAGCATATTCTGTTTTAGAGCCTAATCAACTGACACCTCTCAGAGCATCTTATTTGTCAATATAGAGCGAATAGTCCGGATCCAAACTGACAAAGGAAACAGAAACATTCTTATCTATTATCCAAGGGACGATGCTGGAAATGTTGAACCAGGTGAACGTCTGCGTCGAAGCCAGTCCTTAAATGAAAACATACGCAATGTCATCAGCCTATAGGAGGATTGTACACCACTCTGGAAAAGATAGAGGAAAATGTTTTTTTACTGATGAGAACACTTAACATTTTGTTAGTTTGAAAAATACATCAAGCAGACTTCCCTGAAATTTGCTGTAAGCTATTTCCTCTAAAATGTGTGAGTATACGTTTATCAAAGTAAGAAAATCTAATGCAAACTAAATGAAATAATTTTACAATTTATAAAATTAGCTAAAGGTTGGGTGCCAGTTAGCTGAATAGGTTAATTCATATTTTATTTCAGTGCATTCTTTTCTGAGGTTTATCTTAGGGGACAGGATGTTGTGCAGACCTACTGTTTGCCATGAACCTAATTCTGTAGCAGTTGTGTTTCCGAGGCATCTGTATGAACCCAGGAAGGTTTCAGGTGAAATAATAACACCATGAATTACTGTGACGTATGCTTATTATTGTATTATTAAGCTACTTCTAAAGAAAGACCTTATTATTTCATGGTGAAATAGTTACACCATGTGAAATATACTTATCATTATTTACCTAGCGCTAAAGAAAGATCTCTGGTGTGAAAGTACTACTAAAGTAATTTATAATTTTGTTTTGTGTCGTAGGCACAGCCCAGAGTATTTGGCAGTATGGACGGACCCATTACTCTACTAGATAAGCCATAGCTGACTTGTCTAGCGTCTTTTGGCCTAGCATTATTTAGCTAGTTTTGCTCTTACGGAAATGCCATACCAGTTTCCTGGAAAAGGATAAACTAAGGACCCTCTAGGTTAGTGTGTGCAGTTGGACATTAAGGAACTGAACTGAGTTTGAATTCTAGATCTTCTAGACTTAAATAGCTCTTTCAAGCTTTATTTGATCACTGAAATTCTCTAAGCATGTCTTTAATGCCTTTAAAGTATTAACAATGACGTTTCTTTTCCAGAGATGTGAGAATTTAAAGTGCAAATGCATATAAAATACTTCTTGTAAGGCCTTCTTACAGGATGTGTAAATAGTTGGAAGAGCTGGGGTGAAATTCATCCAGATGCCATATTTTTACATGTTAATGTCAATTTAGGTCCAAAAGGACCGATTTGTCTGTCCTGGTCTACCAATGCCTTCCTGACATCTGTCATAGAGCAAAACAGACCACCTCAGACACATTGCAGACCATGTTTCCAGATACATTTAATGCTTGAGTGCTTGCCTAAGTTTCTGACTCAAAAACAACAAATGTCACCATTTAAGCTATTTCCTCTAAAATGTGTGAGTATACGTTTATCAAAGTAAGAAAATCTAATGCAAACTAAATGAAATAATTTTACAATTTATAAAATTAGCTAAAGGTTGGGTGCCAGTTAGCTGAATAGGTTAATTCATATTTTATTTCAGTGCATTCTTTTCTGAGGTTTATCTTAGGGGACAGGATGTTGTGCAGACCTACTGTTTGCCATGAACCTAATTCTGTAGCAGTTGTGTTTCCGAGGCATCTGTATGAACCCAGGAAGGTTTCAGGTGAAATAATAACACCATGAATTACTGTGACGTATGCTTATTATTGTATTATTAAGCTACTTCTAAAGAAAGACCTTATTATTTCATGGTGAAATAGTTACACCATGTGAAATATACTTATCATTATTTACCTAGCGCTAAAGAAAGATCTCTGGTGTGAAAGTACTACTAAAGTAATTTATAATTTTGTTTTGTGTCGTAGGCACAGCCCAGAGTATTTGGCAGTATGGACGGACCCATTACTCTACTAGATAAGCCATAGCTGACTTGTCTAGCGTCTTTTGGCCTAGCATTATTTAGCTAGTTTTGCTCTTACGGAAATGCCATACCAGTTTCCCTGGAAAAGGATAAACTAAGGACCCTCTAGGTTAGTGTGTGCAGTTGGACATTAAGGAACTGAACTGAGTTTGAATTCTAGATCTTCTAGACTTAAATAGCTCTTTCAAGCTTTATTTGATCACTGAAATTCTCTAAGCATGTCTTTAATGCCTTTAAAGTATTAACAATGACGTTTCTTTTCCAGAGATGTGAGAATTTAAAGTGCAAATGCATATAAAATACTTCTTGTAAGGCCTTCTTACAGGATGTGTAAATAGTTGGAAGAGCTGGGGTGAAATTCATCCAGATGCCATATTTTTACATGTTAATGTCAATTTAGGTCCAAAAGGACCGATTTGTCTGTCCTGGTCTACCAATGCCTTCCTGACATCTGTCATAGAGCAAAACAGACCACCTCAGACACATTGCAGACCATGTTTCCAGATACATTTAATGCTTGAGTGCTTGCCTAAGTTTCTGACTCAAAAACAACAAATGTCACCATTTACTGAGTATATAAGTGCCTAGAACCATGAAGAAGAGTCTTCTGTTAATCTTCAAAGCAATCCCATAGATTGTTGTTGTTCAGTTGTGTCTGACTCTTTGCAACCCCATGGACTGCAGCACATCAGGCTTCCCTGTCCTTCACTGTCTCCTGGAGTTTGCTCACACTCCTGTCCATTGAGTCAGGGATGCCACCCAACCACAGATATTCATTCATAAATTCTTCCTGCCTCCCTGTCTCTTTCCTTCCTTTCTTTCATTCTTCTTTCTGTCCTTACCCCTGCCCCGTTGTTATCCACCATGTAGCGTTTACACAGAAAAGAACATCTGACACTTGTTGTTCACAACTTAGAACTTGATCAGAGTTTATTTGCCTAATTTAACAATCCATGCATGCTGAAAGCATTTAGTTATCGATTGTTCCTTTAAAAAGTGAACATGTTAGAATAGTAAATAGTAAAGTTTACCATTTAAGACACCTTCAGAGGAAAACTACGATTTTGCCTGAAATTGTTGCCTAGGAAACAATGATTTCATCTTATTTTTGGCACAGAACTGTAGGTGTCTAAAAGCTCTGAATCAGTCTGCACACAGCAGAAATGCTGATATTTATGAAGCCAGCAAGACAGTTAGGGCATTTCTACCTTGTGGTCTCCAGAGAGGAAATTTTGTTTTAAGAATTTTTTGAGTGATCAGTTGGACAAGAACATCCCTTCAAGTTACTGGGAGAAGGTAAGAAGGCTTTAAGCAGATATTTCTTTAAAGAAGATTATAAAATGACCAGTAAATATATTTAAAGGTACCAGGAGGAGCTGGGGTGGAGGCAGTCACAGAGATGGCACCAAAGTCAGGGATTCAGTCTATGGTTCCAACCGAGTGCTGGACACCCGCCAGTAGGCTGAAAGGCATTAAAACATTTTTTAGAGCTCAACACCACTAATCATCAGAGAAATGCACATCAAAACCCCAATGCCTTCCTGACATCTGTCATAGAGCAAAACAGACCACCTCAGACACATTGCAGACCATGTTTCCAGATACATTTAATGCTTGAGTGCTTGCCTAAGTTTCTGACTCAAAAACAACAAATGTCACCATTTACTGAGTATATAAGTGCCTAGAACCATGAAGAAGAGTCTTCTGTTAATCTTCAAAGCAATCCCATAGATTGTTGTTGTTCAGTTGTGTCTGACTCTTTGCAACCCCATGGACTGCAGCACATCAGGCTTCCCTGTCCTTCACTGTCTCCTGGAGTTTGCTCACACTCCTGTCCATTGAGTCAGGGATGCCACCCAACCACAGATATTCATTCATAAATTCTTCCTGCCTCCCTGTCTCTTTCCTTCCTTTCTTTCATTCTTCTTTCTGTCCTTACCCCCTGCCCCGTTGTTATCCACCATGTAGCGTTTACACAGAAAAGAACATCTGACACTTGTTGTTCACAACTTAGAACTTGATCAGAGTTTATTTGCCTAATTTAACAATCCATGCATGCTGAAAGCATTTAGTTATCGATTGTTCCTTTAAAAAGTGAACATGTTAGAATAGTAAATAGTAAAGTTTACCATTTAAGACACCTTCAGAGGAAAACTACGTATTTTGCCTGAAATTGTTGCCTAGGAAACAATGATTTCATCTTATTTTTGGCACAGAACTGTAGGTGTCTAAAAGCTCTGAATCAGTCTGCACACAGCAGAAATGCTGATATTTATGAAGCCAGCAAGACAGTTAGGGCATTTCTACCTTGTGGTCTCCAGAGAGGAAATTTTGTTTTAAGAATTTTTTGAGTGATCAGTTGGACAAGAACATCCCTTCAAGTTACTGGGAGAAGGTAAGAAGGCTTTAAGCAGATATTTCTTTAAAGAAGATTATAAAATGACCAGTAAATATATTTAAAGGTACCAGGAGGAGCTGGGGTGGAGGCAGTCACAGAGATGGCACCAAAGTCAGGGATTCAGTCTATGGTTCCAACCGAGTGCTGGACACCCGCCAGTAGGCTGAAAGGCATTAAAAACATTTTTTTAGAGCTCAACACCACTAATCATCAGAGAAATGCACATCAAAATCATAATGAGATAGCACCTCATGACAATTTGCTTAGCCACGATCCAAAAACCAAAATGACAAGTGCTGGTAAGGATGTGGAAAAATTGGAAACCTTTTGCACTGTCAATGGGAATATAAAATGGTGCAGAGGCTTTGGAGACCAGTATGGAGATTTCTTTAAAAATTAAAAATAAGACAACCATATAATCCAGAAATTCTACTTTTGAGCATTTATCCAGAAGAATAAAAATAATACAAAATCTCAAAGAGATGTCTGCATATCCATGTATGCTCCAGCATTATTTAAAATAGCCAGGCCATAGAAACAGCCTAAGTGTTCATCAATGGTTGAATGGATAAAGAAAATACAATATACATACATATACACACATATTCACAGTAGAATTTTATTTAGCTTTCAAAACGCAAATCCTGTCATGCACTTCGCACATAGATGAACCTTAAGGACGTTATGGTGAGTTATATACACACATACACACACATATTCACAGTAAAATTTTATTTAACTTTCAAAACGTAAATCCTGTCATGCACTTCGCACATAGATGAACCTTAAGGACGTTATGGTGAGTTAAGCAATCCTGTGGCTTAAAGACAAAAACTGCGTGATTCCATTTATATGAGGTATCTGAATTAGTCAGACCCATAGAAACAGGAAATGAAAAGGTAGTTGTCCGTGACAGGAGAAGGTGACTGATGGCAAGAATGGCACCACAAGACCCTGGGGATGGTGGTGAGAGTCCATATATTGACTGTGGCAGGGTTTACATAGCTACATTTGGCCAAATTCTACAAGTACTGTAAGGTGGTCACTGTGACTGGTAGATGAACTCAACAGCAGTAGAAGGGTCAGAGACAGTGAATTCAAGAATTCTTTTATGTGAGTGAAAACTCGCCTCTTTCCTATCAATGTGACCACAGGGTCTTATGTCATGTGTAGCTCTCATTTTTCCTCATCTGTAAAATAGTGGTCTTAATATTTAACTCTGTGTAAAGCTTTTTGGAACAGTGCATGACATCTGTGAAAGGCATTAAAACATTTTTAGAGCTCAACACCACTAATCATCAGAGAAATGCACATCAAAATCATAATGAGATAGCACCTCATGACAATTTGCTTAGCCACGATCCAAAAACCAAAATGACAAGTGCTGGTAAGGATGTGGAAAAATTGGAAACCTTTTGCACTGTCAATGGGAATATAAAATGGTGCAGAGGCTTTGGAGACCAGTATGGAGATTTCTTTAAAAATTAAAAATAAGACAACCATATAATCCAGAAATTCTACTTTTGAGCATTTATCCAGAAGAATAAAAATAATACAAAATCTCAAAGAGATGTCTGCATATCCATGTATGCTCCAGCATTATTTAAAATAGCCAGGCCATAGAAACAGCCTAAGTGTTCATCAATGGTTGAATGGATAAAGAAAATACAATATACATACATATACACACATATTCACAGTAGAATTTTATTTAGCTTTCAAAACGCAAATCCTGTCATGCACTTCGCACATAGATGAACCTTAAGGACGTTATGGTGAGTTATATACACACATACACACACATATTCACAGTAAAATTTTATTTAACTTTCAAAACGTAAATCCTGTCATGCACTTCGCACATAGATGAACCTTAAGGACGTTATGGTGAGTTAAGCAATCCTGTGGCTTAAAGACAAAAACTGCGTGATTCCATTTATATGAGGTATCTGAATTAGTCAGACCCATAGAAACAGGAAATGAAAAGGTAGTTGTCCGTGACAGGAGAAGGTGACTGATGGCAAGAATGGCACCACAAGACCCTGGGGATGGTGGTGAGAGTCCATATATTGACTGTGGCAGGGTTTACATAGCTACATTTGGCCAAATTCTACAAGTACTGTAAGGTGGTCACTGTGACTGGTAGATGAACTCAACAGCAGTAGAAGGGTCAGAGACAGTGAATTCAAGAATTCTTTTATGTGAGTGAAAACTCGCCTCTTTCCTATCAATGTGACCACAGGGTCTTATGTCATGTGTAGCTCTCATTTTTCCTCATCTGTAAAATAGTGGTCTTAATATTTAACTCTGTGTAAAGCTTTTTGGAACAGTGCATGACATCTGTACATAATAAATTGTTTTTTCTAATTTCTCTTACCTTCCTTTTATGGCAGTATTTTTCAAAGTATGACTTTTGGACACCTAGTATCAAAATCACCTGTCATATATTAAAATGAAACCCTAAGAATAAGACTGCAGAAAGTACCTTTTAACAATTGCCAAAATCATGTTTACGGTGATGCTCTGATATTCTCAGGCTTCACTTGTTCCCAGCTTCTGCAACCCTTCTTTTCCATAAGCAAAATTCCCACCTGAACAATCCTCCTCCTTCTCTCAGAATTTGAATCGCTTGGGAGTGCTAGTTTAAAATCTAGATGTTTGAACTACAATCCATTCCATATGAATTATAATTTCTGGGGACAGGAATTCAGAAATCTGCATTTAAACAAGATTCCCAGGTAATTCTTATAAACTTTGAGAATGATCACCAAAGCCACCAGTCACACTTACTAAAAGTGAGACTAACCTTGGGCCTAATTTTGATAATTAAATTCATATCTACAATCTTGTATCTGGTTCTTCTAGCTCTAAGCAGCAGGAATCAAGGACTTCACTGTATGTGCAATGGAAGATTCTTGCTCCAAACGTCCAGTGATCAGATTCAGATTCCTACCAATATTTCTTTATTCTTAAAGTGTCTATGGTGCAACTAATAGGTATTAGGCCCTAGTCTAAGTGTTAGGGATACAGCAGTGACAACAGAAGAAGAGGCCACGACTCCCTGCTTTTCTAGTAGCATATACAGACAATTAACAAAATTAAGCAATTAAATATAATCTGTTAGATTATGGAGAAAAACAAAACACAAAAAGAAATAGAAGTCAGAAAATTAGAATTTCAAATTGGATGACCAGTAAAGGTATCATGGAAGATGCTGATCTATTGGCTGCCTTAGCTTCCTAGTATGGTTTAAAGGAGAATGATCTTTCTATTAAGAATGCCCTGCATACCCTTTTCTGGGAGAGCCTGCCAATAACTTGAATGGATCACTGCCTATCAAGACTGACTAGAGCCTACCACTTGAAGTCTCTTAAAACATATGTGGTCTTAATATTTAACTAATTTTGGAACAGTGCATGTCATCTGTACATAATAAATTGTTTTTTCTAATTTCTCTTACCTTCCTTTTATGGCAGTATTTTTCAAAGTATGACTTTTGGACACCTAGTATCAAAATCACCTGTCATATATTAAAATGAAACCCTAAGAATAAGACTGCAGAAAGTACCTTTTAACAATTGCCAAAATCATGTTTACGGTGATGCTCTGATATTCTCAGGCTTCACTTGTTCCCAGCTTCTGCAACCCTTCTTTTCCATAAGCAAAATTCCCACCTGAACAATCCTCCTCCTTCTCTCAGAATTTGAATCGCTTGGGAGTGCTAGTTTAAAATCTAGATGTTTGAACTACAATCCATTCCATATGAATTATAATTTCTGGGGACAGGAATTCAGAAATCTGCATTTAAACAAGATTCCCAGGTAATTCTTATAAACTTTGAGAATGATCACCAAAGCCACCAGTCACACTTACTAAAAGTGAGACTAACCTTGGGCCTAATTTTGATAATTAAATTCATATCTACAATCTTGTATCTGGTTCTTCTAGCTCTAAGCAGCAGGAATCAAGGACTTCACTGTATGTGCAATGGAAGATTCTTGCTCCAAACGTCCAGTGATCAGATTCAGATTCCTACCAATATTTCTTTATTCTTAAAGTGTCTATGGTGCAACTAATAGGTATTAGGCCCTAGTCTAAGTGTTAGGGATACAGCAGTGACAACAGAAGAAGAGGCCACGACTCCCTGCTTTTCTAGTAGCATATACAGACAATTAACAAAATTAAGCAATTAAATATAATCTGTTAGATTATGGAGAAAAACAAAACACAAAAAGAAATAGAAGTCAGAAAATTAGAATTTCAAATTGGATGACCAGTAAAGGTATCATGGAAGATGCTGATCTATTGGCTGCCTTAGCTTCCTAGTATGGTTTAAAGGAGAATGATCTTTCTATTAAGAATGCCCTGCATACCCTTTTCTGGGAGAGCCTGCCAATAACTTGAATGGATCACTGCCTATCAAGACTGACTAGAGCCTACCACTTGAAGTCTCTTAAAACATATGTTAGGTGTCAACTTCTGGGACTATGCTTGTTTTCCTAAACCCTGCAGTTGGATCTGGCTATTTGGTCCTGCCCCATGTCATTTTTCCAAGATACGGTTACCAACCATACCTAGAGATGATAGATTTGCCTGGATTTGAAGGGATGTGAAGGGCTAATTGCAGTCACAGACTCCCACCAGAAGAGGGTAGCAGAGGGTTGCGGAGTAAAAGCAGCTGCTGGCACAGGTCTTCCCCAAGATCAGTTCAACTAAACACTGAGGTAGTCAAAGTCAAGAGGTGAGATCACTAGGGAAAGCATTAGCCTCAGCAACATCTCTTATAAGAGCTGTATGGAATAGTGTGGAATTGCACATGCCCTGGAAGGAAAGGGGAGCATAGTATACTGAAGTGACAGTTTGGGAGAATTATTTCTAATAAGCTTTCTATTACTTAGTCACTAAGTCATGTCTGACTCTTCTGCGACTCCATGGACTGTAGCTTACCAGGCTCTTCTGTCCATGGGATTTCTCAAGCAAGAATACTGGAGTTGATTGCCATTGCCTTCTCCAAGGGATTTTCCTGACCAGGGACTGAACTCCATCTTCCTGCATGGCAGGTGGATTCTTCACCACTGAGTCAACTGAGAAGTCCCAAGAAACTCTCTTATCTACCAACAAACACTCAATTTCTTGATAAATAACAGGTCCCATGACAAAAACATCTGTTCCTACTGTGGCCCCTCTTTATCCCTGTTAAATTCCACCCCATTATCAACACAATATTTTCTAAGTGTTCTGTGAGAGCTTAAGACTCAAACGTTTTTCCTTCTCTTGTAAATATGTATTCATGCTGAGTCCCCCTAAATTGAGCACACAAAGAATTAAAACTGGAGTCTCAGAGCCTCCCCTTATTTGAGAACAACACAAAGGCAGGAACAAGATCACTGTGGGGTAATCTTCTCTGCAAACCCAGCAACTAGCCCAGTGCCTGGTACCTTGCAGACATTCACTGCTATTTATTGTAAGACTTCATATTACTACGAAAAGGCAATTAACCCAGATGGAAATTTTTAAAGATTTTCTTTCTAAAAGGGGCAGTGGCATGACAAACTACATTGCTACCTTACACTCAGCAGAAACCAGACATAATGATGCCTCCTTGGGCAGCGGCATTAAGAAGGAAGCTCTCTCTTCTGATCTCTTAGGCCAGCAACTTGACAGTGACAACTGAACAAATGAAGCTAAAAATACGTTAAAGGAAAGCAGACTATCCTTAACATGGTCATCTCCTGACCCCTGGTCCAAGAAAGGCCAAAGGTCAGTACTGTCTTCTGTGTTTCTCATAGGCAGGATTCTGTTGCCTGTCAGCTACAGCACATTCACCATCCTCTCTCCCATGACCCGATCTAACAGAATCCTGGGCAAGAAGCAAGATAATATTCTTGACTCCCAGAGCCAAATGTATGAGAAAGAAAAAAGGGAAAATAATTTGTTGATTTTTTTCTTTTCCTGTTGCAAAAGTAATCATTGTTTTTCTTAACTTTTATAACTGATCTGTAGAAAAGTATTATTTTCCTCATTTTAGGAAAAATGACTAATCTAGACATGTATTAACAGCCAGAGACATCACTTTGTTGACAAACCTTCATCTAGAAGCTACGTTTTTTCCAGTAGTTATATATGGATGTGAGGGTTAGACCACAAAAAAGGCTGAGCGCTCAAGAGTTGATGTTTTTGAACTGTGGTGCTGGAGAAGACACTTGGGAGTCCCTTGGACAGCAAGGAGATGAAACCAGTCAATCCTAAAGGAAATCAACCTTGACTATTCACTGAAAGGACTGATACTGAAGGTAAAGCTCCAATACTTTGGGGGACCAGTCCACCCCATTATCAACACAATATTTTCTAAGTGTTCTGTGAGAGCTTAAGACTCAAACGTTTTTCCTTCTCTTGTAAATATGTATTCATGCTGAGTCCCCCTAAATTGAGCACACAAAGAATTAAAACTGGAGTCTCAGAGCCTCCCCTTATTTGAGAACAACACAAAGGCAGGAACAAGATCACTGTGGGGTAATCTTCTCTGCAAACCCAGCAACTAGCCCAGTGCCTGGTACCTTGCAGACATTCACTGCTATTTATTGTAAGACTTCATATTACTACGAAAAGGCAATTAACCCAGATGGAAATTTTTAAAGATTTTCTTTCTAAAAGGGGCAGTGGCATGACAAACTACATTGCTACCTTACACTCAGCAGAAACCAGACATAATGATGCCTCCTTGGTCAGCGGCATTAAGAAGGAAGCCTCTCTCTTCTGATCTCTTAGGCCAGCAACTTGACAGTGACAACTGAACAAATGAAGCTAAAAATACGTTAAAGGAAAGCAGACTATCCTTAACATGGTCATCTCCTGACCCCTGGTCCAAGAAAGGCCAAAGGTCAGTACTGTCTTCTGTGTTTCTCATAGGCAGGATTCTGTTGCCTGTCAGCTACAGCACATTCACCATCCTCTCTCCCATGACCCGATCTAACAGAATCCTGGGCAAGAAGCAAGATAATATTCTTGACTCCCAGAGCCAAATGTATGAGAAAGAAAAAGGAATATAATTTGTTGATTTTTTTTCTTTTCCTGTTGCAAAAGTAATCATTGTTTTTCTTAACTTTTATAACTGATCTGTAGAAAAGTATTATTTTCCTCATTTTTAGGAAAAATGACTAATCTAGACATGTATTAACAGCCAGAGACATCACTTTGTTGACAAACCTTCATCTAGAAGCTACGTTTTTTCCAGTAGTTATATATGGATGTGAGGGTTAGACCACAAAAAAGGCTGAGCGCTCAAGAGTTGATGTTTTTGAACTGTGGTGCTGGAGAAGACTCTTGAGAGTCCCTTGGACAGCAAGGAGATAAAACCAGTCAATCCTAAAGGAAATCAACCTTGAATATTCATTCGAAGGACTGATACTGAAGGTAAAGCTCCAATACTTTGGCCACCTGAAGAGGAGAGACAGCTCTCTGGAAAAGACCCTGATGCTGGGAAAGACTGAAGGCAAGAAGAGAACGGGACAGAGGATGAGATGGTTAGAGAGCATCAGTGACTCAACAGACATGAATTTGAACAAACTCTGGGAGACAGCGGAGGACAGAGAAGCCTGGTATACTACAGTCCATGGGGAACACAGTCAGACATTACTGACTGAACAACAAAACATTTTTAGGAGTCAGTAAAATAAACAGAGGGAGGTCAAAAGATTCATTCAAGGTCACTTGCCAGGTTTATTGATGTTAGGGTCCATATTTTTTTCTATTCTGCCATGTTGCAGTTCATTTTAACCCATGTGTTAGGTTTTAAATTGTACAAAATATATCAATATTGATTTTCTAATTTACTCATCAAAAGCATCCATATTGGAGATATAAAATATTAATTCTCTCTTTCTCTTTGAACAGATGAGGATGCTATGGTCAGAACGAAAGCATATGAATTTTGACAATAAATCCTATCTTCCTTAAACAAATGACTGGCCCTTGTAAAGTAGGTCAGGCTGCTCAACTTATAACTGAGAATGAACAAGCTAACAGGCCTTTGCAAGGTATAATCTGCCTTTTTAGTCTTAGATGGGTGCTTAAAAGCAACTCAACTTGACCGTTCATTAGGTAATTAAAAACACACAAAACTGTATTTCTTTTACTCAAAATGCCGAAAATACATAAACAAACACAATATACTGTGTGTAGAGAGGATGGTGAGATAAGTGGTCACATAATTATTATCATCTGGGAAAGTGAGAAAACAACAGCTAATTGTGATGTTGCAAGCGCTCAAGACGTTGATGTTCTATTGAACTCTTTTTGACAAACCTTCATCTAGAAGCTACGTTTTTTCCAGTAGTTATATATGGATGTGAGGGTTAGACCACAAAAAAGGCTGAGCGCTCAAGAGTTGATGTTTTTGAACTGTGGTGCTGGAGAAGACTCTTGAGAGTCCCTTGGACAGCAAGGAGATAAAACCAGTCAATCCTAAAGGAAATCAACCTTGAATATTCATTCGAAGGACTGATACTGAAGGTAAAGCTCCAATACTTTGGCCACCTGAAGAGGAGAGACAGCTCTCTGGAAAAGACCCTGATGCTGGGAAAGACTGAAGGCAAGAAGAGAACGGGACAGAGGATGAGATGGTTAGAGAGCATCAGTGACTCAACAGACATGAATTTGAACAAACTCTGGGAGACAGCGGAGGACAGAGAAGCCTGGTATACTACAGTCCATGGGGAACACAGTCAGACATTACTGACTGAACAACAAAACATTTTTAGGAGTCAGTAAAATAAACAGAGGGAGGTCAAAAGATTCATTCAAGGTCACTTGCCAGGTTTATTGATGTTAGGGTCCATATTTTTTTCTATTCTGCCATGTTGCAGTTCATTTTAACCCATGTGTTAGGTTTTAAATTGTACAAAATATATCAATATTGATTTTCTAATTTACTCATCAAAAGCATCCATATTGGAGATATAAAATATTAATTCTCTCTTTCTCTTTGAACAGATGAGGATGCTATGGTCAGAACGAAAGCATATGAATTTTGACAATAAATCCTATCTTCCTTAAACAAATGACTGGCCCTTGTAAAGTAGGTCAGGCTGCTCAACTTATAACTGAGAATGAACAAGCTAACAGGCCTTTGCAAGGTATAATCTGCCTTTTTAGTCTTAGATGGGTGCTTAAAAGCAACTCAACTTGACCGTTCATTAGGTAATTAAAAACACACAAAACTGTATTTCTTTTACTCAAAATGCCGAAAAGACATAAAAACAAACACAATATACTGTGTGTAGAGAGGATGGTGAGATAGGTAGTGGTCACATAATTATTATCATCTGGGAAAGTGAGAAAGAGAAACTAAAGGGTCAGGCAGTCAAGTTTGATGGGGTACATAAATGAATTTTAATGATATGATTATACAAACCTGAAGTTTAGGGTTGAGTTTGGCAGTTGGGTCTCATGAGAACTAAATTTGTTACAGGAGAAAATCAGGAGGATGTGCTTTATTTTGCTTGAATTAACACTGAACAGCAACAAAGAGAAAATCCGGAAACTCACCCAGAGAAAAATATTGAACAGACATGAAGGCCAAGGTGAAGGTGACTATGAGAATTGACCTCCCTCAGAATTTCAGAAATACTGGAGAAAAAAAAAAACTGGTATGCAACAGGGAAATTGAAGCTGATCCAATCGAGGTTTTGAGAAGAAAGGAGGCCCTAACTAATGTCTGGATTATACCTATAACCCACAGAATGATGTTCAATGCATTTTTCCATACATGGTTTTATCCAGTTCTCACAACTTGATTAAGTGAATAGAATGACCATCAGGATTTTACAAATGAACAAAAAGGCTAAGAGATATTACATAACTTTTCTTAAAATCCCATGGGAAATAGAATCAGGATAGGATCAGATAAGTCTACTGAAGTTTTTAAGGTGCCTGTGACCTTAAAACCTGTTCTCCCTATTTTCAAGAACTTGCAAGTATAATTATAGTAAGAGCAGAAACTTTTATCTCTAAGTTATTCACTAATTTAGATTCAACTCTGTCACATAGTGCTAACATGACTTCCAAGAAATATGCTAATAGAGCCATTAGTTAGGATGCTTCCTTATTATCACCATTTAAAACTAATCAGAACGAAAGCATATGAATTTTGACAATAAATCCTATCTTCCTTAAACAAATGACTGGCCCTTGTAAAGTAGGTCAGGCTGCTCAACTTATAACTGAGAATGAACAAGCTAACAGGCCTTTGCAAGGTATAATCTGCCTTTTTAGTCTTAGATGGGTGCTTAAAAGCAACTCAACTTGACCGTTCATTAGGTAATTAAAAACACACAAAACTGTATTTCTTTTACTCAAAATGCCGAAAAGACATAAAAACAAACACAATATACTGTGTGTAGAGAGGATGGTGAGATAGGTAGTGGTCACATAATTATTATCATCTGGGAAAGTGAGAAAGAGAAACTAAAGGGTCAGGCAGTCAAGTTTGATGGGGTACATAAATGAATTTTAATGATATGATTATACAAACCTGAAGTTTAGGGTTGAGTTTGGCAGTTGGGTCTCATGAGAACTAAATTTGTTACAGGAGAAAATCAGGAGGATGTGCTTTATTTTGCTTGAATTAACACTGAACAGCAACAAAGAGAAAATCCGGAAACTCACCCAGAGAAAAATATTGAACAGACATGAAGGCCAAGGTGAAGGTGACTATGAGAATTGACCTCCCTCAGAATTTCAGAAATACTGGAGAAAAAAAAAAACTGGTATGCAACAGGGAAATTGAAGCTGATCCAATCGAGGTTTTGAGAAGAAAGGAGGCCCTAACTAATGTCTGGATTATACCTATAACCCACAGAATGATGTTCAATGCATTTTTCCATACATGGTTTTATCCAGTTCTCACAACTTGATTAAGTGAATAGAATGACCATCAGGATTTTACAAATGAACAAAAAGGCTAAGAGATATTACATAACTTTTCTTAAAATCCCATGGGAAATAGAATCAGGATAGGATCAGATAAGTCTACTGAAGTTTTTAAGGTGCCTGTGACCTTAAAACCTGTTCTCCCTATTTTCAAGAACTTGCAAGTATAATTATAGTAAGAGCAGAAACTTTTTATCTCTAAGTTATTCACTAATTTAGATTCAACTCTGTCACATAGTGCTAACATGACTTCCAAGAAATATGCTAATAGAGCCATTAGTTAGGATGCTTCCTTATTATCACCATTTAAAACATAATCAAAATGAGCTATTCTAATAGAACTCTCTCACAGTTTGCAAACTCCTCTTCATTATGCCCGGATAGTAAATGTATAAGTCAAGGAAAATCTTAGGTTCCTATTTAACTTTTAGAAATTTTAACTTCCAAGGATAAATTGTATGATAGAATTGTTTAACAGAAACTCAGGATTTTTGCATTTATATCATGGAAGGAGCCTCAAAATGTAAAGGAATAGTGATGCTTTTATGAAAAAAAATACGTTAGAGTTGGTCAGTCGTGTCTTGACTCTCTGCGAGCCTATGGACTGTAGCCTGCCAGGCTCCTCTATTCATGGAATTCTACAGGCAAGAATACTGGAGTGTAGCCATTCCCTTCCATGAGATCTTCTCCACCTAGGGATCAAATCTGGATCTCCTGAACTGCAGGTAGATTCTTTACTGTATACCTAATGATAATTTGGAAATACTCAATTCAATAAGCTTGTCTTCGAGCTGGGCTCTGACTGGTTGGGAGGTGGGACTGGGGATAAGAGACACGGATTAAAAAATAAGTAGAATACTTAGGTCTTCTCCAGAAAGAATTTATATCAATTCTTCAAATTAGAAGCCTAGTTGCTTACATATTAAATAATTGGGGAATTTTTCAATAAAATCCATTTGGTAATGATAATATGCTATAACATAAGTAGCTACAAATTAATGGTGATTTCTATTGCCAGGCACTATGGAAGAAAATTATACCTATAACCCACAGAATGATGTTCAATGCATTTTTCCATACATGGTTTTATCCAGTTCTCACAACTTGATTAAGTGAATAGAATGACCATCAGGATTTTACAAATGAACAAAAAGGCTAAGAGATATTACATAACTTTTCTTAAAATCCCATGGGAAATAGAATCAGGATAGGATCAGATAAGTCTACTGAAGTTTTTAAGGTGCCTGTGACCTTAAAACCTGTTCTCCCTATTTTCAAGAACTTGCAAGTATAATTATAGTAAGAGCAGAAATTTTTTATCTCTAAGTTATTCACTAATTTAGATTCAACTCTGTCACATAGTGCTAACATGACTTCCAAGAAATATGCTAATAGAGCCATTAGTTAGGATGCTTCCTTATTATCACCATTTAAAACATAATCAAAATGAGCTATTCTAATAGAACTCTCTCACAGTTTGCAAACTCCTCTTCATTATGCCCGGATAGTAAATGTATAAGTCAAGGAAAATCTTAGGTTCCTATTTAACTTTTAGAAATTTTAACTTCCAAGGATAAATTGTATGATAGAATTGTTTAACAGAAACTCAGGATTTTTGCATTTATATCATGGAAGGAGCCTCAAAATGTAAAGGAATAGTGATGCTTTTATGAAAAAAAAAAAGTTATAGTTGGTCAGTCGTGTCTTGACTCTCTGCGAGCCTATGGACTGTAGCCTGCCAGGCTCCTCTATTCATGGAATTCTACAGGCAAGAATACTGGAGTGTAGCCATTCCCTTCCATGAGATCTTCTCCACCTAGGGATCAAATCTGGATCTCCTGAACTGCAGGTAGATTCTTTACTGTATACCTAATGATAATTTGGAAATACTCAATTCAATAAGCTTGTCTTCGAGCTGGGCTCTGACTGGTTGGGAGGTGGGACTGGGGATAAGAGACACGGATTAAAAAATAAGTAGAATACTTAGGTCTTCTCCAGAAAGAATTTATATCAATTCTTCAAATTAGAAGCCTAGTTGCTTACATATTAAATAATTGGGGAATTTTTCAATAAAATCCATTTGGTAATGATAATATGCTATAACATAAGTAGCTACAAATTAATGGTGATTTCTATTGCCAGGCACTATGGAAGAAAATGTTCATATTTTATTGTATTTATTCCTCATGACAGCTTTATAAAGTCTTCATTATTTGTTTTCATTTTACCAATGAGGAAACTCAGATTCTGACATGGGCCTGAAGATAATGGGAAGGGGAGAGAAGGGTTTGCTGTCTAAATCCAGGAGGCAGTGGTCCTCTTTACTCCCAACCTGGAGTGTAGTGAGCCTTTGTATAATAGTATCATCTTCTAGAATGAAGGGGCTTACTTTTACCTACCAACATCATTAGACCTTGTAGTGTCTCCTGTATCTTAATCATTCTAGAAGGGCTTTGTTGGATGATTAATATATCAGCCAGGAGTGTTTCAGGATACAAATGAAATTTATTAACTAGTGACTTAAAATACATGAATTATGACTCTCCTAAAACTAGCATCTTATACTAAGAGGCTGATGGCAGGGCCTCTCTGCTGGCTCAATGGTAAAGAATTTTCCTGCTAGCACAGAAGCTGCCGGTTCTATCCGTGGACCAGAAAGACCCCACCTGCCACAGAGGAACTAAATCTGTGCACCACAACTACTGAGCTTGAGCTCAGGAGCCACAAATACTGAAGCCCACCTGCCCTAGAGCCTGTGCTTTACTACAAGTCACTGCCATGAGAAACCAACACACTAGAGAGTAGCCCCTGCTCACCACAACTAGAGAAAAGTCTTCTTAGCAATGAAGACCCAGTGTAGCCAAAAATAAATAAAATAAAAAGATGCTGCTGGCATGATTCAAAGGCTCAATGAAAACAGGGAACATTTCGGCCATTGTATCATTCGCTTGGCTTTTTCTCAGGATCACATGAGGACTGCACCAACTTCAGGAGTCATACTAGCATCCATCCATGGTAGTATGAAGGACAAAAGTGGTAAGATTTTTGTGGGTCTCCAGGTAGCTATAAAAGCAATACTATTAATATTAATAACTATAATAAGAGCAGTAATAATTATTTCAATTATTATGCATTTATAACTGCACATGTGGTAGGCTGTATAATAGTTTTTCTATAGATTCTCTTGTATCATCTTTTTGACAATTCCAGGTACACTTATTTTTATCCTTATTTTACATATAATAAATTTGAGATCCAGAAAGGTAACTTCATATATTCAAGGTCATATAATTAGTAAGAAACAAAAGCATGATTTCAGATCTGTTGTCTCTGGCTCTCACTGTGATGCTCTTAGTCCTATGCTGTACTGCTTCTTAGAATCACTGAAGGAGTGATTGAATATACTGGTGTATATCTCAAGAACTCTTTTATTTTATTTTTTTAAGCTTTTACTTTACTTTTAACTTTTACAGAGTTTTGTTGTTCACAGATATGTATGTTCTCAGATTAGTCATATGAATATCCCCCCGATCCCACCCCTCTGGACCATCACACAGCACCCCTGCAGGATCCCCTTTTCTCACCAAGCAATGACTATAGCTGTTTTCTTCACATATGAGAATACAGGCCTTCATGCTACTTCCTTTACACCTCCCACCCACTGTTCCTTCCCCACAATGTCCATATGTCCACCGTCCATGTCTGTCTCTCCATCGCTTCACTGCATGTGCCATCATCACCATCCTACTAGATTCCATATATATATGTGTTAGTATATTGTACTTGTCCTTCTCTTTCTGACTAATTTCACTTTTTATGATACGTTCTAGATCCAGCCACCTCATTAGGGCTGATTCTTCTGCATTTCTCTTTACAGCTGTGTAGTATTCCATTGTATATATGTACCAGAGCTTCTGTATCCATTCGTTCGTTGATGGGCATCTAGGTTCCTTCCATGTTCTAGCTATTGTATAGAGAGCTACAATGAACATTGGGGTACAGGTGTTTCTTTCAGATTTGATTTCATCAGGGTATAAGCCAAATAGTGGGATTGCTGGGTCATAGGGTGCTTCTATTTTTAGTTTTTTAAGGAATTTCCATACTGTCTTCCATAAAGGCTGTATCAATCTACATTCCCACCAGCAATGCAAGAGGGTTCCCTTTTCTCCGCATCCTCTCCAGCATTTATTGTCTGTCGATTTGTGGATGATGGCCATTCTGACAGGTGTGAAGTGATATTTCATTGTAGTTTTGATTTGCATTTCTCTAATAATAAGTGAGGTTGAGCATAATTTCATGTGCTTTGGGGCCATCTGTATGTCCTCTTTGGAGAGGCATCTCTTTAGATCTTTTTCCCATTTTTTTGATTGGGTTGTTCATTTTTCTGGTGCTGAGTTGTCTAGGTCGCTTGTAGATTTTGGAGATTAATTCTTTGTCTGTTGTTTCGTTTGCTATGATTTTCTGCCATTCTGTGGGGTGTGTGTTCACCTTTTTTGTAATTTCTTTTGCTGTACAAAAGCTTTTAAGTTTCATAAGGTCCCACATGTTCATTTTTCTTTTCAGTTCCACTATTCTAGTAGGTGGGTCAGAGAAGATCTTACTTTGATTTATGTCCTTGAGGGTTTTGCCTATATTCTCCTCTAAGAGTTTTAGGTTTTCTGATCTTACATTTAGGTCTGTAATCCATTTTGAGTTGATCTTTGTGCATGGTGTCAGAGAACGTTCCAACTTCATTTTTTTGCATGTAGCTGTCCAATTTTCCCAGCACCATTTGTTGAAGAGGCTGTCTTTGTCCCATTTTATAGTTTCGCTTCCTTTATCAAAAATAAGGTACCCATAGGTGCGTGGGTTTATCTCTGGGTTCTCTATTTTGTTCCATTGGTCTATAGTTCTGTTTTTGTGCCAGTACCATACTGTCTTGATGACTGTTGCTTTGTAGTAGAGTCTGAGTTTAGGAAGGCTGATTCCTCCAGCTCCGTTTTTCTTTCTCAGGATTGCTTTGGCTATTCGAGGTCTTTTGTGTTTCCATATGAACTGTGTTATTCTTTGGTCTAGTTCTGTGAAGAATGTCATTGGTAGTTTGATAGGGATTGCATTGGATCTATAGATGCCATTTGGTAGTATGGTCATTTTCACAATATTGATTCTTCTGACCCAGGAACATGGAATATCTCTCCATCTGTTTAAGTCTTCTTTAATGTTTCTCATGAGTGTCTTGTAATTTTCAATCTACATTCCCACCAGCAATGCAAGAGGGTTCCCTTTTCTCCGCATCCTCTCCAGCATTTATTGTCTGTCGATTTGTGGATGATGGCCATTCTGACAGGTGTGAAGTGATATTTCATTGTAGTTTTGATTTGCATTTCTCTAATAATAAGTGAGGTTGAGCATAATTTCATGTGCTTTGGGGCCATCTGTATGTCCTCTTTGGAGAGGCATCTCTTTAGATCTTTTTCCCATTTTTTGATTGGGTTGTTCATTTTTCTGGTGCTGAGTTGTCTAGGTCGCTTGTAGATTTTGGAGATTAATTCTTTGTCTGTTGTTTCGTTTGCTATGATTTTCTGCCATTCTGTGGGGTGTGTGTTCACCTTTTTTGTAATTTCTTTTGCTGTACAAAAGCTTTTAAGTTTCATAAGGTCCCACATGTTCATTTTTCTTTTCAGTTCCACTATTCTAGTAGGTGGGTCAGAGAAGATCTTACTTTGATTTATGTCCTTGAGGGTTTTGCCTATATTCTCCTCTAAGAGTTTTAGGTTTTCTGATCTTACATTTAGGTCTGTAATCCATTTTGAGTTGATCTTTGTGCATGGTGTCAGAGAACGTTCCAACTTCATTTTTTTGCATGTAGCTGTCCAATTTTCCCAGCACCATTTGTTGAAGAGGCTGTCTTTGTCCCATTTTATAGTTTCGCTTCCTTTATCAAAAATAAGGTACCCATAGGTGCGTGGGTTTATCTCTGGGTTCTCTATTTTGTTCCATTGGTCTATAGTTCTGTTTTTGTGCCAGTACCATACTGTCTTGATGACTGTTGCTTTGTAGTAGAGTCTGAGTTTAGGAAGGCTGATTCCTCCAGCTCCGTTTTTCTTTCTCAGGATTGCTTTGGCTATTCGAGGTCTTTTGTGTTTCCATATGAACTGTGTTATTCTTTGGTCTAGTTCTGTGAAGAATGTCATTGGTAGTTTGATAGGGATTGCATTGGATCTATAGATGCCATTTGGTAGTATGGTCATTTTCACAATATTGATTCTTCTGACCCAGGAACATGGAATATCTCTCCATCTGTTTAAGTCTTCTTTAATGTTTCTCATGAGTGTCTTGTAATTTTCAGTGTACAGTTCTTTTGTTTCTTCAGGTAGGTTTATTCCTAGATATTTTATTCTTTTGGTTGAAATGATGAAAGGGACTGCCTCTTTGATTTCATTTTCTGACTTTTCATTGCAAAACCTCTTTTAGACCGACATTTTCCATCATGCCCTTCAGTATCCACCATTCTTTTAACATTCCTAGTTCCTTCTTTTCAGTTTCTGTTCCTTCTTTTCTCATGATGTCTTATCCATCTATGAGGCATTTGCCACCTTTCCTCATTTTGTATTCTGTTGTAAGAAGTCAGTGAGCAGGGTCCAGGCCCATTGTTAAGCTCAAGCATGTGCTAGGTATTTAGAAATGTGTTCTCAAGTCATTGGAAACTCTCTTCCTGGCCCTAATGCCTGCTACTTTATGAAGTGTGCTGGAATCTGGGGTTTGATTTGACTGAATCCAGTCGCTTGGTATCTCTTTTGCCATTGCTACATGTGCCAGGCACAGAACATAATTTATAGTCTCTGGGACTACAAATTGGATGTAGCAGTATTATGAGTGTTCCAGGTAGTGCAGTAGTAAAGAATCTGCCTGACAACGTAGGAGACATAAGAGAGGCAGGTTCAACCGCTGGGACAGGAAGATCACCTGGAGAAGGAAATGCAACCCGATCCAGTATTTTTGCCTGAAAAATTCCATGAACAGAGGAGCCTGGAAGGCTACAGTTCATGGGATTGCAAAGAGTCGGACATGCCGTGAGCACACACACACACACACACACATTTTATAAATATATATTCAACCTGTGAGATAGTCCAGTTACTCATCTCCAAAGCAGAAAAATACCTCTTCCTACCAAAAGAAAAATTCATCCTTATATTAAATAAAAGAGTCTGTCTTTGTGATATATTAGGTATTTCTACCTTAAGGTAACAATATATTTAGAAAGACTATAATAAAAATTGTCACTTCTTGACTGTATATTATATCTTTTTATTCTACAACTTAAGTTTATGAAGTTTTTGTTGTGTATTTCCCATTCAATAGGTATCCTGAGAGTGCTGTCTCATCTTTCATTCTTTCCTTAAACCAGGAGATATTTAAAAATAACACTGATTCCACATACGGCACTTTAGGAATCACAGGGGATAAAGAGATACTGTAGTATTATAGACATCAGAAAGAATTATATTCAAGGTGCATTAGTAGACAAAAGAATGAACCAATTTTCTTGAAAGCATTATAGAAGACATTATAGAATAGGAAATATTTGAAGTAGGATGAGAAGGAGTTTGCTAACTGGACAAGAAGACAATAGGACAAAGGAAAAATCCAATACAAGCATATCAAAAATATGACACACTGGGGAAACATAAGTAATTCTTTGCAGGTGAAGTATGGATTTTAACACAAGAGTGATGGAAGCAGAGTTGACTTAGTACGTGGGCAATAAATCACAGTATGTCTCACTTACCCTGTTAAGGTTCCTGCTGTCCTATCAGGAATAAATGACTGCAAATCATACAGCAAAAGCCATGTTTAGTTGCTACTATTGTTTGGTGGTAATAATGGAATCTACCATCTCCTGCTTTATTTTTTATCTGGTGAGATAAAGAGATAGCATGGTGCTCAGATCAGCTACCCCACATACCATTACTTTATATAAGTGGCGTATTAAATTATTTATCTTTGACTAATAGATTACTCCCGACTTATCAACATAAATCAATTTTTTTTTTTTTTTACTGATATAGTTTCTCAGAATCATAGATCCTGGAGCGACTTAAGTGAATTTTTTTTTTTAATTTATCTTTTGGGGGGTGGGGTGGGGAGGGAGGGGGAGGGGCGGGCCACTTCTATTAGTTTTTCATTTCTCTATTTTCATCCGTCTTTGTTCTTTGGCTCCTGTTGGCCTCCCATCGCGGTGGCCTCTGTCGTTGCAGAGTGCCGGTTCTGGGCGCATGCGCCCCAGAGCTCCGGCTTAGTAATTGGACACATCAGTCCAGCCGCTCTGTGGCACATGGGATCTTCCCAGGCCAGGGATCGAACTGGCGCCCCTTGCACTGCAAGGTGGCGTCCTTACCCACTGGACCACCAGGGGAAGCCCAAGTGAATGTTTTTGATCCAGGGTCTATCAGGTGGTTTCTGTCAGCTGTCAGGTAGAACTGAAATCATGTGGAGGCTTGACATGGGCTGGAGAATCTCATTCAAACATCAGTTCCATAGCATTGCTCATGACATCATAGGTGGTTTCCCCTAGTGGATAAAGAGAACAAGGAAGAGGGGAGAGGGAAGAGAGAGAGAAAGAGATAGAGAGTGGGAGGGAGAGAATATTCAATTTTTTGACCTACAGTTTCCAAAGTTTCACAGTGCCTCTTGTGTTTTAGTCTATTGTACACACAGAGTATCTATGACATAAAGTAAGTAGGGAATCTACAAGGCCATGAGTACTAGGAGGAAGGGATCAATAGAGGCTTCTTACTAGTATAAGATAGTTACATTACCTCTGGATCCAGTGATTCATGTCCCTTCCATATCAAAAACACACAAAACACATTCAAGACTCCTTCCAAAGCTTCATTCTATTATACTGTCTGCTTGAAGTACACAATCTTGCCATCTAAATGAAGTCTGACTGTCAATAGGACCCTTGGATATAATTTCATATGTTCAAATCCTGAAGATTAGTTCACTTCAGTCTGAAGTCATAAACAAATGGCACTAGTTATCTCCCCTCACCATAGCCAACATAAGCATAAAACAATGTCTACATACATTCACAGCCTTTTTCAAAAAAAGGATACAAGGGCTTCCCCTGGTGGTCCAGTGGGTAGGGACACTGCCTTGCAGTGCAAGGGGCGCCGGTTCGATCCCTGGCCTGGGAAGATCCCACGTGCCGCGGAGCGGCTGGACCGATGTGTCCAATTACCGAGCCGGAGCTCTGGAGCGCATGCGCCCAGAGCCGACGTTCTGCAACGACAGACGCCACTGCGATGGGAGGCCCACAGGAGCCAAAGAACAAAGACGGATGAAAATAGAGAAATGAAAGACCAATAGAAGTGGCCCGCCCGCTCCCCTCCCTCCCCAGCCCGACCCCCGCCCAAAATAAATAAATAAATAAATCTTTAAAAAAAAAAAAAAAAAAGGATACAAGAGTAGCACACAGGAGTCATGGCTCCTGGAAGCTCTGAGATCTTGCTGAGAAAATGCTGAATTTTCCAGGAGACGCAATGTGGATTTACAGGTAAGCTGTCATATCAGCCTATTTCCTATTAGTAGAGTTTGAGAGTCTAAAGTCCTTTCATTTTGTCCTCTTTCTGTCCCTTTTTCTCCAAGCTGACATTGTTTCTACTGATATAATCCTCTTAAAAACTTTGTGGATCCCCCGTGAACCTTCTTGGAGTTCATTATACAAAATCTACAATAATAAATCCCTCTGTAATAAGCCTTTCTCCTCTGTGGGTCTCTGTACAATGTTGGGTGATGCTAATGTGCAACTCCATTAATTATCCTAGAAGCTCCATTTCTCCGGAGGGTCTTCTGCCTAACTTTAAGGTCCATGGAGACACCACCTTCGATCTATCTGAAATCTTATCAAAATATTTTTCAGTTACAGTATTTGTTATATCTTTAGTTTTCCTGGAAGCAGCCTGGATTGCTTACTTTTTTAAAGATTGTTTCAGGTAGAACATTTTTAAACTCTTTATTGAATTTGTTCCTGTTTTATGTCTTGGTCTTTTGGTTGTGGAAGGCATTTACCAGGATGAAACTGCACCCCTAAGCTTCATTCTATTATACTGTCTGCTTGAAGTACACAATCTTGCCATCTAAATGAAGTCTGACTGTCAATAGGACCCTTGGATATAATTTCATATGTTCAAATCCTGAAGATTAGTTCACTTCAGTCTGAAGTCATAAACAAATGGCACTAGTTATCTCCCCTCACCATAGCCAACATAAGCATAAAACAATGTCTACATACATTCACAGCCTTTTTCAAAAAAAGGATACAAGGGCTTCCCCTGGTGGTCCAGTGGGTAGGGACACTGCCTTGCAGTGCAAGGGGCGCCGGTTCGATCCCTGGCCTGGGAAGATCCCACGTGCCGCGGAGCGGCTGGACCGATGTGTCCAATTACCGAGCCGGAGCTCTGGAGCGCATGCGCCCAGAGCCGACGTTCTGCAACGACAGACGCCACTGCGATGGGAGGCCCACAGGAGCCAAAGAACAAAGACGGATGAAAATAGAGAAATGAAAGACCAATAGAAGTGGCCCGCCCGCTCCCCTCCCTCCCCAGCCCGACCCCCGCCCAAAATAAATAAATAAATAAATCTTTAAAAAAAAAAAAAAAAAAGGATACAAGAGTAGCACACAGGAGTCATGGCTCCTGGAAGCTCTGAGATCTTGCTGAGAAAATGCTGAATTTTCCAGGAGACGCAATGTGGATTTACAGGTAAGCTGTCATATCAGCCTATTTCCTATTAGTAGAGTTTGAGAGTCTAAAGTCCTTTCATTTTGTCCTCTTTCTGTCCCTTTTTCTCCAAGCTGACATTGTTTCTACTGATATAATCCTCTTAAAAACTTTGTGGATCCCCTGTGAACCTTCTTGGAGTTCATTATACAAAATCTACAATAATAAATCCCTCTGTAATAAGCCTTTCTCCTCTGTGGGTCTCTGTACAATGTTGGGTGATGCTAATGTGCAACTCCATTAATTATCCTAGAAGCTCCATTTCTCCGGAGGGTCTTCTGCCTAACTTTAAGGTCCATGGAGACACCACCTTCGATCTATCTGAAATCTTATCAAAATATTTTTCAGTTACAGTATTTGTTATATCTTTAGTTTTCCTGGAAGCAGCCTGGATTGCTTACTTTTTTAAAGATTGTTTCAGGTAGAACATTTTTAAACTCTTTATTGAATTTGTTCCTGTTTTATGTCTTGGTCTTTTGGTTGTAAGGAATGTGGAATCTCACTTCCTTAACCAGGGATGAAACCTGCACCCCCTACATTGGAAGGTGAAATCAACCACTGGACCACCAGGGAAGTCCCAAGGGTTGCTTAATTTTTAAAAATTAAGTAACAACTTCTTAAATTTTATAATCCTTTGCTATCTTCAGATGTTTAACTATTTCAAAACAATCAAATACCAACTCTTCCACATACAATAACAGCTTTTGGTCTTGTTTACCACTTTTCTTTCTTATTTACTTTAAGCAACAAGGAGAAAAACACACTTTGTCCAGGAATCTCCATACTGGGTAAATTAGTTCAATAAGCCTATTTTCTACTTTCCACTTTACTGTAAATGAAAATTTTGCTAAACTTTTAGCTAGCAAGTAACTAGGATCTTTCATCCTGTTTTCCAGTATTATCCTCATGACCCTTTATGCCATCACTGGAAGACTTCTCAAAGTCTAGGATGTTAGGCAGACAGTTTCCTCACTAACCCTCTTTTTAATATCATTCCAGCTTCTAACGACTGTGTGGTTCCAAAGCCACTACGATTTTTTTTAGATATTTGTTATAGCACTCTCACATCTAAAAACCAAAATCAGGACTAGTAATCCAGTCTGTATAAAAAAATTACTTCAAAACTTGGTGATTTAAAACATTAAACCTCAAATATCTATCACAGTTTCTGAAGATCAGCACTCTAGGAGCAGGCTACCTTGGTGCTTCTCGTTTAGGAGCACTCATGAGTATCTGCTGAAGATGAAGTCATCTGGAAGCTTGACTGGGGCAAAGGATCCACCTCCAAATCACTCATATAGATGCTGTCGGGAGACCTCAGGTCCCTACGACAGGAACCTCTCCATATAACTTCTCAAGCAATATGACAGGGGTTTGAATTTTATCTAATGTGCAACTCCATTAATTATCCTAGAAGCTCCATTTCTCCGGAGGGTCTTCTGCCTAACTTTAAGGTCCATGGAGACACCACCTTCGATCTATCTGAAATCTTATCAAAATATTTTTCAGTTACAGTATTTGTTATATCTTTAGTTTTCCTGGAAGCAGCCTGGATTGCTTACTTTTTTAAAGATTGTTTCAGGTAGAACATTTTTAAACTCTTTATTGAATTTGTTCCTGTTTTATGTCTTGGTCTTTTGGTTGTAAGGAATGTGGAATCTCACTTCCTTAACCAGGGATGAAACCTGCACCCCCTACATTGGAAGGTGAAATCAACCACTGGACCACCAGGGAAGTCCCAAGGGTTGCTTAATTTTTAAAAATTAAGTAACAACTTCTTAAATTTTATAATCCTTTGCTATCTTCAGATGTTTAACTATTTCAAAACAATCAAATACCAACTCTTCCACATACAATAACAGCTTTTGGTCTTGTTTACCACTTTTCTTTCTTATTTACTATAAGCAACAAGGAGAAAAATACATTTTGTCCAGGAATCTCCATACTGGGTAAATTAGTTCAATAAGCCTATTTTCTACTTTCCACTTTACTGTAAATGAAAATTTTGCTAAACTTTTAGCTAGCAAGTAACTAGGATCTTTCATCCTGTTTTCCAGTATTATCCTCATGACCCTTTATGCCATCACTGGAAGACTTCTCAAAGTCTAGGATGTTAGGCAGACAGTTTCCTCACTAACCCTCTTTTTAATATCATTCCAGCTTCTAACGACTGTGTGGTTCCAAAGCCACTACGATTTTTTTTAGATATTTGTTATAGCACTCTCACATCTAAAAACCAAAATCAGGACTAGTAATCCAGTCTGTATAAAAAAATTACTTCAAAACTTGGTGATTTAAAACATTAAACCTCAAATATCTATCACAGTTTCTGAAGATCAGCACTCTAGGAGCAGGCTACCTTGGTGCTTCTCGTTTAGGAGCACTCATGAGTATCTGCTGAAGATGAAGTCATCTGGAAGCTTGACTGGGGCAAAGGATCCACCTCCAAATCACTCATATAGATGCTGTCGGGAGACCTCAGGTCCCTACGACAGGAACCTCTCCATATAACTTCTCAAGCAATTGCAGCTGACATTGTACCTTATCTATATCATGGTCAATCTAATTTGATCATCAAAACAACCCAGTCAGGTAATGATACTATCCATCATTTTACACTTGAAGCTGCAATTTTGGAGAAAGGCATGAGAACAAAGAAAACTTCCCAGAGTGGAAGAAACGACATAGACAGCTGAGAAAACCCTCTGCAGAAGGTTACCCCCAAAACTTAAGCTGAGTACAAAACTGTGTATGAATGGGAAGAAGTACTCAGGCCCAGGGGAAGGACTGCCATACAGGCACATGGGGAAGACTCTGGCCAGAAATAGTTTGTCTTCCCACTAATCAGAGTGAAAAATGTTAATGTTTTGAGACATCAGGTAGAGAACTCAGGAGGGTGTTACCTGAATAGTATGCAAAAACATGGCCTTGCTCTAGACCAGCTTCACAAAATTAAAAACCAAGCCACAGCGGCTGAAACTGATCCTAAGAAAGAATCTATCATCCAATATTCAACAAGATAAAATCCACCATGTCTGTCATTTCATAAAAAAATTTAACAGTTATAAAAGAAACAGAAAAGACCTCTAATAAGAAGAAAAATTGAGTAACAGAAATGAAAAAGGCACAGATAATAGCAAAAGTAAACAAGGACATAACTGAAAGTATATTTTACATTCAAGAAAGTAGGCAAAAACATGACCGTGTTAAGGAGAGACACAGAAAACAGAAACATGCAAAACTGAATTTCTAGAGATTAAAAAAAATGTATTGTCTGAGATGAAAAGTATACTAAACTATATTGGGTTAAGAGAAGAGGACACACTGATGAGAAAGCTGAGTATTAGTTACTTGATGCCTAGAAAAGAGAAAATCCAAAATGAAACAAAGAGGAGATGTCAAGGGCTCTGGCATTATCACTTTATATACTTACAGGACTAAAGTAGTTCGGGGTCCTTTAGGAGCACTCATGAGTATCTGCTGAAGATGAAGTCATCTGGAAGCTTGACTGGGGCAAAGGATCCACCTCCAAATCACTCATATAGATGCTGTCGGGAGACCTCAGGTCCCTACGACAGGAACCTCTCCATATAACTTCTCAAGCAATTGCAGCTGACATTGTACCTTATCTATATCATGGTCAATCTAATTTGATCATCAAAACAACCCAGTCAGGTAATGATACTATCCATCATTTTACACTTGAAGCTGCAATTTTGGAGAAAGGCATGAGAACAAAGAAAACTTCCCAGAGTGGAAGAAACGACATAGACAGCTGAGAAAACCCTCTGCAGAAGGTTACCCCCAAAACTTAAGCTGAGTACAAAACTGTGTATGAATGGGAAGAAGTACTCAGGCCCAGGGGAAGGACTGCCATACAGGCACATGGGGAAGACTCTGGCCAGAAATAGTTTGTCTTCCCACTAATCAGAGTGAAAAATGTTAATGTTTTGAGACATCAGGTAGAGAACTCAGGAGGGTGTTACCTGAATAGTATGCAAAAACATGGCCTTGCTCTAGACCAGCTTCACAAAATTAAAAACCAAGCCACAGCGGCTGAAACTGATCCTAAGAAAGAATCTATCATCCAATATTCAACAAGATAAAATCCACCATGTCTGTCATTTCATAAAAAAATTTAACAGTTATAAAAGAAACAGAAAAGACCTCTAATAAGAAGAAAAATTGAGTAACAGAAATGAAAAAGGCACAGATAATAGCAAAAGTAAACAAGGACATAACTGAAAGTATATTTTACATTCAAGAAAGTAGGCAAAAACATGACCGTGTTAAGGAGAGACACAGAAAACAGAAACATGCAAAACTGAATTTCTAGAGATTAAAAAAAATGTATTGTCTGAGATGAAAAGTATACTAAACTATATTGGGTTAAGAGAAGAGGACACACTGATGAGAAAGCTGAGTATTAGTTACTTGATGCCTAGAAAAGAGAAAATCCAAAATGAAACAAAGAGGAGATGTCAAGGGCTCTGGCATTATCACTTTATATACTTACAGGACTAAAGTAGTTCAGGGAAATTAAAGATGCATAATATCAACACTAAAAGAACAACTGAATACTCAAATAGGTAAAACTAGCAAGGTAGCCAAGAAGGTAAAACGGAATGGTGACAAAATATTCAGTTAATACAAAATAAGGAAATTAAGAGAAATTGTGATTAACACAAAGAGGACCAACTGAAACAAGTAACAAGATGGGAGATTTAATCCAAATTATATCAATAGTCATACTGAATGTTAAGTGATGTAAGTAGGCAAGTAAAAACTATAAAAGGCATATTGCATTTTATAAAGAGGCCCAGCTCTATGCTGACTAAAACAAATTCACACTAATAGCAAGGACATCAGATGATAGGATGAAAAAAGACATGTCAGTCAAACATGATCAAAAGGAAGGTAGAATGGCAAACTTCATATCAAAAAAAGTGTATTTCAGAATAAAGATTATAATCATGAATAGAAGAGTCATCTTATAATGATAAAAAAGTTCAATAGTCAAGAAGATATAATCGTTTTCAATGCTTTTGCATTAAATCATAGAACTTCAAAACACATGAAACATAGATATATACAAATAAAGAAACAAATCCACAAGTATAGTTGAGGATTCTCTCAATATTTTATAGAAGAAGGAGACAGAAAATCAGTAGAGATATAGGAGACTTTCACTTTATTATCAACCAACATGATCTTTTTGACATATTTCATCCAACAACATCAGGATATATATATTTTATAAGTTCGCTAATATAGATCATATTATGGTTCATAAACAAATCTTAAAAGCATGTGTTTTGACCACAATAAAACTTCAATAAAAATCAATAATTAAATGATATCTAGAAAATCACAAAATGTCTGGAATATTTGTGAAGCCAGTACTTTCGCTACTTTTCAGTAAAACCACTTAACACAGAAGGTCTTCTTTTCTCAGGTAAGGTGGCCATGTCAGTATTTAATTGTCTCCAGGATGCTGTTCTCTTCACAGCATCGTTGCATAGCTCTCAGTGGTTCAGCATTTCTTGCAGGGATTTCTAGCACACGCAATTCAGGGCTAATGGTTTTATACCGAAATAAAATTTGAAGTGGTAATCCCACAAATTTTTTTCTTTTGAGTTGTGAAGATGTAAAGGATCTGAATATCCGGACACATGACTCAAAATGACTTTTTAAAAACTTACTCTTTAATAGATGATATAACTGCTTCTTAAGTTGTTGGAAAGTGAAAAGGGAGTGGCCAAATTCACAAAACATTAAGCATCAGAGAAAGTCTAGGATGTGACGTTCTCTTTGGCACTCTCAGTTGGCCTCATTAAGTGTCATGGAAGACATATATGCTGTTTTGAGAAGGTGTTGAGTAAATTTTACATTTTTAGTGTCTAAGAACCCATGGATTAATTTAATTTCAGGCAAGATATTTGTTCTTTCCAAGATCAGATACATTGCATATAAGCAGATTACTTTGCAAGCTATATCAAAGTTCTTGGAGGGGTGGGGAGCAGGGAACATGGGATATAAAACAACAAATCAAATAAATAAATGTATATGCATATGCTATTTGGAAATAGGAAATATTTCCTTATTTAACAATAATCACTAAAGGAGTAGAATGGTAGCAGACTGAGGAAAGATATTTTTCAAGAGAAAATTAAATGAACCATGAAAGGTAAAATTAAATTTTATTCTGATAAGACAAAGTCAAAAATGATTAATGGCCATTATCACTGGGTAAAAAACTTTCTCATAAAACAAAATTGCTCTAGGTTTTGGGTCCATTGGAAAAGAATTAGTCAAAGTGTTAAATGATAAGTATATTCAATTCCTTGTCTGTGCTGCCCACATGGCAGAGGACAGATTTTTCATATTGTGGCATACAGTATGAAGACTATTAAAAGCACATGAAAAGTCAAATGAGTGATTATGTAGCCTTGCACTTTAGGACTAGATATGTCACTTGAAAATTAAAGTGTCAATGAAATTGAGATTTCTAAGTCTTATATGATGAAATTACTACCTGACAATTGTTGATTCTCCATGTAGATGGTATCTTTTTTTTTTTTTTTTTAAAGATTTATTTATTTATTTATTTTGGGCAGGGGTCAGGTTGGGGAGGGAGGGGAGCGGGCGGGCCACTTCTATTGGTCTTTCATTTCTCTATTTTCATCCGTCTTTGTTCTTTGGCTCCTGTGGGCCTCCCATTGCGGTGGCCTCTGTTGTTGCAGAGCACCGGCTCTGGGCGCATGTGCTCCAGAGCTCCGGCTCGGTGATTGGACACATCAGTCCAGCCGCTCCGCGGCACGTGGGATCTTCCCAGGCCGGGGATCGAACCAGGGCCCCTTGCACTGCAAGGCGGTGTCCTTATCCACTGGACCACCAGGGGAAGCCCTAGATGGTATCTTAAAAATGACATGTGCAATTTCCACATATAACCACATTCATGTTTATACTCTCAGCATTCAAGATGACTTCAGGATCAAACCTTTAAAACAGAGAAGTTGAACACTTTAAGAAATGCTGCATTACGATGTCAAAAACAGGAGGGGAAAATGCAAAGATTCTAGTGTCACATATCTTTTTGTCTATGCTCTTTACTTGGGAAAGCTCATCCACTTAATATTACTTCTGTCTACCTTCCAAATGTATATCTTTGGCCTTCACATTTTTGTGAACATGCAACACCAACTTTTAGTTGTCTGATGGATAGTTCCACTTGTGAACAAAGAAAGACCATCAAATTTCACTAAGGCAACTTCCAGTTTCTGGCCTGGCATGTAAGGAGCTTGGAAATAATCACTTCATCATAACAACATATAAAAATTTGAACAAAAAATCAATAACTCTTTTTACATACATAAGAAAAGTGAAGTCATAGGGAAAAACTGCTGTCCCCAAACTGGAGAGACATATAGGCAGATACAATCACAACTTACCATGAGAAACCCTAGGAACCTCGGAGGGAACAAGTACTGCAATTGGTGAATTACTGGAGTCTCAGTATGGATAAGTGTGAGAGTCAAAAACTCCAGAAGTCCCAGTTACAGAGAATGGAGAGCCCCACTCTTTTATACATTTTTAACTCAGAAGCACAGCCAGGTTTTCACAGTAAATATATAACAAAAATCACCTCCCTCTTTCTGTAGAGGAAGGGGAACAACTATCATTGTAAAAGATGAAAGTATGCTCTGTTTTTCTTAACACATTCTGCCCTCGGGAGAACCTATTTAACTAGAGACTAATGTGCTGGGGGTTTTCCTAGAGCCTATCTGACCTGGGAAAAAAGAAATACCCAACTCCAGCCAGTTCTAGCCCCAACAGAAAGGATGAGAAATACTTAGCTCTCAATCCTTCTAGTCTTCCAAATCAAAGACAGGAAATACCCACCTTCAACCCACTTTGGTCATAGTTTCCCACATAAGAGCAGTGAGAAAGTTCTTGTGAAGTTTCTTGAGAAGTTCTTGTGAAGTTTACAGTCCAGAGGCCGAGACTTATTAAAAGATCAAGACCTAGTCATAAGACCCTAAAATATTTCCTATCTCCAGACACACCTCATCACCACATGGCTGCTGTTGTTCAGTCAGTAAGTTGTGTCTGATTCTTTGTGACCCCGTAGACTGAACTTTCAAGCTCCTCTGTCCTTCACTATCTCCCAGAGCTTGCTCAAATTCATGTCCATTGAGTGCATCACCACATACCACAGGCCTATTTATAGACATTTCCTAACCCAAGACAGTGTGTCCAGAACAAAGTACAAAACATACAAAAGGGAGGGGCCTCCCCTGGTGGTCCAGTGGATAAGGACACCGCCTTGCAGTGCCAGGGGCGCTGGTTCGATCCCTGGCCTGGGAAGATCACGTGCCGCGGAGCGGCTGGACTGATGTGTCCAATCACCGAGCCGGAGCTCTGGAGCGCATACGCCCAGAGCTGGCACTCTGCGACAACAGACGCCACCGCGATGGGAGGCCCGCCCGCTCTCCTCCCTCCCCAACCCGACCCCCACCCAAAATAAATAAATAAATAAATCTAAAAAAAAAAAAAAAAAAACATACAAAAGGAAAAAATACAGTTTTAATTTTAAGAGACCAAGCTACACATCCAGATTATGATATAGTTGGTAAGTTAGAATTATCAGACTGTGAATTCAAAACTATGATTAATACATTAAGAATTCTAATAAAATAGACAGTGTGCAAGAAGAGAAAGGAATGTAAAATAGATAGCTAATGGGAAGTTGCTGTATAACACAGAGAGCTCAGCCTGATGTTCTGTGACAACCTACAGGGATAAGATGGGGTGGAAAGTGGAAGGGAAGTTTCAGAGGGAGAGGACATATGCATACGTACAGCCAATTCATGTTATTGTGTTGGCAGAAGCCAACGCAACATTGTAAAGCAATTATCCTCCAATTAAAAATAAATATAAAATGAAAGAATAGATGGGATAATGCAAGCAGAGAGATAGAAATTCTAATAATAAAAAAGACATGCTAGAGATGAAAAAAAAAAACCTGAAAAGGTCTTAAATGGGCTTACTAATAGAGTAAGTGGACCCCTAAATAGGTCCACTATTAATAGACCCCTAAATAGAGTGGACCCCTAAAGAAAGAATCTCTGAGCTTGAGGAGATCTACACAGAAATTTCCCAAAGAGAAAAAAAGCTGAAAAAAGAAAGAAACCCAGAATATCCAAGAAATGTGGGACAATTATAAAAGATGCAACAGGGAATTCCCTGGCAGTCCAATGACTAAAACTGAGTTTCCAGATCAGGGGGCTCAGGTTCAATTCCTGGTCAGGAAACTAGATCCCATGTGCCACAACTAAGATTCAGTTCAGCCAAATAAATAAAAGGTGTAACATATTTGTAATGGGAATATCAGAAGGAGAAGAAGGCTACAAAGGAATATTAAAGATATATCAGATAATAATGACTGAGAATTTCCCCCAATTTAATATCAAACATCAAATCACAGATCCAGGAACTCAGAGACCATCAAGGAGGATAAATGCCAAAAAAACTCACCTTGGTATATCATATTTAAATTGCATAAAATCACAGATAAAAAGAAATTCTTAAAGAAGTAAGAAGAAAAGACAATTATATCCAATTTCTCCTCAGAAACCCAGGCAAGCAAGAAGGTAGTAGAATGAATACTGTTGAGACACAGAAGCTACTAATTTAGAACTCTTTACCTTGAAAAATAATCCTTCAAAAACACTTTTTTTTTTCAGCATGATGAGCAAGGCAGGGAATGGTGAGAGACGCTAGTGAGGTGGATAAAATGCAGATTGAAGGCTGTCAGGTGAGTCAGGTGAAAAATTAACTTAATCCTGTAGTCAATAGTAATAAACAGTACTTACTGAATGTTTACTATTTTCTGAACATTGTGGTATTTTTAACATACTTAATCTTACTTAAGTCCAAGTAAGAAAAACAACCCAAGTAAGAAAATTGGGACAGAAAGAAATTAAATAATTTTTAAAGTAAAGTGTTATACTGTAATGGGGAGCCATTGAAAGTTTTTAAGAAGAAAAGGATATTACTGTGTAAATATTGTGCTTTCTATTATTGATTCTTTATTGGTTCAAGGAATATTAGAGGTAAAATAAACCTTAGAGACCACCTAACTCAACTATTTTAAACTACACAGTAAGGAACTGAAGTCCAGAGAGGACCATCAAACTGGTCAGGCCATGCAGATTTGTTGGCAGGGTACAGTTAGAATCCAGGTCTCCAGACTTAGTCTACACTTTCATGCTGTATTCTTTTCACTGAAAATCACTTCCCCAGTATTTAAAAATCATCAGTTGAAACCAGAGGCAATGACTGTAAGTTGAACCCTAATGACATCACCTTCTGCCCTTCTTTTTTCACATTTATCATATCTGACATGCTGTGTGAGACAGAGAAGAAGTAGACATTGGTTTCCCTTTATGTGGAATTAGAATATTTGACATTCTTTAACACTCACTTAGCCATTTCAAACAAAATTGTTTTCATCCTATTAGAGATTTTAGACTAAACTCTTGATAATCACCTCATTAAATTTCACTCTTCCAACAAGCCCCTTGTAAATTGCTGAAAAGTCATCTCTGAGATGATACTGGGAAAAGATTTGAGGGTTTATGATCTCAATTCACTACTTATAGGTCAAGTGATCTTGGACCAGTACTTAAATATTTTGGTGAATTAGTTACACTATAATACCAGCTTTGCCAAATTGCTCTGAGAAATAATCTTCTGTCATGATAAATAGGCATTATTTTTGATGCTCAACAAATGTTTTAGAGGGATCTGTTAAATTTTTTTGCTCATTAACCTGTTGAAAGAGAAGTAATAATATGAGTAGATAGTGAGAAAATACTGAAAATATGATAGCCTTGATTATTTTTATTAATACTAATTAACATATATCTGGGTGACTGATGATGTAAAGTGTTTTAAATTATCTTAAAGTGAGAGAACTTGCCATTTTAAAGATTTATTTCCTTCCAAAAGCTATTATTTATGCAGCATATAACTTTACAGTAATTAAGATAAAATTATTCAAAATGTGGAAGTACCTAAAAAAGATTACTTCATATTTTTTTTTTAATGATTTATTTATTTATTTATTTCCGGCGGGGGTCGGGTTGGGGAGGGAGGGGAGCAGGCAGGCCACTTCTATTGGTCTTTCTCTATGTTCATCTGTCTTTGTTCTTTGGCTCCCGTGGGCCTCCCATCGCAGTGGCCTCTGTCGTTGTAGAGCGCCGGCTCTGGGCGCATGCGCTCCACAGCTCTGGCGCGGTAATTGGACACATCAGTCCAGCCGCTCCGCGGCACGTGGGATCTTCCCAGGCCAGGGCTCGAACCGGCGCCCCTTGCGCTGCAAGGCGGTGTCCTTACCCACTGGACCACCACGGGAAGCCCAACTTCATATTTTTAAATGTCATACTC
This sequence comes from Tragulus kanchil, assembly GCA_022376925.1. Classification (NCBI taxonomy): domain Eukaryota; kingdom Metazoa; phylum Chordata; class Mammalia; order Artiodactyla; family Tragulidae; genus Tragulus; species Tragulus kanchil. The sequence goes on from JAIOJX010000006.1 coordinate 93,757,894, forward strand.
AGGCACTGTCTAACAGACACATCCAAGAATTCAAAGAGTATTTGAGAATAAAGATGTATAGTAAATAAGAAAAAGAGTACATAAATAAGTTTGCTAAATTAGATACAGAACTCAGGATCTACACTTTTTTTTGGGGGAGACAGAGAAGAAGTAGACATTGGTTTCCTTTATGTGGAATTAGAATATTTGACATTCTTTAACACTCACTTAGCCATTTCAAACAAAATTGTTTTCATCCTATTAGAGATTTTAGACTAAACTCTTGATAATCACCTCATTAAATTTCACTCTTCCAACAAGCCCCTTGTAAATTGCTGAAAAGTCATCTCTGAGATGATACTGGGAAAAGATTTGAGGGTTTATGATCTCAATTCACTACTTATAGGTCAAGTGATCTTGGACCAGTACTTAAATATTTTGGTGAATTAGTTACACTATAATACCAGCTTTGCCAAATTGCTCTGAGAAATAATCTTCTGTCATGATAAATAGGCATTATTTTTGATGCTCAACAAATGTTTTAGAGGGATCTGTTAAATTTTTTTTTGCTCATTAACCTGTTGAAAGAGAAGTAATAATATGAGTAGATAGTGAGAAAATACTGAAAATATGATAGCCTTGATTATTTTTATTAATACTAATTAACATATATCTGGGTGACTGATGATGTAAAGTGTTTTAAATTATCTTAAAGTGAGAGAACTTGCCATTTTAAAGATTTATTTCCTTCCAAAAGCTATTATTTATGCAGCATATAACTTTACAGTAATTAAGATAAAATTATTCAAAATGTGGAAGTACCTAAAAAAGATTACTTCATATTTTTTTTTTTAAAGATTTATTTATTTATTTATTTTTTGGGCGGGGGTCGGGTTGGGGAGGGAGGGGAGCAGGCAGGCCACTTCTATTGGTCTTTCTCTATGTTCATCTGTCTTTGTTCTTTGGCTCCCGTGGGCCTCCCATCGCAGTGGCCTCTGTCGTTGTAGAGCGCCGGCTCTGGGCGCATGCGCTCCACAGCTCTGGCGCGGTAATTGGACACATCAGTCCAGCCGCTCCGCGGCACGTGGGATCTTCCCAGGCCAGGGCTCGAACCGGCGCCCCTTGCGCTGCAAGGCGGTGTCCTTACCCACTGGACCACCACGGGAAGCCCAACTTCATATTTTTAAATGTCATACTCAGGCACTGTCTAACAGACACATCCAAGAATTCAAAGAGTATTTGAGAATAAAGATGTATAGTAAATAAGAAAAAGAGTACATAAATAAGTTTGCTAAATTAGATACAGAACTCAGGATTATCTTATTTCCTAGGTTAATGTATATTTGATTTGCATGTATGTGTGCTCAGCTGCTTCAGTCGTGTCCGATTCTTTGCAGTCCCATAGACTGTAGCCTGCCAGGCTCCTCTGTCCATAGAATTCTCCAGGCAAGAATACTGGGGTGGGTTGCCATACCCTCCTCCAGTGGATTGTCCCCACCCAGGGATGAAACCTGTGTCTCTTAGCTCCTGCACTGACAGGCAGATTCTTTACCACTAGTGCTACCCAGGAAGCCCGTATTAGACTTATTATTTACTATTGATTGGGGCATTGTTCTGGAGAAGGAAATGGCAGTCGACTCCAGTATTCTTGCTTAGGAAAGCCCGTGGACAGGGCAGACTAGCAGATTACAGTCCAAAGGGTCATGAAGAGTTGGACGTGACTGAGTGACGAAGCATACAGGGCCCTATTCATAGATTCTGTAAAATACTGAAAAATACAGTTGCAAACTTTTTAGACCTTCAGAAATTTCCTAAATTGAAAATATTTTTGTCCATATACATATAAAAAGTAATTGTTATCCAATAGAAAATATGACCCCAAACATTATAGTATTACTGACATGTAGGGTATCAGCCAGTTTGTTTTATCTAACTTAGCAAGTGTGTTTACACATTTTTCTTCTAGCTGACTAAATAAATATGTTCTACAAATGTTCTTTGGATTGGGGGGGAAGAGGGTTGTTAAGGATCTGTCAGATTCAAATCAGGATACAGACTATGGTAATCATTGGAGAAGCACCTTCAATCACAGTCTAAAAACAAAAAGACTACCACTACTTGACTTCTAACCATGTACATTATATTTGCATTATACATATAATGAATGTATATTTGTACATATAAATATATATAGTATATAGTATATATAATATAAAGCTTGTGTATATCATATGTATTATATATCATTATTATATAGATACAGTCATATAGGGTGTGCTCTTTCCTATTGGACTGCTTTAATTCAAGATTAAATTTGTGAGATTCATCCAAGTTGTTTTCTCCCACTGCTCTATAGGGATTCATTGTATGAATCTTTTTCAGGGGTGGGGAGGGCACTTCTATTGGTCTTTCATTTATCTATTTTCATCCATCTTTGTTCTTTGGCCTGTGTGGGCCTCCCATTGCAGTGGCCTCTCTTGCTGCAGAGCACCAGCTCTAGGCGCATGCGCTCCAGAGCTCCAGCTCGGTAATTGGACACATCGGTCCAGCCACTCTGCAGCACGTGACATCTTCCCAGGCCAGGGATCGAACCCATGCCCCCTGCACTGCAAGGTGGTGTCCTTACCCACTGGACCACCAGGGAAGCCCTGTATGAATCTTTTTGATGGAGGTACAGTTGACTTATAACTTTATATTAGTTTCATGTGTACAACATAATGGTTCCATACTTGAATAAATTGGGAAATGATCACCACGATAATGTATCCACCACCATACATAGTTACAATGCTTTTCTTGTGATGAGAACTTTTAGGAAATATTCTCTTAGCATTCAGATATACAATACAACATTATTAACTAGAGTCACTACGCAGTAGGTAATATCACTATGACTTAGTTTTCTATAACTGAAAGTTTGGATCTTTTGATCCTCCTCACCCATTTTGACCATCCAGCACCCCTTGCCTCTAGCAACGACTGATCCGTTCTCTGTGTCCATGAAAGATAAAGAACAAATATACTTTGAACCAGCTTTAGCTCCCTAGTGGCACCCTCAAAGAATTAAGCTTTTGAAATGGGTTTGATACATATTTGTACAAGAATCACTATTTTTAACAATTAAAAATTTTTATTTTGACAGAGTAGACCTTTCTGATGTCATTGTTGCTCTAGAAATAATCTCACAAATTCTCCAACAAAGAACACAGAAGGAAAGGGAGACCTTGCAAAAATCACTCTAGTGAAGAAAGTGGACTAAACCATTATTGGTAAGTTTTGGTTTAACTGATAACATCTATCTATTTCATATCACTAGTCAGTGGGTAAAAAAAAGTCTACCTACAAGCTAGGAGGCTCAAAGAGAAAAATCATAAACTAGAACTTATATTCAGTCCCTCTCCTTCTTTGGCTCAGTTTTCTTAAAAATTTCTCTTATCCCATGGCTTGAAATTAACCAGGTGAGGAATGCTGGCAGAGATGAAATCAAGGTCATCCAAGGGCTGCTCTTGGAATTGTCCAGGCAAGTGAATCAGGCTCACTTCCAAGGCTGACTGTTATGGAGAAAAGGAGTGTCACCAAGGAAAACTGTGTGGATGAGGCTGAAAACCTTCTACTCCTACCTCTGGCACCACAACTACTTTGCTGTCGAGGGAGAACTCTGGGAATAGTCACTCAGAATATAAGGTCGAATAAGAAACAGTGATGATGGAGACCCCAAGGCACAGCGCTTCTGGCTCTTATCCAACTAAGAGTCACTCAGACTGTGAAGGGATCTACATCCACATGGGTTGTTCAAGGACAGTCAGCTTGACAGTTCCAAGTGTCCATATGGCCATGACTGCCAAGCATAATACTCTATAGAAACCATTTCTTTCCCATCCTATAACTTTAGAAACTCCTGTCTGACCAGTGGAGCAGTCACTGGTGTTGTGGGTGAATGAGAATTTCCTTACTATCTAGGGTCTCCTTACAAATGTGACATTGGATGTCAGTGAAATAACAAATGGTAGCAGGGGAAAAAGACCACTGCTACACTGACCAAAATCATTCAGTTCCTTGCACTGAATATTCTCCAGCAAACTGACTCCCAGGACTGAATAAATTGTGCGATTCTTAAACAAGGTAACTCAAAGGAGGAAACTACACTAATAGAGATCATGCATTTTCTACCAACATAGGAAAGGTAAAGGGAAAAATGAATTACTGATGAGAAACAAGCTTTATGTATCTGTAACTAAAGTTTAAACATGGACCTATTCTAGTTATGGGTTGAATCAGACCCTCAAAAGTCTTATACTTAAGTCCTAACCCCCAATGCCTTATTTGAAGATAGGATCTCTACAGAGCCTAATTCATTTGACTGAAACTTAATCCAATATAACTGGTGTTATAAAAGGAAATACTGGGACCTTGCAAAAATCACTCTAGTGAAGAAAGTGGACTAAACCATTATTGGTAAGTTTTGGTTTAACTGATAACATCTATCTATTTCATATCACTAGTCAGTGGGTAAAAAAAAGTCTACCTACAAGCTAGGAGGCTCAAAGAGAAAAATCATAAACTAGAACTTATATTCAGTCCCTCTCCTTCTTTGGCTCAGTTTTCTTAAAAATTTCTCTTATCCCATGGCTTGAAATTAACCAGGTGAGGAATGCTGGCAGAGATGAAATCAAGGTCATCCAAGGGCTGCTCTTGGAATTGTCCAGGCAAGTGAATCAGGCTCACTTCCAAGGCTGACTGTTATGGAGAAAAGGAGTGTCACCAAGGAAAACTGTGTGGATGAGGCTGAAAACCTTCTACTCCTACCTCTGGCACCACAACTACTTTGCTGTCGAGGGAGAACTCTGGGAATAGTCACTCAGAATATAAGGTCGAATAAGAAACAGTGATGATGGAGACCCCAAGGCACAGCGCTTCTGGCTCTTATCCAACTAAGAGTCACTCAGACTGTAAAGGGGATCTACATCCAGATGGGGTGGTCAAGGACAGTCAGCTTGACAGTTCCAAGTGTCCATATGGCCATGACTGCCAAGCATAATACTCTATAGAAACCATTTCTTTCCCATCCTATAACTTTAGAAACTCCTGTCTGACCAGTGGAGCAGTCACTGGTGTTGTGGGTGAATGAGAATTTCCTTACTATCTAGGGTCTCCTTACAAATGTGACATTGGATGTCAGTGAAATAACAAATGGTAGCAGGGGAAAAAGACCACTGCTACACTGACCAAAATCATTCAGTTCCTTGCACTGAATATTCTCCAGCAAACTGACTCCCAGGACTGAATAAATTGTGCGATTCTTAAACAAGGTAACTCAAAGGAGGAAACTACACTAATAGAGATCATGCATTTTCTACCAACATAGGAAAGGTAAAGGGAAAAATGAATTACTGATGAGAAACAAGCTTTATGTATCTGTAACTAAAGTTTAAACATGGACCTATTCTAGTTATGGGTTGAATCAGACCCCTCAAAAAGTCTTATACTTAAGTCCTAACCCCCAATGCCTTATTTGAAGATAGGATCTCTACAGAGCTAATCAAGTCAGAATTAAATCATTTGACTGAAACTTAATCCAATATAACTGGTGTTATAAAAAGGAAATACTGGGATATACACATGTATACAGAGAGAATTCCTCATGAATATGAAGATGGACATCTACAAGTCAAAGTATCTAATACACTTCTTCTCTAGCTATAGACCAACAACTCTACTGCAAAAACAAAGGTGGACAAATGCCTAAAGCTTGCCAATCATATTATCCCCTGAACCTAGCCATTATGATTCATTTGGTCATGAAATGTGTTCAAAGATAAATGCCTCCATTGCTTTCTAAGAAATCTTTCTTCCACTTATTTTCTTATTTTTCTGTTACTTGAAACTAAAATTACAAAGTTTTCATCAATACATTCTTTAAAAATTTTTCTCCCAAATTAATACCCTTAATGACTAAATGTATATTATAAATCTTAGATTTTTAGGAGTGGATCATTTGGACTGAAAGAATTGGAAATTTGGATGACATCCATAATCACTTATCCATAACCCATATCCATAAGCGGTTAGGAGTGGAATTAGAATCTAGGCCTCATGATTGACATAGTAACAAATCAATGAGGTTTGGGGCTGAAAGGAGCAATAAAACTCACCTACGCTAATTCCCAATGTAACACCTGAATGCTTTTGATAAAATCCCTAACATCACATTAATGTTTCATGTTTATAGTTATTAGGAATTGTTTTTCATAGTTATTGGGAATAACAAGTCATATTTAATTCTCAGTATACTGTATAAGGGAAATAGAAATGCTATTTGATGCCAAACATGTGGTATGTTTATAAAGTAATGGATCTAATTACTTAGAAATATATTTTATGACATTCAGAATCTCCAATATGTGCTATCTTTCTTTTTTTTTATTATTCTTTTAAGTTTACAGAGTTTTCGATTCACTGAATATTCTCCAGCAAACTGACTCCCAGGACTGAATAAATTGTGCGATTCTTAAACAAGGTAACTCAAAGGAGGAAACTACACTAATAGAGATCATGCATTTTCTACCAACATAGGAAAGGTAAAGGGAAAAATGAATTACTGATGAGAAACAAGCTTTATGTATCTGTAACTAAAGTTTAAACATGGACCTATTCTAGTTATGGGTTGAATCAGACCCCTCAAAAAGTCTTATACTTAAGTCCTAACCCCCAATGCCTTATTTGAAGATAGGATCTCTACAGAGCTAATCAAGTCAGAATTAAATCATTTGACTGAAACTTAATCCAATATAACTGGTGTTATAAAAAGGAAATACTGGGATATACACATGTATACAGAGAGAATTCCTCATGAATATGAAGATGGACATCTACAAGTCAAAGTATCTAATACACTTCTTCTCTAGCTATAGACCAACAACTCTACTGCAAAAACAAAGGTGGACAAATGCCTAAAGCTTGCCAATCATATTACCCCCTGAACCTAGCCATTATGATTCATTTGGTCATGAAATGTGTTCAAAGATAAATGCCTCCATTGCTTTCTAAGAAATCTTTCTTCCACTTATTTTCTTATTTTTCTGTTACTTGAAACTAAAATTACAAAGTTTTCATCAATACATTCTTTAAAAATTTTTCTCCCAAATTAATACCCTTAATGACTAAATGTATATTATAAATCTTAGATTTTTAGGAGTGGATCATTTGGACTGAAAGAATTGGAAATTTGGATGACATCCATAATCACTTATCCATAACCCATATCCATAAGCGGTTAGGAGTGGAATTAGAATCTAGGCCTCATGATTGACATAGTAACAAATCAATGAGGTTTGGGGCTGAAAGGAGCAATAAAACTCACCTACGCTAATTCCCAATGTAACACCTGAATGCTTTTGATAAAATCCCTAACATCACATTAATGTTTCATGTTTATAGTTATTAGGAATTGTTTTTCATAGTTATTGGGAATAACAAGTCATATTTAATTCTCAGTATACTGTATAAGGGAAATAGAAATGCTATTTGATGCCAAACATGTGGTATGTTTATAAAGTAATGGATCTAATTACTTAGAAATATATTTTATGACATTCAGAATCTCCAATATGTGCTATCTTTCTTTTTTTTTATTATTCTTTATTTTAAAGGTTTTACAGAGTTTTGTTGTTCACAGACTTGTATGTTCCCAGATCAGTCATATGCATATCCATGGTCACTACCCCCCCAGTTCCCTCCATCCCACCCCTCCAGACCTTCGCCCCAAGCCATTGTAAGCACTCCTATTCCCTTGTTCACAGACATATATGTTCCTAGATCAGTCATATGCATATCCTGTGCTATCTTTCTGATTAGATAACTAATCATCAAATTCCTAATGAATAAATAATTAATATTAATAATGACAATAGTAATAATAATATTTACATAATAGTAATTTTCTAAGATAATCTAGAAATTTTGACATATATATGCCATATTTTTACTTTGAGATATACAAGGTTATATTTATTTAGGCTGAGAAATATTTTTAAAATATTAAAAACCCCACCTCTTGCATCAAATAGAACATGGTTGGCATAAAATAATCGCCATAGAGCAATTATTTCTTTAGTCCAAGTCTAGAATATCTGTTCCCATGTAGCAGAGGATAAAGAATTATCTAGGGCTGAAGTCTCACACCAGACAGAGTGCTTTTCAATTTAGAACTCTGAAATTATTTCAACTAGCAAGTCCTTTATTGCATCCCTAGCACTGTGATAAAACAGCATTGGATTCCACTGCAGTAGATAATTCTTACTAAGGCAGAATGCAATAAATTATACATAAGGTAGAAAAGGCAATGGTATGTGCGGTTTTTTATTTTAGGAGTGGAATTAGAATCTAGGCCTCATGATTGACATAGTAACAAATCAATGAGGTTTGGGGCTGAAAGGAGCAATAAAACTCACCTACGCTAATTCCCAATGTAACACCTGAATGCTTTTGATAAAATCCCTAACATCACATTAATGTTTCATGTTTATAGTTATTAGGAATTGTTTTTCATAGTTATTGGGAATAACAAGTCATATTTAATTCTCAGTATACTGTATAAGGGAAATAGAAATGCTATTTGATGCCAAACATGTGGTATGTTTATAAAGTAATGGATCTAATTACTTAGAAATATATTTTATGACATTCAGAATCTCCAATATGTGCTATCTTTCTTTTTTTTTATTATTCTTTATTTTAAAGGTTTTACAGAGTTTTGTTGTTCACAGACTTGTATGTTCCCAGATCAGTCATATGCATATCCATGGTCACTACCCCCCCAGTTCCCTCCATCCCACCCCTCCAGACCTTCGCCCCAAGCCATTGTAAGCACTCCTATTCCCTTGTTCACAGACATATATGTTCCTAGATCAGTCATATGCATATCCTGTGCTATCTTTCTGATTAGATAACTAATCATCAAATTCCTAATGAATAAATAATTAATATTAATAATGACAATAGTAATAATAATATTTACATAATAGTAATTTTCTAAGATAATCTAGAAATTTTGACATATATATGCCATATTTTTACTTTGAGATATACAAGGTTATATTTATTTAGGCTGAGAAATATTTTTAAAATATTAAAAACCCCACCTCTTGCATCAAATAGAACATGGTTGGCATAAAATAATCGCCATAGAGCAATTATTTCTTTAGTCCAAGTCTAGAATATCTGTTCCCATGTAGCAGAGGATAAAGAATTATCTAGGGCTGAAGTCTCACACCAGACAGAGTGCTTTTCAATTTAGAACTCTGAAATTATTTCAACTAGCAAGTCCTTTATTGCATCCCTAGCACTGTGATAAAACAGCATTGGATTCCACTGCAGTAGATAATTCTTACTAAGGCAGAATGCAATAAATTATACATAAGGTAGAAAAGGCAATGGTATGTGCGGTAATTTACAAATCATATTATCTTGACTCTGCTGTTTCTTCCACTTTCTTTCCATCCTTTGTTAAGACGTGAACTCTTTTAAAAAGTCCATGGTTAAAAGAGCTATATTTACTTATTATACATTTATTATGTACCAAATATCATTCTAAGCACTTTATAGTCTATGTTTATGTCTGAGGTTATTGATTCCCCTTAGTATCCATTCTCTTCCTCTGGTAAGGTAACAGAACATTTGATACTTGCCTAGGTATATGCAACTCAAAATGAGAACTTAAGTCTTAATTAATAGGGTGTTCATTGAGAGCATGGTACAGTTTTCAAGTTTACTTTTAAAGGTTTACTTTATAGGTCTCTTTACTGGCTGAAACTCTGATCTATTTTTGATCCATCTGGAAATAAATATCATAGAATGGGAACAAAAGATGAAAGGATCCTGGGTTTTTGACCATTTCAAAATGTAAAGTCACCATATTAGCCTGGAATTTTAAGCGAGGAAGAAATAAATTTCTGTCATGTTAAGATTTCAAAATGTTAGTTCTCTCTCATATTCAGCCTTATACACATCCCATGAACCAGTATAAACCAGCCTGCTTTTATGGAATTATACATCTTTGCCATAGAAAAGTGTATATCCATGTGAATTTTGCTCAAATTTTAAGTATGCTTAGATAAGCTAAAGCCTGTCCATTTTCACTTGGACCTCAAGTTATGAATTAAAAGTATAAGGGATGACTTTCCTATTAAGCAGAGATTTCCTGAAACAAATAAGCCTGACTACCATTAGCCTCCAAGAAGTGACACTATAAGAAGTAGGTCATTAAAATTTATAATCTTTTCAAATAAATAAATCAGATTGCTTAGTTAGTGATTGTCCCAAAAGATAGTTTGTGGAGGTTTTAGTGCTCACACGTAAATAATCTCCAGGAACACCCAAATCACAACACCAGATACTTTTAAGACAATGACTATTTCTTCAACTTTATGTAAAACTGAAAAAAAGTCATTTTTAGGAAGTTTATTTACTGTTTTTGTATATTTGTATTATATTATCTAAATAAAAACTGTGTGCATTCTATGTGTATACAGATTTAAGACCATCCTTGGTCCATCTTCCCATCATATTTCTGCTACAAAAACCAAGCTGTGTGGGAATTCTGAACTGCTGCTAGGGATGACCTGGAAAAATTTATCCAATCAAAGACATGTTTGTAGGAGTAATATGAGTTCTTGGCATAGTGGAAGTCTGAATTCTATTTCTTCCCTTTCTTTCTGTTTTCTTAATGCAGAATATAGAGAAAGTAACGGTTCTCTGAGGGCAGTGAGGCAGAAAAGTGAGTTAAAGACTTCCCATTGATTAGGTCATACAACTCAGGCTAGGTGGACAGAGCCTGTGGCCAAGTCAGAGAATATCTGACTGGTTCAAAGATAAGTGGCTCTAAAAAAAAAATACTGTTTTTACAAAAGTTTACTTTTAAAGGTTTACTTTATAGGTCTCTTTACTGGCTGAAACTCTGATCTATTTTTGATCCATCTGGAAATAAATATCATAGAATGGGAACAAAAGATGAAAGGATCCTGGGTTTTTGACCATTTCAAAATGTAAAGTCACCATATTAGCCTGGAATTTTAAGCGAGGAAGAAATAAATTTCTGTCATGTTAAGATTTCAAAATGTTAGTTCTCTCTCATATTCAGCCTTATACACATCCCATGAACCAGTATAAACCAGCCTGCTTTTATGGAATTATACATCTTTGCCATAGAAAAGTGTATATCCATGTGAATTTTGCTCAAATTTTAAGTATGCTTAGATAAGCTAAAGCCTGTCCATTTTCACTTGGACCTCAAGTTATGAATTAAAAGTATAAGGGATGACTTTCCTATTAAGCAGAGATTTCCTGAAACAAATAAGCCTGACTACCATTAGCCTCCAAGAAGTGACACTATAAGAAGTAGGTCATTAAAATTTATAATCTTTTCAAATAAATAAATCAGATTGCTTAGTTAGTGATTGTCCCAAAAGATAGTTTGTGGAGGTTTTAGTGCTCACACGTAAATAATCTCCAGGAACACCCAAATCACAACACCAGATACTTTTAAGACAATGACTATTTCTTCAACTTTATGTAAAACTGAAAAAAAGTCATTTTTAGGAAGTTTATTTACTGTTTTTGTATATTTGTATTATATTATCTAAATAAAAACTGTGTGCATTCTATGTGTATACAGATTTAAGACCATCCTTGGTCCATCTTCCCATCATATTTCTGCTACAAAAACCAAGCTGTGTGGGAATTCTGAACTGCTGCTAGGGATGACCTGGAAAAATTTATCCAATCAAAGACATGTTTGTAGGAGTAATATGAGTTCTTGGCATAGTGGAAGTCTGAATTCTATTTCTTCCCTTTCTTTCTGTTTTCTTAATGCAGAATATAGAGAAAGTAACGGTTCTCTGAGGGCAGTGAGGCAGAAAAGTGAGTTAAAGACTTCCCATTGATTAGGTCATACAACTCAGGCTAGGTGGACAGAGCCTGTGGCCAAGTCAGAGAATATCTGACTGGTTCAAAGATAAGTGGCTCTAAGTTCTTTGATGCTCAGCAAGGCCTTCCAGCTCTGAAATTCTATAATTCTTTCATAAAACCAAAGGTTAAAGTCAAACCAATCAAAAAGACTCCAATTGAAGACTCAGAGTGAGATGATAAATAAAAAGTGAAAATGATGATAGTAACATATACTTTTAGAATACGCAGCATTATTTTTTCTTAAAAAGTACTCTTATGATGAGGGTTGATTTCAGGTATATTATAAACCATCCTGTAATAAGACAAGACATACAAACCATATATATATATATAATATGGCATACTATATTATTTATGTATAATGCCTGAAAATTAAAAATGTATTATATATATATATATGTATATATAGAAATACATACAAACACATATTTGCACACACACACAGATACATATGTACACAGATGTATGTATACTCTATTAAATTAGGTTTGAGTCAAAAACTATGCACAAAGATTGTAAATAGAATATGATTTATATTGTAAACCACTTCCCAAACTACAAACTGATGGTATATATACAATCTCCTAAAAGTTAGAGATATTACTGTCCGTAATTGCTAGCAATTTGAACCCTAAGCATTATTTATTTAAGATCTTTGTACATATTCTCAATTCAAACCTCATGGATTATATGTGCATGTGTGTTTGTGTTTACATATGTGGATGTAAAAGAAATCAGCCCTGAATATTCAAAGGGGTGATGTCTCAATTCAACATGGAAAAAGTCATTTTAGGAAGTTTATTTACTGTTTTTGTATATTTGTATTATATTATCTAAATAAAAACTGTGTGCATTCTATGTGTATACAGATTTAAGACCATCCTTGGTCCATCTTCCCATCATATTTCTGCTACAAAAACCAAGCTGTGTGGGAATTCTGAACTGCTGCTAGGGATGACCTGGAAAAATTTATCCAATCAAAGACATGTTTGTAGGAGTAATATGAGTTCTTGGCATAGTGGAAGTCTGAATTCTATTTCTTCCCTTTCTTTCTGTTTTCTTAATGCAGAATATAGAGAAAGTAACGGTTCTCTGAGGGCAGTGAGGCAGAAAAGTGAGTTAAAGACTTCCCATTGATTAGGTCATACAACTCAGGCTAGGTGGACAGAGCCTGTGGCCAAGTCAGAGAATATCTGACTGGTTCAAAGATAAGTGGCTCTAAGTTCTTTGATGCTCAGCAAGGCCTTCCAGCTCTGAAATTCTATAATTCTTTCATAAAACCAAAGGTTAAAGTCAAACCAATCAAAAAGACTCCAATTGAAGACTCAGAGTGAGATGATAAATAAAAAGTGAAAATGATGATAGTAACATATACTTTTAGAATACGCAGCATTATTTTTTCTTAAAAAGTACTCTTATGATGAGGGTTGATTTCAGGTATATTATAAACCATCCTGTAATAAGACAAGACATACAAACCATATATATATATATAATATGGCATACTATATTATTTATGTATAATGCCTGAAAATTAAAAATGTATTATATATATATATATGTATATATAGAAATACATACAAACACATATTTGCACACACACACAGATACATATGTACACAGATGTATGTATACTCTATTAAATTAGGTTTGAGTCAAAAACTATGCACAAAGATTGTAAATAGAATATGATTTATATTGTAAACCACTTCCCAAACTACAAACTGATGGTATATATACAATCTCCTAAAAGTTAGAGATATTACTGTCCGTAATTGCTAGCAATTTGAACCCTAAGCATTATTTATTTAAGATCTTTGTACATATTCTCAATTCAAACCTAATGGATTATATGTGCATGTGTGTGTTTGTGTTTACATATGTGGATGTAAAAGAAATCAGCCCTGAATATTCAATGGAAGGACTGATGCTAAAGCTGAAGCTCCAGTACTTTGGCCACATGATGCAGAGGGCTGACTCACTGGAAAAGACCCCAATGCCGGGGAAGACTGAGGGCAGGAGGAGAAGCAGATAACAGAGAATGAGATGTTTGAGTGGCATCACTAACTCAATGGACATGAATAAGACAAGACAGTGAAGGACAGGGAGGTCTGACGCACTGAAGTTCATGTGGTCACAAAGAAAAGGACATAACTTAAGGACTGAACTACAACAGTGTATGTATGTCACAATTTCTTTTCAGGTATTATGTACTACATACTTATATACTTTTATACAATTTATTCATATAATGCTTTTTATAGGAATGTGTGCAATACAAATGAAGAAAAATTCACAACATGACTATATAGAACTGACCAGTTAATCAAGACTAGAAAGTTAGAGGGGAAGAAGAGGCCAAAGCAAGACAAACATGAATTTAGAGAGGACTGTCAGATGAAGATGTTCTGACAAAGGGACATTTGAACTGAGAATAGGATGAAAAAAATGAATAAGCTGAGTAAATATCTAGGACATAAGCACTTCAGACAGAGGGAACAACAAAAGTCTGTCTTCAGCCCTCATTTTGTCCAAATTCCAAATAATAGAGGAATGAATAATAGAAACAATAAACACAGAGGCAGTCTAAATTTAGGTCAAAGAATAAACTTATTAACAGAGAAGTTAATGCTCAGTTATCTTTAAATGTACGTTTTCTGGAATACTGAATCAGAGTGCATGAATTTAAATTGGTATTATAATGGGCCAGAGAACTCCCTTCTGGAGTCTAAACCTTGGGCCACAATGATGGGAATAAGAACTATGTAGTGCAAATATATCCACTTTGTCCAGCACCTGCTCTTGTACAAAATTTCCTGCAAAACAGAGAGATCAGGAATGGCTGGCCAAGCTCTAAGGGGGAACCAGTAAAGCTAGGAAATGTATCTGTCCTTGTCTGATGCTGTTCTATTACATGGAAACAATGCTTGTTTGAGAAGAAAAGAAAATATATATTACTCACCAATAAGAGACCATCATTTACATGAGCGGTGAAGTTGGATACAGAGTATATGAACTTGCAGAGTAGAATATAGCTTATTAAATGACAAATTCTCACAAGTCCAATTATTTGTTCTTATTGATACAGGCAAGCATGAATGAGAAGGAAAAGTGGGCTTATAAGACAGAAATTTCCCTACAGCTCTTCTCCAGAGGGGCTAAAGTGAGAATACCAGGGGGAATAAAAGAGAGACAGGTTTCCCTTCACATTCTTCAAATTTTGTTCTTTCATCCCTGTAGTTAGTAGTGGCACCTATGGTCAACCAGGGGTACTCGTAAGTCCACCAAAGAAAAAGACAAGCAACAAGCCATGCTTGATCTGCACTAACCTTCATCACAGTGCTCCTTAATCTTGTCTACCCTAGAAAAACAAGCTGCCTGTAGTTCAGTGTTTATATTCAGATGACTCTAAAAGGATGAAAAATGACTATATACCAGTTAATCAAGACTAGAAAGTTAGAGGGGAAGAAGAGGCCAAAGCAAGACAAACATGAATTTAGAGAGGACTGTCAGATGAAGATGTTCTGACAAAGGGACATTTGAACTGAGAATAGGATGAAAAAAATGAATAAGCTGAGTAAATATCTAGGACATAAGCACTTCAGACAGAGGGAACAACAAAAGTCTGTCTTCAGCCCTCATTTTGTCCAAATTCCAAATAATAGAGGAATGAATAATAGAAACAATAAACACAGAGGCAGTCTAAATTTAGGTCAAAGAATAAACTTATTAACAGAGAAGTTAATGCTCAGTTATCTTTAAATGTACGTTTTCTGGAATACTGAATCAGAGTGCATGAATTTAAATTGGTATTATAATGGGCCAGAGAACTCCCTTCTGGAGTCTAAACCTTGGGCCACAATGATGGGAATAAGAACTATGTAGTGCAAATATATCCACTTTGTCCAGCACCTGCTCTTGTACAAAATTTCCTGCAAAACAGAGAGATCAGGAATGGCTGGCCAAGCTCTAAGGGGGAACCAGTAAAGCTAGGAAATGTATCTGTCCTTGTCTGATGCTGTTCTATTACATGGAAACAATGCTTGTTTGAGAAGAAAAGAAAATATATATTACTCACCAATAAGAGACCATCATTTACATGAGCGGTGAAGTTGGATACAGAGTATATGAACTTGCAGAGTAGAATATAGCTTATTAAATGACAAATTCTCACAAGTCCAATTATTTGTTCTTATTGATACAGGCAAGCATGAATGAGAAGGAAAAGTGGGCTTATAAGACAGAAATTTCCCTACAGCTCTTCTCCAGAGGGGCTAAAGTGAGAATACCAGGGGGAATAAAAGAGAGACAGGTTTCCCTTCACATTCTTCAAATTTTGTTCTTTCATCCCTGTAGTTAGTAGTGGCACCTATGGTCAACCAGGGGTACTCGTAAGTCCACCAAAGAAAAAGACAAGCAACAAGCCATGCTTGATCTGCACTAACCTTCATCACAGTGCTCCTTAATCTTGTCTACCCTAGAAAAACAAGCTGCCTGTAGTTCAGTGTTTATATTCAGATGACTCTAAAAGGATGAAAAAAAAGAATTAATTACATTTTATTCCAATTTAATTTTAGATCTTAAATTTTCTTTGTCATGCAGTCAAGTGGGTCTCACAAGGCATATAGGACAGTGAGTGCTGTGAGGCGGCTAAGATTATATGAAATAACACAGTTTTTGCAATATAAAAAATTCATGTTTAAACATTATTAATTCTGTCGTCTTAGTAAGAAAGTTGAAGTTCAAAAAAAGAAATCACCCATGCTTTCAAGCTTAAGGAAATTCAAATCAGAACTTTTAAACAACTTAATATCTTAATATGTTCAGGCTCAACTCAAAGAATTTCTTTCAAATAATATCTGGGTTCCTCAGCATAGCTATGACTCCTTTGGCATCTTTGGAGTTACATTAATCCTACTCTAAGTCTCTTGTAAGTTCCACTTCATGGACTTTTAAAAGTCAGGAGGATTCAATGAATATCAGAATCAGCTCTACAACTAGACATTCATTTCTCTCTAAAAATTATAAAAACAATATAGTACTTTAAAAATTATGCTGAGTAAAATTTTGGTTCTAGCAACTAGGACTAAGAACAGTTCAAGACTGTCATTATACAAAAATAGCAAAGATATATGGATGATATCTGGGGAGATGGGAATTAGAAAGGAAAACAATATGGGGAATCTCAAATGCTCCTGTATTCTCTCTACACCTAAAAAATTCCAATAGTGTCATATTTAGACACTAGATCTTATGTCATATTGCACACTAGATCTTGCTGAGTCTGTCCTATGATGTCGTTTTTTTTTTTTTTTTTTTGCCACTTCTATTGGTCTTTCATCATCCATCTTTGTTCTTTAGCCTGTGTGGGCCTCCCATCGCAGTGGCCTCTCTCACCACAGAGCACCAGTCCCAGGTGCATGCGCCAGAGCTCAGGCTCGGCAGCTGGACACATCGGTCCAGCCACTCCACGAGCATCACGGCTCGGCAGGGGCTTACCCATGGACAAGCAACAAGCCATGCTTGATCTGCACTAACCTTCATCACAGTGCTCCTTAATCTTGTCTACCCTAGAAAAACAAGCTGCCTGTAGTTCAGTGTTTATATTCAGATGACTCTAAAAGGATGAAAAAAAAGAATTAATTACATTTTATTCCAATTTAATTTTAGATCTTAAATTTTCTTTGTCATGCAGTCAAGTGGGTCTCACAAGGCATATAGGACAGTGAGTGCTGTGAGGCGGCTAAGATTATATGAAATAACACAGTTTTTGCAATATAAAAAATTCATGTTTAAACATTATTAATTCTGTCGTCTTAGTAAGAAAGTTGAAGTTCAAAAAAAGAAATCACCCATGCTTTCAAGCTTAAGGAAATTCAAATCAGAACTTTTAAACAACTTAATATCTTAATATGTTCAGGCTCAACTCAAAGAATTTCTTTCAAATAATATCTGGGTTCCTCAGCATAGCTATGACTCCTTTGGCATCTTTGGAGTTACATTAATCCTACTCTAAGTCTCTTGTAAGTTCCACTTCATGGACTTTTAAAAGTCAGGAGGATTCAATGAATATCAGAATCAGCTCTACAACTAGACATTCATTTTCTCTCTAAAAATTATAAAAACAATATAGTACTTTAAAAATTATGCTGAGTAAAATTTTGGTTCTAGCAACTAGGACTAAGAACAGTTCAAGACTGTCATTATACAAAAATAGCAAAGATATATGGATGATATCTGGGGAGATGGGAATTAGAAAGGAAAACAATATGGGGAATCTCAAATGCTCCTGTATTCTCTCTACACCTAAAAAATTCCAATAGTGTCATATTTAGACACTAGATCTTATGTCATATTGCACACTAGATCTTGCTGAGTCTGTCCTATGATGTCGTTTTTTTTTTTTTTTTTTTTGCCACTTCTATTGGTCTTTCATCATCCATCTTTGTTCTTTAGCCTGTGTGGGCCTCCCATCGCAGTGGCCTCTCTCACCACAGAGCACCAGTCCCAGGTGCATGCGCTCCAGAGCTCAGGCTCGGCAGCTGGACACATCGGTCCAGCCACTCCACAGCACACGGGATCTTCCCAGGCCAGGGATCGAACTGGCTCTCCTTGCACTGCAAGGCGGTGTCTTTACCCACTGGACCAACAGGGAAGCCCTCTATGGTGTCTTCATATCTTCAAGTCCAAATGTCTTCCAGCATCAGTATCTTACTTTTCCTAGTCTCATCCAAGGCTGGTCTTATTTAAATGAACATGGTTTCCTTTATAATAGCTACCTTCTGAAAACCCAAGTTTTCTTATTTATTCTGCATTTTCAAAAAATCAGGATCAATGTAACCACAATAAAACAACTGTCTTCCTCTTTCCCAGCACTCCCTATGACCAATATACCAACATGCTGGAGATTAAGTGAGGTGGGGGTTCTCTACAAGTTCTAGCAGGAAAATTGAAACAAGAATCAAGAAAATAAAAACAAAGTGAAAACCCTTTTTTCAGTTAAGCAATGTATCAGATAACTCCAGAAAAAAGGTGGCTCAAACAAGTCAGATAGGGTCTTTTTATGACCTACCCATCTTAATGGCCTGAAACATCCACCTACGTTATGGGCTTCCCACGTGGCTCAGTGCACACACAGGCTCCATTCAGAAGGCTCCTAGACCTTCACTGAATTCCAAAGGACAGATCCAAACAGTTAGGACAGATTCCTAATCAAGGAAGTGAGGAAATGAAGACATCAAAGAGGAGCAGTCAAGAAACAATAGAGCAGCAACAGGGCAAGGACCTGGTTCCTCCTGACAAAATATACATAGAACACCGTTGAGTTCTGCAGAACTAAGGCCCCCACCCAAGTGGAAGATACTAACTTCAAGCTGAGCACAAGATTCCTGGAGCACTGAGCTTACCCTGAAGTCCTCATCCCAAATTTCCTCTATGAACCTTTTCACCCAAAACTACTGGGAGTTTGAGCCACCTATTCTCTTTACTTGACTCGGCAATAAACCTTTCTCTGCTCCGAATTCCAATATTTTGATTTGCTTGGCCTCACTATGCATTGGACAAAAGAACTTGTATTTGGTAACATTAATACTGGTAAGAGAATCACACTTTTACTAGTAAGAGAGATTACTGATTCTCAATCTTGTCAGTGATTAGAATCAATGAGGAGTCTTAAAATACATGGATGCCTGTATTTTAAGATCCACACCCCACCTCTGAAGATTCTGGCGAGGCTTATGCATAAACAAACATTAAGAAAAAAAACTCCTTAGGTGACTTTAATATCCAGCCAGATGGACATCAATTGTTTTAAATTATTACTGTTTCTTATTTAAGGAGTAACCCATTTATAATATCATGACAGATGCCCATGGAATTTACTTGTTTTTATTTATATGTCTATTTATTTAGAAGCTGTCTGAGTTTGAATAAGAATGTTATACAAACAATTTGAAATATGCATTATAATTCTGAGGCAGGAGGTAGATGGGCCCCCCAGGGCAAAGCAATTGGAGATTCATTCCCTTTGGACCAAAAGTCTAGCAGGACAAATTGCGAGAAGTGAGGTGGGGTTCTCTACAAGTTCTAGCAGGAAAATTGAAACAAGAATAAAAATAAAATAAAGTGAAAACCCTTTTTTCAGTTAAGCAATGTATCAGATAACTCCAGAAAAAAGGTGGCTCAAACAAGTCAGATAGGGTCTTTTTATGACCTACCCATCTTAATGGCCTGAAACATCCACCTACGTTATGGGCTTCCCACGTGGCTCAGTGCACACACAGGCTCCATTCAGAAGGCTCCTAGACCTTCACTGAATTCCAAAGGACAGATCCAAACAGTTAGGACAGATTCCTAATCAAGGAAGTGAGGAAATGAAGACATCAAAGAGGAGCAGTCAAGAAACAATAGAGCAGCAACAGGGCAAGGACCTGGTTCCTCCTGACAAAATATACATAGAACACCGTTGAGTTCTGCAGAACTAAGGCCCCCACCCAAGTGGAAGATACTAACTTCAAGCTGAGCACAAGATTCCTGGAGCACTGAGCTTACCCTGAAGTCCTCATCCCAAATTTCCTCTATGAACCTTTTCACCCAAAACTACTGGGAGTTTGAGCCACCTATTCTCTTTACTTGACTCGGCAATAAACCTTTCTCTGCTCCGAATTCCAATATTTTGATTTGCTTGGCCTCACTATGCATTGGACAAAAGAACTTGTATTTGGTAACATTAATACTGGTAAGAGAATCACACTTTTACTAGTAAGAGAGATTACTGATTCTCAATCTTGTCAGTGATTAGAATCAATGAGGAGTCTTAAAATACATGGATGCCTGTATTTTAAGATCCACACCCCACCTCTGAAGATTCTGGCGAGGCTTATGCATAAACAAACATTAAGAAAAAAAACTCCTTAGGTGACTTTAATATCCAGCCAGATGGACATCAATTGTTTTAAATTATTACTGTTTCTTATTTAAGGAGTAACCCATTTATAATATCATGACAGATGCCCATGGAATTTACTTGTTTTTATTTATATGTCTATTTATTTAGAAGCTGTCTGAGTTTGAATAAGAATGTTATACAAACAATTTGAAATATGCATTATAATTCTGAGGCAGGAGGTAGATGGGCCCCCCAGGGCAAAGCAATTGGAGATTCATTCCCTTTGGACCAAAAGTCTAAGGCGACAACAGCAGGACAATTAAGGGAGAAGGCTGGGCCCTGCCCAGACCACTGATTTTTTGTCTCAAGTCAAGAGATCTCCCTGACCACATATGCACAGGAAACACTACTGGGAGGTCAAAGCTCTTGTCAAGGGATGTTCTCTACACACATGCCTTTTCCGTAAAATCCATCTTGGCTTAGCGATGTGTGCGTACACATAGAGGATCCTGAGATATACCAAATATGGACTGTGAAATAGGCAAATCAAAATGATTGGCCAAAAGAAACCTGGAAGAAATACCCCAAAACCACAATTGAAACTACCATGAGGGCGCAACTCAGCCACTCTCTCTCCCTTGTCTGTCCACACCCATGGTACTCCTTTTTCTCTCTTAATACTTGTTGCACCACTTTCTGTTTTTGTGGGAATTCTTTTCTGCAAAGCCGAAAGGCCTTTAACACTGACCACTGTGGCTAGGATCTGGTGTTCTCACTGCCAAGATCCAATCTCAGTCTCCAGCTGGGAGACCCACACTTCAGCCCATTGCAGGCCAAGGCCACCTGAGATCAATCATGTTTTCTGATCTATTTTCAGATTTCAGAGCACCCTCAGGCTTGTATCTCTCAATTTTCATTTTTCCCATTGGAGAAATGACATAATAATCTGGCACTGATTTATCACATGATAGTAATAATTGAAAGAGAAATAAATCTTACATTTGTTCATTGGAGCACACTTTGAAGAGCTACTGCAAAAAAAAAAAAAAAAAAAGGTTCTAAAAGAAAAGAAAGACAGGTTTAGGCATTTTTTTAGAGAGAATACTCTAGCAAAATAACTGTTACAGGAACAGATGCAGGGATAAGAAAGAGAAGGTGTGGAGCAGAATCAGCTGACTGTTTCACATGTTCAGATAAGAGCTCATGACTTTAAAGAGGAGGCAGTGCACTGGGGATGAAGGAAATGAGTCACTGGGGAGTATTTTTAAGGTAGTCACTTGATTAGATGTTTTAAGGGAAAAAAAGAAAACCTTTACTTCTAGGTTCTTGGATAAGACCCTCTCTTACCCCAACTCCCATAATAAAAAGCAGATTAACAGGAGAAAAATTAGAAACAGTTTATTAACATGTATACCTCTGTTATACCTAAAAGATAGCCAGGAAAACAAAGTAACTGAAATGGCCCCGGTCACTACCTTAAATACAATCTCCAGTTAAAGACAAAAGAAGATTTTGAGGGATTGGAAAGAGTGAGTTATGGAGGGCTGTCAGGAAAATTCAGTTAGCAATGACAAGGTTTCTAATGTAGGTTTAAATCTTTCCCTTCACCGTCACCATTCTATTGATAAGAGTTTCTAGAAAATTTGTCACCCTCTTCCCTACAGAGGCAGTCGTCCTTACAAGTGGAGGTTTTCCTTATAATATATGTCCTGTACAAAAGGATAACTTCTCGGTTTTCAGAGCTTTTCTGTGTCTGTTGGTTCAAACAAATAGACATCCAGCTTAAGATAATCTTTAGGCACAGATGCATAATTTGAGGATAGCAAGTTCTGCTGCAGTGTTTATTGGTTTAAATGAAAAGACTGAAGAATTCTACAAATAGCTCCCAGGTTTTACTACTTAGGAAGCTAAAATACAAGAGAAACAATTCAGGAGATATAGATCTGGAAATATCTCTAAAAGATACAATGAGAAACAATCATGTTTTCTGATCTATTTTCAGATTTCAGAGCACCCTCAGGCTTGTATCTCTCAATTTTCATTTTTCCCATTGGAGAAATGACATAATAATCTGGCACTGATTTATCACATGATAGTAATAATTGAAAGAGAAATAAATCTTACATTTGTTCATTGGAGCACACTTTGAAGAGCTACTGCAAAAAAAAAAAAAAAAAAAGGTTCTAAAAGAAAAGAAAGACAGGTTTAGGCATTTTTTTAGAGAGAATACTCTAGCAAAATAACTGTTACAGGAACAGATGCAGGGATAAGAAAGAGAAGGTGTGGAGCAGAATCAGCTGACTGTTTCACATGTTCAGATAAGAGCTCATGACTTTAAAGAGGAGGCAGTGCACTCGGGGATGAAGGAAATGAGTCACTGGGGAGTATTTTTGAGGTAGTAACTTGATTAGATGTTTTAAGGGAAAAAAAGAAAACCTTTACTTCTAGGTTCTTGGATAAGACCCTCTCTTACCCCAACTCCCATAATAAAAAGCAGATTAACAGGAGAAAAATTAGAAACAGTTTATTAACATGTATACCTCTGTTATACCTAAAAGATAGCCAGGAAAACAAAGTAACTGAAATGGCCCCGGTCACTACCTTAAATACAATCTCCAGTTAAAGACAAAAGAAGATTTTGAGGGATTGGAAAGAGTGAGTTATGGAGGGCTGTCAGGAAAATTCAGTTAGCAATGACAAGGTTTCTAATGTAGGTTTAAATCTTTCCCTTCACCGTCACCATTCTATTGATAAGAGTTTCTAGAAAATTTGTCACCCTCTTCCCTACAGAGGCAGTCGTCCTTACAAGTGGAGGTTTTCCTTATAATATATGTCCTGTACAAAAGGATAACTTCTCGGTTTTCAGAGCTTTTCTGTGTCTGTTGGTTCAAACAAATAGACATCCAGCTTAAGATAATCTTTAGGCACAGATGCATAATTTGAGGATAGCAAGTTCTGCTGCAGTGTTTATTGGTTTAAATGAAAAGACTGAAGAATTCTACAAATAGCTCCCAGGTTTTACTACTTAGGAAGCTAAAATACAAGAGAAACAATTCAGGAGATATAGATCTGGAAATATCTCTTAAAGAAGAGTTTAGATATCCTTCCAGGGAGAGAAAATAAGTAGATTAAAGGAAGAGACTGAGAAGAGAACCTTGAGAAATCTATATATAAGTGACAATAATAGGAAGAAAAGCAAGTGAAGGAGCAGCCAGAATGATCAGAGAAGAAAGAAACTATGGAGAACCAAAGTGGGGAGATTTTCAGGTGAGAGAAGGAAGATAACAGAGCCAGTGTGCAGAAGGATATCAAAGCATGAGAACTAAGGAGAGCCTACTGTTGTAGAAGCTTTAGAGGACTGCTGCTGACCTGTGAAATACCTGGCTCCTACCTTGAAGGAAACTACAGTCAGATTAGAGGATGAAAGATAGTGGGCTGTGAAATGAAGGCAAAGAAAACAGCATCCTGAGAAAGCCAAGAGTTTTTCTTGGAAATTCATCAAGTTTTTCCTTCTACAATTGAAGATGGAAAAATTGAAGCATTTCAAGGTGGGATGCAAAGTCTGTCATTGGATACATTTGGGCACGGGGGTAGGGCTTGAGCAAAGTACAAAGAACAAAAATGCCTGTTGCACAGAAATGAAAGAAAGGGATGCAGTGCAGAGGATGCAGGTTCCATCCCTAGTCAGGGAATTAAGATCCTGCATACTGCTGAACAACTGAACTCACATGCCATAACTACTGAGCCCGTAACCAGACAGCCCTTGCAGTACAAGGAAAGATCACGCGTGATACAATGAAGATCTCTCATGCCAGAACTAAGACTCAACACAGCCAAATAAATAAACAAATATTGAATAAAGAAATAAAAGAATGGAAAGAAGGTCACAAAGTCTTCTTCCTCTGGAAAAAGGAAGAATTTTCTAGCTAAGGTAAAAGATCAGGTCCTCTGCCAAGAAGAAGTGTGTTAAAATAAAATAGTTTGGGGTATTTGTGGGAAAGATGAATAGATGCACTGAAGATCCAGTTAAAGTTGAATAAATGTAACTTGTTTTTGACTAGAAGGTCACAGGACTGTGATTTTTTTCCCCTAGAAATGTCACTCTAAGAATCTAGGAGAGAAACATTGCTAATAAATCTCACTAGAGTTTGAGTTGAAAAAGATAGGGAAGATGTACTTATCTGATTAATCAGGATGCTTCCTTTGTGCATGAAAAGATATGAAAAAAAACCCCGCAATATAGTACTTTTAGCATTCCTTCTTCATGACCACAAATTAGAAGACAAGAAATATCATAAGCATTTGATTGGAATTGGATCATTAGTTCAGTAATCATCCTAAAATTAGTGTGAAAGTTCTTCTCATCTCTGGGGAAAAATAATCCCTGTCATCAACTTGCTATAAAAGTGATCTTGACACCTCCTCAAATACAGTAAGAATTTCAGGTGATTTATTATCTGTCATAACAGATTCAGGCTCAAACTCTGAATATACCTTACTCAATGTCAATCTATAGAAGATAAGTAGAGCTCTTAGGTTTCATGGTCAGGGAGGGAGAAAATCAGGAAGGGGGAGTTAACTATAAATATTGCAAAAGTTATTTCTTGTTGCTCAAGTATCTACTGCTATAGCATGCTTGAATAGAAGTTCAGAAAGTAGTGTGGCTAAGAGCATCACAGTAAATGAAAAAAAAAAAAAAAACCATACAGAGGGTCCTCTCTGACTGATTTAGGGCACATCAGACTTTTTTTTTTTTTCATCAGTCTTTAAACTCTCAGAGATTTAATTTTGAAATCTTCAGAAACTTCTATTCCAATACTACTTTCACGTGATGAGGATTTTACTAAAAATAAGATGAAGAATTAAAGTTGATTTAATAATAATATTGATGCCTATACTGACCCTAGAGTGGTTACAGAAACAATCACTTGTTTTTTCCACTAACTAGGAACCAAGTGTTGCCTGTCACAAGTATCTACTCCATTCTTTACTTTTTTAGTACATACAGCCATTTTGAGGTGAAGGGGATATTCTGAGATGGGAAAATAATCTAGAAAGAAATGAAGGTCATTTGCCTGACAGGTCTTAGGAATTTTTCTTGATATGTGGCCTTTCCTAGACTAAGCCTAATTGAGAAAGACGGGATTTTAAAAGGGGTCCGTAGTGACTCAGACTGTAAAGAATCTGCTTGCAGGGCAGGAGACCTAGGTACAAAGGTTTCGTATGCTAAAATAGCTAAATAATACCACCAGAATCCCCCTCTCCAATTTTTTCATCTTCTCATTATTATGGAAATCCATATAATGCAAAGGATTGAGAACAAAGATTTGCAATCTTAACTTTTCTTATAGCCTCCCTTCATCTTTCCAAGACTTACTCTTTTACCAAAAATATAGGCACTGGGCTTTGAAGGACAAAGAACCATATTTCCTGGAGAGGTCAATTCCCGTGGAAGGATGAGGGCTAACAATCCAATAACGGTGTTCTAAACCATTTCTTTAAAAAAACAGAAAGAATTGGGAAATATCCAGATAGACTATAGTTCTAATAGTGATATTCACTTCTATTCCTTGGAGAGTCATGGAAAAATTGCGGGACGGCACTTAACATTGATTCAGAATATGTTTTTTTTTTTTTAAACACTCTTTAAAATGTATTTGGAAAACATGAAGAAAACATACAAAGTGAAAATCTAATATAACTGCAAAATTTAAATTTTACTTCTATAAACATGTTAAACTGTTCTCTCCCAATACTTTAAACCTAGCAGCAATCATAATTAACAAGGTCACAGTATATACTCAATTTTTTCTTGAACTCAGAGCAGTATATTTATACATATAATCTATTTGCAGCTGCCAATCCTACACCAAGATAGTCTATTTCTCTATTCGCTTAAATCAGGGAAATGTTATGACTTCTTTTACCAATAAATTATAAGTCAAATGGAAAGTTGTCTCTCAGTGAACCCAGTTTCCAGTTTCGAGGCTGTAAGAAGCACATGCCATGTAAAGAAATGATCTATAGGTAGTCTATGCCATCAGAGAAGGAAATGGCAACCCACTCCAGTATTCTTGCATGGCATGGAGAATTCCATGGATGGAGGAACCTGGTAGGCTGCAGTCTATGGGGTCACACAGAGTCAGACCCAACCGAAGCAATTAAGCAGCAGCAGCAATCTATATAATGTGCATGCATGCTCAGTCACTCAGCCATATCTGACTTTTTGTGACTCCATGGGCTGTAGTCCACCAGGCTCCTCTGTCCATAAGGTTTTTCAGGCAAGAATAGTAGAGTGGGCTTCCATTTCCTCCTTCAAGGAGGAAGTCTATTCCATAGCTTCAGCTAAAATCTCATCCAACAGTCAGGATCATTTGCCATCCACATGATTGAGTCAACTTGGACATTCATCCCAATGAGGCCCTTAAATTACTATTATTATTACTCTCATTTGAATGCAGTTGCCTGAGAAAATTCAAGAGAGGGTGCCTCAGTTAAGCCCAGTCAATGCACAGAATCATGTAAGTTACTAATGAATTTTTATAAGTCAGAAAATTTGAGAGTGGATCATTACATATCACTAAATAACTGAAATAACCTTTTTCACATTTAAAATTTTTCTACTATTGGGATCACAATAACTGTCATAAAAAGGCACTATCCTATAGTGTAATTTGCAAGAATAAACTCTGCTCATATATAGAAGTACATAAACTAGTGATGCTACTAATAAGGCATATGATTAACAAGTAGTGTCTTAGATTCAGTGAAATATAGTGTTTGAAGATATTGTGAATTAAAGAGCTAATAGTTGAAATGGTTTAGATATGTTCATGTGTGTCAGGAGGATTTGGTAAATAGACTATGGATACTCTAAATATTTGAATTCTTAGGACTGCATGTGGGTAGGGAAAAAGAAAAGGCTACAGAGTACATCAGCCAGGAGCATGAAAATAAACCATCTGTATTAACGTATCTGACTAAACTTATAAGCCAAAGTGTTTGTAAAAACATAGAGAGAGTATTCACACTGATCTAAAGTTAGAAATGTTATATTCCAAATAATAGCTATATTAAAGTGCAGTCTTAAAATTACTAATGAAACTAATAAATTGTGAGCACTTGAGCAAAGCACCTTATCTTCTCAAATTTCAGCTACTTAATCTGAAAAATGAAAAAAATAATATTCCTCCACATGTCTATTGTGAAAACTTTATGAAATAATGCTCATGGGAAAAATATTAAAGTGTAAATGGATGATAAAAGCAAAGGAATTATAATAATATTATTAAGTGAACAGTGACTGCTTAGCTTGAATCATATCCCATATTTTCAGCCAGAATTTAGCCTAGAACTTTTTCATTTTTCTTATTCTATAATATATAACCTATGAATTCTACTATCATATTTGTATGGCAGGGATCCAAAAATTCCTAAGCAAATAGTGGCATATCAAAACAGTAACTTATAAGTAGTAAAATACATCAAGTGTAGTATATCCCAGGAAGATAAGGTTAATCAGTATAGCAAGTGAAGGAGATAAAAACACAAATTGGAAAGGAAGGCATAAAAACTGCTATTTTTTTCCCATAAAGGACATGATTAAATATACAAAAAATATCCAAAGGGCACCAAAAATATTTGTTGAATATTTATGCAATATCAATGAGCATTTGAAAAAAATGAAATTAAATAAATAGTACCATTTACAACTGTATTAAATTCATGAAATTCTCATGGATAAATCCAACAGACTATGTGCAAGAAGGATGTGTGAAATTTGTGTGCCCCAAAATGTAAAATATTGTTGAATGAAATCAAATCTGGCTTCATATCAGCATTTTCTGGGGAACTGTTCAAAACGACAGTTTCCAGACTTCTACCTGATTCTCCTGAATGAGAACCTATAACAGTGGAGCCTGGGAATCTGAATTTTGCTATAGACTGCAGGTTGATTCTGCAGGCAGGTCTTTATTCAGATACATTTCTGAACTCAAGTGAAGCTATCTTTTTTTATTAGCTTGAAATGAGGCTTTTACTCCCTCTTTTTCCCCATCAAGTATCTGTTCAATATGTTTCTTATTCCCCAAAGTATTTAGCAGATACTTTTATCCAATGAATAAATATTGACTTGAATAGTGTGTTTTCACATTCAGCAGCAGTGAAAGAGTAGGAACTGAGACAGTTTGGAAGGTCTGGTTTTTCAATAGTGCTCTATTCTTTGTCACTCTAAAATTATACTCTGGATTGAAACTAGAGTCTCACAAAGTTGTTGGGAGTGACAATGTGAAAGCCACTGCACATGAGATCAGATTGTTGCCAGACCAACAACAATGGTGAGAGGGGTCTGGGCAGAGGTAAAAGACTGCATGCATAGCAGTCTCACTGCATTAATTATTAATGGTTTGAGGAGAGCATACATCAGGGTGGGAGAAAAATGTCATAATGCAATGGGCTCTGGAGGTGTCTCATTAGAAACCATACATGGGAAATTTGCTTTTGGTGTAGAGCTATGATAAACAGACATTTTTCAAAGCCTTCATGTCGTGAATTCTTTCAATTTTTGCACAACAGATGGGGATGAAGCGTTTAAAGAGCACTACATAAGAGTCAAGAGAACTTGATTTTATTCCTCACTCTACTCCTATCTGACTGTAATTTTGACTGTGTTATTATCCCTCTTCTGTCCTTATTTTCCTGCTTTATGTGAGTGAATGGAACTATTAATAAATCATCTTTAAGTTCCTTTCCCTGAAAAAAAAATTTGGTATTTATACTGAATGCAAGGTACATGAAATTGAAATTCAAGTGAATTTAAGAAATGTGTCACTCAGCTTTAGAATATGCACACCAAAATCTTAAGGAATTCTTTAACCTCAGTAAGTATAAACATTTCTGAGTGGGAAGGAGGGAGAGAAAGACAGAAACAGAGAATACACAGAGAGACAAAGAAGGGCATGGAAGGGGTGAAGGGAAAAAGAGAGACAGAGACAGGACAGAGCCCCAGACAGAAAGCAACCAAATGAGACAAAATTTAATTTTGGATTGTGTGACCAAATCAATATATGTAATACTGATGGTATAGTAGTTGTGATAACTGTATTATGGCATTAAGATGGACATAGTGTAAGGTAAATTTTGAAAAGCTTGAAATATAAAGCAGACATTTGTTGCTCAAATTGCACTGTGTTTAATCTCTTTTCCGTATCTCTTTAGTCTGCAAATTGGAACCTGTACATGGGGATCAAAGAGGGACCTGAGAAAAAGGCAGACCTCTCCAGAGTGGTAGGTGGCCAGTTTAATAAGCAAGAGAACTTACATATGAAGCTTGTCTTGGTGAGTGTGAGGTGAGTATAATTCCATAACTCCCTGACAGATATATATCTATATCTCTATATACACACATACTCATATATGTACATATATGCTTATATAGAGGCCTTAATGTGAGTAATTAATGACATATACCATCCAGAAGGTCTCAAAACCACATTATTCTCTCAGAGCTGTGTCCCTGAAAATGGCTCCTATTGTAGCAATGGTGGGCATAATGTATATATTCCAAGGACAGGGGAGGGGTGAAGAACCTCTGATTGCCTAGGTCTAGCTCAAAGGTCAATCAATGGTCTAGTCCTCCCCATGACCTCTTCCAGAAATCCTCATAATGCCTCTCATGATCTGGGGGTGGGAAGGACTGGTGTTCAGCAAGTTCAAACAACAACAAAAAAATCTTCATTTACTCTATTAAATCAAATTTAGCTGTCTTCTAGAGCTTCTTCTTTCCTTTAACCTTTTTTTCTCCAGGTTTTTTTCTTATATTTTTCTTCAGTCTGGTATATTTCTGAGTGACAAAATAATCTGAGTCAAAGCCAGTTGCATAGCTTTCAATTTTCTCAGAAGGCCTATGACCTTAGAGACATAGGCAAAGATTTTACATGGAGACTAAGACAGAGTACACCTTATGGATAATGCAATTTAGGTCAACAGAACCTGGTGATGATCGCAGTCCTCATTTGCTTTACATCCTTCATCCTCACTGTCTCAGAACACAGGTAGAGAAGCATGGACATGGATCCTTTCTTTTTATGGTTGGGTAATATTTCAATGTAAGGGTGCACTGCATTTTGTTTACTCATATATTCATTAATCGTCACTTGGTATGTTTCCACTTTTTATGGGTGCAGCAAACATCCACATGTGCTGTGCTGTGCTAAATTGCTTCAGTTGTATATGACTCTTTGCCACCCTGTGGAATGTAGCCACCTAGGCTCCTCTTCCATGGGATTCTCCAGGCAAGAATACTGAAGTAGGTTGCCATAACCTCCTCCAGGGGATCTTCCCGACCCAGGGATCAAACCCGTTTCTCTGATTTCTCCTACATTGACAGGTGGGTTCTTTACCATTAGCACTACCTGGGAGACTCAAATATTCATATGCACATTTCTATATGAACATACGTTTTCATTTCTCTTGGATATATATCTAGGATTAAAATTGTTGTGTCATATGATAACTCTATGTTCAGTGAAGACATTATGCTAAGTGGAAGTAGCCAGTCACAAAGACTACATACTATATGATTTCATCATTTTAAAGATCCAAATAAAGAAATCTATAGACAGAAAATATAGTAATGATTGCATAAAGTTGAAATAAGAAGGGAGAGTGAAGGGAAGTATACACACACACATATGGTTGATTCCCCTTTATTTTATGGCAGAAATTTACACAATATTGAAAAGCAACTATGGTCCAATTTTAAAAAATTTAAAAACAATAATAAAAGAAGCTAAATACAAACAACAACAAAATCAAACCCTCTAAACTAATACATAGTATACTTTAAGTAAACTGTACTGCATATGAACTGTATCTCAATAAAGATATTAAAAATTAATCAAAATACATGTTTTCATCAAACTAAAAAGGAAAAGAAAGAATTATGTGGGAGCCTTTTGTCCTACTCTGAACCCTTTATCTGTGTTTGCCTCTGGTTATTCCTTCCAAGAATCCTCCCTGATTGCTTAGGTTGGTGTGTGTAAGGCTAGTTGACCATTATCATAGCTCCTTCCACTTGTGCTGAATTTAATCATTACATGGCTATCTTCACATTAGATCAGTATCCCTTTGGGAGGTGAAGTAATGCCATATTAATAATAATTTTCCTAGGGCTAAATACAGAATTTGGTACATAGTGATGAAAAATAAATAGGTTCTATGGATGAATACTTCAAATCATTTTTTCTCACTGGAGAGTCAGAGAGTTTTAGTTTCAAAATAAATGTTTAATTTAGAACTGCCAATTCAATTAAACAATGACTTAGAAAACTTACTTCATAATTTCATTTTTTCTTCACTTTTGGAGAGTGCTAGATGGGATTCTCCAGGCAAGAATACTGAAGTAGGTTGCCATAACCTCCTCCAGGGGATCTTCCCGACCCAGGGATCAAACCCGTTTCTCTGATTTCTCCTACATTGACAGGTGGGTTCTTTACCATTAGCACTACCTGGGAGACTCAAATATTCATATGCACATTTCTATATGAACATACGTTTTCATTTCTCTTGGATATATATCTAGGATTAAAATTGTTGTGTCATATGATAACTCTATGTTCAGTGAAGACATTATGCTAAGTGGAAGTAGCCAGTCACAAAGACTACATACTATATGATTTCATCATTTTAAAGATCCAAATAAAGAAATCTATAGACAGAAAATATAGTAATGATTGCATAAAGTTGAAATAAGAAGGGAGAGTGAAGGGAAGTATACACACACACATATGGTTGATTCCCTTCATTTTATGGCAGAAATTTACACAATATTGAAAAGCAACTATGGTCCAATTTTAAAAATTAACAACAATAATAAAAGAAGCTAAATACAAACAACAACAAAATCAAACCCTCTAAACTAATACATAGTATACTTTAAGTAAACTGTACTGCATATGAACTGTATCTCAATAAAGATATTAAAAATTAATCAAAATACATGTTTTCATCAAACTAAAAAGGAAAAGAAAGAATTATGTGGGAGCCTTTTGTCCTACTCTGAACCCTTTATCTGTGTTTGCCTCTGGTTATTCCTTCCAAGAATCCTCCCTGATTGCTTAGGTTGGTGTGTGTAAGGCTAGTTGACCATTATCATAGCTCCTTCCACTTGTGCTGAATTTAATCATTACATGGCTATCTTCACATTAGATCAGTATCCCTTTGGGAGGTGAAGTAATGCCATATTAATAATAATTTTCCTAGGGCTAAATACAGAATTTGGTACATAGTGATGAAAAATAAATAGGTTCTATGGATGAATACTTCAAATCATTTTTTCTCACTGGAGAGTCAGAGAGTTTTAGTTTCAAAATAAATGTTTAATTTAGAACTGCCAATTCAATTAAACAATGACTTAGACTTCTTTAAAGTGGCACTTGACTAGCAAACTCCAGATACAGTCTTTTAAGCTTATATCAAAGTACTTTCAGGGACATGGACAAAGACAAATATAAATACCACCATTTAATGGATACTGCCAGCTTAAATGCTAAGAATTTCCTCTAATTATAAAACTGATATAAAGATAAACCAATAATTCACAAGCAAATGTCATTGTGTCCTGTTTCTGAATCACTTCTTGAAGCAGACAATCCTACACAGCTGAAGAAGCGAGGGAGGTAATTTCTGTCTCACTCCTGTTGATTTAAAATTCTCCCATTTAGAACCCCAGGCTTTTATGAGAGAGGACAATGAGCAGCCATCTTTTGTTAAGGATATGCCTGATAGGCAAGATGACCATTCTACTCACCATGTCCCCAGATATGAAAATATGTATGAATATATAATGATTCTAAGGAAATATTAAAGAAATTGTTGGTACGTATGTGCATCGATTACCCAAATACAACTGGGACCGTTTGTGGACAGTCTTAGAGACATGGTATTCCACCAAAAAGAACTAAACATTGATGTCAAACTCTCAAAAAATTATATATCTTTAGTGAAGTGTTTCAAAGAAGCAATAGAAGGAAAATCATATTTTAAGACTTCATATTAATCTTCTTTTTTCATAATAATCTTCTTTACCAAAAATTTCCTGAAAGACTTTTTTAAGTACTCAATGATATTTCTCTTTTTCCTCTCCATAGAATCTTTACAAAATTCTGATATTTCTATGAAGAGGAAAAGAACCTTGTAAGAATCTAAACAGTTATATGTAAAGAAATAAAAATGAAGTTGGACTCATACATCTCTGTAAGAGCTAATGTCTATAGTTCATGGATATTAATCTTTACAATCTCATGGAGAAATCTTTTGACATTGGGTGTTTCTGGATGACAAAATAAAATCTTCTATCAGTTAGTTAAACTGTCACAGTTACTATCACCTCTTTGCTTTTTTCTCTTACACATTAAAGATTTCTTTGGGTATTGTGTGATCTTTGCTCACATGTCAAGTTGAATTTTTTCAAAAAAGCTAACTGGAAAACATGAGTCCCTGGGAGGAGCTTATAGCCTATAAAATTAATCACAGAGAGTCTGAAGTAGTTTTTCAGAAATGCTGAGTTGTTTTCTAAGGCTGGCAAGGTTTTTCAAATAATATTTCCAATCTCTTCTCTAGAAGTTAAAAAAAAGCTCTTTAAAATCTACAAGTCAGGGCTTCCCTGGTGGTCCAGTGGGTAAGGACATCGCCTTGAAGTGCAAGGGACGCTGGTTCGATCCCTGGCCTGGGAAGATCCCATGTGCCGGGGAGTGGCTGGACCGATGAGTCCAACTACCGAGCCAGAGCTCTGTAGCGCATGCACCCAGAGCCGGTGCGAGAGAGAGGCCACTGTGATGTGAGGTTCACACAGGCCAAAGAACAAAGAGAAATAGATGAAAGATAGTAGAAGCTGCCAAAAAAAAAAAAATCTACAAGCGAAGGATAGGATGAGGGTTGACATTTGGGGTTTTTCACATTTCCTCTATTTTCAATACAATCCTCCACCGTCAACCGTGCACTTCCTGCCTCAATGCAGCAGCTACTGAGGCCCTTCTCAGAGAAGAATCCTCTGGATTCTTCTCGCAAGACAGTGAAGCACAGAGGAGACACTCTCTCCAAATCAGGGTTAAAGATCTCGCGATTAAACTGCATCTTCAAAAGACTTTCAAATATAGTTTACAGGTTACCCTCCACACCCACTTCCAGGGATGCACTGTGTTATCAATTACTGAGCCCTTTGGAATTTCTACAGTCCACATTCCATAGCTTTGCTGATTTCCTTTCTCTGGCTCAGGTTCAGTTTGGTAGGCGTTTGTGTTGTCCTTTACCTCCCTCCCTTCCTGGATGTGTCATGTCCTTTTGAGTCATGTCCTTTTGAATTTATTCATTTAAGAATGTCTTTTATCATGTATTTGTGTTTAATGTTAGCAGTAAGTGAAATTAAGTATATTTTAATGAAGTCTAGCAATGAATTTATAATTGAAATTATCTTCTAATTACTAAGTTCTAGTTTGTCATTATGTGTTGTTTTTTAATTACTTTGCTAATTTTCTTTGCTAAAATTGAACCTTTTGCATGATTTCCATAAATGACTTTTCCCTATAGTCTTCTTGTCTCATATTATCTTGGTTTGGTTTTGAAATAAACTGAACTAGACTCATAAAATAAGTTATAACATCATTTCCCATTTTTATTATCTGTAATGTAATATAGGGAATATGTGTTCATGGATGTTTTAATTAAACAATTATAAGATCATCAAGGAATGTTCCTTTTTTGAAAATACATAGATATACTATTACTAAGTTTATCTAATGGTTTTAGAGTTGATTCAGATTTTCTATTTCTTATAAAGTAAATTGGGTTTATTGTACTTTCCCGTAAGTATATACACTGATCATAAATGTTTAAACTTAAAATTTTTGATCATAAATTTTTGATCATAAATGTTTAAATGATTTTATTTAATGCTCTTTGCATTTATAGTTATGCTTTCCTTACAATTTAATAGTTAACATTATTTCACTTGAGTTTCTTATCAATCTTAGAAATTTAACCACTTCACTAGTTCTCAAAAAAAAGATCATCTTTAATGTTTCATTGTCTTAAGAATCACTAATTTGTCTTTATTTTGTTCTACTTGCTTTGGCTTCCTTTTATTCCTTTAATTTCATCAACTAAACACTTAAATCACTAATTCTCAGTGGGACCTGTATTATAATACATGCATTTTGAACTATAAATTTCCTTCTAAGAAATTTTTCCTGCATCTTTCAGGTTTTTTTACACATAGCTTATGTGTTAACTCCTAAATATATAGTAATTTCTACTTTAATTTCTTCTATAACTTGCACACTCATAACACATTCATGTTATATAGTTTTGGCTTTTTTGTGTCTTAATACTTTTATTGCAATATGGTCAGAGAAGTCATCTGTGTGATTTTATTTACTCAATACTTGTTGAGATTTGATTTTTGGCCTGAATGATAAACATTTCAATTATTGAAAATTTCATATTTTACTAAAATGATGAACTTTGGTGTAACAATTTCTGAGAGATACCCACTATGATTTTAAACATTTCAATATCTGTGTTCAATTTGGTCAGTGTTCACTCTATAAATCTGGAAGAATATAAAAGTACAGAGAATTTGTGTACTGCTGATGCAACACTATAAAATATTTTAAATTATACAACAAAAATAATACAAGCAAATGTGTATTATACAAATAAGATATTATTAAATATAAATTAATAACCTTGAATTCATATGGTAGGAAATTCATATGGTAGGAGCATCTGTCCCTTTTATTGTCAACAATAACTTTCTTTATCCTTAATAAAACTTTTTGGCTTAAGCTATTTTATTTGATAAAACAAAAATATCAAGTATCTTTATTTGATAAAATAAAAACACAGCAAATTTACTTTGGTTAATAATTTCCTAGTTTTCTTCTTCTTTTCTCCGTATTTCAACCTTCTGATAACTTCATTTTTGGGATTTTGGTTTAAGCAATGAACAGGTGTATACAAACTGAGAAAATTTTTACCTTTCTGGTAAATAAATTGACTCTTCCATCTTTAAGAAATGACTCTTTATCCCTTAATAAAGCTTTTAGCTTAGAGTCTGTATTGTTTGTTACATAATCTTATAGTTCTACCTCATTTTAAAGTCACTCAGATTATTTAGTATTGTGACTGATTTTATGCTCATTGTATTTATATCTTCCCACATTTTTTATCCAGTTGACAACCATTGCATCTTTCTGGATTTTTCCCTTCAAGTGACATCCACTCAGTTTTTACTCATTCTTTTACTGAAAAGCTGTGATGGCAAATATTCTCAAAATTTACCCCAAAATGGTTTTGTTTGATTTTTTTTTCTTATAGTAAATTAAACTCTGAAACTCCATGTTTTGAAACTACTTTCTTTGAGTACTTTGGATATTTCCTTTTATTATTTTCTGTATTTTATAATTGTCTCAGTAGTCTTTTGTTAAAACTAGTCTTTTTTCTAAAGTTCTTTTTCAGGATTTATGTTTTGCTTTGATTTCCTTTTACTTTATTCTAACATTTCCAGAAGTCTATTTTATTTACTCTGTATGCAGTCTCATGTGCGTCCTTAAGTTGAGGACTCACGTTCCATAATTCTGCAGAAGTTTCAGTCATTTGTAATCATTAGTCATCTTTGTCACTTTCTTGTCCTGGTGGGTGTGATGTCCTATCCAACCTCTCCTTGAGGGGCAGGCTTTCCCATTGTCAACTTTGTGAAAGTTTAATTTCATTTCTCCTCCTTAATAGGCCAGAGACCAAATTTCATGTCTTACTTGGGTGTTAAAATCTTACCTCCTATCACTAAGTCCATACACATATTATTAACCAAGTATTTTCCTTTCTACCTTCTTTCCATTCATCCTTCCTTCCTCTTTTCCTTTCTTTCTTTTTGAGGTGGAGCAAAATGCACTACCCCCCAAAAATAACACTTTGGCATGCTAATTATTTTGAATTAAAGTTACCTAAGAAATAGCCAATGCAAGGACATTCTGATCTTTCTTTATCCTCTGAAAGCATGAAATAAATCTCCTATGTGAAGGTACTCTCCCTACACCTTATTACCAGAGATATAAACAAACTTTGTTACTTCATTAATTTGGTACTCCAATCCTCAATCCCTTTGTTTTGTCAAATCTTCTGAAATAATTGATTCTTTGTCTATAGTGTGTAAAAGCTGCCTGCTTTGGTCACTCCTTTGAGTCTCTTCCATCTTTAAGAAATGACTTTTTAAAGCTTTTAGCAGTCTGTATTGTTTGTTACATAATCTTATAGTTCTACCTCATTTTAAAGTCACTCAGATTATTTAGTATTGTGACTGATTTTATGCTCATTGTATTTATATCTTCCACATTTTTTATCCAGTTGACAACCATTGCATCTTTCTGGATTTTTCCCTTCAAGTGACATCCACTCAGTTTTTACTCATTCTTTTACTGAAAAGCTGTGATGGCAAATATTCTCAAAATTTACCCCAAAATGGTTTTGTTTGATTTTTTTTTCTTATAGTAAATTAAACTCTGAAACTCCATGTTTTGAAACTACTTTCTTTGAGTACTTTGGATATTTCCTTTTATTATTTTCTGTATTTTATAATTGTCTCAGTAGTCTTTTGTTAAAACTAGTCTTTTTTCTAAAGTTCTTTTTCAGGATTTATGTTTTGCTTTGATTTCCTTTTACTTTATTCTAACATTTCCAGAAGTCTATTTTATTTACTCTGTATGCAGTCTCATGTGCGTCCTTAAGTTGAGGACTCACGTTCCATAATTCTGCAGAAGTTTCAGTCATTTGTAATCATTAGTCATCTTTGTCACTTTCTTGTCCTGGTGGGTGTGATGTCCTATCCAACCTCTCCTTGAGGGGCAGGCTTTCCCATTGTCAACTTTGTGAAAGTTTAATTTCATTTCTCCTCCTTAATAGGCCAGAGACCAAATTTCATGTCTTACTTGGGTGTTAAAATCTTACCTCCTATCACTAAGTCCATACACATATTATTAACCAAGTATTTTCCTTTCTACCTTCTTTCCATTCATCCTTCCTTCCTCTTTTCCTTTCTTTCTTTTTGAGGTGGAGCAAAATGCACTACCCCCAAATATAACACTTTGGCATGCTAATTATTTTGAATTAAAGTTACCTAAGAAATAGCCAATGCAAGGACATTCTGATCTTTCTTTATCCTCTGAAAGCATGAAATAAATCTCCTATGTGAAGGTACTCTCCCTACACCTTATTACCAGAGATATAAACAAACTTTGTTACTTCATTAATTTGGTACTCCAATCCTCAATCCCTTTGTTTTGTCAAATCTTCTGAAATAATTGATTCTTTGTCTATAGTGTGTAAAAGCTGCCTGCTTTGGTCACTCCTTTGAGTCTCATATTTTTATGAGCATCTGTGTGAACAGTAAATTTGTTGTTGTTGTTTTTTTTTTTTTTCCTGCTAATCTGTCTGACATCAATTATCAGCCTAAGAAACTAGATCCCTAGAGAAGGGAATAACCCTTCAGTACTTTTGTCTGGAGAATTCCATGGACAGAGGAGCCTGGTGGGCTACAGTCCATGGGGTGACAGAGTCAGACATGGCTAAATGACTAACACTTTAACTTTTCAAGATACTAGAAAAGAAGATGAGAAAAGTTTTCCTATCCTACATTTCCGTCTTTATTTTTCTTTCTTTCCCCACCTTCTCTCCCTTTCTTCTGTATTTTCCTTCCTCCCTTACCCCACCTTATTTTTTCACCCCTCTTTTCTTTCCTTCCTTTCTTTTGACCAAGTAATCTATTTTTCAATTTTTTTTTCAAAATTTAACTTTCTTTTAAAAAAGTTTAGACTCTGCATCAGTTTTTTTATTTTTTAACTCATGTTTCTATGAATACATATTCTATGCATAATCTAAAAAGAAAAAGGAAAGTAAAAGTCTTATATACCACACCTAGGAGTTTAATGACAAAACGCTTAAGACTGACATATTCTCTTATTTCTTTACCTCATATACTAAAAATCATATGACTTTCATAGGAAGATAAGTGCATTAGGCCAGCTCTTAGCTGGAAAGATTCTAAGTCACTAAATAGCACAGTAGACAAGGTAGCCAGAGTCTGAGGGAGGGCCCAGGCTGTCAAATCAAAGGAAAAGTGACTTTTTTTCAGTCACTCTAACACAATCCTTATGTCCTTCACTGTAGAGTGTGCCCTTCTTTGGGCTTTGCATTTAATCTTTATTCCTCAATGAAGTGACACTGCCTTCTATGGTTGGCATGAAAGTTGTTCTGAAAGTTGTTAGTGCTCTGTATGTTCCTAGCTGATAATGAACTATAAACTCTTGACAGGGTGAAAAAAAGGAAGCAGGTCGATTTTATAGTCAAGCCATGGGGAAGACATGCTTGAATTGAAATGTAGGTGGAAGTTCCTGATTTTATGGAAAACTAGCAGATTTTCTGAGTTTCTCTTTCCTCAGAACTAGTCCATAACATGAATTGGGTGTGAGGCATTTAACACATGTCCAACTTCTTCCAGGCTAAGTTAAAAACATAAAGGTTTAGGCTACATCATCAGAGTTACTTGCCTTTGGCATGAAGCCTGTTTTCTCTATTTCACTCCTTTGATCATCTGATACAAATATGCCTTTGTGTACAGTAGTCATTTTCATCTGATACTATCAAAGGGCTTTACAAACATCAGATGCTTGAGGAGTAAGGTGATCAGAATGAATGAGGAATTCTACACCTGGGAATTTAGTTACAACTATGAAATGCACAGAGGATAAGGGAAAAGTTTCTTAATATCTTAGATTATCTGATCCTCTAGCATATAAAATACACATAGTATGATGTAGAATTTTAGTAGCATAAAGATATATTTATCACTAAGCTCAGTTGTTAATAAACTGAGATAATTTGAGATGAATGAAATGTTGATAATTTAAAATTCTGTATAATTCTTTCATGTTCATTGCCTAACAATCTTTTAGAATTGCTTAATGAAAGGAAAAAACTGAATGTATGTGAATTCTACATTTTAAAGCATTACCTGTCTTTTTTTAAGTCAGATAATGGCATGTCCCCCAGAAAATAAATGTGGAAAATACAAAAGGAAAAGTTATGAAATTGTTTAGGGCTAAGGGATTGAAGTCTTCTGTTTTAAAGACACTGTCTGATTTAGTTCTCACATTAATCCAGTGAACTGATTTTATTATCCTTATTTTACCATAAACTAATAAACCAGGGCTTAAAATGAGGTCAATCTTGCATGAGACAAAACTTTGGTCTTGTGTGATGGACTATTTCAAGGCCTATTTTTGTTTTATACGTTGGATTTAGATATATATCATGATTCACTCTACATAGAAGGTTATATCATTGACCACTGGATAATAAAATGGAAATATCTGACAAAAATAATACAATTTATGTCTAAGTGGTGTGGGGATCATACTACAACAAATGTGCTGTCATAAAACTTTGGAACCAGAAGTCTCATTAATCTCCTCATAGAACTAGAATTATTGATTTTTTTTTAAATTTTGGCCTCTTATTATTGATTTTTTATTTATTTATTTTTCATCCATCCTTATTCTTCGGCCTGTGTGAGCCTCCCATTACAGTGGCCTCTCTCATTGCAGAGCGCTGGCTGTGGGTACATGCACTCCAGAGCACTGGCTGGTAATTGGACACACCAGTCCAGCTGCTGCATGGCACGTGGGATGTTCCTGGGCCAAGGATCGAACTGGTGCCCTTTGCACTGTAAGGCAGCTTCTTTACCCACTGGACCACCAGGGAAGCCCCTTATTGACTGATTTTTTAGCACATGTAATATTTTAATGGAATTAGGTCTGTCAGCCATATATACTTTTTAAATTTTGGCCTCTTTTATTGGTCTTTCATTTATTTATTTTCACCCGTCTTAATTCTCTGGCCTGTGTGGGCCTCCCATCGCAGTGGCCTCTCTCAGTGCTGAGCACCGGGTCTGGGCACACGCGCTTCAGCAATATTAAGAATACAAATTGTTATACTCTGGGCAGCACTAAGAATTATAAATTTTATCATGATGAAACCTCTAGACAATGATAGGATTATCCTAGAGGGTGATGAATTAAGGAGTGGTAAAAGGGCTGGGTTTCAGTCATGAGGAAGCACGTTGTGTCACTGCTTGTAATCATCTTTTTATATATCTCCTTTGCTCTTATTTTCATTGAAAATAATCCTATTCATTTATCCAGATGAACCCTAATAGCTGTACACAATGAAGTAATAGCATCAACTCTTTCTTTAATTTTCTGGGGTATAGTTGCTCCACAATGTTGTGTTAGCTTGTGCTGCCCAACAAAGTGAGTCAGTCACACAGTACATATCTCTTCTCCCTCCTGGGGCTCCCTTGCACCCCCTCCCCAACTCCTCTAGGTCATCAAAGAGCACCCAGCTGAGTTCCCTGAGCTACACCAGTTCCCACTAGCCATCTGCTTCACACAAGGCAGTGTATAGATGTCAGTCCCAATGTGCCAAGGCATCCCACCCTCAGCCATGTCCATCATCCATTCTCTTTCTGCTTCACTATTCCTGCTCTGTAAATATATTCATCTATACTGTCGGTCTAAATTCCACATATATTAAAGCACTCAGTCTTTAACTCACCCAAAATGCCCTAAATGCTAAATTCTATCAGTTTTTCACACTGCTTGAATAGAAATCATATTTTCTCATTATTTCTGCTTTGTCTGTTTCAACTATATCAATTAATTTCATCTGGCATCACTGAATTTTGCTGCTCCCTCCACATACACTGCACTTTTTTCCCTTCATCTGTTTACTTATACCAGTCTTCCTTCAAGTTCAGTTCAGGCATCGAACTGGTGCCCTTTGCACTGTAAGGCAGCTTCTTTACCCACTGGACCACCAGGGAAGCCCCTTATTGACTGATTTTTTAGCACATGTAATATTTTAATGGAATTAGGTCTGTCAGCCATATATACTTTTTAAATTTTGGCCTCTTTTATTGGTCTTTCATTTATTTATTTTCACCCGTCTTAATTCTCTGGCCTGTGTGGGCCTCCCATCGCAGTGGCCTCTCTCAGTGCTGAGCACCGGGTCTGGGCACACGCGCTTCAGCAATATTAAGAATACAAATTGTTATACTCTGGGCAGCACTAAGAATTATAAATTTTATCATGATGAAACCTCTAGACAATGATAGGATTATCCTAGAGGGTGATGAATTAAGGAGTGGTAAAAGGGCTGGGTTTCAGTCATGAGGAAGCACGTTGTGTCACTGCTTGTAATCATCTTTTTATATATCTCCTTTGCTCTTATTTTCATTGAAAATAATCCTATTCATTTATCCAGATGAACCCTAATAGCTGTACACAATGAAGTAATAGCATCAACTCTTTCTTTAATTTTCTGGGGTATAGTTGCTCCACAATGTTGTGTTAGCTTGTGCTGCCCAACAAAGTGAGTCAGTCACACAGTACATATCTCTTCTCCCTCCTGGGGCTCCCTTGCACCCCCTCCCCAACTCCTCTAGGTCATCAAAGAGCACCCAGCTGAGTTCCCTGAGCTACACCAGTTCCCACTAGCCATCTGCTTCACACAAGGCAGTGTATAGATGTCAGTCCCAATGTGCCAAGGCATCCCACCCTCAGCCATGTCCATCATCCATTCTCTTTCTGCTTCACTATTCCTGCTCTGTAAATATATTCATCTATACTGTCGGTCTAAATTCCACATATATTAAAGCACTCAGTCTTTAACTCACCCAAAAT
This sequence comes from Tragulus kanchil, assembly GCA_022376925.1. Lineage (NCBI taxonomy): Eukaryota > Metazoa > Chordata > Mammalia > Artiodactyla > Tragulidae > Tragulus > Tragulus kanchil. Next base: position 93,801,514 of record JAIOJX010000006.1, read on the forward strand.
GCCCTAAATGCTAAATTCTATCAGTTTTTCACACTGCTTGAATAGAAATCATATTTTCTCATTATTTCTGCTTTGTCTGTTTCAACTATATCAATTAATTTCATCTGGCATCACTGAATTTTGCTGCTCCCTCCACATACACTGCACTTTTTTCCCTTCATCTGTTTACTTATACCAGTCTTCCTTCAAGTTCAGTTCAGGCATCATCGTTCCCCAGGAAACTTTTCCTGACAATCTTGTCTCCGCAGGCCTTTTCATAAGAGAATATGGGTTTGTGTGTCTCTACTGTGTTCCCATGATTCCCTGCACATAAATACCAATATGTAGACTTGGTGAAAAGGACACAGATAGTGCATTAAGCCCTGGATTCATCAGTTATTAGTTGCATACCTGCAGATGAATTATCTATAATTTCTAATCCAATTTTTATCTGCAGAATTATAATAACCACTTCACTCAGGTTTGCTGTAAAGATGAATAATATTATGTGAATATCACAGAATATTTGTGCTGAATATCATTCCATTGGCCTCCCCGGCTCATTCTTTGTCTTTCCCTCTCTGTTCTAGGGTCCAAGTAGCTCTACAGCTGACTTATCTATATTAATGGTCTTCTTGCTCCTTGGACTGGAGCTTGGCTTCATCCATGGAGGTGCAAAGACAGAAAGATCACAAAGCAGAAAGTAAGTAGAGTCAGGGGTCACGGTATTTAATCTCCCAACTCTTCTTTGTTTTGTAGCCAGAGTGGCCTACATCTTTCTACAAGGTCACAGCTCCTGCCAGCTGGCTCAGTCAATACAGTAATCTTCTCTGTCTTCCACTAATTGTTCCCTCCCCTTGCCCTTCATGCCCAGGATACAACATTATCCCACGTTCCTCTCCTTTAACCCTACTGCCAACATTGTAAATAGTTCCTTTATTAAACTCTTCTTAAAAAGTCAACTTGAGTGTGTCAGCTGTTTCCTGCCAGAGCCCTGACAGATACCACATTCAACATTATTAACAGTATGCACTTAACAAACAGTCTCTGATTTCTCTGTCTCTTGATTTCTCCGAATCCTTTGCCAAGCTGTGAACTACTTCAGAGCAGGGACCGTGGCTCATTAGTCACTGTTATTCTCCCTTGTCACATACATAGCTTGGCAAAATAAAAACAATAAATGTATGTTGGTTGAATAAATGAAAAAATAAGGCACTGCCTTTTATTTCTTTGAGTACAAGGCTTCACACTGAGTAATATAAGTAAATATTTGCTGCAATTAATGTGAATTTGCCCAGAAATAAGAGTATAATATGATTAAAAGGAATGTTTCTGGGCACACTAATCTTGGGAACAGTCAAAGGGCTGCTAGGTTAAGTGTCATATAAAATTAGTTTAAAAGGATAGTCAGGACTCATTGAATGCTAAATAGAGGCACAAAAATTGAGATTAGGTGAATATGTTCATAAACTGAGATTTATTTTAGTAATCTATGTAAGTATTTGAAGAAAAGTGAAGTGGGAAAGAAAGAATTCTATTGATCATTTAGGTAAAATATTTTTCAATGGCTATCTTGCATAGAACATTAGTCTGGTCTATCTATTTGGAAAGATATCACCTGAAACATAATCACTAGGTTAATTTTTCTATTCAAAGATGAATAATATTATGTGAATATAAAATTTGGCTCTCCCGGCTCATTCTTTGTCTTTCCCTCTCTGTTCTAGGGTCCAAGTAGCTCTACAGCTGACTTATCTATATTAATGGTCTTCTTGCTCCTTGGACTGGAGCTTGGCTTCATCCATGGAGGTGCAAAGACAGAAAGATCACAAAGCAGAAAGTAAGTAGAGTCAGGGGTCACGGTATTTAATCTCCCAACTCTTCTTTGTTTTGTAGCCAGAGTGGCCTACATCTTTCTACAAGGTCACAGCTCCTGCCAGCTGGCTCAGTCAATACAGTAATCTTCTCTGTCTTCCACTAATTGTTCCCTCCCCTTGCCCTTCATGCCCAGGATACAACATTATCCCACGTTCCTCTCCTTTAACCCTACTGCCAACATTGTAAATAGTTCCTTTATTAAACTCTTCTTAAAAAGTCAACTTGAGTGTGTCAGCTGTTTCCTGCCAGAGCCCTGACAGATACCACATTCAACATTATTAACAGTATGCACTTAACAAACAGTCTCTGATTTCTCTGTCTCTTGATTTCTCCGAATCCTTTGCCAAGCTGTGAACTACTTCAGAGCAGGGACCGTGGCTCATTAGTCACTGTTATTCTCCCTTGTCACATACATAGCTTGGCAAAATAAAAACAATAAATGTATGTTGGTTGAATAAATGAAAAAATAAGGCACTGCCTTTTATTTCTTTGAGTACAAGGCTTCACACTGAGTAATATAAGTAAATATTTGCTGCAATTAATGTGAATTTGCCCAGAAATAAGAGTATAATATGATTAAAAGGAATGTTTCTGGGCACACTAATCTTGGGAACAGTCAAAGGGCTGCTAGGTTAAGTGTCATATAAAATTAGTTTAAAAGGATAGTCAGGACTCATTGAATGCTAAATAGAGGCACAAAAATTGAGATTAGGTGAATATGTTCATAAACTGAGATTTATTTTAGTAATCTATGTAAGTATTTGAAGAAAAGTGAAGTGGGAAAGAAAGAATTCTATTGATCATTTAGGTAAAATATTTTTCAATGGCTATCTTGCATAGAACATTAGTCTGGTCTATCTATTTGGAAAGATATCACCTGAAACATAATCACTAGGTTAATTTTTTCTATTCACCGTAAGAGATATATTAATGATGTTAATTTGGTTCAGTAAGACCAATGCTGGGAATTAAACTTTTTATTTATTAAAGGGATCATGGGATAGTCAGTAACAGCAGGAGCTGCTCAGGAAAAGGCAGGTTTAAAATGTACAATAAGAAATTGTGAGCTGTAATGAGAGCTCAGATTTTGGATGAACAAGTTTAAACTTTAAGAGACAAGGAAACTGAGTTTTGGTTATCTAAAGCTATGTTAAATAAACCAACCAACAAAGAAATCAGCAGCACATCAGTGACCTTTGGAAGTAAATAAGACAGGCCACTGTCACTGCCAAAACTGGCCAGTCATGTGGAGCCCTGGGTGGGTCGCCATGGGCCAGTGGGCTTCCCACCCTGAGGCCCTTGGGCTGCCCACATTGTCTGGGAGACCCCTCCAGCAGTCTATCTTCAGTTCACCTCAGTGGCCATCTCTTGCTCACAGGCAGCAGGCAGCCCCACGTTGGGGGCCCCGGTTTGTGATTCTGAACGACAGGTGGGTTTCATAGTTGGAGGCATGCATCATTAATGTGAGGCAGTAGAAATTGACAAGCAGATCCTAAAATTCATATGGCAGTGCAATGGACTCTGTACAGCCAAAAGAATCATGAAAAAAAAGGTTGAAACAGTCATTCTTCCTGATTTCAAAACTGACTACAAAGCTACAATAATCAAGGGATTCACCCTAAATAGACCCCTTGACAAATATTACAATTCTCAGGGAATCTAACACTGAAGGTTAGAGGGATTTGATTTCAGAATTTCCATGAAACTGGGAAGACAGAGCTATTTGTTGGGCACAAACAAAACCTTGTGTGTACCAGGATTCAGAGGAAAGGAGCAATGACTCCACAGAGGACTAAGCCAGACATTAATGTGAGTGCCTGGGGATCTCCAGTGGAAGCATGGGTCAACAGTGGGGTCTGGGGCATGGGCAACAGCAGTCCTTGGAGGCACGGCATATTGGCATAGTTCTCTTGAAGGTCACCATTGAAGGTCTATCATAGAGCCTATAGCCCTACCATAGAGATTTGCAGACTCTAGGACTGGGCAGCATCATACCAAATAACTAACAAGCAGATAGCACAATGCTACCCATTAGCAGAAAACTGGACGAAAGATTTATTGAGCATGGTCCTGCCCACCAGAGTAAGAGCTAGTTTTCCCTACAACCAGTTCCTCCCATCAAGGCACAAGTCTCTTATCCTCATGCATCATAGGGCAGACAGAAGAAGCAAGAACTACAATTCCATGACTTCCAGAATGAAAACCACAATCACAGAAAATTAATCAAAAGGATCACATGGATCATGGCCTTGTGCAATTTAATGAAGCTATGAGCCATACCATATAGGGACACCCAAGACTAACAGGTCATAGTGGAGAGTTCTGAGAAAATATGGTGCAGTGGAGAAAAGAATGGCAAAGCACTTAAACTTCTTGCCTTGAGAACCTCATAAACAGTAGGAAAAGGCAAAAAGATATGACACTGGAAGATAAGCTCCCCAGGTCAGTATGTGTCCAATATGCTATTGGGGAAGAGAAGAAATATAGCTCCAGAGAGAATGAAGATGCTGAGCCAAAGCAGAAATGATGCCCGGTTGTAGATGTGTCTGATGGTGAAAGAAAACTTCAGTGTGTAAAGAATAAAACAATATTGCATAAGAACCTACAATATCAGGTCCACGGATCAAGGTAAATTAGATGTGGTTAAACAAGAGCTGGCAAGAGTGAACACTGACATTTTAGAAATTAATGAACTTAAATGGATGGAAATGGTGGACTTTAACTCAGATGACCATTTTTCTACTACTGTCGGCAAGAGTCATTAGAAGAAATGAAGTGGCCTTCATAGCCAACAAGAGTTTGAAAAGCAGTACTTGGGTTGAATCTCAAAAATGACAGAATGAACTCAGTTCATTTGCAAGGCAAACCGTTCAACATCACAGTAATCCAAGTCTATGCCCAAACCACTAATTCTGAAGAAGAAGAAGAAAAATGATTCTATGAAGACCTTAAGGCCTTATAAAGCTAATGCCAAAAAAAGATGCCATTTTTATCACAGGGGATTGGAATGCAAAAGTAGGAAGTCAAAAGATACCTGGAGTAACAGGTAGGTTTGGCCAAGAGAATGCACTGGTCATAGCATACAGCCTTTTCCAACAACACAAGAGATGACTCTACACATGGGTATCACCAGATGGTCAATACTGGCATCAGACTGATCATACTCTTTGCAGCCAAAGATGGAGAAACTCTATACAAAAATGAGACCTGGATCTGATGGTGGCTCAGATCACGAACTCCTTATTGCAAAATTCACACTTAAATTGAAGAAAGTAGGGAAAATCACTAGGTCATTCAGGTATGACATAAAAGAAATCCCTTATGATTATACAGTGGAAGTGACAAATAGATTCAAGGGATTAGAACTGATAAGACTACACTAAAGACTTTGTGTAGATCACAACAAACTTTGAAAAATTCTTAAAAAGATTGAAATACCAGACCACCTTACTTGCCTCCTGTGAAACCTGTATGTAAGTCAAGAAGCAAGAGTTAGAACCACACATGAAACAACGAATTGGTTGCAAATATGGAAAGGGGTACAGCAAGGTTGTAGATCGTCATTCTCCTTATTCAACTTATATACAGAGTCCATCATGTGAAATGCCAGTCTCAATGAAGCATAAATTGGAATTAACATTGCCAGGAGAAATATCAACAACCACATATATTCAGATGATACCACATTAATGCCAGAAGGTCAAAAGGAAGTTAAGAGCCCCTTGATGAAGGTGGAAGACGAGAGTAAAAAATCTGGCTTAAAACTCAACATTCAAGAAACTAAATCATACAGCTGCTACGGAGGACAGTATGGAGACTCCTTAAAAAACTAAAAATAGAAGTACCATAAGACCCAGCAACCCACTATTAGGCTTATACCCTGATGAAATCAAAACTGAAAGAAGCACCTGTACCCCAATGTTCAGTGCAGCTCTCTATACAATAACTAGAACCTGGAAGCAGCCTAGATGTCCATCAACAAATGGATGAAAAAACTTTGGTACATATATACAATGGAGTACTTCTCAGCTATAAAAAGAAATGCAGAAGAATCAGCCCTAATGAGGTGGATGGATCTAGAACCTATCATAAAAAGTGAAGTCAAAAAGAGAAAGACAAGTACAGTATACTAACACATTTATATGGAATCTAGTAAGAGGGTAATTAATGATAACACATGCAGTGAAGCCATGGAAAAACAAACATAGAGAACAGACATATGGACACTGGATGGGATGAACAGTGGATGGGAGGCATAGAGGGAGCAACATAGAAATATATACTATCATATGTGAAAAAGATAGCTATTGTCATTGTGCTGTGGGAATAGGGGATCTTGCAGGGGCCTGGAGGGGTGGGAATGGAGGGGTGGGAATGGGGGTGGGGGAGGGGCCAGGGATATGCATATGACTGATCTGGGAACATACATGTCTGTGAACAAAACTCTGTAAAAATTTTTAAAAAACCCAAAATCATGGCATCCCGTCCCATCACTTTATGACAAATAGGGAAAGAATGAAAACAGTGGCAGATATCATTTTCTTGGGCTCCAAAATCACTGTAGATGGTAAATGTAGCCACAAAATTAAAAGATACTTGCACCTTGGAAGAAAATACATGACAAAAGCAGAGACATCATTTTTCTGACAGAGGTTCATATTGTCAAAGCTATGGCTTTTCCAGTAGTTGTGCATGGATTTGAGATTTGTACCATGAAGAAGGCTGAGCACCAAAAAGTTGATGCTTTCATGCTGTGGTGCTGGAGAAGACTCTTGACAGTCCCTTGGACAGCAAGGAGATCAAACCAATCAATCCTAAAGGAAATCAACCTTGAATATTCATTGGAAGGACTGATGCTGAAGCTGAAGCTCCAATACTTTGTCCACTTGATGGAGAGCCATCTCCTTGGAAAAGAACCTGATGCTTGGGCAGACTGAGGGCAGGAGAAGTAGTTGACAGAGGATGAGATGGTTGGATGGCACAACTAATTCTATGGACATGAATTTGAGCAAACTCTGGGAGATAGTGAAGGGCAGGGAATCCTGGTGTGCTACAGTCCATGGTGTTGCAAAGAGTCTTAACATGACTAATGATTCAACAATAATAAAGGAAGGCACTATCACTTTTCACTGTAAAAGGTTAAAATCTGAGAGGTTAGGTGCTTTACCCAAAGTCACATAGAACATGACAGCACCAGAATTAACTTGAACTATTCTGAGGCCTGGTGCTTTCCACCTTACCAGGATGGCTTTTCTAATCCAATGTGGAGTGAGACGAGTGCAGTGACAATGGTGAACCCATGGTGCAATGAGAAAATAGACGGCAGCCCCACAGTGCATCCTTGAAGGAGGTCTGTATGACACCATAGTCTTCCTTAACATCTGAGCTGAATCTTTCACTGTAACAAAATTGTGGAAGTGAAATAAAAAGGAAGCATTTTTATTGGGAAAAGAGCCTACGCTAAGCTCAGAGTCCCGAGGAAACATGATACTTCAATATAACGGCAAAAGTATAATATATTAGAAAATAAGGTTTTAATTGGAGGAAAAGGGCAAGTGAGGTTTCTGGATAGAGAAAAAGAGGTCAATTTATAATAATTGTATTTAATTATATCTAATAAAATGGCTGTTTTCTAGCTCTTTACACTGAAAAGAGAGAAAACTAACGAGAGAGAGCCCTGTAGCAGTGAACACAATCCATACCCAATTTGTGGTCTTTCATAATACCAGTTTCAACATCTACTGAGTACTTAATAGGTGTCAGAACTTGTGTTGAGTGTTTAACATATATTATACCATTTAAGGCTCAAAGGAGTCCTATTTAGTATGGTTGAATACACTGAACCTACTTATTTGGGATTATTAAACAAGACCTAAGTATATGCTTATTTCCTTCCCCCTTTTCTCTTACCATGGGGCCTATGAACTGTTAATTCATATACCTTAGATTTAAAAAAAAGTCTGACTCCAGGGCATCAAATCAAGGGGCAGCTGAGGCCTGTGACTTACACAACTTTGTATTCCTCGGGTATGTAGTACAGGGTCTCAGCCATGGTAGATGTTCAGTATTTACTGAATAAACTTAATGAGTTTAAACTTAGAGAATTAGTGGTTACAATTTTCCATTCAACATTAGGACACACCTAAACATTGCCCAATATATCATAATGTAGTTTGGCTAATGACCACTAATAAACTGAACATTGGGCAAAGATGCATCAGTTTTTACCTCTAAAAGAAACATATCAAATACATAAAACTCCAGAAGTCTTCATAAGAGTTAAAAAAAATTGTATCCTATTTAGAGGTTGTTAGGGCATCAAATATCTATTCTGAAAATCAGTAAAACAGGGGCAAGGATTGAACATTTACCCCACCTTTCTTGTACAGAATATATTTCAGAGTAGCCGAATATTTGGTGAGTAAAAGTTATTTTTTTGCAAAAGAATCACAGATATAAATGCAGGCAGAGAGCTATAATTACAAAACTAACTATTCTTGTAATCTTTCATTGAAATGGTAGATATAATAAACAATTATCACTGAATGATGAAATCATGAGGCAAAAGTTTGCTAGAAAAAGTATACAATAGATAAGCCCATCTGACATCACCTCAAACTACTGATCAGTTTTAAAAATAATAGTGCAAAATTCAAACAACTGTTTCCTCTGCTGTCTTTAAATAAGTAGCACACAGAAACACATATGAAATCATTCTAAACAAAATCAAAGCAAAATTGAATCTGAATCTAATCAAGTCTCTTATATCTAATTTCCTTATTATAGAAAATACGATATTATTAGTGAATGAAGCGATAGGAAAAATAGAACAAAGAAACATTAAATGATGCCACAAGGATAGAATTAGTCAATCCTGAAATGTGAAGGATTCTATAGAACAAAATCTGGTTCCTTTCTTATATTATTTGAAAAAAGACAAGCATTCATTTAAAACAAAAGCCTAAGAAATACATCAACCAAAAGCAATGAATAGGCTTTGTTTGGATCTTGAAAAAAAAACCTTTTAAGATAATTAAAATAAATTGCGTATAAACTTAAAATCAGATTATATTAAGGAATTATTGTTCTCTCTTTTAGTCTGAGATGTTGTACTACTTCTGTGCTTGTATTTTCAAGTCCTTAATTGTTAACTATCTGCACTGAGATATTACAGACTCAAGATATGTTATCTGAGAGTTGTCTTAAAACAATAAAGAATCTTTTGCATTTTATGTTGGTGGGACTGAAGAGATAGTACTTATAGAAAGATGATGGTTGAAGAAGCTTGATGATGGGTGCATGCTAATTCATTAGATAATTTTTCCTTTTTGAGTGTATTTAACTTTTTTTTAAAAAGTTTTTGTATTATGTTGTAGCTATTTTTGGGTCCTATTTAGAGGTTGTTAGGGCATCAAATATCTATTCTGAAAATCAGTAAAACAGGGGCAAGGATTGAACATTTACCCCACCTTTCTTGTACAGAATATATTTCAGAGTAGCCGAATATTTGGTGAGTAAAAGTTATTTTTTTGCAAAAGAATCACAGATATAAATGCAGGCAGAGAGCTATAATTACAAAACTAACTATTCTTGTAATCTTTCATTGAAATGGTAGATATAATAAACAATTATCACTGAATGATGAAATCATGAGGCAAAAGTTTGCTAGAAAAAGTATACAATAGATAAGCCCATCTGACATCACCTCAAACTACTGATCAGTTTTAAAAATAATAGTGCAAAATTCAAACAACTGTTTCCTCTGCTGTCTTTAAATAAGTAGCACACAGAAACACATATGAAATCATTCTAAACAAAATCAAAGCAAAATTGAATCTGAATCTAATCAAGTCTCTTATATCTAATTTCCTTATTATAGAAAATACGATATTATTAGTGAATGAAGCGATAGGAAAAATAGAACAAAGAAACATTAAATGATGCCACAAGGATAGAATTAGTCAATCCTGAAATGTGAAGGATTCTATAGAACAAAATCTGGTTCCTTTCTTATATTATTTGAAAAAAGACAAGCATTCATTTAAAACAAAAGCCTAAGAAATACATCAACCAAAAGCAATGAATAGGCTTTGTTTGGATCTTGAAAAAAAAACCTTTTAAGATAATTAAAATAAATTGCGTATAAACTTAAAATCAGATTATATTAAGGAATTATTGTTCTCTCTTTTAGTCTGAGATGTTGTACTACTTCTGTGCTTGTATTTTCAAGTCCTTAATTGTTAACTATCTGCACTGAGATATTACAGACTCAAGATATGTTATCTGAGAGTTGTCTTAAAACAATAAAGAATCTTTTGCATTTTATGTTGGTGGGACTGAAGAGATAGTACTTATAGAAAGATGATGGTTGAAGAAGCTTGATGATGGGTGCATGCTAATTCATTAGATAATTTTTCCTTTTTGAGTGTATTTAACTATTTGTATAGTTAGATTTATTTTAAAAAATGTTAACTCCTTATACTGAACTAATTATGTTACTTATACTAAATAAATGGTAGCTATTTTTAAAATTTAAAGGAAGGGTCTAAAAATGCTGGTGAAGAATCATCAAATCATCAAGAAATAATGAAGCAAAGGCAAGTGGTCAGAGTGAGGGAAATAATCAAAGCTGGCTGGGTCACAACCTGTCAGAAGGTGAATTACCAGTGCAAACAGCAGTTGTTTGTGGCTAGAATAAAACTTAAACTCTCAAATTCAGTATGTCTAAAATTAAACCCATATTCAATTCCCACACACATTTTTCCCTCTAATGTTTCTCATTTTGGTTATTGGTACAAACCAGAAACCTAGAAGTCAACTCTAGATTGCTTTCTCTTCACCTCTCACCCCTCTTGAATTCATCACTGTGTATCTTTTAAATTGCTTCACTTCTGTTCATCACAAGGATCATCACTCTGGTTCAAGCCACATAATTTACTGCCTTGGTTACTCCAATAATCTCCTAAGAATTGTTTCTTTATTTACTCTTGGTCCCATTGAAAGGGTTAGCTAGGGTTAGCTAGATTAATAGGTAGGTTTGGTAAGGAGGCCAGTGGGCCCAAGGAGGAGGCTGCAAAGGACAAAAAAAAGAAGGACAAATATTTTTCTAACCTGAAATGTTTGTTATGATAAGATCAACCCCAAACTAAGTTTCTTGTTTTATGTTAATGCTGTGGGCCTAGCAATGCCTTTACATTAGACTGTCCCACCCAGCCCTGAGGCCTGGAGACTACCCTCTAACTAATCTCATGTTAATGTTGTTGGTGTAGACCTACAGGGCCTTTACAACTGTAAAATATTCTTTTAAACTACTGTTAATAACCAACTGAAAAAGTATAAAATACCATGCCTAAAGTGGTTTAGGTTCTCTTCTATCTCCCTTCTATCTAGGGTTCTCTTCTATCTCCCTTCCAGTGTCTATGCTGGAAACTCTCTCTCTATCCTCTTGTCTTTTTTTTTGGAGGGAGGGGAGCAGGTGGGCTACTTCTATTGGTCTTTCATTTATCTTTTTTCATCCATCTTTGTTCTTTGGCCCGTATGGGCCTCCTGTTACAGTGGCCTCTGTTGTCTCAGAGCACCAGCTCTGGGCACATGTGCTCCAGAGCTCCGACTCAGTAATTGGACACATCAGTCCAGCTGCTCCACGGCATGTGAGATCTTCCCAGGCCAGGGATTGAACCAGCGGCCTTTGCACTGCAAGGTGGTGTCCCACCCACTGGTCCACCAGGGAAGCCCTCCTCTTTCTTAATAAACTTATTTCAGGTGAGTGACCATCGCTGAGTCTTTTTGATCCCAATGTGAATTCTTCTCTGTTGGAGATTAAGAATTGGACACGGTTCAAGATAACCTACCATCGTCTATCACCTATCACCATCCTACATCTGTTTAACAAACCAGAAACCTAGAAGTCAACTCTAGATTGCTTTCTCTTCACCTCTCACCCCTCTTGAATTCATCACTGTGTATCTTTTAAATTGCTTCACTTCTGTTCATCACAAGGATCATCACTCTGGTTCAAGCCACATAATTTACTGCCTTGGTTACTCCAATAATCTCCTAAGAATTGTTTCTTTATTTACTCTTGGTCCCATTGAAAGGGTTAGCTAGGGTTAGCTAGATTAATAGGTAGGTTTGGTAAGGAGGCCAGTGGGCCCAAGGAGGAGGCTGCAAAGGACAAAAAAAAGAAGGACAAATATTTTTCTAACCTGAAATGTTTGTTATGATAAGATCAACCCCAAACTAAGTTTCTTGTTTTATGTTAATGCTGTGGGCCTAGCAATGCCTTTACATTAGACTGTCCCACCCAGCCCTGAGGCCTGGAGACTACCCTCTAACTAATCTCATGTTAATGTTGTTGGTGTAGACCTACAGGGCCTTTACAACTGTAAAATATTCTTTTAAACTACTGTTAATAACCAACTGAAAAAGTATAAAATACCATGCCTAAAGTGGTTTAGGTTCTCTTCTATCTCCCTTCTATCTAGGGTTCTCTTCTATCTCCCTTCCAGTGTCTATGCTGGAAACTCTCTCTCTATCCTCTTGTCTTTTTTTTTGGAGGGGGGGTGGGCGGGTCACTTCTATTGGTCTTTCATTTATCTTTTTTCATCCATCTTTGTTCTTTGGCCCGTATGGGCCTCCTGTTACAGTGGCCTCTGTTGTCTCAGAGCACCAGCTCTGGGCACATGTGCTCCAGAGCTCCGACTCAGTAATTGGACACATCAGTCCAGCTGCTCCACGGCATGTGAGATCTTCCCAGGCCAGGGATCAAACCGGCGCCCCTTGCACTGCAAGGTGGTGTCCCTACCCACTGGACCACCAGGGATGCCCTCCTCTTTTCTTAATAAACTTATTTCACGATGACCTGAGTGACCATCGCTGAGTCTTTTTGATCCCAATGTGAATTCTTCTCTGTTGGAGATTAAGAATTGGACACGGTTCAAGATAACCTACCATCGTCTATCACCTATCACCATCCTACATCTGTTCTCATCTCAGCAGCTTGAGTGAAATGTTTTAAATGTGCATATGATTACATCAAAGTTCTGCTTCAAACCCTTCAAGGACTATGACTTCATCCACATATACTTCTCCTTCATCCATCTTCTATACTTATATCACATCTCTTTGGAAGTTATAGCTACTTTAACTCCTTAGAATCCTTGAACATGCCATACTGTTTCCAAGTTGGAACTGCTGCACAATATGTTTCCTGGGTCTAGAAAGTTCACTCTCCCATTATTGTCTTCACCAAACAAATTTCTACTAATCTTTCAGATGTCTCTTTAAATATAACTTCTACCAAAAGTGTTCCTCTACTATGCCTCATGAGACAAAATAGGTTTCTCTGCTATATTTCCTAATAGGTTTGAAATTTTTTATATGAACTTGACAAGTAAATTTGCCCACTATCTAAAACTGAAAATCATCAAATCAATACTTACAACATTTTTACACTCATTCACAGATATATGTAGAGTCACAAAGAATTTGGAGTCACTCGGTGTGCATGAGGGCTACAAGAGGACGCACTGCCCTCTCACTTCAGTTCTCATACAGTAAACAAATGTTCTTTCTATGGTCTATTTAGTGCCATGCTTGTACTTTTTGTTGGTAATTTTATGACCCAAATATTGACTCCAAGCATGCTGCTTATGTGCTGCCTCATGTTTCTAAGTACAAGGAATGTGCGTTTAAGAAAATACACGTGGGGTAAGCACTGTTCAGTGGGGTAGTGCTGTTGGTCAGGAATTCAATGTTAACAAATCAACAATATACAGTAAATTTAATCAAGTAAAAGGTTTTTCTTAAAATAGTTGCTTCAGTTCTGGGTAGTTGCTTCAGTCCTGTCTGACTCTGCCACCCTACTGACTGCAGCTCTCTAGGCTACTATGTTCTTGGGTCTCTCTAGGCAAGAATACTGGAGTGGGTTGCCATTTCATTCTCCAATAAATACTATGAAAATTACTAAAATTAAGATATTATTTTAATACACTATATGTTTCATGAGGATAGGAACCTCTCTGCTGTGCTTACCATATATCCCTACCTCTCATAGCATGCCTGATAACTGATGCTCCATAAATAATTGCAGAATATTTACAGAAGCCCTAATTCTGACTGATACAGTCTCACATTAGCTAAGGTGTTAACTCATACAATAGTCTCCCAGGATAGGACAGAACACTTTCAAATTCTGTAAACTAGAGACACTTAGTAAATATATATCTAGAGTTCAAGGAAGAACCATTCTAAATGGGGTTTGTCATTTAAGAAGTTTGTACTTTTTAAAAACTGAAATATAGTTGATTTACAATGTGTTTTAGGCACACAGTAAAGCGATTCAGATATATAGCTATATAATTTTTTAGATTCTTTTATAAATTGTAACAAAAGTGTTCCTCTACTATGCCTCATGAGACAAAATAGGTTTCTCTGCTATATTTCCTAATAGGTTTGAAATTTTTTATATGAACTTGACAAGTAAATTTGCCCACTATCTAAAACTGAAAATCATCAAATCAATACTTACAACATTTTTACACTCATTCACAGATATATGTAGAGTCACAAAGAATTTGGAGTCACTCGGTGTGCATGAGGGCTACAAGAGGACGCACTGCCCTCTCACTTCAGTTCTCATACAGTAAACAAATGTTCTTTCTATGGTCTATTTAGTGCCATGCTTGTAGTTTTTGTTGGTAATTTTATGACCCAAATATTGACTCCAAGCATGCTGCTTATGTGCTGCCTCATGTTTCTAAGTACAAGGAATGTGCGTTTAAGAAAATACACGTGGGGTAAGCACTGTTCAGTGGGGTAGTGCTGTTGGTCAGGAATTCAATGTTAACAAATCAACAATATACAGTAAATTTAATCAAGTAAAAGGTTTTTCTTAAAATAGTTGCTTCAGTTCTGGGTAGTTGCTTCAGTCCTGTCTGACTCTGCCACCCTACTGACTGCAGCTCTCTAGGCTACTATGTTCTTGGGTCTCTCTAGGCAAGAATACTGGAGTGGGTTGCCATTTCATTCTCCAATAAATACTATGAAAATTACTAAAATTAAGATATTATTTTAATACACTATATGTTTCATGAGGATAGGAACCTCTCTGCTGTGCTTACCATATATCCCTACCTCTCATAGCATGCCTGATAACTGATGCTCCATAAATAATTGCAGAATATTTACAGAAGCCCTAATTCTGACTGATACAGTCTCACATTAGCTAAGGTGTTAACTCATACAATAGTCTCCCAGGATAGGACAGAACACTTTCAAATTCTGTAAACTAGAGACACTTAGTAAATATATATCTAGAGTTCAAGGAAGAACCATTCTAAATGGGGTTTGTCATTTAAGAAGTTTGTACTTTTTAAAAACTGAAATATAGTTGATTTACAATGTGTTTTAGGCACACAGTAAAGCGATTCAGATATATAGCTATATAATTTTTTAGATTCTTTTATAAATTGTAACAAAATATTGAGTATGGTTCTCTGTGCTATACAGCAAGTCCTTGTTATCTATCTATTTCATGTAATGTGTATATGCTAATCCCGAGCTCCTAATTTATCCCTCTACCCCTTTTCCCCTTTGGTAATCATGCATTTGTTTTCTGTCTGTGAGCTTATTTGGTTTTTTTTATGTAAGCTCATTTGTATCATTTTTAAATTTTTAGATTTCATATATAAATGATATCAAATGGTATTTGTCTCTCTTTGACTGATTTAACTTAGTATGACAGTCTCTAGGTCCATCCACATTGTTGCAAAAGGCATTATTTCATTCTCTTTAATGATTGAGTAATATTCCATTGGATATATGTACCATATCTTATTTATCCAGTTATCTTTTTTTTAATATAAAAAGATTTATTTATTTATTTACCTTGGGCGGGTGTCGGGTTGGGGAGGGAGGGGAGTGGGCGGGCCACTTCTATTGGTCTTTCATTTCTCTATTTTCATTTGTCTTCGTTCTTTGGCTCCTGTGGGCCTCCCATCGCGGTGGCGTCTGTCGTTGCAGAGCACCGGCTCTGGGGCATGTGCTCCGGAGCTCCGGCTGGGTGATTGGACACATCAGTCCAGCAGCTCCACGGCACATGGGATCTTCCCAGGCCAGGGATCAAACTGGCGCCCCTTGCACTGCAAGGCGGTGTCCTTACCCACTGGACCACCAGGGGAAGCCCTCCATTTATCTTTTGATGGACTTTTAGGTTTCTCCTATGTCTTGGCTATAGCAAATAGTGCTGCAATGAACACCGGGGTGCATGCATCATTTTGAATTATGATTTTCTCTGAATATATGCCCAGGAGTGGAATTGCTAGATCATATGATAGCTCTGTTTTCAGTTTTTTTAAGCAACCTACATGCTGTTCTCCATAGTGGATGTACCAGTGGACATTTCTCCAAAACAGTTTGTAATAACAGTAAGACTGTTTTAGAAATAGGCCAAAGGAGATAATGTCCTATATTTGAGACTAATAAAGAAGTCTATCGATTTAAGGTGATCAATTTTGTAAATGAAATAAAGAGGACAAAGTACACTAGGAATTTCTCTTAGCATGCTCTGAAGATTCTGAAAAAGAGACTTGGGAGAATAGACACATAAGCCCAATGGCGTGATGGAGGCTTTGTAAGTTATTCACTGGGAAACCTGATGATGGGGGCAAATACAAAGCAAAATTTCTTATTAAATTGAACATGAGAAGTTAAATTCTGTCTGCAAGCAGATGGAACAGAATTACAAAAGGCCACATGTGGTTATAAGTAACATAGAACCAAGACTTCCCAGGAACAGGAAGCCCTGTGTTAATCTCTCTGTGGCTCTGAAAGAAGGAAGAAAAAAGATTAAGCCTCCTTGTGAAGATCATGTGATGACTTCCTGATCCAGCCAGAGGCAGCATCTCCATGGAAACTTCTCCCCTCTTCCTCTCACACACGCACTGCTTCCATCCACCTAAAAAGGCTACTTTGAGTCTCAAGAGTGTTGTATTTTTTCTAAACAGCGAGACAAACTCAAGCTAAATGGGAAGAGAACAGAAAGGCTCACACTCCAGCATCTCATGTACTGATGACCTTCCCTGGATCCCTGCGGCTAAGACTTCAGACACTTCTGCTGTTTCGAAGCTTTCACTTTCTCACCTTGTTCTGAAAGTTCAAGGGATCACCAGCTTTAAGCATGGAACAGGATGAGCAAAGTCTCATAGGGACAGCTTTGACTTGACTACTCTCATCCTCTACTCTTCAACTCATTTTAGTTCAAAGCACTTAGTTCTTAAGCTCCTCCATGGATTGGGCCTAGGTTTAATTCTTTATAGCATGACCGTGTACATGAAACTCATGCTTCAACTCAGTAGATGAAATACAACTCTCACCTCTCTCTAGTTTCCCCTGTTTGAAGTATTGTCTCCATTTTCATTTGTCTTTCCAACTTAAGTCCATCCTTTAAGGTTTGACTCGGGATATTCATATAAGAAAACTTACACACTATTATTCAAAACTACGCAATCCTTTCCAGTATCCTCAGTTCACAAATACATCCTCCAACAGTTTGTAATAACAGTAAGACTGTTTTAGAAATAGTCCAAAGGAGATAATGTCCTATATTTGAGACTAATAAAGAAGTCTATCGATTTAAGGTGATCAATTTTGTAAATGAAATAAAGAGGACAAAGTACACTAGGAATTTCTCTTAGCATGCTCTGAAGATTCTGAAAAAGAGACTTGGGAGAATAGACACATAAGCCCAATGGCGTGATGGAGGCTTTGTAAGTTATTCACTGGGAAACCTGATGATGGGGGCAAATACAAAGCAAAATTTCTTATTAAATTGAACATGAGAAGTTAAATTCTGTCTGCAAGCAGATGGAACAGAATTACAAAAGGCCACATGTGGTTATAAGTAACATAGAACCAAGACTTCCCAGGAACAGGAAGCCCTGTGTTAATCTCTCTGTGGCTCTGAAAGAAGGAAGAAAAAAGATTAAGCCTCCTTGTGAAGATCATGTGATGACTTCCTGATCCAGCCAGAGGCAGCATCTCCATGGAAACTTCTCCCCTCTTCCTCTCACACACGCACTGCTTCCATCCACCTAAAAAGGCTACTTTGAGTCTCAAGAGTGTTGTATTTTTTCTAAACAGCGAGACAAACTCAAGCTAAATGGGAAGAGAACAGAAAGGCTCACACTCCAGCATCTCATGTACTGATGACCTTCCCTGGATCCCTGCGGCTAAGACTTCAGACACTTCTGCTGTTTCGAAGCTTTCACTTTCTCACCTTGTTCTGAAAGTTCAAGGGATCACCAGCTTTAAGCATGGAACAGGATGAGCAAAGTCTCATAGGGACAGCTTTGACTTGACTACTCTCATCCTCTACTCTTCAACTCATTTTAGTTCAAAGCACTTAGTTCTTAAGCTCCTCCATGGATTGGGCCTAGGTTTAATTCTTTATAGCATGACCGTGTACA
Organism: Tragulus kanchil; assembly: GCA_022376925.1. Taxonomy (NCBI): domain Eukaryota; kingdom Metazoa; phylum Chordata; class Mammalia; order Artiodactyla; family Tragulidae; genus Tragulus; species Tragulus kanchil. The sequence goes on from JAIOJX010000006.1 coordinate 93,819,837, forward strand.
TGAAACTCATGCTTCAACTCAGTAGATGAAATACAACTCTCACCTCTCTCTAGTTTCCCCTGTTTGAAGTATTGTCTCCATTTTCATTTGTCTTTCCAACTTAAGTCCATCCTTTAAGGTTTGACTCGGGATATTCATATAAGAAAACTTACACACTATTATTCAAAACTACGCAATCCTTTCCAGTATCCTCAGTTCACAAATACATCCTTCCATTAAAAGTCTGATATTCTTATTTTTCTCATTTAAAAACTATTGTAGTGGTAAAACAATATTTCTATCCACGCATTTCAATTTATCCAGCTCACTATACACATAGAGAAAAATATCTTGAAGGAATTCACATGATCAATAAAAATTTCTTGAATAAATTTATCAGCTTCCTTATTCATCCATTCACTACTTTGAGAACTCCTTTGTGAGACCGTATTGCAAACAAACTTTCAAATGAATTACTGATATATATATGTATATATAACACTATATATAAAATAAGCACAAATATATATTATATAGGTAAGATAGCAAAGATTTTATAACTTTAGTATAACATATAAAATATTGAATCACTATGTTATATACCTGAAACTAAGAAAATATTGACAACCAACTATACTTCAGTAAAAAGTTTCCTTTTGAATGTGTGCTGTGTTCTCAGTTGCTTAATTGTGTATGATTCTTTGTGACCTCATGGACTATAGTCCACAAAACTGCTCTGTTCATAGGATTTTCCAAGAAAGAATACTGGAATGGGTTGCCATGTCCTCCTCTAGGGGATCTTTCCAACCGAGGGATCAAACCCACGTCTTCTGTCGTCATATTGTTGTGTAGTCTGTCAGTCATGTTCAATTCCCTCCAACCTCATGGACTGCAGCACACAAGGCTCCCCTGTCCTTCATCATCTCTCCAAGTTTGCGCAAACCCATGTCCATTGAGTCGGTGATGACATTCAATCATTCCATCCTCTGTTAGCTCCTTTTCCACCTGTTCTCAATCTTTCCCAGCATCTTTTCCAATGAGGTAACTCTTCCCATAAGATGGCCAAAGTATTGGAGCTTCAGCTTTAGCATAAGTCCTTCCAGCGAATATTCAGAGTTTATTTCCTTTAGGATTGACTGGTTTGATCTCCTTGCTGTCTGAAGGACTCTCAAGAGTCTTCTCCAGCATCACAGTTCAAAGGCATCAACTCTGCAGCATTCAGCATTTTTTATTTTCCAGCTCTCACTTTCCACTACTGGGAAAGCCATAGCTTTGACTATATGGACTTTTTGTAGGTAAAGTAATGTCTCTACTTTTTAATATGCTGTCTAGGTTTGTCATAGCTTTTCTTCCAAGGAGCAAGTGTCTTTCAATTTAATGGCTGCAGTCATGGTCCATAGTGATTTTGGAACCCAAGAAAATAAAGTCTGTCACTGCCTCCATTGTTTCCACATCTACTTGCCATGAGGTGATAACCAGACGCCATAACCTTTGTCTTTACAACATACAGCCTTGATGTACTTCTTTCCTAATTTGGAACCTGTGCATTGTTCCATGTCCAGTCCTAACCACTGCTTCTTGACCTACATACAGGTTTTGCAGGGGGCAGGTAAGGTAATCTGGTATTCTCATCTCTTTAAGAATTTTCCACAGTTTGTTGTGATCTACATGCAGTATTTAGCATACTCAATGAAGTCGAAGTAGATATTTTTCTGGGATTCTCTTGCTTTTTCTATGATCCAACAGATGTTGGTTATTTGAGCTCTGGTTCCTCTCGTTTTTCTAAATCCAGCTTGTACATCTGGAAGTTCTTGGTTCACATACTTTTGAAGCCTAGTTTGAAGAATTTTGAGCATTACTTTACTACCATGTGAAATGAGTACAATCATGTGGTAGTTTGAACATTCTTTGACATTGCCCTTCTTTGGGATTGGAATGAAAACTGACATTTTCCAGTCCCGTGGCCACTACTGAGTTTTCCAAATTTGCTGGCATATTGAGTGCAGCACTTTAATAGCATCATCTTTTAGGATATGAAATAGCTCAGCTGAAATTCCATTACCTCCAGTAGTTTTGTTCATAGTGATGCTTCCTAAGGCCCACTTGACTGCACTCCAGGATGTCTGACTCTAGGTAAGTGTGCATTGGGAGGCAGATTCTTTACCACTGAGCCACTTGGGAAGATTTATTTCAAATATTCACTAATAAAAGTTCCTAAAATAGAGCAGATCAGCCAGCTATCAAAGTGACCTATCCTTAGTAATATTCAGAAAAGATGTTTGTCTGAAGGACTCTCAAGAGTCTTCTCCAGCATCACAGTTCAAAGGCATCAACTCTGCAGCATTCAGCATTTTTTATTTTCCAGCTCTCACTTTCCACTACTGGGAAAGCCATAGCTTTGACTATATGGACTTTTTGTAGGTAAAGTAATGTCTCTACTTTTTAATATGCTGTCTAGGTTTGTCATAGCTTTTCTTCCAAGGAGCAAGTGTCTTTCAATTTAATGGCTGCAGTCATGGTCCATAGTGATTTTGGAACCCAAGAAAATAAAGTCTGTCACTGCCTCCATTGTTTCCACATCTACTTGCCATGAGGTGATAACCAGACGCCATAACCTTTGTCTTTACAACATACAGCCTTGATGTACTTCTTTCCTAATTTGGAACCTGTGCATTGTTCCATGTCCAGTCCTAACCACTGCTTCTTGACCTACATACAGGTTTTGCAGGGGGCAGGTAAGGTAATCTGGTATTCTCATCTCTTTAAGAATTTTCCACAGTTTGTTGTGATCTACATGCAGTATTTAGCATACTCAATGAAGTCGAAGTAGATATTTTTCTGGGATTCTCTTGCTTTTTCTATGATCCAACAGATGTTGGTTATTTGAGCTCTGGTTCCTCTCGTTTTTCTAAATCCAGCTTGTACATCTGGAAGTTCTTGGTTCACATACTTTTGAAGCCTAGTTTGAAGAATTTTGAGCATTACTTTACTACCATGTGAAATGAGTACAATCATGTGGTAGTTTGAACATTCTTTGACATTGCCCTTCTTTGGGATTGGAATGAAAATTGATGTTTTCTAGTCCTGTGACCATTGCTGAGTTTTCCAAATTTGCTGGCATATTGAGTGCAGCACTTTAATAGCATCATCTTTTAGGATTTGAAATAGCTCAGCTGGAATTCAACTACCTCTACTAGCTTTGTTCATAGTGATGCTTCCTAAGACCCTCTTGACTTCACACTCCAGGATATCTGGCTCTAGGTAAGTGTGCATTGGGAGGCAGATTCTTTACCACTGAGCCACTTGGGAAGATTTATTTCAAATATTCACTAATAAAAGTTCCTAAAATAGAGCAGATCAGCCAGCTATCAAAGTGACCTATCCTTAGTAATATTCAGAAAATGAGCAATTAACACAGCAAACAAGAAGCTGGCATCAAGATATTAGGTAATGTATCAGAAGAAGATTTCTTCTTCTGGCTATGAAAAATGTATCTAGGTTCTGAAAAATGTCTCTTCCTGGAAAACCAAATCCTACCACTGCTGTGGTCTATTTATGCTCTTTGAACAACAAACCATCTTACATCCAAAATCTCTAACACTATCTGGCTTTTCTTAATAAAGAGGCTTTATTCCTTACATGAATTCTCATTTTCAAATTGAAATCATCACTAATTACATATTCAATTAACTGGGTTTATGTAGACCTAGTGGCATTATTATTATTATTCTAACCATATGACTTAAACTATTAATGATGAATAGAGTTTCTCACTTTAACATCGGCCTTTCTCACTGGTGGGATATATGCCAACTCCAGAGAAAAGTTTGTCATGTGGTTTTCAGAAGATGAAAGCTTAAGATAAAGACGGAGTGTTTAATGTTGGAGGTTGGAGTGGTATTATATAGGTCTTAGCCAAAACATGTGATAGTCACTGAAGGGGTAGCTGGAAAGAGAAGTGTGTGGCTCAGTTAATCAGCTCAGGCAGACCTTGTGAGAACCGGAGGAAGAATGCTTCTGGCTGGTTTGTACTGCCTGCTGTGGAGTTTTCAGACCTCCACTGGCCATTTCCCTCGAGCCTGTGCCTCCTCCAAGAACTTGATGGAGAAGGAATGCTGCCCGCCCTGGGCAGGTGACGGAAGTCCCTGTGGTCAGCTCTCAGGCAGGGGTTCCTGTCAGGACATCATTCTGTCCAAGGCACCAGTTGGACCTCAGTTCCCCTTCACAGGGGTGGATGACCGGGAGTCCTGGCCCTCTGTCTTTTATAATAGAACCTGTCAGTGCTTTGGCAACTTCGTGGGATTCAATTGTGGAAGTTGTAAATTTGGCTTTCGGGACCCCGCTGCACAGAGAGGCGACTTTTGGTGAGAAGAAACATCTTTGATTTGAGTGTCACAGAGAAGAATAAATTTCTCGCCTACCTCACTTTAGCGAAACATACTACCAGCCCAGACTACGTCATCCCCACAGGCACCTACAGTCAAATGAATAATGGATCAACACCCTGTTTAAAGACATCAGTATTTATGACCTTTTTGTCTGGACGCATTATTATGTGTCAAGGGACACGCTGCTTGGAAACTCTGAAGTTTGGAGAGACATTGATTTTGCTCATGAAGCACCAGGTTTTCTGCCTTGGCATAGACTCTTCTTGCTTCTGTGGGAACAGGAAATCCAGAAGCTGACAGGGGATGAGAACTTCACTATTCCATACTGGGACTGGAGAGATGCAGAAAACTGTGACATCTGCACAGACGAGTACATGGGAGGGCACAACCCTGCAAATTGAAATCATCACTAATTACATATTCAATTAACTGGGTTTATGTAGACCTAGTGGCATTATTATTATTATTCTAACCATATGACTTAAACTATTAATGATGAATAGAGTTTCTCACTTTAACATCGGCCTTTCTCACTGGTGGGATATATGCCAACTCCAGAGAAAAGTTTGTCATGTGGTTTTCAGAAGATGAAAGCTTAAGATAAAGACGGAGTGTTTAATGTTGGAGGTTGGAGTGGTATTATATAGGTCTTAGCCAAAACATGTGATAGTCACTGAAGGGGTAGCTGGAAAGAGAAGTGTGTGGCTCAGTTAATCAGCTCAGGCAGACCTTGTGAGAACCGGAGGAAGAATGCTTCTGGCTGGTTTGTACTGCCTGCTGTGGAGTTTTCAGACCTCCACTGGCCATTTCCCTCGAGCCTGTGCCTCCTCCAAGAACTTGATGGAGAAGGAATGCTGCCCGCCCTGGGCAGGTGACGGAAGTCCCTGTGGTCAGCTCTCAGGCAGGGGTTCCTGTCAGGACATCATTCTGTCCAAGGCACCAGTTGGACCTCAGTTCCCCTTCACAGGGGTGGATGACCGGGAGTCCTGGCCCTCTGTCTTTTATAATAGAACCTGTCAGTGCTTTGGCAACTTCGTGGGATTCAATTGTGGAAGTTGTAAATTTGGCTTTCGGGGACCCCGCTGCACAGAGAGGCGACTTTTGGTGAGAAGAAACATCTTTGATTTGAGTGTCACAGAGAAGAATAAATTTCTCGCCTACCTCACTTTAGCGAAACATACTACCAGCCCAGACTACGTCATCCCCACAGGCACCTACAGTCAAATGAATAATGGATCAACACCCCTGTTTAAAGACATCAGTATTTATGACCTTTTTGTCTGGACGCATTATTATGTGTCAAGGGACACGCTGCTTGGAAACTCTGAAGTTTGGAGAGACATTGATTTTGCTCATGAAGCACCAGGTTTTCTGCCTTGGCATAGACTCTTCTTGCTTCTGTGGGAACAGGAAATCCAGAAGCTGACAGGGGATGAGAACTTCACTATTCCATACTGGGACTGGAGAGATGCAGAAAACTGTGACATCTGCACAGACGAGTACATGGGAGGGCACAACCCTGCAAACCCTAATCTACTCAGCCCAGCATCCTTCTTTTCCTCTTGGGAGGTAAGGCACGCAGTATCAAAGCATAAAAGAACCTTAACAATCATTTCTTCTGACAGGTCTTCCTAAACCTCCTTTCCCATCTGTTCTTCTTCTGCCAAGCCTAGAAAAGGAGCTCTCTCAAGAGCTCTCAACGTACTTTGTAGTTTTCCTTTATAGCATACTTCACAATTGTAGTTCCAGAGAGATTTGTGTGGTTATTTGCCTAATATCCTCTACTTGGTTCCTAAAATCTAATAAATGAAAAGTACTTGGTTCATCACTATACCATTTAGCACATAAAATGGTGTATGGAAAATTGTAATAGCTCATGAAGTATTTGTTGAACCAATGGATGAATGAGCATTTATATGATTAAGTAAATAAATGATTTAGGCCAACGTTTCTGAAATTTTCTTCCCAATACAATTCATATAGGGCACAAATTAAAAATACAAATCCCGGGCCTTATTCCCTGAATCTCTTTGATAAGAATATTCAAGAGAAGGTCCTCAGAAAATATCATTTAAGAAATGTCTGTAGTGATTATAACCATCAGGAATTTGGGGGAATATTACTTAGACTAATCTTCTTTTTTAAAAAGATGAATATCCTGAGGCTTAAACAGATAAATAATGAAAATAGCTAATATTCATTGATCAATTAGCATGTACATGCCCTTTTCTGAGTGTTTTTGTGCATTAATCCATTCAATAATCTTACTCACTTTCCCCATGTTAAAGATTTTATTAAAAAAAAAAAAACCAGAGATATAAAGATATTAGGTACAGGATCTCAGACTTGGTAAGTAGCAGAGACAAAATTTGTTCTTAGATTTCCTGACTGTACAACCACCCTATAATATCTTCTACAGCATATCTGCTATGATGTCTTTACCCAAAGAATCTGGCCCATTCTGCCTCACTTTTTTCAATAGGACATGAAAGAAATCAGCATTTTCTAAGCATATGCCAACTTTTGAGGTACGGGAGAGATGCAGAAAACTGTGACATCTGCACAGACGAGTACATGGGAGGGCACAACCCTGCAAACCCTAATCTACTCAGCCCAGCATCCTTCTTTTCCTCTTGGGAGGTAAGGCACGCAGTATCAAAGCATAAAAGAACCTTAACAATCATTTCTTCTGACAGGTCTTCCTAAACCTCCTTTCCCATCTGTTCTTCTTCTGCCAAGCCTAGAAAAGGAGCTCTCTCAAGAGCTCTCAACGTACTTTGTAGTTTTCCTTTATAGCATACTTCACAATTGTAGTTCCAGAGAGATTTGTGTGGTTATTTGCCTAATATCCTCTACTTGGTTCCTAAAATCTAATAAATGAAAAGTACTTGGTTCATCACTATACCATTTAGCACATAAAATGGTGTATGGAAAATTGTAATAGCTCATGAAGTATTTGTTGAACCAATGGATGAATGAGCATTTATATGATTAAGTAAATAAATGATTTAGGCCAACGTTTCTGAAATTTTCTTCCCAATACAATTCATATAGGGCACAAATTAAAAATACAAATCCCGGGCCTTATTCCCTGAATCTCTTTGATAAGAATATTCAAGAGAAGGTCCTCAGAAAATATCATTTAAGAAATGTCTGTAGTGATTATAACCATCAGGAATTTGGGGGAATATTACTTAGACTAATCTTCTTTTTTAAAAAGATGAATATCCTGAGGCTTAAACAGATAAATAATGAAAATAGCTAATATTCATTGATCAATTAGCATGTACATGCCCTTTTCTGAGTGTTTTTGTGCATTAATCCATTCAATAATCTTACTCACTTTCCCCATGTTAAAGATTTTATTAAAAAAAAAAAAACCAGAGATATAAAGATATTAGGTACAGGATCTCAGACTTGGTAAGTAGCAGAGACAAAATTTGTTCTTAGATTTCCTGACTGTACAACCACCCTATAATATCTTCTACAGCATATCTGCTATGATGTCTTTACCCAAAGAATCTGGCCCATTCTGCCTCACTTTTTTCAATAGGACATGAAAGAAATCAGCATTTTTCTAAGCATATGCCAACTTTTGAGGTACAGGATAAGAGATTGCTATTTTGAACTTTAATTTCTAATTTTTCTATTCTGATGTTTTCACTCTGATTTAGGGGCAAAAGTTAGCCAAAGAAATATACTTTAAATTATTTATAATTTTAATACTATAAGGTAGAAGGAATGCTTGTCTGCCTGTGTTCCACACATTTCTAAACAGCACTTTTGACTAGAAGTGCTTTATGGAACTAAGCCCAATGTTTAAATAAGATAGGAAAAATCTTGTATTCTCAACTGGTACTCTGTAATCCTGAAATGTGAACAGCTTCTCACTAACCCCTTTGCATTAAGTTTCCACAACTTCCAAATGAAGCCTGAAAATGGCCACTGTAATATCAGGTGTCACTAATGTCAGCTATTTAGCAAGAGCAAGAAGTGTATTTGTACAGGAAAGGCTTCAAAAAATGTTTCAATAAAACCTCAGACCTCCTACCTTAATCTTTATAGTCCAAACTCATTTAATTCTCACATTCTCTGCTACTGCTTAAAATACTGTTAAGCTTGGATGTGGGATTTTCAGTAATTTATAATGCTTTCCTTAACTGTACCGCTGTCCTTGACCTAAAAAAATGGGTGGATAATCTAAACTACCAAAAAGGTACAACATTCACACTGAAGCTTAATCGACAAATATTAATTGATATTTAATTACGTGTGTGTGTGTGTGTGTGTGTGTGTGTGTCTGTGTGTGTGCTCAGTCCTGTTTAAGTCCTCCGTCCACGGAATTTTTCAGGCATCTTTCTTTACCTAAGGATTGAACCCATGTCTCCTGTATTTCCTGCACTGACAGGTAGATTCCTTACCACTGTGCCACCTAGGAAGCCACTTAACTACATGAATAATACCCAAATTTATTCATTATTGGTTATTGAGAAATTTTTCTCTTTATGCTTGTGTCCAATTTTGCTTCCAAATAAAACTTTTTGCATCTAGCAAGTAAACACTAGATTGAAATTGTTTCAGCATTAGATTTGATATTATTCTATGATTAAACTACTGTGGAATAACGGTGTTAAAAATAAAATTAGGAAATACAGGCAACAAGGACCATTGAAGAAAAGGAGCAAACAACAGTTGCAGTAAGGAAGGTGAAATGAGTGAGCGTTTATGTCCACCTGCCGTGAGCAGTGTCACTGTGTGTGGTGACAGTCAGACTCAGTTCCAGTCAGCTGCTCCCATTCCTCTGCACAGCATTTCTGGCTAAAATTCTTTTCGAATGAAGATCAGTTATGTATATTGACTTAATGTGATTATTCAATGCAATAGACTTGACTTCTGGTGATAGTGAAGGACAGGGAAGCCTGGCATTCTTCAGTACATGGTGTCCCAGAGAGTGGGACACAACTTAGTGACTAAACAACAACAAGGCAGCACTTCTCAGTATTTTCTAAATCACTTTGGAGCTTAAAAAACTGCATATACTCCACCCATCTTCTGCCAGAAAATCCTATTTAGGAGGTCCACTGTGAAGTTCAAGCATCTGGATTTTTAAAACCTTCTATGGTAATTCTAAGGCACAGTCATTGCTAAGAGCAATTGATTTAATTAATATGGAAATTGTTTTCATATCTCTTTCACTTTACAAATTTAGGTTCGATAATAAACATACCACTAGTTTAAAAGCTTTTGCCTGAACTGAACACTCAAAAACTATACTGAGATGACGAGACCAAAGAACTTCCATACTTGATGAGTTTATTAATATCTGCCTAATTAGTTACTCATTTCCTTTGGTAAAAAGTCTCCTGCTTTTTTTTTGATTTTAGATATCTTTTACTTGACACCAAAAAATAGATCGCCACTGATGTGTAATGTAGTGCCTTTATTTTTTAAAAGAAGATAGTGAGGCTCCCAAAGGTACAATGATTTGTCACACAGCTGAGGACTAAAACCCAGAGCCTCTGATTCCAGTGCTACTTCAAGCGACCCGCTGTCATTTCCTGTGTATAAGAAGTCATTTAGACTGAGAAAGGATTGAATGAGTCACTAATTTATTGATGTAAATTCAGACTTGTAGTCACTTTAACTCTCTTTTAAAAAATTCAGTGGCACAGACAACTGCAGCAGATATGCTGAAGTAGTCATTTTCATTTGTTCATGTTATAGAAAAATATTCCATTAGGTATTTACCCACATCCCTTATTCAGGTAGAATTGACCTTCACTCTGTGTACTAGCATTACATTTTGCAAATATGTTATAGCATAGTACCTATAATCTCCAATTACCACAAGTAATTGTTTTCAGATGTTTTTATCTAACTGACTGTCAGCTGCTCTGATGTAGAAATCATTTCTAATTTATCTTTATATCCACAGAGTCCAGGAACACGATATATACATAGATTCAAGCTTTATCAGTGTATGCTGAATTGAACAAAATTGAAAATCATAGAAACATTAGCTCCAATGCTAACACAAACTAAACTCTGTATGGACATCACTAGATTTCTAGAAACTTAAGCTACACTTTACAGTACTGGATCCCCAAGGTCAAGGACACAATGATGCCAAAAGAAGCAGCAATTTGTAATCTGGAATAAAACGTTCTGTGTAGCTCTCACTAGGCTTATGTGTGTAGGCAAAAAAAGAAAGCACACATAGAGATATCAGGCAGATTATGACCCAACCTGAGTGTTAAATGAGATTAATAATATTTACTGACACATTTTTTTACTCAATAAAGTAATATACTAAAAAATATTACTTAATTACTTAATGTTAGTTTTCCTAGAAAGATTATATTCAGAATTCATATCTTTTTTTGTATATTTGTTCATTTAATTTTGTTTAATGCAAGGGCTTTTAACCTAGAAGCACATTTGTTATCAATTAAAGCAGTTCATTATTTTTGGAAGTGGGGGTGTTGAACGTTAAAATACAAACACCTATGCTCAATACAATAGATCCAATGTTATGCAAGCAGCAAATAAGCTAAAGAAAAAAAGGTATATCAAGAATAGCTGTTATGATGGATCAAATGAAAAGAAAAAACATTTCCAAGATTATGGGCATCAGTGAAGTATGGCTAGGGAATTCACTCATCAGGTGAAAAGCACATCACATGGAAGCAAACAGTAGGAAGAAAAAAAGTTACATTTCAGCAGAGAGTCATGGGTTTTAGGTAACCATAGCAACAGCTCAGTGAAATAACAGCTTCTCTTTTTTCTTTATGAAAAAGATTCTGTGGAATGTCATATGGTTTACATTTTTTTAAATAAACCTCTAATGCCATAATAAAATTTGGGCTCCTAAAGCTTTTAATAGCTGGTTGTTTGTTGCTATATATTTTCTAAGAGAGCACTAATTTCACCTTCTCCATTAATACATCTATTTTTTTATTCCTATATCCTTTTTTTAACTTGGAACACTTGATTCCCCCACCCCATTACATAAGTCACCATTGTTGAAACAATAAAAGGACAAATTCCTCATCAGAAGCCCTGTCGCTTACCAAATTCATACCTCTGTCATTTACCTGATGATACTGGACAAACTGTTTGGAATCTTTGACCTTTGTTTTTCTTCTCAACAGAGAAAAATGGGGTGCAGTTAATATATGTGTGTGTTTTCTGCATTAATGAAAATACTAAATTGAATGGGAAGCAGAGTTATGCAGTGGAAGAGATACAATCTTTTGAGTCATAAGAACATGATTTTTGTAACTTACATAGTTACAGGATCCTAGACAAGTTACTTAATTTATCTGAGGCCTCCTTTTCCTTTAAAATTAGAATAATATATCTTAAAGCATTATTGTGAAAAGATTCAATGAAAGTTTAGTGTAAAAGTTTAGTATCTAACATATTCTTTGAGTTCTACATATGGAATTTATTATATCTTCATATGATACATTGATGATAGTTATTATAATAATGACTATTCATCAAGTGTAATAGAGTCAGGGTTAACAATTTGGTGGCCTGCCCAATAGTCTTGTATGTAATAATAATGAAATAGCTGTCACTATTAAACATTCTCTACTTGGCTCTATATAGATAGCACTTTACGTGGGCAAAATATTTGATCCTTCATAGAAAGTTGCTATAGTCCCCATTTATAGATAAAAACTCTTGATATCTGGAGAGTTTAATTAATTTTCTGTTTGAAAACCATGTCAGACTATGATCTCCACAATGATAACCATCACGCTAACACTCTCTCCTACACTGCCTCTCCTTCTGTACCAAATATAAAAACAATAATGAAGTTTTTCAAATTATTTCTGGAAGTGGGGTATATTTCTTCCTTGTTACTAATACATTCAATCATCTGAACATTTAGTCACTTGGCAGTTGGCACTTAAGCAAACAGTTTCATTCAGGCTTCTCTAATTTAAGTCTACTTGTAGGAATCTTTTAGGCAGTAGGATCTTTTTAAAATACCTGGATATGGTTTATTATTCAAATAGGAATGAAAATTATTCCATCTGCACACCTGCTGTGTTGGGTAGATAATTGACAGTATAAAGGAATCCGATATATTAGAGTGAATGCAAAGTTGTTGTTGTTCAGTGGCTAAGTCATGTTCAATTCTTTGCTATCCCATAGTCTGAAGTACTCCAGGCTTCCCTATCTGTCACTATCTCCTGGAGTTTGCTCAGATTCACGTCCACTGAGTCATGATGCTATCTAACTATCTCATCCTCTGCCACCCTCTTGTTCTTTTGCCTCCAATCTTTTCCAACATCAGGGTCTTGTCCGGGGAGTGGGCTCTTTGCATGAGGTGGCCAAAGTATTGGAGCTTCAATTTCAGACTCAGTCCTTCCAAAGAATATTCAGGGTTGATTTCCTTTAGGATTGACTGGTATGGTCTCTTTATAGTCCAAGGGACTCTCAAGAGTCTTCCTCCAGCATCATAATTTGACAGCATCAATTCTTTGGCAGTCAGTCTTCTTTATGGTCCAACTCTAACATCCATACATGAGTAGTAGAAAAGTCATAGTTTTGACTAGATGACTTTTGTTGGCAAAGTGATGTCTTTGCTTTTTAATATGCTGTCTAGGTTCGTCATTGCTTTCCTTCCAAGGAGCAAGCATCGGAGCAAGCATCTTTTAATTTCATGGTTACAGTCACTGTCAACAGTGATTTTGGAGCCCAAGAAAATAAAACCTGTCACTGTTGCCATTTTTGCACTTTCTATGTGTCATGAAGTGATAAGACCAGATGGCATGATCAAAAGAAGTGTAAACCCTTTTGATAAAAACTCTTGATATCTGGAGAGTTTAATTAATTTTCTGTTTGAAAACCATGTCAGACTATGATCTCCACAATGATAACCATCACGCTAACACTCTCTCCTACACTGCCTCTCCTTCTGTACCAAATATAAAAACAATAATGAAGTTTTTCAAATTATTTCTGGAAGTGGGGTATATTTCTTCCTTGTTACTAATACATTCAATCATCTGAACATTTAGTCACTTGGCAGTTGGCACTTAAGCAAACAGTTTCATTCAGGCTTCTCTAATTTAAGTCTACTTGTAGGAATCTTTTAGGCAGTAGGATCTTTTTAAAATACCTGGATATGGTTTATTATTCAAATAGGAATGAAAATTATTCCATCTGCACACCTGCTGTGTTGGGTAGATAATTGACAGTATAAAGGAATCCGATATATTAGAGTGAATGCAAAGTTGTTGTTGTTCAGTGGCTAAGTCATGTTCAATTCTTTGCTATCCCATAGTCTGAAGTACTCCAGGCTTCCCTATCTGTCACTATCTCCTGGAGTTTGCTCAGATTCACGTCCACTGAGTCATGATGCTATCTAACTATCTCATCCTCTGCCACCCTCTTGTTCTTTTGCCTCCAATCTTTTCCAACATCAGGGTCTTGTCCGGGGAGTGGGCTCTTTGCATGAGGTGGCCAAAGTATTGGAGCTTCAATTTCAGACTCAGTCCTTCCAAAGAATATTCAGGGTTGATTTCCTTTAGGATTGACTGGTATGGTCTCTTTATAGTCCAAGGGACTCTCAAGAGTCTTCCTCCAGCATCATAATTTGACAGCATCAATTCTTTGGCAGTCAGTCTTCTTTATGGTCCAACTCTAACATCCATACATGAGTAGTAGAAAAGTCATAGTTTTGACTAGATGACTTTTGTTGGCAAAGTGATGTCTTTGCTTTTTAATATGCTGTCTAGGTTCGTCATTGCTTTCCTTCCAAGGAGCAAGCATCGGAGCAAGCATCTTTTAATTTCATGGTTACAGTCACTGTCAACAGTGATTTTGGAGCCCAAGAAAATAAAACCTGTCACTGTTGCCATTTTTGCACTTTCTATGTGTCATGAAGTGATAAGACCAGATGGCATGATCTTAGTTTTTTAATGATGAGTTCCAAGTCAGCTTTTTCACTCTCCTCTTTCACCCTCATCAAGAGGCTCTTTAGCTCCTTCTTCACTTTCTGCCATTAAAGTGGTATCATCTGCATATCTGAGGTTGTTTATATTGCTCCTGTAAATCTTTTATTTATTTATTTATTTATTTATTTATTTATTTATCTTTTTGGGAGTGGGGTGGGGAGGGAGGGGGAAGGGCGGGCCACTTCCATTGGTCTTTCATTTGTCTATTTTCATCCGTCTTTGTTCTTTGGCTCTTATGGGCCTCCCATCACGGTGGCCTCTGTTGTCGCCGAGCGCCGGCTCTGGGCGCATGCTCTCCAGAGCTCCGGCTCGGTAATTGGACACATGGGTCCAGCCACTCCACAGCATGTGGGATCTTCCCAGACCAGGGATTGAACCAGCGCCCCTTGCCCTGCAAGGCAGTGTCCTTACCCACTGGACCACCAGGGAAGCCCTCCTGTAAATCTTGATTCCAGCTTGTGATTCACCCAGCCTAGCATTTCCCATGATGCAAAAGCTAGACTAGTTTTATTCAACCATCTCCAAGCAATGTGTGGGAAGTCATAAACATACTGGATATACCTTTGGAATCAGGAGGACTGTGGATTAATGTTCTAGTCCTGGCTCTGAACATCATATGACCTTAGACAAATCCTCAACAATTCGAGTTCTCAACTACATGTGGCCAAAGTATTGAGCTTCAATTTCAGACTCAGTCCTTCCAAAGAATATTCAGGGTTGATTTCCTTTAGGATTGACTGGTATGGTCTCTTTATAGTCCAAGGGACTCTCAAGAGTCTTCCTCCAGCATCATAATTTGACAGCATCAATTCTTTGGCAGTCAGTCTTCTTTATGGTCCAACTCTAACATCCATACATGAGTAGTAGAAAAGTCATAGTTTTGACTAGATGACTTTTGTTGGCAAAGTGATGTCTTTGCTTTTTAATATGCTGTCTAGGTTCGTCATTGCTTTCCTTCCAAGGAGCAAGCATCGGAGCAAGCATCTTTTAATTTCATGGTTACAGTCACTGTCAACAGTGATTTTGGAGCCCAAGAAAATAAAACCTGTCACTGTTGCCATTTTTGCACTTTCTATGTGTCATGAAGTGATAAGACCAGATGGCATGATCTTAGTTTTTTAATGATGAGTTCCAAGTCAGCTTTTTCACTCTCCTCTTTCACCCTCATCAAGAGGCTCTTTAGCTCCTTCTTCACTTTCTGCCATTAAAGTGGTATCATCTGCATATCTGAGGTTGTTTATATTGCTCCTGTAAATCTTTTATTTATTTATTTATTTATTTATTTATTTATTTATTTATTTGGGGGCGGGTTGAGGAGGGAGGGGGTGGGCGGGCCACTTCCATTGGTCTTTCATTTGTCTATTTTCATCCGTCTTTGTTCTTTGGCTCTTATGGGCCTCCCATCACGGTGGCCTCTGTTGTCGCCGAGCGCCGGCTCTGGGCGCATGCTCTCCAGAGCTCCGGCTCGGTAATTGGACACATGGGTCCAGCCACTCCACAGCATGTGGGATCTTCCCAGACCAGGGATTGAACCAGCGCCCCTTGCCCTGCAAGGCGGACTCTTTACCCACTGGACCACCAGGGAAGCCCTCCTGTAAATCTTGATTCCAGCTTGTGATTCACCCAGCCTAGCATTTCCCATGATGCAAAAGCTAGACTAGTTTTATTCAACCATCTCCAAGCAATGTGTGGGAAGTCATAAACATACTGGATATACCTTTGGAATCAGGAGGACTGTGGATTAATGTTCTAGTCCTGGCTCTGAACATCATATGACCTTAGACAAATCCCTCAACAATTCGAGTTCTCAACTACATGTGGATAAAAGGATCGAAAATATTGAGAAGTGTGAAGAAAACTAGAAATTGACATTTATTTTATTATAATATTATACTTATACAAATACAATATTATACTCATATGAGTATAATATTATTATAGAAATAGTATAACAATGTAAATATATTGAAAGTTATTTATATACAAATGTTGAAATATATGCTAAAAATAGATATGTATAAATATGATACATCATATTTTAATATCTAATATTATAGTTATTATTTCAGATTACAGTTGAAGAAACTGAGACTTAGCAAGCCTAAAGAACATACTTATTGACACACTGCTAGTAAGTCACTGAACAAGACCTGAAGCCCACACCTATGTGAATTTGGAACCTAATTTTTTTCCAACACACATCCTTAACGAATAAGTGATATCTTAGTGACCAGAGATTAAAAGCTTCTCTAAGTGCCTGTTGTGTAACACAGTAGCAGCCATTCCTGCAGAGCAAGGCTCATTCAGTTCTACCTGATGGTGGTGTACCTTGGTTTCATATTCCTATAGATTGCCATCTCACTGGAGTAGGACACTTACAGGATTGTTTGGATTATTAAGTACAATGTAAACAGTTGAGCAAGAAGACTTTTCACTTTTAAAATATTGTTCCATGTGCCCTGCCTGTTGCCCATAAAATTATTAATCATAATACAGGGCTTTAGATTCTACCAGTCTTTTATACTCTTCCACACTCATCATTAAAATAGGGATAGAATCATATAAACTTACAAGGTCATTTGTGAATCTTAAAAAAAATGTACACAGAGATGCCTTTCACATTGAGAGTGGGACCTCAATATATGTTTAACACAAATAATACATTTTTGGAAATCTCTTCTAGGGCTGATGTTGGTACCGACAATAGAACTAGTTAAAAACAGTGTTCAAAATCTGTTGGTAGTTGAAAAGTCACTGGTTCTGCCATTGATTATTTTATTATTCTATCAAATATTTATAAAGCTTCTATTCTAGATTCTGAGGATGAACAAAAGTGGAAAACAATTTTCTTTCATGGAGATTATATGTTTTTAAAAGGAGGAGCTATTGACCAGCAAGGGAGATTCAAGTGAGGCAAGTCTGAGTCAGACAGGTAATCACATTATCTATTCAGTGGGCACACGCCTCTCATGGACTAAGTGTCGTTTGTAAACAGACACAGATGGCAAGGTGGACTCTCCTGTACTTTATGTTTTGGTTTAAGTCTATTATCCTGCTCCCTGTTTAATCACCTTCATAGAACTTAGGGCAACAATGATTTTAAGATGAAGAATTAAGTTATGGGCTTCCCCTGGTGGTCCAGTGGGTAAGGACACCGCCTTGCAGTGCAAGGGGCTCCGGTTCGAGCCCTGGCCTGGGAAGATCCCACGTGCCGCGGAGCGGCTGGACTGATGTGTCCAACTACCGAGCCGGAGCTCTGGAGCGCATGCGCCCAGAGCCGGTGCTCTGCAACGACAGATGCCACCGCGATGGGAGGCCCACAGGAGCCAAAGAACGAAGACGAATGAAAATAGAGAAATGAAAGACCAATAAAAGTGGCCCGCCCGCTCCCCTCCCTCCCCACCCCGCCCCCCCGCCCAAAGTAAATAAATAAATAATTAAAAAAAAAAAAGAATTAAGTTATATGCCACTGAGAAAAATATGTGCTAGTTAAAGTACAATGTGATGTTTTTAATCACTTAGCATTTGTACATTTATTGGAAGACCTCTTTTAGATTTTTCAAATATTTTTATCATAGTTTAATCTTCTGCCTACATATAAGGAAAACTGTAAGCAAAATAATTTGGTGAAGTATCTCTGAAACTTCTTCATATTTTACAGTTAGACCCTTTTAAATTACTTTTTTAAGTCACAGTTGACGACGTTCTTTTCAAATATTGGTTTGGCCTTGCAGACTATAGTAGAATATCAGATAAATGGTAAAGAATGGATGTTGCTTTGGCAGGAACAGCACAAGTGATGTGCAGAGAAGAGTAGCCAGGCTGACTTCAGCAGTTGGATCAGAATTTGTAAACAAAAGAAATTTCAGATGTATTCTGAACATAGAATTGACAAGACTAGCTGGTGGTTTCAATGTGAAAAATAAAGGGAAACAAAATACAAATGATAGCAGTCTTTGGCTTAAAAATGAAAATTCATGGACTTTAAGTATCAGGACAGATGATGTGACAAAGTGTAGGGAGAGGAACACATTTTTTAATCTTTTTAAATTTCAAGTTTTTTCATTTTCAAAATTCTTTATAAATCTAATTTCTATAGTAAAGTGGCTTAGTGGTAAAGAATCCACCTGCCAATGCAAGAGACCTGGGTTTGATCCCTCAGTCAGGAAGATCCCCTGGAGAAGGAAATAGCAAGCCATTCCAGTATTCTTGCCAACAAAATCCCATGCACAGAGGAGCCTGGTGGACTACAGTCCATCAGAGTCGGAGAAAACTTAGTGACTAAACAACAACAATAACATAGTCATTTACAATGTTGTGTTAGTTTCATGTATACCACAAAGTGATTCAGATATATATATATATATGTATATATATATATATATATATATAGTAAAGATTCTTTTACCTTATAAGTTATTACAAATGAACAAAGTTTCTATGTTTGATCACTACACTTGAGATGCCTATGAGATAATATTGAAATATGAACTCAGAGATGTATCTTCAGTGTAAGAGTTCAGAGGAGTGCTTCTGAACTTGAGATAGGCTGTTATAGCCAAAGCAGCAGATACAGAAAAAAGTAAAAGAGGAGACAGACCTAAACTCTGGACCATGGTTAAGCTTCACAGGAATATGCCCAGTGAAGTCACACAATGGATAGTTAGCAGATATTTGTTGAATTATTTTTCTTGCCAAAAATTATTGAACGACAATTATATGAAGTAATTATTATTATCCTCATCTGTTAGATGAGGTGTATGGAATTTATTTTCTTAAGTGGTATACGCAAGACTAAAAGTGTATTGTGAATTGTTAACTTTCTTGAGTTATTTGCAGGCTTCGGAAAGCTGCTTCCTTCACTTTAAGACATGAATCTCCTGGTGATAAGAACTCCAAATATCTGAAATTCAAATATGGAATCCCAACCTACCTACGTTCCCCCTTTGACAATGCTCTTTTAACACGTGCAGATCATCTGCAGCAGACTGGAGGAGTACAACAGCCGTCAGGCTTTATGTGATGGGACATCTGAGGGACCATTACTGCGCAATCCAGGAAACCATGACAAAGCCAGGACTTCGAGGCTTCCCTCCTCGACTGATGTGGAATTTTGCCTGAGTTTGACCCAGTATGAATCGGATCCCATGGATAAAACTGCCAACTTCAGCTTTAGAAATACACTGGAAGGTAATCCCTTTATTTGCTTGCTTAAAGTCCTTTTCTTAATTTTCAACCTGCCAATGCAAGAGACCTGGGTTTGATCCCTCAGTCAGGAAGATCCCCTGGAGAAGGAAATAGCAAGCCATTCCAGTATTCTTGCCAACAAAATCCCATGCACAGAGGAGCCTGGTGGACTACAGTCCATCAGAGTCGGAGAAAACTTAGTGACTAAACAACAACAATAACATAGTCATTTACAATGTTGTGTTAGTTTCATGTATACCACAAAGTGATTCAGATATATATATATATATGTATATATATATATATATATATATAGTAAAGATTCTTTTACCTTATAAGTTATTACAAATGAACAAAGTTTCTATGTTTGATCACTACACTTGAGATGCCTATGAGATAATATTGAAATATGAACTCAGAGATGTATCTTCAGTGTAAGAGTTCAGAGGAGTGCTTCTGAACTTGAGATAGGCTGTTATAGCCAAAGCAGCAGATACAGAAAAAAGTAAAAGAGGAGACAGACCTAAACTCTGGACCATGGTTAAGCTTCACAGGAATATGCCCAGTGAAGTCACACAATGGATAGTTAGCAGATATTTGTTGAATTATTTTTCTTGCCAAAAATTATTGAACGACAATTATATGAAGTAATTATTATTATCCTCATCTGTTAGATGAGGTGTATGGAATTTATTTTCTTAAGTGGTATACGCAAGACTAAAAGTGTATTGTGAATTGTTAACTTTCTTGAGTTATTTGCAGGCTTCGGAAAGCTGCTTCCTTCACTTTAAGACATGAATCTCCTGGTGATAAGAACTCCAAATATCTGAAATTCAAATATGGAATCCCAACCTACCTACGTTCCCCCTTTGACAATGCTCTTTTAACACGTGCAGATCATCTGCAGCAGACTGGAGGAGTACAACAGCCGTCAGGCTTTATGTGATGGGACATCTGAGGGACCATTACTGCGCAATCCAGGAAACCATGACAAAGCCAGGACTTCGAGGCTTCCCTCCTCGACTGATGTGGAATTTTGCCTGAGTTTGACCCAGTATGAATCGGATCCCATGGATAAAACTGCCAACTTCAGCTTTAGAAATACACTGGAAGGTAATCCCTTTATTTGCTTGCTTAAAAGTCCTTTTTTTCTTAATTTATGTTTACAAATGCTCATCCAAAACCCTGAGCCCAAAAGTGTTTGAGAATATGTTAATGTAAATATAGTCAATAACTCTATCAGAACGCTGCTGGCACATGAATTCCAAAACAGGAATAACTACAGCAAAATGTATAAATATACCCCATGGCAAAAAATGGAAACAATAGGCAGCCTAATGGAGAATAAAGTCCTGTTTTACCACTAAAAAATACTGGTGCCAAACAAAATAACACATTTTTAGATATTTTTGTACTTTGGAATCATAGATATAGGACTGTGGATCTACTGTATTTTTCTAACTTTTAGTAGTTTTATCTAGTTTAAAATATTCGGAACACTAGCCTCTTTGAGGCAAGTCCATGTTCTTAACTATAATAAAAATAAAACCTGCAGTTTAGGTTAAGGTCCCATCCTGTTATCCCTCAAGATTTCTGTGCTTTGCCAGAGATTCCTTCTTACAGCTTCTTCTAAGGCCTACTTCTGCAAATCCCTCAACCTTACCTGCACCTTCCCTTCAGCACTTGTTCATCTTGTTCTGCTCAGTGCTGTGCCAGTCATGAAAATTCACCTCCTCCACCTCAATTTTCATTATGGAAACAAATCTACAAACAAACAAAAAACAGGAAAACTCACTGAAGTTACAGATTTAATTTGGGTTCCGGGAATCCATAGGGGGCCACTTTGTGGCAAGGCAGATACACAAAATTTAATGTTAGATATTCTATCTCCTAAAAATCTCTTTGGGACTCTATCATGGAGATGAAACTTTCTCTTTTCCTATTTCTTCCTCCTTAATTTTCTGTTTGGTTCTCATCATCGTCATTGTTGCTTTGGCTTCTAACTTCTCTGTTGTTGGCTGTGCAGAATAGTTTCACTGTCTCTCATTTTCCTGTATTCTTCTAGTCCCTAAAACCGTAGGGCCATACTTTACCTCGGAAAAATTTAAACAAGGAGAGTATCACCCTAAAGAGGAACACTGGTACAACTGTTAAAATAAAAATAATGTTTATTTTCCTTAAATAGTATTAGTAATTAATGTTTTCCAATAGTCACTATGTGCAAGTCCCCATGCCAAAGATCCTGAATAGCACTCTGTCACTTAATTCTTTCAACTGGCCTCTGAGGAAGACAGCATCATATATTCAACTTAAAGAAAGGAAATGGGATCAGAGATATTAAGTAATTTGGCTACCATCCATTTGGTAAGTGACAGAGCTAAATCTGTTCCTAGATTTGCCAAAGATCAAGAGTCCTTTCCATTATATTCTGATGACCCTCAGTGGGTTGACTGTTTCTTTAAAGGTTTAAAATATCAAGTTGGTCCTTCAATAATGTAACAGGAGAAGGCAATGTGTGGTGCCCAGGAGTCTACAAGCTAAGAAAAAGGCACACAAACAAGTTGGTTGTCATCTCATGGGAGGACTGGGCATCCTGTGGTCCTGTGTGGGGTTCAATAGCATGATTCCAGGTGTTGACTTAGAGACATTATAAAATGTGGCTCTATCCTTAAGGGAATTATAGTCCATTACAGGTTACTCAGGCAGCTTTTCTAATGGTGAGAAAGCACGAACTTTGTTATTAAGGAACTTGGGCTCATCTTGAAAATAAAAAGGGAGCCTCGCTTCTCTGGATATCAAGCCAAAAAGAAAATTGGCTTGGGACTTCCCTGGTTGTCCAGTGGTTAGAACTCTGTACTTCCACTGCAGGGGATGCAAGTTTGATCCCTGGTTAGGGAACTAAGCTCCCACATGCCATGTGGTATGGCCAAAAAAATAAATTTAAAAATTAAGAAAAAAAAAGAAAATTGGCTTGAGCATGTCAGCTCAGCCAGTGGCTTTCAAATAAGTTTCTAATGTGCAAAGACAGTAGAGGACATCATGTTTATTATAAATAATTTGTTAATACAAGCAAGTTATGTTTGTAAATTATTTTCTTTTTTCTTATAAAATATTCTATTTAGTCTAGTATTCTTGCAGGAGAAAAGGGATTATTGAACATAATCTGGTACATAATATCAATAGGTATTCAATGTGTGTTTGATGAGGAAGACAAGCATCTAAGACTCTTTCAATTACACCTAACCAAACACTTAATTTTGTCTATACCAGTTGTACGAAACCTATTTACTGGTAGTGAAATGTTAGAAAACAATGATCAGAGTCACCAACGAGAGCTTTTCCGGACCAGGGACCCATTTATTTTATTCTTATCTTTAAATTTTTATTAAGAAATAATGTTAAGTTCACAGTAAAAAAAAAAATACAATAATAAAAACTGTATAATAACCACACATAACTTTCTACTCAGATTCTACTGTTTATATTTTATCTTTTTTCTTCTCTTTTTATCTTTTTATCATTTTTGTCTTTGTTTCTTTCTGTCTCTCATTCTGAACCATCTGAGGATAAACTGCACAGATGAGAACCCTTTACCTTCATATATTTCAGTGTACCATTGTCCTACATAATCATAATCATAGGGTAGTTAACAATTTCAGTAAATTCTATATAGGTATAATGCTTTAATATAATCTGTTATTTATATTGCAATATTTCAATACACTAATAATATCTTTTATAGCATTTTTCATCCCTGTAACAGGGTCCAGTCTAAGTGTCAAGTGGCATTTAGTTTTCCTGTCTTTTTGAGTTTCTTTTAATCTGAAATATTTCCACAACTTCTTTTTTTTAAATTAGACATATTTTTAGAGAATATAGCCTCCCAATTTTAAATAGAATGTCCCTACTTTTAATAGGTGGGCTTCCAAGGTGGCAAAGAACACACCTGGCAATGCAGGAGACCCTGGAGATGTGGGTTTGATCCCTGGGTCAGGAAGATCCCTTGGAGTAGGAAGTGGCAATCTATTTGAGTATTCTTGTCTGGAAAATTCCACGGACAGAGGAGCCTGATGGGTCCATGGAGTCACAAAGGGCTGGACATGAATAAATAGAATTTGTAATAGAATGGATCCAGATAATATATTCTTAGTCAGAATTTTACAGAGGCAGTTTAATGTTTTTTCTATGAGAATCTAACATCTGAAAGTACATGGTGAATATCTGTCTTACTTTGATGTTAATATGATCACCTGTTCTAGGTATGACCCAGATTCCCCAATGCACACAAACAGTTCCACTGAGCACATCTTCAAGCTGATTCTTATGTCCCTGTTTCACGACCCTATCATTTTTTAGCTTTTTCTCTTTTTGGCACAACAAAATATTCTAGAGTCATCTTGTACTTACACTGCCCAAAGCCTGGAATCAGCTATATCTCCAAAAAACATTGGTAACACTCAGTAGGGAAGGACAAAGACAAAGATAGACAGAATAAATTTTATTAAGAAATAATGTTAAGTTCACAGTAAAAAAAAAAATACAATAATAAAAACTGTATAATAACCACACATAACTTTCTACTCAGATTCTACTGTTTATATTTTATCTTTTTTCTTCTCTTTTTATCTTTTTATCATTTTTGTCTTTGTTTCTTTCTGTCTCTCATTCTGAACCATCTGAGGATAAACTGCACAGATGAGAACCCTTTACCTTCATATATTTCAGTGTACCATTGTCCTACATAATCATAATCATAGGGTAGTTAACAATTTCAGTAAATTCTATATAGGTATAATGCTTTAATATAATCTGTTATTTATATTGCAATATTTCAATACACTAATAATATCTTTTATAGCATTTTTCATCCCTGTAACAGGGTCCAGTCTAAGTGTCAAGTGGCATTTAGTTTTCCTGTCTTTTTGAGTTTCTTTTAATCTGAAATATTTCCACAACTTCTTTTTTTTAAATTAGACATATTTTTAGAGAATATAGCCTCCCAATTTTAAATAGAATGTCCCTACTTTTAATAGGTGGGCTTCCAAGGTGGCAAAGAACACACCTGGCAATGCAGGAGACCCTGGAGATGTGGGTTTGATCCCTGGGTCAGGAAGATCCCTTGGAGTAGGAAGTGGCAATCTATTTGAGTATTCTTGTCTGGAAAATTCCACGGACAGAGGAGCCTGATGGGTCCATGGAGTCACAAAGGGCTGGACATGAATAAATAGAATTTGTAATAGAATGGATCCAGATAATATATTCTTAGTCAGAATTTTACAGAGGCAGTTTAATGTTTTTTCTATGAGAATCTAACATCTGAAAGTACATGGTGAATATCTGTCTTACTTTGATGTTAATATGATCACCTGTTCTAGGTATGACCCAGATTCCCCAATGCACACAAACAGTTCCACTGAGCACATCTTCAAGCTGATTCTTATGTCCCTGTTTCACGACCCTATCATTTTTTAGCTTTTTCTCTTTTTGGCACAACAAAATATTCTAGAGTCATCTTGTACTTACACTGCCCAAAGCCTGGAATCAGCTATATCTCCAAAAAACATTGGTAACACTCAGTAGGGAAGGACAAAGACAAAGATAGACAGAATAGTTTGCTCGCTGGAGAGACACATTTCATCTCAAAACCAGAATGGGAAATGGGGATGTGGGATATCTTGGACTACAATCAATGCTCACATGGGTACAGCTGACATGAGAACAAGACTGGAGAAGCAGGAGCCCAGGCAAACATAGCACTCTGCTCTCTCAGTCAAAGCAGGTGGAGCTGAACTGTGGGATTTTTTCTTTTGCCTCTAAGTCATCATTTGTTTTCATCCATTTTTATTCTTTGGCACGTGTGGGCCTCCCACTGCAATGGCCTCTCTTCAATGCAGAGCACTGGCTCTGGGCTCATGTGCGCCAGAGCTCTGGCTCGTAATTGGACACTCTGGCACAGCCGCTCCATGGCTAATGAAATCTTCCTGGGCCAGGAATCGAACCGGTGCCCCTTGCACTGCAAGGCAGACTCTTTACCCACTGGACCACCAGGGAAGATCCTGAACCGTGGGTTTTGATTGAACATTTATTGCTGCCTTTTTAAATTTTGAGTCTTGTGATATATATATATGTAATGTACTTCCCATAAAACAAATTCCCACAGCCAGTCCTGGGATGGAGGAACTGTAACTTTCCTCTTGGATTTAAATACTTAAGTAAAGATCAAAGATGTGTGA
This sequence comes from Tragulus kanchil, assembly GCA_022376925.1. NCBI lineage: Eukaryota > Metazoa > Chordata > Mammalia > Artiodactyla > Tragulidae > Tragulus > Tragulus kanchil. The sequence goes on from JAIOJX010000006.1 coordinate 93,845,598, forward strand.
TTTACGAATTGCATATAAGAAACCCAGAAAACAAAGAAAAATTAGTATGTATTATACAAGGTAGTCCTCTGATTAGGTAGTCCCTCTGGAGTAAGGGCTATGGATTGCATAAAATTTAACCCAGGTCCTATATCACACACTTTATAACAATGCTAATGCAAAATTGGTAAAGAATTTTACAGAGGCAGTTTAATGTTTTTTCTATGAGAATCTAACATCTGAAAGTACATGGTGAATATCTGTCTTACTTTGATGTTAATATGATCACCTGTTCTAGGTATGACCCAGATTCCCCAATGCACACAAACAGTTCCACTGAGCACATCTTCAAGCTGATTCTTATGTCCCTGTTTCACGACCCTATCATTTTTTAGCTTTTTCTCTTTTTGGCACAACAAAATATTCTAGAGTCATCTTGTACTTACACTGCCCAAAGCCTGGAATCAGCTATATCTCCAAAAAACATTGGTAACACTCAGTAGGGAAGGACAAAGACAAAGATAGACAGAATAGTTTGCTCGCTGGAGAGACACATTTCATCTCAAAACCAGAATGGGAAATGGGGATGTGGGATATCTTGGACTACAATCAATGCTCACATGGGTACAGCTGACATGAGAACAAGACTGGAGAAGCAGGAGCCCAGGCAAACATAGCACTCTGCTCTCTCAGTCAAAGCAGGTGGAGCTGAACTGTGGGATTTTTTCTTTTGCCTCTAAGTCATCATTTGTTTTCATCCATTTTTATTCTTTGGCACGTGTGGGCCTCCCACTGCAATGGCCTCTCTTCAATGCAGAGCACTGGCTCTGGGCTCATGTGCGCCAGAGCTCTGGCTCGTAATTGGACACTCTGGCACAGCCGCTCCATGGCTAATGAAATCTTCCTGGGCCAGGAATCGAACCGGTGCCCCTTGCACTGCAAGGCAGACTCTTTACCCACTGGACCACCAGGGAAGATCCTGAACCGTGGGTTTTGATTGAACATTTATTGCTGCCTTTTTAAATTTTGAGTCTTGTGATATATATATATGTAATGTACTTCCCATAAAACAAATTCCCACAGCCAGTCCTGGGATGGAGGAACTGTAACTTTCCTCTTGGATTTAAATACTTAAGTAAAGATCAAAGATGTGTGATTTACGAATTGCATATAAGAAACCCAGAAAACAAAGAAAAATTAGTATGTATTATACAAGGTAGTCCTCTGATTAGGTAGTCCCTCTGGAGTAAGGGCTATGGATTTAAAGAAAAATTTTTTCATGTGAAAATCTCTGACTACCCATGGTGTCCTATATCACACACTTTATAACAATGCTAATGCAAAATTGGTACTTGTGTGTGTGTTGAAGGGTGAGGGTGGGTTGGCAGTTTACTGAAGTGGTTAAAGGCAATTAATGTGACTTGGATTTGATTTAAACTCTACTGCTTCCTAGATTTGTTACCTTGAGTAAGCTATTTAACTTCTCAGGGGCTTAATTTCTTCATCTGGAAAATGTAGATAATAATATCTTATAGAGTTCATGTAAGGATTTAATAATATAATGCATGTAAGGGATATATAAGATTTCTTCAATAAATGGCAGCTATTATTATATTAAGCTGGTATTAGTTTTTGACAACTCAGTTATCAGTCATTAATTTTTCTGACAAATTAGGTTAGAAGCTAAGTAGAGACTGAGTCTTGAGAAAATATATCATGATGTGCTAGGTGTAGAGAAAAAATTAGGGAGGAGGAAGGCTAGAAAAGTAAATTTCTTGAGATAGACCCAGAGAGGGAGCATTTCTGGAGAAAAAAGCTATTGCTTTTCAGGTTGAAATCCTAGAAAAAAGGAGACAAAAGCAAAAGCAGATCCTGTAGCCTAAAACAGATGAAGGTGCAGGAACAAGGGACAACATACAAAGATGACTATTACACAGATTCTGACCTTAAGGAGCTCACCATCTAGTGAGAAAATATCAGATAAATCCATAAGGAGAGCACAATATGATGGTAAATACAAAATTAGGCAGGAACACAGAGCTAAACGAGAAACACCTCCCAAGCGGGTGAAATTGGAACTGAACCTTGAAATATCAGTAATTTCTCACCAAGAAGAGAATGGAAGGAAAAGCATTTCTAGCAGAGGAAACAACATATGCAGTGGAATAGAAGTATGAAAGTTAAGATTAGACACTACCAAATGAGAAAATTCATATGGCTAGAATTTTTTTATAGTGAGAAATAACAAAGAGGTCTCAAAGGTGTAGAGTGTGTCATGCATACCTGTGTTTATAAAGTTTCTCTAGTAGGAAAAAATAGACTCTTAAAAGAGTATTTCCACAGATCCCTAGGGAATAAAGGAACTAAAGTTTATTCTTTGCAAATGTCATTCACATTTTCCCTTTAAAAAAGATATGTTTGAAAACCAAAAGTTGACAAATCATGATATAATGTTCATATTTTCAAGAACATGTCTAAATATCTTATCTGAAACACTGCTATAGAGTCGATGGGAGTCAAGAGAGGCTTTTAAGCAGGAAATTGATATGATTCTATGTTTCAGAAAGATATGAATCTAGTGCCCTTAGCAGAATGCAGAAAGCCTAATCAATGAGCTGTGGGAGGGTTAGGACTGCTGAGGACTTTATCTGAGATAGGGCGAATGAGACGAAGATGACTTGATTAGAGTACAGTAACTCCTGTAGACTCTAGAGCATGGAGTATCATAAACTCTTGGCGACTAAACAGGAAGCGGAAAAGTAAGCATCAGACTGAGGATGATTATGAAATGTCTGCCACTGACTTCTAATAACTGGTCCTTGTTTTGTCCCCTTAAACTGTACAACACTAAAAAATCTAGTTAATCTTTTTATCAGCTCTTCTTTAAAAAATCCTTCTAATTATGATCCTCTAGAAGCTTGTTTTCATGCAGCTTATCCACCCTTTCTATCTTACCGTGATTGCATAGGAAGTGTCGTAACTCTTCATTTGCCAGAATTTCTTGAGAAGCAGTCTAGGAAATTGTAAATGAGTGCTGGGCTTTTATGAAAGATTATGGGGGTTTTGAAATTTTTGAATGAAGTCTTAAGGTAGCAGTGTGCATGTAAGAAGAGAAAGACCAATGACAGGTCACAAGAATGTCACAAAGGATGATTTCCTGTCTCCCTACCTGAGAAATGGACTTTGTTAGCACATCAAGAAATAGTTACGTAAACTGTAAATTAAGTTGAGAATTGTTGTGTAAACTAGAATGGCAAGGAGATTGTTTAAGTGGGATGAGGCATTCTTGATAGGAAGGTGCAAGCCCTCCCTTATGCAACTTCTTTACCAATGCTGAGGGAATCAGCAAGCTGTATAGGTTGGTATAGACTGGTGTATTCTGACTCAGAAAGAAGTGAAGGGTTTTGAGAAAGAGTTCCTCCAGACCAGGAAAATCTTTCTGAGTCTGTATTACCCAACTCCTCAGAATTACCACCTTGCTAATCTTGTTGATATTCTGAACAGGCAATGATCCTGATCATAATAATAACAAAAAAACCCCATATGTGCCAGACATTCTTATTTCACATGTGCTATATTACTTAATCCTCACATCAGTACTGCAGTATTGATTATTCACAGATTAAGGTGAAACACCATCTTCAGTGAAGTAGTTATTCCAATGAGTTTAGGAAACGCCCTATCTTCTTGTAGTCAAATGAGCCAATTCATTTGACTCAAAGAATATTCTTTTCTCTCTTTACTCTGAATTCTCAGGGCCAATAGGATCCTTCCTAATATATGTAAGAAATTCAAACAAGTACCCTGGGTATTATTTTCCAAGGGGATTTGCTTTGAATTGTGATTCTTTTATTAGGAGGTAATGTTACCTTTTTTAAAAAGAAGCCTGAAATATGACTGATTTGGGTTTATGCATAGCAGTAAACAGCAAAACTTTGTAAAAGCAAAAAAAAAAAAAACAAAAAAAGCCTGAAATAGTATGGTGTGCTATATTACAGAGAAGATTTTGTGGATATGCAAGCATGTTTTTAAGATTTCTAGGGCAAAATCTGCTTGCAGGGAAGAGTTAATGTACTACATTCATACATACATACACACAAAAAAAACAAATCAAGCACAATTTCTATATATATAAATGCCTTTTAAATTCTTAATCAGTGCTTGGTTCCTCAAAGATGAAGGGTGGCAAGACCAGAATATGTTCATCTGGACATTAGAAGATCTCTAGTTAGGATGTAGTGAGTGGGTCCTTGCACTGTCAGAAAGCAGAGAGCCTACCAGAAACTATGGTTGTTTGCATGTTAGGAGCATTTGAATTTTTGTGGAGACAATTTTTTAGACCCATTGATATTGTTCAGATATCTGACTGGTAGAAAATCACAGTTCTACTTTTTTTTTTTTTTTTTACACACACACACACACTTTAGAAGCAAAATAAACAGTTTAAAATTTGGGGATATTTTTGCTTGATACTCAGTAAACTTTCAGAACAAATGGGATAATGATATAGCCTGGAGCTCTTTCTTTAAAAAAAAGATGGAGTGTCAGTCCCTATGTATTTATACCTTTTAAAATGACACTTCTGATTCTTCCTCTTCTACCAGTTGTCCTGGCATGAAAATTGTTCTTTCCAAATGTGAATGTTGAAAAGTAATTTATTTAAGACATGTGTCATCTGTGCTTTTTATTTTGGCAAAAATTATTGATTATTCACAGATTAAGGTGAAACACCATCGTCAGTGAAGTAGTTATTCCAATGAGTTTAGGAAACGCCCTATCTTCTTGTAGTCAAATGAGCCAATTCATTTGACTCAAAGAATATTCTTTTCTCTCTTTACTCTGAATTCTCAGGGCCAATAGGATCCTTCCTAATATATGTAAGAAATTCAAACAAGTACCCTGGGTATTATTTTCCAAGGGGATTTGCTTTGAATTGTGATTCTTTTATTAGGAGGTAATGTTACCTTTTTTAAAAAGAAGCCTGAAATATGACTGATTTGGGTTTATGCATAGCAGTAAACAGCAAAACTTTGTAAAATCTAAAAAAAAAGAAAAAAAGCCTGAAATAGTATGGTGTGCTATATTACAGAGAAGATTTTGTGGATATGCAAGCATGTTTTTAAGATTTCTAGGGCAAAATCTGCTTGCAGGGAAGAGTTAATGTACTACATTCATACATACATACACACAAAAAAAACAAATCAAGCACAATTTCTATATATATAAATGCCTTTTAAATTCTTAATCAGTGCTTGGTTCCTCAAAGATGAAGGGTGGCAAGACCAGAATATGTTCATCTGGACATTAGAAGATCTCTAGTTAGGATGTAGTGAGTGGGTCCTTGCACTGTCAGAAAGCAGAGAGCCTACCAGAAACTATGGTTGTTTGCATGTTAGGAGCATTTGAATTTTTGTGGAGACAATTTTTTAGACCCATTGATATTGTTCAGATATCTGACTGGTAGAAAATCACAGTTCTACTTTTTTTTTTTTTTTTTTTACACACACACACACACTTTAGAAGCAAAATAAACAGTTTAAAATTTGGGGATATTTTTGCTTGATACTCAGTAAACTTTCAGAACAAATGGGATAATGATATAGCCTGGAGCTCTTTCTTTAAAAAAAAAAGATGGAGTGTCAGTCCCTATGTATTTATACCTTTTAAAATGACACTTCTGATTCTTCCCTCTTCTACCAGTTGTCCTGGCATGAAAATTGTTCTTTCCAAATGTGAATGTTGAAAAAGTAATTTATTTAAGACATGTGTCATCTGTGCTATGAATTAAAATGTTCTGGTATTATGTATTGGCAAACACCATTTTAGAAAGCAATACTATAGAGAGAAAAAAAAATACATCATATTGAGATAGGGTCATTTAAAGGGGATTGAAATAGCAATTTTGAAGGCATATAAATTGAACATTAATTCTAATATTATATCTTCTCCCTCATTTAAAAATTTATTTAATAATTACATATCTATGCTATTATGAGGATGTATACACCCCTATACCTTCTACCATATATGTAAGACATATTTCCTTTTCTCCCCACAACTTGTTTTCTCTAAAATCTTCTATAGTTATCTCAACTTCCCTTAGAGTTTGGCATAGGTTACTAATTTCATGATATGTATTTATTCATGATAGACAATTTTCATTTATTTTTTCTCCCTTTTGAATTCACTGCTGTGGAAAACAATGGCTGTTTTCCAAAAGGATAATATTTTTTCCAATAATTCAACTTAGGGTCCTAGAAGAACTTTAAGGAGAAAATGAACAATGTACCTTTTCTAAAAGTAGAGTCAGGCCATTTGGTCTATGGAGATTTCACTTAACATGGGGCAAATCATGGGGAAAATGTCACCACTTATTAGCAACACACGCTGCAAAGAAAAAGCAGAATTCTATATCATGCATTTGTTCACTTAACAAATACGAATTCAGAGACCTGAAGAACCAAATACAAATTGGCTATGCCTCATGTGTATGTACAACTCCTTTATAATCTTCTACAGTGATTGACCTAAAATATACTATTTTGGTTTCAGTATCTACTTATAACTCTTAGAATATATGAATAACTCCAAAAATCTTTGTTTATGTGGGTTACATTGATAGCTACTTACCATTTTCAAAACTAAAAGATTTGAAAATATTTATATAATAAAAATATTAATCATTCCATGCTAGTATAAATAACATAATTTTTGTATATTAAAAATAGTAAATGGCATGGCACTGATTTAAATATTTGCAAAAAACTTACTTTATGTCTGCTTCTATACTTAGTATATTGTGACATGATGTTTGGTTGAAGACCTTGAAGAAAATTCATTTTCACACATATAAAATTGGAATAGAAACAATATTTGAAAAATGTTTTCTGAAGATTTTGGATCTTCTTTTTCTTTTTCTACCAAAACTTAACTAGTAGTAATTTCTTAAATGTTTTGTTATACTGTTAAAGCTGAAAGCATGTCAATAAACTCTTCATACTTGCTATATTAAAATTCATTGATCTACCTTACATTATGAATAATTTTTATCTTATAATTAGCTTGTATTATCAAGCATGGACCATTTGCAAAATACTTGTGCTCTGTAATATGCAGATCTTTCAAATGCTAAAATATCTCATTGTACAATATTAAATGTCACATTTATTAATATCACCAACAATCTCATGAGGAATGTCTTTAAATACTGAGAATCTGGCAAACTTATAGTGATGGAATAAAATTTTCCAAAAGTCTAATTGTTACTTTAAAGCTAAAATTTTCTCACTGGCAAAAAATATTATTAGTTGTTTTAAATGACATACTTACTTTCAAGAAATTGAAAGTAAGTTTTAATAATCATAGTTTATTTCTCAATTGTGCATTCAGGTAAAAATGACATTAAGTACTGCATGGTTACTTCAATTCTCAACACAAACATAAGTGTTTTTTCTCTTGGTAATAACCATACTTCAAAATGCAGCAGATAGATTGCATATGTGAGTCTCATTCTGTTTTCCCTAAGTTGCCAGAGCAGAACTTAGGTTTCTGGTACACTTCCAACCTGCATCTGTTTTGTGGCCCAGCACTAATCACTGTACTCTAAATCATGTGTATTACCTTATAATTTATATACAAAATTTTTGGTTTCAGTATCTACTTATAACTCTTAGAATATATGAATAACTCCAAAAATCTTTGTTTATGTGGGTTACATTGATAGCTACTTACCATTTTCAAAACTAAAAGATTTGAAAATATTTATATAATAAAAATATTAATCATTCCATGCTAGTATAAATAACATAATTTTTGTATATTAAAAATAGTAAATGGCATGGCACTGATTTAAATATTTGCAAAAAACTTACTTTATGTCTGCTTCTATACTTAGTATATTGTGACATGATGTTTGGTTGAAGACCTTGAAGAAAATTCATTTTCACACATATAAAATTGGAATAGAAACAATATTTGAAAAATGTTTTCTGAAGATTTTGGATCTTCTTTTTCTTTTTCTACCAAAACTTAACTAGTAGTAATTTCTTAAATGTTTTGTTATACTGTTAAAGCTGAAAGCATGTCAATAAACTCTTCATACTTGCTATATTAAAATTCATTGATCTACCTTACATTATGAATAATTTTTATCTTATAATTAGCTTGTATTATCAAGCATGGACCATTTGCAAAATACTTGTGCTCTGTAATATGCAGATCTTTCAAATGCTAAAATATCTCATTGTACAATATTAAATGTCACATTTATTAATATCACCAACAATCTCATGAGGAATGTCTTTAAATACTGAGAATCTGGCAAACTTATAGTGATGGAATAAAATTTTCCAAAAGTCTAATTGTTACTTTAAAGCTAAAATTTTCTCACTGGCAAAAAATATTATTAGTTGTTTTAAATGACATACTTACTTTCAAGAAATTGAAAGTAAGTTTTAATAATCATAGTTTATTTCTCAATTGTGCATTCAGGTAAAAATGACATTAAGTACTGCATGGTTACTTCAATTCTCAACACAAACATAAGTGTTTTTTCTCTTGGTAATAACCATACTTCAAAATGCAGCAGATAGATTGCATATGTGAGTCTCATTCTGTTTTCCCTAAGTTGCCAGAGCAGAACTTAGGTTTCTGGTACACTTCCAACCTGCATCTGTTTTGTGGCCCAGCACTAATCACTGTACTCTAAATCAGAATCTTAGGAGAAATTCTTCTGTGAAAACAATGGACATTTCAGATGACCAAAAATACAGAAGAATCATAGTCAATACACTAATAAAAGCACACAGATTTCCACTTCTGAGAAAGTAGATTAGATGTACTTTTCCCTATTTTCTTTATTCTTTGGCATGAGTCTTAGCTGTATCCTTCTGTATGTGTTTCTCAGTTAAAGGAAACAAACGCAAAAATGAATCAATGAGACCTTCTATCTCAAACTAAAAGAACTTCTGAACAGTTAATAAAAAGCCATCAACAAAAATGAAAAGACAACCTACTGAATGGAAAGATATATTTGCAGATGATATATCTGATCCTCTGTCTACAGAATTTTCTAAGCAATAATACTAGAGTAGGTTGTCATTTCCTTTTCCAGAGTATCTTCCCAACCCAGGGATTGAACCCAGGTCTCCCTACTTTCAGGCAGATTCCTTACCATTTGAGCCACCAGAGAAGCCATATATTTGATAAGGGCTTAATATACAAAATATACAACTCAACAACAACAAAAAAACAAAAAAGCTAATATAAAAATGGACAGAGGAGGTGAATAGACATTTTTTTTTCAACATCAGTAATTATTAGGGAAATGCAAATCAAAACCACAATGAGGTATCACCTCATACCTGTTAGAATGGCTTTTATCAAAAAGGCAAGAAATAAAAAGTACTGACAGCAATCCCACTATTAGGCTTATAGCCTGATGAAATCAAAATTAAAAGAGATACGATAGGGCTTCCCCTGGTGCTCCAGTGGGTAAGGACACTGCCTTGCACTGCAAAGGGACCGGTTCGATCCTTGGCCTGGGAAGATCCCACGTGCCTCGGAGCGGCAGGACTGATATGTCCAACCACCGAGCCGGAGCTCTGGAGTGCATGCACCCAGAGCCGGTGCTCTGCGACAACAGAGGCCACCACGATGGGAGGCCCGCAGGAGCCAAAGAACAAAGACGGAAAAAGGTTCTAGGTCATTCTTTTTAGTTGCCAGAGCAGAACTTAGGTTTCTGGTACACTTCCAACCTGCATCTGTTTTGTGGCCCAGCACTAATCACTGTACTCTAAATCAGAATCTTAGGAGAAATTCTTCTGTGAAAACAATGGACATTTCAGATGACCAAAAATACAGAAGAATCATAGTCAATACACTAATAAAAGCACACAGATTTCCACTTCTGAGAAAGTAGATTAGATGTACTTTTCCCTATTTTCTTTATTCTTTGGCATGAGTCTTAGCTGTATCCTTCTGTATGTGTTTCTCAGTTAAAGGAAACAAACGCAAAAATGAATCAATGAGACCTTCTATCTCAAACTAAAAGAACTTCTGAACAGTTAATAAAAAAAGCCATCAACAAAAATGAAAAGACAACCTACTGAATGGAAAGATATATTTGCAGATGATATATCTGATCCTCTGTCTACAGAATTTTCTAAGCAATAATACTAGAGTAGGTTGTCATTTCCTTTTCCAGAGTATCTTCCCAACCCAGGGATTGAACCCAGGTCTCCCTACTTTCAGGCAGATTCCTTACCATTTGAGCCACCAGAGAAGCCATATATTTGATAAGGGCTTAATATACAAAATATACAACTCAACAACAACAAAAAAACAAAAAAGCTAATATAAAAATGGACAGAGGAGGTGAATAGACATTTTTTTTTCAACATCAGTAATTATTAGGGAAATGCAAATCAAAACCACAATGAGGTATCACCTCATACCTGTTAGAATGGCTTTTATCAAAAAGGCAAGAAATAAAAAGTACTGACAGCAATCCCACTATTAGGCTTATAGCCTGATGAAATCAAAATTAAAAGAGATACGATAGGGCTTCCCCTGGTGCTCCAGTGGGTAAGGACACTGCCTTGCACTGCAAAGGGACCGGTTCGATCCTTGGCCTGGGAAGATCCCACGTGCCTCGGAGCGGCAGGACTGATATGTCCAACCACCGAGCCGGAGCTCTGGAGTGCATGCACCCAGAGCCGGTGCTCTGCGACAACAGAGGCCACCACGATGGGAGGCCCGCAGGAGCCAAAGAACAAAGACGGATGAAAATAGAGAAATGAAAGACCAATAGAAGTGGCCCGCCGGCTCCCCTCCCTCCCCAACCTGACCCCCGCCCAAAATAAATAAATAAATAAATCTTTAAAAAAAAAAAAGAGAGATATGATACTTGTAACCCCATTGTTCATATGGAAGTAACCTAGATGCCCATCAATGAATGAATGGATAAGCTGGTACATATATGCACTGGAATATTTCTCAGTCGTAAAAAGAAATGCAGAAGAATCAGTCCTAATGAGGTGGATGAATCTATAACCTATAATACAAAGTGAAGCAAGTGAAAAAGAAAAGGACAGGGCTTCCCTGGTTGTCCAGTGGGTAAGGACACCGCCTTGCAGTGCAAGGGGCGCCAGTTGGATCCCTGGCCTGGGAAGATCCCATGAGCCGCGGAGCGGCTAGACCCACGTGTCCAATTACCCATCTGGAGCTCTGGAGTGCATGCACCCAGAGCCGGCGCTATGAGACAACAGAGGCCACTGCGATGGGAGGCCCACACGGGCCAAAGAACAAAGATGTATGAAAACAGATAAATGAAAGACCAATAGAAGTGTCCGGCCCGCATACCTCCCTCCCCAACCTGACCCCCGCCCAAAATAAATAAATAAATAAATCTTTAAAAAAAAAAAAGAGAGATATGATACTTGTAACCCCATTGTTCATATGGAAGTAACCTAGATGCCCATCAATGAATGAATGGATAAGCTGGTACATATATGCACTGGAATATTTCTCAGTCGTAAAAAGAAATGCAGAAGAATCAGTCCTAATGAGGTGGATGAATCTATAACCTATAATACAAAGTGAAGCAAGTGAAAAAGAAAAGGACAGGGCTTCCCTGGTTGTCCAGTGGGTAAGGACACCGCCTTGCAGTGCAAGGGGCGCCAGTTGGATCCCTGGCCTGGGAAGATCCCATGAGCCGCGGAGCGGCTAGACCCACGTGTCCAATTACCCATCTGGAGCTCTGGAGTGCATGCACCCAGAGCCGGCGCTATGAGACAACAGAGGCCACTGCGATGGGAGGCCCACACGGGCCAAAGAACAAAGATGTATGAAAACAGATAAATGAAAGACCAATAGAAGTGTCCCGCCCACCCCCTCCCTCCCCAACCTCCCCTCCCCAAAAAAAGAAAAGGAGAAATACAATATACTAACACATATATATGAAATCTAGTAAGATGGTAGCGATAAACACACACGCACAACAGTGATGAAGAAAGAGACATAGAGAACAGACCTGTGGACACTGCAGGGAGGGAAGAGTGAGTGAGAGGTTTGGAAAGAGTAACGTGGAAACTACATTATCACATGCAAAAGATATAACCATTGTGAATGCACTGTGGAACTAAGCGATCTTACATGGGGCCTAGGCAATAACCTGGAGTGGTGGGACGTGGGGGAGTGGGAGGGGTCAAAGTTATGCCTATGACTGATTTGGGATTATATAGAGCTGTAAACAAAAAAAACTTCGTAAAAGCAAAAAAAAAAAAAAAAAAGTACTGGACACAAGTTCAATTCTTGGTTGGGGAACTAAGATCCCACAAGCAATGTGGCTTGGCCAAAAAAAACCCCCAAAAAACAGTACTGAAGAAGATGAGGAGAAAAGAGAACTCTCTACAACTGATGGTGGAAATGTAAATTTGTAGATCACTATGGAAACCAGGATGGAGATACCTCAAAATAATTAAGAATAGAAGTACTGTATGAACCGGCTATTCTGCTTCTGAGTACTTATCTGAAGAATAAAACACACTAATCTGAAAAGATATATGGACCCTGTGTTCATGTATTCATTACGGAATTATTCATAAGATACGGAAAAAAACCTAAGTGTTCATAAGTGGATGAGGAGTAAAGATGAAACAAACACACACACACACATGGTATATTACTCAGTCATTAAAAATAGAAAATTTTACCATTTACACAAACATGGATGGATCTCAAAGGTATCTGTCTGAAATAAGTCAGACAAATACCCTATGGTTTTCTAAAAACAACAACAACAAAAAAAACCAAAATAAATGAATAAACAAAACCAAAGGAAAAAAGATAGATACAGTCATCTGAATGGTAGTTATCAGAAGCGAAGGGGTTGAGGGAGGGGAGAAAGACTAAACAGGGTCCCGTGAGAGATGGAACTAAATTTTAGCTTGGTTACATAAAAAACCCAACGTTTCCCAATAGAAGTGTCCCGCCCACCCCTCCCTCCCCAACCTCCCCCCTCCCCCCCAAAAAAGAAAAGGAGAAATACAATATACTAACACATATATATGAAATCTAGTAAGATGGTAGCGATAAACACACACGCACAACAGTGATGAAGAAAGAGACATAGAGAACAGACCTGTGGACACTGCAGGGAGGGAAGAGTGAGTGAGAGGTTTGGAAAGAGTAACGTGGAAACTACATTATCACATGCAAAAGATATAACCATTGTGAATGCACTGTGGAACTAAGCGATCTTACATGGGGCCTAGGCAATAACCTGGAGTGGTGGGACGTGGGGGAGTGGGAGGGGTCAAAGTTATGCCTATGACTGATTTGGGATTATATAGAGCTGTAAACAAAAAAAACTTCGTAAAAGCAAAAAAAAAAAAAAAAAAGTACTGGACACAAGTTCAATTCTTGGTTGGGGAACTAAGATCCCACAAGCAATGTGGCTTGGCCAAAAAAAACCCCCAAAAAACAGTACTGAAGAAGATGAGGAGAAAAGAGAACTCTCTACAACTGATGGTGGAAATGTAAATTTGTAGATCACTATGGAAACCAGGATGGAGATACCTCAAAATAATTAAGAATAGAAGTACTGTATGAACCGGCTATTCTGCTTCTGAGTACTTATCTGAAGAATAAAACACACTAATCTGAAAAGATATATGGACCCTGTGTTCATGTATTCATTACGGAATTATTCATAAGATACGGAAAAAAACCTAAGTGTTCATAAGTGGATGAGGAGTAAAGATGAAACAAACACACACACACACACATGGTATATTACTCAGTCATTAAAAATAGAAAATTTTACCATTTACACAAACATGGATGGATCTCAAAGGTATCTGTCTGAAATAAGTCAGACAAATACCCTATGGTTTTCTAAAAACAACAACAACAAAAAAAACCAAAATAAATGAATAAACAAAACCAAAGGAAAAAAGATAGATACAGTCATCTGAATGGTAGTTATCAGAAGCGAAGGGGTTGAGGGAGGGGAGAAAGACTAAACAGGGTCAACTATCTGGTGAGAGATGGAACTAAATTTTAGCTATAGGGTGTACAGAGGTTGAATATAATGTGGACCATGTGAAACTTTGTAAGCGGATGTTACCTCATTGAATTTTTAAAAATAACTTTGGATTTATACATTTCAAGAAACTTCAGAAAATCTGGTATTTTAAAATATCACAGCTACAAAAACCAAGGGTTAACTCTATCTTTTTAGAGCCAATCAATTTCATGCCAAAAACTATGAATAATTATCCTTTCCTTCTTGAAAGTGACGTTTAGGGGGATAAAAGTGATTATTTATTTAGGTATCAATTTCAGCAGAAATTTCTGTTATAACTTTAGCTTGATCCAAGGGAATACATGTGAAATAGAAGCTTATCTCCAATGCTGAGATAAAAGCTCAAGATATAAGCTACTCAGTTGATTTAAAAAAAAAAAAAAATTAAGGGTTGTCCCTGGTAGTCCAGTGTGTAAAGAGTCCGCCTTGTAGCACAAGGGGCGCTGGTTTGATCCCTGGCCTGGGAGGATCCCATGTGCTGAGGGGCGGCTGGACCAATGTGTCCAATGACAAGCCAGCGCTCGAACACATGCGCCCAGAGCTGGTGCTCTGCAACAAGAGGCCACTGCAATGGGAGGCCCACACAAGCTAAAGAATAAATATGGATGAAAATAAATAAATAAAAACCAATAAAAGGGCCAAAATTTTTTTAAAAAATTAAGGTTACTACATTGTACAACTCTAGGGACAACATCCAAATTTTACTTTATTGTGCTAGGGAATGAAATCATCATAAGTGGATGAGGAGTAAAGATGAAACAAACACACACACACACACATGGTATATTACTCAGTCATTAAAAATAGAAAATTTTACCATTTACACAAACATGGATGGATCTCAAAGGTATCTGTCTGAAATAAGTCAGACAAATACCCTATGGTTTTCTAAAAACAACAACAACAAAAAAAACCAAAATAAATGAATAAACAAAACCAAAGGAAAAAAGATAGATACAGTCATCTGAATGGTAGTTATCAGAAGCGAAGGGGTTGAGGGAGGGGAGAAAGACTAAACAGGGTCAACTATCTGGTGAGAGATGGAACTAAATTTTAGCTATAGGGTGTACAGAGGTTGAATATAATGTGGACCATGTGAAACTTTGTAAGCGGATGTTACCTCATTGAATTTTTAAAAATAACTTTGGATTTATACATTTCAAGAAACTTCAGAAAATCTGGTATTTTAAAATATCACAGCTACAAAAACCAAGGGTTAACTCTATCTTTTTAGAGCCAATCAATTTCATGCCAAAAACTATGAATAATTATCCTTTCCTTCTTGAAAGTGACGTTTAGGGGGATAAAAGTGATTATTTATTTAGGTATCAATTTCAGCAGAAATTTCTGTTATAACTTTAGCTTGATCCAAGGGAATACATGTGAAATAGAAGCTTATCTCCAATGCTGAGATAAAAGCTCAAGATATAAGCTACTCAGTTGATTTAAAAAAAAAAAAAAATTAAGGGTTGTCCCTGGTAGTCCAGTGTGTAAAGAGTCCGCCTTGTAGCACAAGGGGCGCTGGTTTGATCCCTGGCCTGGGAGGATCCCATGTGCTGAGGGGCGGCTGGACCAATGTGTCCAATGACAAGCCAGCGCTCGAACACATGCGCCCAGAGCTGGTGCTCTGCAACAAGAGGCCACTGCAATGGGAGGCCCACACAAGCTAAAGAATAAATATGGATGAAAATAAATAAATAAAAACCAATAAAAGGGCCAAAATTTTTTTAAAAAATTAAGGTTACTACATTGTACAACTCTAGGGACAACATCCAAATTTTACTTTATTGTGCTAGGGAATGAAATCATCATAAGATACAACATAAATGGTACCTCCTAGGATTTTGTATTTTTACTGTACTATAAATCTATTCTCTCTTTAAAAATTAAAACTTAAGGACTAACATTTATTGAGAGGTTACAACTAAATTTTAGGTAGTTCAGCATACATTTTATCTGTCTCGTATCAGCCTTATCCTAAGTGATGAATACTATTGGTTATCCTCATTGTACAGATGTACAAAAATGTCAAAAAGCGAAGTCATCTGCTTATAGCACATAAATCATAAGCACTAAAATCCAAACATAGATCATAAAAACTTGACTCTGAAATCAATACCAGATTCTGAGCTCATAATCTCATCAGGAATTGCTTAGAAATATAATAAGGATACTGTGATCCTCCAAGAGCAGTTGTTACTGAACTTACGCCCCTGTGGCCAATGCACAGAGAGGCTAAACAATACCCCAAACATTCGAGTTTGGAGCAGAGAGCGGTTTATTGCTTTAGTGAGGTTGCTCACGTCTTCCTGTGGTACCTGCAGGGCGGCTGGTGCAGGGCTTGGTGGAGGTCACCCAGGCCATCACGGCTCCTTGCAGTAGTCACAGGCTGCCACGCTGGGTTGGGGCTGCCTGCTTGCTGTCACTGAGGACGTTGCTGTACCGCAGCTTTCACAAGTCAAGGCAGTGACCTCAAAGGTGGCCACCCTGCATGACTGTGCTGGCAAAGGAGGCGAGTGTGCAAATGGGCCAGGTCCCACCGACCACTCAATCGCTGCCTCACTGACGGCTAGTGGAGCAGAACTGCTAAGCGCAGTTTCACGAATGGAAATCTCGCGATAATGATGGCTCACCAGTGACTGTCCCTGTTACAGATTCTCTTAAACTCAAGACGTGAGACCCTATGTAAGTCATTTAACTTCACAGACCACGTCTTTCTCATCTATAAAATGGAAAGAAAACTTCTGTACTATCTCTGAGTGTTCATGTATCAAATAAGATAGTTTGCTAAAGAGGGGAATCTGCTGTTAAAAGTACAATGAAGAATACACTTTTTAGGATTTATTCAAAGGATTAGAATTCTGTTATTTTTTGTCTTTAATTTTAACCCAGACTGTGTTTTCCTTTTTCATCTTAGAGTAAATTCAGAGTCTTCTGACAGTGACCTCATACTAGGTAACCTGACAATAAAAGTTTTGAAAGCTTGTGAACTTGGAATTTTAAGTTTTGTGCTTAAAAAAAAGTAGAAAAGAATATATTGATAAAAAGGATTAGTTTTAATAAATACTTGAAGTATGGTAATTAATCAAGATAGGAAGCACCACAATACACTAAAACCAACTGTGGTTCTAAGTATCTCATCTGAGATTCCTTCCATATGCCCTTTAGTTTCATAGGACATTGCCAAATCAGTATATTTCTCCTCTGTTAAGAGTGTAAGAAAGAAAACCCAAATAATGTGACCCTAAAAAGGTAAATGTTTATTTTGCTCTGATGACACCATAGAGAAGTAGATGACCAAGACCTGGTAGTAATACTCTATGGTCCTCAACTCCCAACTGCCATCTCTAGGTTGTCATTCTAATGCCTTCATCCTAATAAGTAACACAAAATGGGGAAAGGAGCCCATGCCTATTCCTCTTTAAAGACCTACATTGGAAGTGTTTCTCATCAATTCTACTTTATCGCTATGGTCACACAGACATGGCCGCACTTAGGTCTAAAGGGAAACTGGAAAATCTCCAGCCAATAGCTTCTTTTATTAGGAAAAGAAGGGAATTAGTATTGGTGAAAAAGGAGCAGTTTCTGTCACAGTGCCTTTCCCTAGTGTGCACTGAAATGTGTAAAATTAAAATCATACACCTTTACCACAGTATTATGTCTAAGTTTCATATAAAACAACATTAATTCTCTAGTGATAAGTGAAGTGTCAAAATATTCTTTTACTCTAGACTTTTCAAGTTATTGAACTTATGAGCATTTATTTTATAACAGGAAATTAGAATGTATCAGAGTAACATACTAGGAGGTTACAGACTGAATGTTGATGTTCCCTCCAAATTCATGTATGGAAACTTACCTCCTTCCCAGTGTGTAGTATTAGACCATGGACTTTCGGGATTTAATTAGGACTAGATGAGGTCATGAGAGTGGAGCCCTCATAAATAGGATTAGTGCCATGGTAAGAGTCACAGCAGAGTTTGCTTCTTCTCTGCGCTGTCTACCATGTAAGGAAACACAGAATGCAGCAGTTTGAAACCTGGAACAGGTTCATACCATAACTTGAACATTCCAGCAGAATAATCTCAGACTTTCAGCCTCTAGAACTCTGAGAAATAAATTTCTGTTGTTTATAGCACTCAGTCTATTGTACTTTGCTATTGTAGTCCAAAGTGACAAGACATAGAAGCTGTAACAAATAGACCCCTGAATCTAGTGACCTAATGTAATGAAAATTGGTTGATTTCTTGCTCATGCCAATTCCAGTCTGGATGGTGACGTTTCACATGGCCAATTTAACGGCTTCTCTAAGCCCCAGTTCCCTGATGATCTTCTGCATTTTCTGGGAGACAAGAAAAAGAGCATGTTTGGAGTTTCCTACAGGAAGACCTGGTAGTAATACTCTATGGTCCTCAATAAGGGTTTTTCTAATGCCTTCATCCTAATAAGTAACACAAAATGGGGAAAGGAGCCCATGCCTATTCCTCTTTAAAGACCTACATTGGAAGTGTTTCTCATCAATTCTACTTTATCGCTATGGTCACACAGACATGGCCGCACTTAGGTCTAAAGGGAAACTGGAAAATCTCCAGCCAATAGCTTCTTTTATTAGGAAAAGAAGGGAATTAGTATTGGTGAAAAAGGAGCAGTTTCTGTCACAGTGCCTTTCCCTAGTGTGCACTGAAATGTGTAAAATTAAAATCATACACCTTTACCACAGTATTATGTCTAAGTTTCATATAAAACAACATTAATTCTCTAGTGATAAGTGAAGTGTCAAAATATTCTTTTACTCTAGACTTTTCAAGTTATTGAACTTATGAGCATTTATTTTATAACAGGAAATTAGAATGTATCAGAGTAACATACTAGGAGGTTACAGACTGAATGTTGATGTTCCCTCCAAATTCATGTATGGAAACTTACCTCCTTCCCAGTGTGTAGTATTAGACCATGGACTTTCGGGATTTAATTAGGACTAGATGAGGTCATGAGAGTGGAGCCCTCATAAATAGGATTAGTGCCATGGTAAGAGTCACAGCAGAGTTTGCTTCTTCTCTGCGCTGTCTACCATGTAAGGAAACACAGAATGCAGCAGTTTGAAACCTGGAACAGGTTCATACCATAACTTGAACATTCCAGCAGAATAATCTCAGACTTTCAGCCTCTAGAACTCTGAGAAATAAATTTCTGTTGTTTATAGCACTCAGTCTATTGTACTTTGCTATTGTAGTCCAAAGTGACAAGACATAGAAGCTGTAACAAATAGACCCCTGAATCTAGTGACCTAATGTAATGAAAATTGGTTGATTTCTTGCTCATGCCAATTCCAGTCTGGATGGTGACGTTTCACATGGCCAATTTAACGGCTTCTCTAAGCCCCAGTTCCCTGATGATCTTCTGCATTTTCTGGGAGACAAGAAAAAGAGCATGTTTGGAGTTTCCTACAGGAAGAGTATATGGGTCAAGACTGAAAGTGATCTATCTACTGCCCACCTTCTACTGTCCACAATTCACTGACAGGGCCACATCTAAACATGAGTAGGTTGTGATATAGGAGTTTGAGGAAATGGATTTCCTGAACATATTAATAGATGTGTATTAGGTCTTTATATCTGAGATGTTTTTTCCCCTTTAGGATCCAGTAATTACTTGGGATTCTAGTTTTGGTCTAAGATGTCTCACATGTTGAAGTCTTAATTTTTTTTTTTTTTTTAGATTTATTTATTTATTTACTTTTGGGCGGGGGTCGGGTTGGGGAGGGAGGGAAGTGGGTGGGCCACTTCTATTGGTCTTTCATTTCTCTATTTTCATTCGTCTTTGTTCTTTGGCTCCTGTGGGCCTCCCATCGCGGTGACATCTGTCGTTGCAGAGCACCAGCTCTGGGTGCATGCGCTCCAGAGCTCCGGCTTGGTGATTAGACACATCAGTCCAGCCGCTCTGCGGCACATGGGATCTTCCCAGGCCAGGGCTCGAACCAGCGCCCCTTTCACTGCAAGGCGGTGTCCTTATCCACTGGACCACCAGGGGAAGCCCGAAGTCTTAATTTTTGACTGACAAAAATAACTGATTTTCTCTCACTTGCCATTGTTTATTTCTTTCCTTTTTCTATAAAAATTTCCCACTTTAGCTCATTTTCCAACAAGTACAAAAAAGTCATGGAATTCTATTTTCCTTCACCATTCCATGTTCTTTTTTCCAATGGCATCTTCCAAAACACATTCTGTGATTTATGGGTGAATGATTATTTCTATGAATATGGTTTGTTTGAATGAAGAATTGCCCACCTCTTCTCTCCTAGCGTGTATGATCATCTCCATGTTGAGCAACACCATAACTATTTTTCATATAAGCTGTTCAGGGTCTTCTCTATATATTATTAATTATTCCATTGGGAGAATATTGATAGAATCACGTATTAAATAAAAACATAAGAGCCAAATCAGGGCCATGATGAATTTTACTCAGTCATAAACTTTGGAATATTAAACGTATGTTCCAAAAACTTTTTTAGCTTAACTGATTTTAAAATTATGCTATTGTACTTGAAAATTGTTTATAAAAGTAAATCAAGAACTTACAATAAAATAAGATTAAATTAAAAAAATTATGCTAGTAACTGCAGTTATATGTTTTAGAAAGAGAGATGAACATTCCCTATTTATTCATCCAACAAATATTTATAAAGCATCCACTCTGTGGAGGCATTTTGCAATGTACTAGGAATAGCTCGTGAGTATGATACAATCTTATTTAAAAATTAAAATCTTTTTTATTTAAAAATTCCAATCTTTCTGTCTTGAAATTTACAGTCTAGTTAAGAACTGGGTCATAAATAAGTAATTATAATCTGAAGAAAATAAGTGATTAAAAAGAGGGATTTATAAATGTAATTAAATAGAGGAGTCCTAACTGAGTGATTATTGTCACAGAAACTCTGAGAACCTGATATCCTCAAAGATGAGCTGGAATATGTCAGGTAAAGTCCAAAGAAAAAAAAAGGAAAAAAACAAATAAAGCAATCAGTCCAGCCGCTGCATTTTCCAGGCCAGGGCTCGAACCAGCGCCTTTCACTGCAAGGCGGTGTCCTTATCCACTGGACCACCAGGGAAGCCCGAAGTCTTAATTTTGACTGACAAAATAACTGATTTTCTCTCACTTGCCATTGTTTATTTCTTTCCTTTTTCTATAAAAATTTCCCACTTTAGCTCATTTTCCAACAAGTACAAAAAAGTCATGGAATTCTATTTTCCTTCACCATTCCATGTTCTTTTTTCCAATGGCATCTTCCAAAACACATTCTGTGATTTATGGGTGAATGATTATTTCTATGAATATGGTTTGTTTGAATGAAGAATTGCCCACCTCTTCTCTCCTAGCGTGTATGATCATCTCCATGTTGAGCAACACCATAACTATTTTTCATATAAGCTGTTCAGGGTCTTCTCTATATATTATTAATTATTCCATTGGGAGAATATTGATAGAATCACGTATTAAATAAAAACATAAGAGCCAAATCAGGGCCATGATGAATTTTACTCAGTCATAAACTTTGGAATATTAAACGTATGTTCCAAAAACTTTTTTAGCTTAACTGATTTTAAAATTATGCTATTGTACTTGAAAATTGTTTATAAAAGTAAATCAAGAACTTACAATAAAATAAGATTAAATTAAAAAAATTATGCTAGTAACTGCAGTTATATGTTTTAGAAAGAGAGATGAACATTCCCTATTTATTCATCCAACAAATATTTATAAAGCATCCACTCTGTGGAGGCATTTTGCAATGTACTAGGAATAGCTCGTGAGTATGATACAATCTTATTTAAAAATTAAAATCTTTTTTATTTAAAAATTCCAATCTTTCTGTCTTGAAATTTACAGTCTAGTTAAGAACTGGGTCATAAATAAGTAATTATAATCTGAAGAAAATAAGTGATTAAAAAGAGGGATTTATAAATGTAATTAAATAGAGGAGTCCTAACTGAGTGATTATTGTCACAGAAACTCTGAGAACCTGATATCCTCAAAGATGAGCTGGAATATGTCAGGTAAAGTCCAAAGAAAAAAAAAGGAAAAAAACATAAATCCAATCTTCTGAAAAATATAGTTTTGCAAATTTCCAGAGTCCTTGTAATTAAAAACAACTGCTGACATTAATATAGCCCTGCATTTTCAGTTCCTAAATACCTCCCACATCCATTATCTTAATTACTTCTTTCAAATGTCTAATACCATATTCATTATTGCATTCATCGATGAAGGAATGAGATTCAGAAAATTTAATTTGACAAGGTTACGCAGCTAATAGGTAGCAAGGTTAGACCATCGCCAGGGGAGGTCATGTCCATAAACCTTTCAAATAGAGAAACTTTTACAGGAAACAGAAAGTAGTGGTTAACAGATTTGTTGATTTCGTTAGTCGCTGAGTCATATCCGACACTTTTGCCCACCAGGCTCCACTGTCCATGGGGTTTCCCAGGCAAGAATTACTAGAGTGTGTTGCCATTGCCTTCTCCAGGGGATGTTCCTGACACAGGGATTGAACCCAAATCTCCTGCAATGGGAGTTTAATTATTTGCCACTGAGCCACCAGGGTGGCCCAGTTAACAGATTACCTGGGCTAAAATCCTCATACTGTCACTTACTAACTAGGTGACCTTTGGTCACTGTCTTGACTTGAATTCCTTCATTTACAAAATAAAGTTAATCTCAATCCCTTCCTTGTGCATTGTTATAAAGATCACATGATCTTTACAGATATCTGTAAATTCTGTTAGTGGAAAATTTTCATTAAATAATAAAATCACTGTCTTGTATGTTGAAGTACAATCTTTCTCTAACTCCATTTAGAAACCAAATTCTAAACAATGGAGTAGACAAGTATTTGAAACCTCCAATGGACAAAAATATTTCAAGAGAACATTGGCTCTAAACTGAGCTGATATCTAAAGTGTAACAAAATGAGGGTACTTTTTACTTAGAAAGACTCTTAAGAACAAACTTTGAGATGGAAATAGATCTATATTCCATGAACTTGTTTAAAGTATAGTATCAAAAATTTACACAAAAACAGAATCAGTATTACTGATGTTTATTTTTCATCTTACACTCTGATATGGCTTTGCACAGTACTGATGATATTAAATAGCCCTCTAAAATAGGAACTAGGATCCCACACAGCCAAAAATAAAAGCCAGAATGGAAAAAAGCAAATGTCCTTCGAAATCAAAGGATGGGATGGTGGTGATGAAGAGGAATCAATACCAGCAGCAAGTGACAATGAATATTAAGAAAAATATTCCAGAAATTTTGACACTCAGTAAGGGAGTGACACTTGACAGAGACAAGCATTGGGTAAATATCTGGCCTTGTATATTGGTGGTTTTATCAAAGAATTTCAAAATTCTCTGTGTTTTTTGACAGAAATCTCATTGGGTCAGCCAACTACCTGCATTTGAAGTCCTATGATAGGAAGCTTATAAGGTATCTAAAAGAAAAGGGAGAGTGGGAATCTCCATAATAGTAAGGGCCTTCTGTATGCTGAAAGAGTATATTATAGAAAACTGGACTGGGTAAGATGCCTCGGTGTTTTGTTTTTTTGATATGAACCATTTTTTAACTCTTTATAGAATTTGTTACAATATTGCTTCTGTTTTTTTTCTTTTTTCCCATCATGCCTTTTTTTTTTTTTTTTGAATCTTCATCCATCTTTTATTCTTTGGCATGTGTAGGCCTCCCATTGCGTGGCCTCTGTCACTGCAGAGCACCAGCTCTAGGCGCATGCGCTCCAGAGCGCTGGCTCCTAATTGGACACACCAATCTAGCTGCTCCACAGCACATGGTATCTTCCTAGGTCAGGGACCAAACAAGTGCCCTTTGCACTGCTAAGAAGACTCTCTACCCACTGGACCACCAGGGAAGCTCTGCTTCCTGTTTCTGTTTTTAAGCTGCAAGACATTGTAGGATCTTAGCTCCCTGACCAGGGATTGAACTGACACTGCATTGGTGAAGTCTAAAACCACGGGACCACCAGGGAATTCCCTGATGCCTCAGTTTTTTTGTTTTTCTTTTTTTCAGCTTTTTTCATAGAAATAATTAAGGAAAACAAGGGTACTGTTGTAACTCAAAAAGAAGATCTGTTGTCATCTTAATGTATTTATGTTTTAGTACAGTTAATAGCTCTGCACCAAGTAAAAGAGTGTAACAGAATGATTGAGACCAGAAATTTGGTAGATAACTAGCCCAAATCCTGGCTCTACCACTTACCAGTTGAGTGACCTTGGATAAACCACTTAGCCTTCCTGAGCATTAGTTTCATTCACCAGCTGAAAGTTGCTTTCATTGTGTCCTTTTTACAGAGTTACTCCAAGGACTGAGTTCCGTAAGGATGTAATAAAGCATCCTACTACACAAGGAAATTTGTAATCTTTGTTGGCAATAAATTGGGTAAGGGAGTGACACTTGACAGAGACAAGCATTGGGTAAATATCTGGCCTTGTATATTGGTGGTTTTATCAAAGAATTTCAAAATTCTCTGTGTTTTTTGACAGAAATCTCATTGGGTCAGCCAACTACCTGCATTTGAAGTCCTATGATAGGAAGCTTATAAGGTATCTAAAAGAAAAGGGAGAGTGGGAATCTCCATAATAGTAAGGGCCTTCTGTATGCTGAAAGAGTATATTATAGAAAACTGGACTGGGTAAGATGCCTCGGTGTTTTGTTTTTTTGATATGAACCATTTTTTAACTCTTTATAGAATTTGTTACAATATTGCTTCTGTTTTTTTTCTTTTTTCCCATCATGCCTTTTTTTTTTTTTTTTGAATCTTCATCCATCTTTTATTCTTTGGCATGTGTAGGCCTCCCATTGCGTGGCCTCTGTCACTGCAGAGCACCAGCTCTAGGCGCATGCGCCCCAGAGCGCTGGCTCCTAATTGGACACACCAATCTAGCTGCTCCACAGCACATGGTATCTTCCTAGGTCAGGGACCAAACAAGTGCCCTTTGCACTGCTAAGAAGACTCTCTACCCACTGGACCACCAGGGAAGCTCTGCTTCCTGTTTCTGTTTTTAAGCTGCAAGACATTGTAGGATCTTAGCTCCCTGACCAGGGATTGAACTGACACTGCATTGGTGAAGTCTAAAACCACGGGACCACCAGGGAATTCCCTGATGCCTCAGTTTTTTTGTTTTTCTTTTTTTCAGCTTTTTTCATAGAAATAATTAAGGAAAACAAGGGTACTGTTGTAACTCAAAAAGAAGATCTGTTGTCATCTTAATGTATTTATGTTTTAGTACAGTTAATAGCTCTGCACCAAGTAAAAGAGTGTAACAGAATGATTGAGACCAGAAATTTGGTAGATAACTAGCCCAAATCCTGGCTCTACCACTTACCAGTTGAGTGACCTTGGATAAACCACTTAGCCTTCCTGAGCATTAGTTTCATTCACCAGCTGAAAGTTGCTTTCATTGTGTCCTTTTTACAGAGTTACTCCAAGGACTGAGTTCCGTAAGGATGTAATAAAGCATCCTACTACACAGGAGTTGAGAGTGTACTAATAGCAGTAATCTTTGTTGGCAAGTGGTAATTAAGTCATAACAAAGATATGAATGATATTTCCATTTATAATGAAACTGTGAAGATGAGACTTTGTAATCTGTTAGTAGAGGGAGAACTGAAATTGAAGGTTGATGAATGCAAACACACCTGTGAAAAATTCAAACATATTTTCAAATGATTTGAATCAAAGCATCTTAAAATAATTACCCTTAATATAAATAGATTCTTTATTAATTATACTTCCCTGTAGCTAACTTTATTTTATGTTAATCTTTTTCATCCATGCATATGTATGTTCTCATACATTCATAGCAATAGCCCTTATATACAAGTTTATAGATATGAAAGAGAAGGAAAACAAAATGGTATACAGGAAAGCATGGGATTTGAAATGAGATGATTGATAGTTTTGGAATTAGCCATTCAGAAGACATGTGACTTTTAATGTGTCATCTAGATTACCAGCCTCCGGATCTTTATTTGTAGTATAAGCATGTTGAGATTTACTCTGTTTCCTTTATGAGAGGAACTTCCATAAGTTCCTAGAGGTGTGCTAGGTCATATTTGCTGTGAGAGTTGATAGTATCTTTTCCCAACCCTTTACTCAATTACAAGTTGGTACTTTGCAATAAGCAATCATGGCAGTATTTACCTTATAGAAATTGACAGATACTACAAATCAACATATTCTCCACTATCACCTCCATTTTCCTTCAGAGATCTGTTTAATATTTTGCCAGTACACTACTGGGAATGTCAAACAAAAAAAATGTGCTTTGTCAACTATAATATGTAATGCAAATATGTTATAATATTCATTGTGGAAATTTGTAAATATAGAGACAGTCTGTGACTTGCATATGAAAGTATCATTAAATGATCTTGTCTAATTAAAAAGCAAAGACATAAATCAGCTTGTAGGATATATTTAAATGATTTAATAGGCGTATATGATAGAAATATCCTACCAAATCAAGCTGATGAAGGGATATTATATGTAGAATTTTTGCAGCGTGATTAACCATCCTTGTTTGTCCAGGACTATGGTGTTTCCCAGACCTAAGATGAACTATATAGTTTCCACGGTACAGCACAAAATGAAAACATGAACCAGCTTGTTCAAAAATTATCAAAAATTTCAAGATAGCAATAGTAAAGCATTATACCAAGTATGGGCAAGTTTGGGTGAGGAACACTCATTTGCATGCTTATAAAACTGGACTTTCAGTGCTAAAATCAGAACACACAGGGGCAAACAGAGCCTAAGATAGTTGGTGGTTCTACTTTTGCTTCAAAAATTGCATTAATATATTATCAAAGATTAAGCACACCTAGTGAAATATACCAACTGTAGGAGGTACAATCAATTCAGCCATAAGTAAAAGCAAGGTAGAGAGGAGGACAACTTGAATAACACTGCCTTTGCTTGATTCAGTCTTCAACTGAGTGAACTGAATGAATTCTGCCTATGACTCCTAAGTTTTCCCAATCTCATACATTCATAGCAATAGCCCTTATATACAAGTTTATAGATATAAAAAAACTGGTATACAGGAAAGCATGGGATTTGAAATGAGATGTTTATGTTTTGGAATTAGCCATTCAGAAGACATGTGACTTTTAATGTGTCATCTAGATTACCAGCCTCCGGATCTTTATTTGTAGTATAAGCATGTTGAGATTTACTCTGTTTCCTTTATGAGAGGAACTTCCATAAGTTCCTAGAGGTGTGCTAGGTCATATTTGCTGTGAGAGTTGATAGTATCTTTTCCCAACCCTTTACTCAATTACAAGTTGGTACTTTGCAATAAGCAATCATGGCAGTATTTACCTTATAGAAATTGACAGATACTACAAATCAACATATTCTCCACTATCACCTCCATTTTCCTTCAGAGATCTGTTTAATATTTTGCCAGTACACTACTGGGAATGTCAAACAAAAAAAATGTGCTTTGTCAACTATAATATGTAATGCAAATATGTTATAATATTCATTGTGGAAATTTGTAAATATAGAGACAGTCTGTGACTTGCATATGAAAGTATCATTAAATGATCTTGTCTAATTAAAAAGCAAAGACATAAATCAGCTTGTAGGATATATTTAAATGATTTAATAGGCGTATATGATAGAAATATCCTACCAAATCAAGCTGATGAAGGATATTATATGTAGAATTTTTGCAGCGTGATTAACCATCCTTGTTTGTCCAGGACTATGGTGTTTCCCAGACCTAAGATGAACTATATAGTTTCCACGGTACAGCACAAAATGAAAACATGAACCAGCTTGTTCAAAAATTATCAAAAATTTCAAGATAGCAATAGTAAAGCATTATACCAAGTATGGGCAAGTTTGGGTGAGGAACACTCATTTGCATGCTTATAAAACTGGACTTTCAGTGCTAAAATCAGAACACACAGGGGCAAACAGAGCCTAAGATAGTTGGTGGTTCTACTTTTGCTTCAAAAATTGCATTAATATATTATCAAAGATTAAGCACACCTAGTGAAATATACCAACTGTAGGAGGTACAATCAATTCAGCCATAAGTAAAAGCAAGGTAGAGAGGAGGACAACTTGAATAACACTGCCTTTGCTTGATTCAGTCTTCAACTGAGTGAACTGAATGATTCTGCTATGACTCCTAAGTTTTCCCAAATGCACAAGTCACATCATAGAGTATGGAGATCCATTTAAAATTTAACCTTAAAACAAGTTTCAGACAACTATTAAATGAAGAATGTACCCTATTCTTAATGTGTAAGAACATTTTATAGATGTGTTTGTACACTGGAGATAAGATTGAGGAAATGTTGAAAAAAAAATCACTGGATGGTTAAAATCACATATATACTGTGTATTTATAACGTGTATATAAAGAAAATTATTTTCTTTACACACACACAATATACACATATACACACACACAAGCATTGATGTTACTAAAAGGAGAAATTAGTCTCATGTTTAAAATAATAAACAATTTTAAGTGATGACTCATGAAACAGGTCTGTTGTTTGAGTTTATGGAGATGACTCTAATTCTGACTGATTTCACCACTGTCTTTGGGCAAACAATAAAAATAATTAGAGCAGAGGCTCTCTAATGCAGACATTAGTGTGCATTAGAATCACCTGACAGACTTGTTAACACAAATGGTGAATCCCAGTGACTTTCTAATTCACAGTTTTTGGTAGGGTTCGAGTATTTGCATTTCTAAGAAATTTACAGATAGGGCTGCTGTTTCTCTGGGACCACACTGTTGAGAACCACATGGTTTGTGGAGCATTTGTGACCCTGTCATCCAATAATGATACCGTAAGAAACAATCACTCGCCACAGTGTCTGCTTCATTGCTTTCTTTCCCATAGTTGAAGAAATTCCCTAAATCGAATTAAAATATATTTTCTTATAACCAAAAATGCTAATTAATTATATTTATGACTGTAGAACTACCACTTTGTGTGAGAAACCTTGAAGTTGGAGTGAAAGTTAATGCTTCCACAGATCCAAGAATTCTTTTTGATCTGCAATATTATATTTCTGCTGCAAGGTATTTAAATTATAAGCTTTTAAAAGTTACTCAGCCATTAAATACAACCTTATAAAATCATTGTGTGTAACCTTGTGAGGCTATGCACTTCATGGTTCCCTAACAAAGCTCCACAAGGAAAGTGAATTAGAGAGAATATAGCCAGAGGGGTTACCTGTCCCTTCTTTCAATGTTTAGATGCATCAGTGTACCTTTTTCTATCTTTTCTTAGGTATTTTTTTTCTCCAGTTATATGCCTGAAATTCTACGAAATGTTAAAATAGCTTAGAGAAGCACTTAAAATTAAGTCAAATAAATCTGTTCTGAAGATTTAACCATGTACTTTTTCACATTTCAAACTCCAATAGGCACACTAAATAAAGTATAACATCTATAGCCTAGCTTCCTGGAAAGGAGTATACTGAACTAGATAATATATCTGAAAATACCTATCTAGTACATACCATGTATGAGTTGCTCAATTTTTAAAAACCATCACTTTCAAGGGTACACATTGGAGTAGTGATCAACATGAAAAGAAGTCCATGATGTGGAATTTTAAAAGCAGAAGCATTTTTAGACTACCATAATAGAGGAGAACACTTTACGTGAAGGAAATCATGTATTCAGAGGTAAAGTTTTTAAAGTGAAAGTTCAAGTAGAGGCTAGAGAGCAATTTTGAATTTCCACATGGTTTGCACATGAGAATCAGCTGGGGGTGTTTTTAAAGACTACACGTGCCTGAGCCCCACTATGCACCAATTAAATCTGAATCTCCAGGGGTCAGAAATAGGCAATATTAAAAAAAAACAAACAAACAAACATAGAAACTCTCCAAAGTGATATTGGGGAAGAAATGAAAGAGAGAGATGGAGTCACAAGCTAAAATTTCCTATTGTTATCATCAGCCTGAAACTGTGTTTATTAATTTCCCATAGGAATGTAGCACTCAGGCTTCGAGGCCTAACACAGAGTAATCTGGGGAACTGTCACTGCTCTTCACAAAGAACTTTGAGCCATTTTGGCATTTGTGACTGCTAACAAGGTCCCTGCTGGCTTATTAGACTCTCTATCTGGGGATCCTTGGACAAGAGAGAGGTAATAATGCATTCTGCACCTCGCTGACGATACTCAACGGATGAAACTAGCAAGACACTAAATTCAGCTCACAGTGCTTAATAAAAGGAGGTTTTCAAGGTGGATCAGCGAGTCAGATAAACACTACCCCACGTTAGTGTACAGAACAGAGCATGGGAGTTGAATTAGAGAGAATATAGCCAGAGGGGTTACCTGTCCCTTCTTTCAATGTTTAGATGCATCAGTGTACCTTTTTCTATCTTTTCTTAGGTATTTTTTTTCTCCAGTTATATGCCTGAAATTCTACGAAATGTTAAAATAGCTTAGAGAAGCACTTAAAATTAAGTCAAATAAATCTGTTCTGAAGATTTAACCATGTACTTTTTCACATTTCAAACTCCAATAGGCACACTAAATAAAGTATAACATCTATAGCCTAGCTTCCTGGAAAGGAGTATACTGAACTAGATAATATATCTGAAAATACCTATCTAGTACATACCATGTATGAGTTGCTCAATTTTAAAAACCATCACTTTCAAGGGTACACATTGGAGTAGTGATCAACATGAAAAGAAGTCCATGATGTGGAATTTTAAAAGCAGAAGCATTTTTAGACTACCATAATAGAGGAGAACACTTTACGTGAAGGAAATCATGTATTCAGAGGTAAAGTTTTTAAAGTGAAAGTTCAAGTAGAGGCTAGAGAGCAATTTTGAATTTCCACATGGTTTGCACATGAGAATCAGCTGGGGGTGTTTTTAAAGACTACACGTGCCTGAGCCCCACTATGCACCAATTAAATCTGAATCTCCAGGGGTCAGAAATAGGCAATATTAAAAAAAAACAAACAAACAAACATAGAAACTCTCCAAAGTGATATTGGGGAAGAAATGAAAGAGAGAGATGGAGTCACAAGCTAAAATTTCCTATTGTTATCATCAGCCTGAAACTGTGTTTATTAATTTCCCATAGGAATGTAGCACTCAGGCTTCGAGGCCTAACACAGAGTAATCTGGGGAACTGTCACTGCTCTTCACAAAGAACTTTGAGCCATTTTGGCATTTGTGACTGCTAACAAGGTCCCTGCTGGCTTATTAGACTCTCTATCTGGGGGGGATCCTTGGACAAGAGAGAGGTAATAATGCATTCTGCACCTCGCTGACGATACTCAACGGATGAAACTAGCAAGACACTAAATTCAGCTCACAGTGCTTAATAAAAGGAGGTTTTCAAGGTGGATCAGCGAGTCAGATAAACACTACCCCACGTTAGTGTACAGAACAGAGCATGGGAGTTGAAGTCAGTCAGAGCCGTGGTCAATTCCTTGATCGCCTCGGTTTCTAGCTTGAACTTTGGTATGGTTTTAACTTCCATTAATTCTCATCTGAAACCTAGGACAGTGATGATATTCAGCCCTGGGGTTCGAAAGACATTTGAAAAGTTTGATCTATATAAATCATTACTATTTGTGCCTAGAATTCCTCTTGGACATGCTCTTCCAAAAGGGAATAAAATCTCAGCAAGAGAAACTACTGATGTTGGTGTAATAATTTCTATTTTTTCAAGGTGATTCACGAGCCAAAAAATGAATTGTGTGAAGAAGTAAAATAGAAAATAATTTATTCACATTTTTATATTATTCATATCCATGACATTTTCTTTATTTTGTCACTTAACAAGTAGTTGAATAGAGCTGTTTAAAGGTCCCTTGTAGGTTTTATGAAGAAATATTAATTTCCCTACTCTTAATCTTTACAGGATGGTATTGGGAAAGAATTGAGAAGTATCTTTTTAAGTATTTTTAATTGAATTATAGTTGCTGTACAACAATATATAAGTTACATGTGTACAACATACTGATTCATGATTTTCAAGGGTTATCCTCTACTTATAAAATATTGGTTATATTCCCTGTCTTGTACGATATATACTTGTACCTTATTTTCTTTATCCCTAGTAACCTATAAGTCTTATTGCTCTATCCCTATATTGCCCCTGCCCTCCTCGTCTCCTCACTGATTTTTCTCTATATATATTCACTAGTTTGGTATATTAGATTCCACGTATATAAGTAATATCTTACACTATTTGTCTTTTTCTGTCTAACTTACTTCACTTAGCATCATGTTCTCCAAGTCCATCTATATTGCTGCAGATGGCAAAAGTTCTTTCATTCTTATGGCTGGAAAAGTATTCCATTGTGTATACATACACATACACACTGTGTGTATCTATCTATCTATATTTACCACCTTGATAAGTATTTTGTATTTACTTGTAAATACAAAGATGTACAAGGCTCTTTTTTTGTGATGTGGAAAATAAAAGCCTTTGGTCTCTGCTTCTGAGGCATTTCCAGTTTAAGAGAGAAGATACTCATAGTGCATTTAAAATTTTTAACATAATCACATTGTCTGTATTAACAATCTGGTATTTATCACAAAGAGGTTGTGTGTTTGCCCAAACTGAACTTTTGAAGTATTTCTGAGCACATAACACAATGTATTCTGACAATGCCCATGTAGTTCAAACACCTTTCATAAGGACAGTAGACACTTTCCTAGGTGCAACATCTAGCAAGTTAGCAAAATAGAGTAAAGAAACTCTAGTCTTCAAAAAGAGAGAGCTTGACTTCTTCCTTTCCAGTCTGGATTCCTTTTATTTCTTTCTCTTCTCTTATTGCTGTTGCTAGAACTACAAGGACTATGTTGAATAGTAGTGGTGAAAGTGGACACCCCTATCTTGTTCCTGATCTTAGAGGGAATGCTTTCAATTTTTCACTATTGAGGATAATGTTCGCTGTGGGCTTCTCATATATGGCTTTTATTATGTTGAGATAGGTTCCTTCTATGCCCATTTTCTGAAGAGTTTTTATCATAAATAGATGTTGTACTTTATCGAAGGCTTTTTCTGCATCTATTGAGATGATCATGTGATTTTTGTCTCTCAATTTGTTGATATGGTGTATCACATTGATTGATGACATGATATTATACATAGAAAATCCCAAAGACACTATTACAAAGCTACTAGAGCTAATCAACGAATCCAGCAAAGCTGCAGGATACAAAGTCAACACACAGAAATCACTGACATTCCTATACACAAACAATGAAAAAAATCAGAAAACGAAATCAAAGAGGCAATCCCCTTCACCATTGCAACCAAAAGAATCAAATGCCTAGCAATAAACCTACCCAAAGAAATAAAAGAATTGTACACAGAAAATTACAAGACACCCATGAGAGAAATTAAAGAAGACTTAAACAGATGGAGAGATATTCCATGTTCCTGGATCGGAAGAATCAATATTGTGAAAATGACCATACTACCAAATATCATCTACAGATTCAATGCAATACCTATCCAACTACCATTGACATTTTTCACAGAACTAGACCAAACAATAACACAGTTCATGTGGAAACACAAAAGACCTCGAATAGCCAAAGCAATGCTGAGAAAGAAAAATGGAGCTGGAGGAATCAGCCTTCCTAAGCTCAGACACTACTACAAAGCAACAGTCCTCAAGACAGTATGGTACTGGCACAAAAACAGAAATATCGACCAATGGAACAAGATCAAGAACCCAGAGATAAACCCACGCACCTATGGGTACCTTATTTTTGACAAAGGAGGTGAAACTATAAAATAGCACAAAGACAGCTCTTCAACAAATGGTGCTGGGAAAATTGGACAGCTACATGCAAAAAAATGAAGTTGGAACATTCCCTGACACCATACACAAAGATCAACTCAAAGTGGACTAAAGACCTAAATGTAAGACCAGAAACCATCAAACGCTTAGAGGAGAATATAGACAAAACCCTCAAGGACATCAACCAAAGCAAGATCTTCTCTGACCCACCAACTAAAATAGTGGAACTGAAAAGGAAAATGAACATGTGGGACCTAATGAAACTTAAAAGCTTTTGTACAGCTAAAGAAATTACAAAAAAAGCTGAACAGACAGCCCACAGAGTGGGAGAAAATCATAGCAAATGAAACAACAGACAAAGAATTAATCTCCAAAATCTACAAGCAACTCAGACAACTCAGCACCAGAAAAACGAACAACCCAATCAAAAAATGGAAAAAAGATCTAAAGAGACACCTCTCCAAAGAGGACATACAGATGGCCCAAAAGCACATGAAATGATGCTCAACCTCACTTATTATTAGAGAAATGCAAATCAAAACTACAATGAGATATCACCTCACACCCGTCAGAATGGCCATCATCCACAAATCAACAGACAATAAATGCTGGAGATGGTGCAGAGAAAAGCAAACACTCTTGCATTGCTGGTGGGAATGTAGATTGATACAGCCTCTATGGAAGACAGTATGGAGATTCCTTAAAAAACTAAAAATAGAAGCACCCTATGACCCAGCAATCCCACTATTAGGCTTATATCCTGATGAAATCAAAACTGAAAGAAGCACCTGTACCCCAATGTTCATTGCAGCTCTCTATACAATAGCCAGAACATGGAAGCAACCTAGATGTCCATCAACGAATGAATGGATCCAGAAGCTCTGGTACATATATACAATGGAATACTACTCAGCTGTTAGAAGAAATGCAGAAGACTCAGTCCTAATGAAGTGGCTGGCTCTGGAACCTATCATTAAAAGTGAAGTAAGTCAAAAAGAGAAAGACAAATACAGTATACTAACACACACATATGGAATCTAGTAGGACGGTCATGATAACACATGCAGGGAACTCATGGAAAAACAGACAGAGCATAGACATAGGGACATTGTGGGGAAGAACTAGGGAGGGAGAGGCATGGAGGGAGCAACATGGAAACCTATACTGTTATGTGTGGAAAAGAGAGCTATTGTCATTGTGCTAAGGGACTAGGAGTGCTTACAATGGCATGGGGCGATGGTCCGGAGGGGTGGGATGGGGGGAACTAGGGGGGTGGGGACCAGGGATATGCATATGACTAATCTGGGAACATACATGTCTGTGAACAACAAAACTCTGTAAAACCTTTAAAATAACGAATTAAAAAAAAAAAAAAGAAAGAAGAATCTCTAGTCTTGCTGACAACACACTTGGAATAGCAATTCTAGTTTCCAGGATCACCCTGATGCATCTACTGTTAGCTGAGAACAAGCAGCAAGCAGATTTTTTGTTGAGAAATGGAATTAAGATCCCCTGGAGTAGGAAATGGAAACTCCCTCCAGTATTCTTACCTGGAAAATGCCATAGGCAGAGCCTGGAGGGTATAATGCGTCGAGTCTGAGTTGAAATGTTTCTGGTGTCGGGGTGGATCCCAGTGGTGGAAATCTGTGGCAAAAATGTTTTTTCTGTAGTTTGAGTACCCCATATTATTGGTTCCAGCTCTCTGGATAGGCACCAATTTATCAGATGCAAGATGCTTAGAGATATGATAGGCACTACTCAGGAAGCACTTGTTTTCTGCCGGATTCTTTAGTAGGTGCATCTCACCTGCTATAAAAATTAATCCTCACAATAATTTGAGAGGTGGGTATTAATTATTCTCTCTCTTACCAATGAAGAAACTGATGCTCACAAAATATAACTTGACATAAGTAATATTTTCAGTAAATAATATAGAATTTAAACCCAAATTGCTTAATTCTAAAAACCTTTTCTCTACAGCAATATCTTCAAATTGCTTCAGATACTACTACAAATTCACTAAGATGCTCTAAAAGGTACATGGCAGAGAGGGTTTTAAGAAACTTTATTTCCAGGGCTTCCCTGCTAGCTCAGTGATAATTTGCCTGCCAATGCAGGCAACACAGGTTTGATCCCTGATCCGGGAAGATCTTACATGCTGCAAATCTACTAAGCCTGTGAGCTACAACTATTGAACCTGTGCTCTAGAGCCTTGGAGCTGAAACTACTGAGCCCATGTGCTCCAACAACTGAAGCCGGTGAGCCCTAGAGGCCGAGTTCCACAGCAACAGAAGTCACCCCAACAAGAAGCCTGCTCACCTCAACTAGAGAGTGGCCCCCACTCCCTGCAACTAGAGAAGAGCCTGTGGCAGCAGCAGTGAAAACCCAGAATAGCCATAAATAAATAAAAGTTTTAAAAAAGCAACTTTATTTCCAGATCTTCCTCACAAATATACTTTGTTTAAATAAATATGAATGAGAAATCTCCTGAAGACTCTCCTTTACCACTTCCCTTTGCATAATCGCCCTTCAACTTGTCAGAAAAAAGGTGTGCCTCTCACCTACTTCGATTCTTATCACAGTGAACTCACAGAAGGGGTAAACTCATACAAGGTATTAAACCAGCAGAGAACTCTAAACAATGGTGCCAGTGCCTCTGGAATAAATAACTCTAATCAAAAGTACCAATTGGGACTTCCCTGGTGGTCCAGTGGGTAAAGAGTCCACATTGCAGTGCAAGGGGCACCAAATTGATCCCTGGCCTGGGAAAATCCCATGTGCAGTGGAAAAACTGGACCAGTGTGTCTACTTAGAAGCCAGCGCTCTGCAATGAGAGAGGCCACTGAAAAGGGAGGCCCACACAGGCCAAAAAATAAAGGTGAATGAAAATAAACAAATAAAAGCCAATAAAAGAGGCCAAAATTAAGAGAAAAAAAAAACCAAATGGCTCGAAAGTTAAGTGTTTTGTACATAAATTCATAATTTATAAGGTTACTTTCATCAAAGTTTTCTTGAGTTGTCACTGATGGATTAGATTATTTTGATGCTGAATCATTTATGTCATTTTGGGCATATTCTTAAAAAAAAACTTCAAGCTTTTAAGTGAAATTTCTATAAAAATCTTTTCGTTATCATATATTTTTTATGAGAATAAAGTTTTCAGGATAAATGATATTTTAAGAATGTAGAACAGAAAATATGCTGAACCTTATTCTTTCTCGTAATTAATAACATGAATCCATAGATATCTGCAATAATTTTTTAACTAACAGGTGTTAGTCACTTAGCCATGTCTGACTCTTTGAGACCCCATGGACTGTAGCCCACCAAGCTCCTCTGTCCATTGAATTCTCCAGGCAAGAATACCTGAGTGGATAGGCATTCCCTTCTCCAGAGGATCTTCCCAACCCCCGGTGGAACCTCCCTAGTAGCTCTGAAGAGCTACCAGTGAAGCCCTTTTAACTAATAATCTTTCATAAATACTAAGGAATGAGTTTTCAATAAACTTTACTTTTTATATTTAATAACATTTTGTAAAATATTTAATGTTATATGTCATTCTAATAAATTATGTATTTCTAAACATTTTCCTGACAATCCAGTTCATATTGTCATATGAAATTTTTAAAAAATAATTTGAACTTCTGTACCTATTTTGTTGTAGGAAAGTATGATAGGCTGATGAATTTTTTAAAAAGTATTTCAAGTATAACATATAATATTTAGGTATACTCCTATGGGAAAATATTCTAAGAACATGAGATCAAGTGAAAAAAAAGGAAATCCTATAAAATTTCAGACTATAATAGAAGAATCTGTTTAGACACTTTTGATATGGTTGATAGTAAATACCAAATCATTATTCTGGATACACTTCTATAAAGTGATTTACCAGTGTGTCTACTTAGAAGCCAGCGCTCTGCAATGAGAGAGGCCACTGAAAAGGGAGGCCCACACAGGCCAAAAAATAAAGGTGAATGAAAATAAACAAATAAAAGCCAATAAAAGAGGCCAAAATTAAGAGAAAAAAAAAACCAAATGGCTCGAAAGTTAAGTGTTTTGTACATAAATTCATAATTTATAAGGTTACTTTCATCAAAGTTTTCTTGAGTTGTCACTGATGGATTAGATTATTTTGATGCTGAATCATTTATGTCATTTTGGGCATATTCTTAAAAAAAAACTTCAAGCTTTTAAGTGAAATTTCTATAAAAATCTTTTCGTTATCATATATTTTTTATGAGAATAAAGTTTTCAGGATAAATGATATTTTAAGAATGTAGAACAGAAAATATGCTGAACCTTATTCTTTCTCGTAATTAATAACATGAATCCATAGATATCTGCAATAATTTTTTAACTAACAGGTGTTAGTCACTTAGCCATGTCTGACTCTTTGAGACCCCATGGACTGTAGCCCACCAAGCTCCTCTGTCCATTGAATTCTCCAGGCAAGAATACCTGAGTGGATAGGCATTCCCTTCTCCAGAGGATCTTCCCAACCCCCGGTGGAACCTCCCTAGTAGCTCTGAAGAGCTACCAGTGAAGCCCTTTTAACTAATAATCTTTCATAAATACTAAGGAATGAGTTTTCAATAAACTTTACTTTTTATATTTAATAACATTTTGTAAAATATTTAATGTTATATGTCATTCTAATAAATTATGTATTTCTAAACATTTTCCTGACAATCCAGTTCATATTGTCATATGAAATTTTTAAAAAATAATTTGAACTTCTGTACCTATTTTGTTGTAGGAAAGTATGATAGGCTGATGAATTTTTTAAAAAGTATTTCAAGTATAACATATAATATTTAGGTATACTCCTATGGGAAAATATTCTAAGAACATGAGATCAAGTGAAAAAAAAGGAAATCCTATAAAATTTCAGACTATAATAGAAGAATCTGTTTAGACACTTTTGATATGGTTGATAGTAAATACCAAATCATTATTCTGGATACACTTCTATAAAGTGATTTCAAATTTTTATTTTAAAAACGATATTTGCAATAACTATTCCTGAATTTTTCCTCTAAAACTATTAAACTGATTTAAAATCTACTTAAAAATATGTGGTAGCATATATAAAAGGTGATTTTAAAGCTTTCATTTGGTTGTACTCAAGATAAAAGCCCAAAGATCATTGCTCTACAGGATCCCCCTCCTGCCCACCCAACGATATGTGACATATTGTCATTTAAGAGCTTAAGGTCTGGAATAAAACAGGTGTGTATCCCAACCTTAACTTCTGTTATTTGCTTTTTAATCTTAAACAAATTACTTAAGCTCTCCAAAGAGCTTTTTCCAAGTCTGTATAATGGTATGAAGAGATACCTAATTCGTAGAATCATTCTAAAGTTTACATAAAAATAATCACATTAAGCTAAGAAAAATTCTTGCACATAGTAAGTACTGTATATATACAATCCTCAAGTTGTCATAGACAAGAGACGTCAGAGGCGAGAGAAATGTTTGGTTTGGGGCTAAGCTTCCAGAGGTAGTTGGGGTTGATATTGTCTCGAAGAATGAGTATAAAAAACTCAAAAGGAGGAGAAAAGATCATCAACTGAAGAGGCAGGAATAATCTCAGCCGTGATAGGAGACCACAAAGCATTTAGTGTGAAAGTAGAGAGCTGTACTTTAAAAATGAAGTTGACCACAAAATAATCCTAATTGCTTGAAAGAAAGTTAGCTTTCCTCTGCCCAAATCCTAACGCCTGCACTGTTTTTATCCCACCTTTTAAAATAAAATGATAACCTTACTGTTTCTGTCTTCTTGATATTTCTAAATTTTGAAATTTAGTATGTCCTTGGCATTATCCCTTAACTTGGTTCTGACTTACAGTTTAACTCTGTTCCTCCTACTTTGTCTGATTCCGAGTTCTACTTTTGTTTTGCATTTCCCCTGAACAGACACTGAAATGATGTCATACTTCACCTCTTCCCTGGGAATGTATGGGAGAGAACACAAAATACCAAGAGCTCGGATGGTGAAGTCTAACTGATATGGGTTAAAATACCAACTCTGCCTCTTACCTGTGCAAACTTGGAAAACTCAAAACGTCTCTGAGCTTTATTTTTCTCTTGTTTCCAAGGGGGATAATTTCTAAGCAACAGAGCTGCTGTAAAGGCTGAAGGACTTATGTCATGAAAAGCATTTAGCTCAATTAATACGTAGAAAATAATAACTCTTATAACTATTATTCCTGGTCCAATGAATAGAGCCATTTAATGGAGTCCTGATTAGCTTTGAAATATTTTGCAAAATGAAACACATTACCTGAAGTCCTCCAGAGTGTTGAAGATGAATTGTAATGTCAGTGGTCACAAATTTTATGTTTTCTCTAGAACTAGAAATAAAAAGTGACAGCAACCACCAGAACTGGGAAGCAAGGGGATGCATAACACCTGGAAAAATCTGTTTTTAAGTTCTGTGACAGACTTAAGTGAGAGTGACTGTCCTGATTATCATAAAAAGGTTTTACTACTTTTTAGGATCTAAAGGAGGAATAATAGGCAGAAGCAACAGGATGGAACACAGACTGGCTTAGCCTGTTTTATCTGGATAATCAGTCTGTTGTGACCAGATGAACACCATTCAGCTCTACAAAGATTGGG
This sequence comes from Tragulus kanchil, assembly GCA_022376925.1. Lineage (NCBI taxonomy): Eukaryota > Metazoa > Chordata > Mammalia > Artiodactyla > Tragulidae > Tragulus > Tragulus kanchil. The sequence continues at coordinate 93,886,132 of JAIOJX010000006.1, forward strand.
CATCTAGAATATAAAACTGGGCATCTAGAATATAAAAAATCCCAGTACAGAATGCATTCTATGAAGACTGTATTATTTTGAATCAGCTTTTATCTGGAGTTGTAAACCAAATGAGATACTCAGTTTTTAATCATTAAGACAAACTGATTTTTTTTTTTCAATTTTCTTTTTGCCAACAGGATTTGCAAGTCCACTTACAGGGATAGCAGATGCCTCTCAGAGCAGTATGCACAATGCCTTGCATATCTACATGAATGGAACGATGTCTCAGGTACCAGGATCTGCCAACGATCCCATCTTCCTTCTTCATCATGCATTTGTTGACAGGTTGGTTGGCACTTCTTCATAAATTATATACATGTTGGTTTTAAATGTAGTGGATATCAAGAAGGTGAACAGACACTGAAATGATGTCATACTTCACCTCTTCCCTGGGAATGTATGGGAGAGAACACAAAATACCAAGAGCTCGGATGGTGAAGTCTAACTGATATGGGTTAAAATACCAACTCTGCCTCTTACCTGTGCAAACTTGGAAAACTCAAAACGTCTCTGAGCTTTATTTTTCTCTTGTTTCCAAGGGGGATAATTTCTAAGCAACAGAGCTGCTGTAAAGGCTGAAGGACTTATGTCATGAAAAGCATTTAGCTCAATTAATACGTAGAAAATAATAACTCTTATAACTATTATTCCTGGTCCAATGAATAGAGCCATTTAATGGAGTCCTGATTAGCTTTGAAATATTTTGCAAAATGAAACACATTACCTGAAGTCCTCCAGAGTGTTGAAGATGAATTGTAATGTCAGTGGTCACAAATTTTATGTTTTCTCTAGAACTAGAAATAAAAAGTGACAGCAACCACCAGAACTGGGAAGCAAGGGGATGCATAACACCTGGAAAAATCTGTTTTTAAGTTCTGTGACAGACTTAAGTGAGAGTGACTGTCCTGATTATCATAAAAAGGTTTTACTACTTTTTAGGATCTAAAGGAGGAATAATAGGCAGAAGCAACAGGATGGAACACAGACTGGCTTAGCCTGTTTTATCTGGATAATCAGTCTGTTGTGACCAGATGAACACCATTCAGCTCTACAAAGATTGGGCATCTAGAATATAAAACTGGGCATCTAGAATATAAAAAATCCCAGTACAGAATGCATTCTATGAAGACTGTATTATTTTGAATCAGCTTTTATCTGGAGTTGTAAACCAAATGAGATACTCAGTTTTTAATCATTAAGACAAACTGATTTTTTTTTTTCAATTTTCTTTTTGCCAACAGGATTTGCAAGTCCACTTACAGGGATAGCAGATGCCTCTCAGAGCAGTATGCACAATGCCTTGCATATCTACATGAATGGAACGATGTCTCAGGTACCAGGATCTGCCAACGATCCCATCTTCCTTCTTCATCATGCATTTGTTGACAGGTTGGTTGGCACTTCTTCATAAATTATATACATGTTGGTTTTAAATGTAGTGGATATCAAGAAGGTATTCAAAAAGCCAATGAATACATAGCATGAATTTGTGATTTTTTGGCTTTTTTTTTTCTTGATCTTTGGTGCTGTCCCATGAACTTGAAAGAAGCCTAGATTTCCTAGATACCTAGATACCCCAGGCGAGAAATATGCAAACTATGGCTTTTAGGCCTAAATTTTCTCCTACTTTATTTGTAAATAAGGTTTTATTGGAACACAGCCACATCATTCATCTACATATTGCCTATGGCTACTTTCATGCTACAAGGCAGAGTGGAACCAAGACCACATAGCCCACAAAATAAAAAATACTTAGTTTCTGGACCTTTACAAAAAATGTTTCCTGATCCCTGCCAGCCACAGAATTCCATATTTATATGCCATGTAAGAGAAAAAGGTTGAGTTTTTTCTAGCACACCTAGATATACATTTATAGAAAATGCTATATTTTAATTCAATGTCTGGAGACATTTTTAATAGAGAAAAAACTATTATGAAGATATCCAGCTTTTATAAGCCATTCTCCCACCTTTGGAAATTAAAATCTTCTGCTTTCTTAGAATTCTCTATTAATCCTATCTTACTATCAGATACTTGTATGATTATTAAAGTAACTCAAAAATAATTTAAGCAAATGTCAAAACAGTTTAAGCCCAGATAGCCAAACTAGGGAAGATTCTGGGGATGGTTGTTGTTGTTGTCATTGTTCACTAGTTACTAAGTCATGCCAGACTCTTTTTTTTTTGAAGAACAATACATTTATTTTCCCTGTTAATAACATTTCATATAATTGGAATCACATAATATCTATTCTTTTGTCTAAGGTTTCTGTCACTCAACATGATGTCTTTGAGAACTGCTTGTCTTTTTAGACCTTCAATTTTTTGAATTCAGAGCTAGGAGGATGTCCCAGACCCATTTTAAAAAAGGCAGAATTATATGTAATGAAATCTTTAAAACCCCATGGACTGCAGCATACCAGGCTTCCTGTCCTTCACTAGACCCCATGTCCATTTTGTCAGGTTGGTTGGCACTTCTTCATAAATTATATACATGTTGGTTTTAAATGTAGTGGATATCAAGAAGGTATTCAAAAAGCCAATGAATACATAGCATGAATTTGTGATTTTTTGGCTTTTTTTTTTCTTGATCTTTGGTGCTGTCCCATGAACTTGAAAGAAGCCTAGATTTCCTAGATACCTAGATACCCCAGGCGAGAAATATGCAAACTATGGCTTTTAGGCCTAAATTTTCTCCTACTTTATTTGTAAATAAGGTTTTATTGGAACACAGCCACATCATTCATCTACATATTGCCTATGGCTACTTTCATGCTACAAGGCAGAGTGGAACCAAGACCACATAGCCCACAAAATAAAAAATACTTAGTTTCTGGACCTTTACAAAAAATGTTTCCTGATCCCTGCCAGCCACAGAATTCCATATTTATATGCCATGTAAGAGAAAAAGGTTGAGTTTTTTCTAGCACACCTAGATATACATTTATAGAAAATGCTATATTTTAATTCAATGTCTGGAGACATTTTTAATAGAGAAAAAACTATTATGAAGATATCCAGCTTTTATAAGCCATTCTCCCACCTTTGGAAATTAAAATCTTCTGCTTTCTTAGAATTCTCTATTAATCCTATCTTACTATCAGATACTTGTATGATTATTAAAGTAACTCAAAAATAATTTAAGCAAATGTCAAAACAGTTTAAGCCCAGATAGCCAAACTAGGGAAGATTCTGGGGATGGTTGTTGTTGTTGTCATTGTTCACTAGTTACTAAGTCATGCCAGACTCTTTTTTTTTTGAAGAACAATACATTTATTTTCCCTGTTAATAACATTTCATATAATTGGAATCACATAATATCTATTCTTTTGTCTAAGGTTTCTGTCACTCAACATGATGTCTTTGAGAACTGCTTGTCTTTTTAGACCTTCAATTTTTTGAATTCAGAGCTAGGAGGATGTCCCAGACCCATTTTAAAAAAGGCAGAATTATATGTAATGAAATCTTTAAAACCCCATGGACTGTAGCATACCAGGCTTCCCTGTCCTTCACTATCTCCTGGAGTTTGCTCAAACTCATGTCCATTTTGTCAGGGATGCCATCCAAGCATCTCATCCTTTGAAAAGCATCTTTATAAAGAAGGATAGAGATTACTACAAACACTGTGGTATCTGAGCCTTCCTCTCAGGTCTATGCTTACAGAGATGCATGTCTCCAATCAAATGGTCTGTTCACCACTGCTCAATTATTCACAAATAAATTTATTAAGCATCTACTGTGTGCCGAGTACATTTGCTTGAAGTCTCCACATTCATAACTGTTGCTATGCATTGCTTTTACCCATCTCCAAATCTGGATCATATTTTCCTTGATTTATCTAATTTCTATAAATCTTCAAGACTAGTTTTAATTTTTTGCTCTTCCATGATGAATGACCAGACCATGCCTATCTAAAACCATTTCTCCCATTCAAGGGCATGTTGGAGGCAGCCCAAAATTGCTAGCAAGATTGCATTATGTACATATTTTCTCAATTTTGCATTGAGTGACCTTAAGCTTAGCTTGAAACCAGTGTGGGTAGGAGTATTTACAGCAGGAAACTGGCAAATGCTATGAATCAAGACTTTCACTCTGAGAAAGCTGGTTGTTCAAATAATGGCCAGGATAACCCTGCTGCTATCTATCATTTCACTTTCTCTCTCCACTTCTTGTTTTGGACCCATCATTTATAATCCCGTTATTGATTATGTGCTTTTCTTATTGATTATTTGTGCTTTGTCTCTATCTCTAATCTACTATGGCAAAGCTACTATGGCAGGACCCACATCTTGAATTTTTTCTCACAACATTTTGTCTAGCTTGCAATCAGAAGATGTGTAATAAATTTCTTTTTCAAACAAATAATTAATTGAAAAACATTAGCAAATTACATTTATCACCACTACAAAGAAAACTATAGAAAAGTCATTATAACTAAAAAAAAAAAGTTTTTTTTGCAAGTCTTGTAAAACACAGATCATTCAAAGCTATAAACATGTTTTAAAATTTAACATGCTTCTAGACCATTAGACCTTGTTCTCAGCACTGGTTAAACAGAATAATGAGACAAGAACACTGGCTTGAAAAAGCCTAATCTAGTGGGAAAGATAAACAAGCAAACAACCATAGTAGATTATAATTCATGTGGTCATAAGAGTCATTCTTGGAAAACTATGGAAAAAGAACGATATATGAACAGAGCTCTGAGGAGCAGCAGACCTACAAGATAAGAATGGATATTCAGGATTGGGAGTATAACTCTTACCTCATTGAAACCAAACACAAGCTGGAAATATGAACTGAAGAATAAAATGGAAGCTTAGGGTCCAAAATAAGGAAATATGCCTCAGGCTCATGTGTGGAGAAAAAGATAAGATTTCAGAGGCAAATTAACTCACCACCAAAATGCACCATTGTTGGGCAAGTAAAATCATAGAGTAATTTCAATTATCTCTACCACTTTTAGTGAAAAAAAGAATATCAGAGAATGAGACTTCTGTGGTGGTCCAGGATTTATGAATGCACCTGCCAATCAGGGACACATCCCTGGTGAGGAAAGATCCCACATGCCAGGGGGCTACCAAGCCTATGAGTTGCAACTACTTAGACCACATGCCATAATTACTGAAGCCCTTGCACCTGAAAGTCCATGCTCCACAAATGAAGCTGCTGCAATGAAAACTCCACACACAGCAACTGGAGAATAGTTCCTGCTTGCTCTAACTAGAGAAAGTCCCCAAGCAACAGCAAAGACCCAGCACAAATTTTAAAAAACTAATAAATTATTTTTTTTTACATTGGGGAATGGATCTAATACAATATTTCTAAAAGATAATATATATTTAGTTTTTACTATGTACTGGGCACTATTCCCAGGTGACTCAGTGGTAAAGAATCTGCCTGTTAATGCACAAGACACAGGAGATAAGGGCTCAATCCCTGGGCTGGGAAGATCTCTTGGAGGAAATGCCAAACCACTCCAGTATTCTTGCCTGGATAATTCCATGGACAGAGGAGCCTGGTGCACTACAGTCCATGGAGTTACAAAAAAATTAAGCACAACCCCCAACAGAACACACACATGCATGCAGGAACTATTCTAAACTCTTTACAATTTTATTTCATTTTATTCACAAGTTCATAACGTTCTAGTATTATCCTTACCTTACAGATTAAAAAAGAGAGCTAAAGAAGTTCAGTACTTGTCCCGAGATTACACAGCTAATGGAGGACAGAGCTGACAGTGAAACAATGTAATCTTACTACAGAGCCATGTTCTTAACCACAGTGGAGAATTCCTTAGAAAGTCCAAAGATGAGTTTTCCTTTTGACTGCTTTTAGATTGAGGATAAATCATTTTCATAAAGAATTCATTCCCTCATCAATCATTTTAAGTTCTTACTATATTCTAGACATTATACCAAGTACCATGACTTTTTACTTATTAGTATGGATAAAAGGCCTGACCTACAGTTACTTTGTTGTTTTCAGTAGCCAAGTTGTTTCCACTCTTTGTGACCTGTTAGACCGCATGCCAGGCTTCCCTGTCCTTCACTGTATCCCAGAGTTGGCTTAACTTACAGTGATGCTATCCAACTTTAGTGAAAAAAGAATATCAGAGAATGAGACTTCAGTGGTGGTCCAGGATTTATGAATGCACCTGCCAATCAGGGACACATCCCTGGTGAGGAAAGATCCCACATGCCAGGGGGCTACCAAGCCTATGAGTTGCAACTACTTAGACCACATGCCATAATTACTGAAGCCCTTGCACCTGAAAGTCCATGCTCCACAAATGAAGCTGCTGCAATGAAAACTCCACACACAGCAACTGGAGAATAGTTCCTGCTTGCTCTAACTAGAGAAAGTCCCCAAGCAACAGCAAAGACCCAGCACAAATTTTAAAAAACTAATAAATTATTTTTTTTTACATTGGGGAATGGATCTAATACAATATTTCTAAAAGATAATATATATTTAGTTTTTACTATGTACTGGGCACTATTCCCAGGTGACTCAGTGGTAAAGAATCTGCCTGTTAATGCACAAGACACAGGAGATAAGGGCTCAATCCCTGGGCTGGGAAGATCTCTTGGAGGAAATGCCAAACCACTCCAGTATTCTTGCCTGGATAATTCCATGGACAGAGGAGCCTGGTGCACTACAGTCCATGGAGTTACAAAAAAATTAAGCACAACCCCCAACAGAACACACACATGCATGCAGGAACTATTCTAAACTCTTTACAATTTTATTTCATTTTATTCACAAGTTCATAACGTTCTAGTATTATCCTTACCTTACAGATTAAAAAAGAGAGCTAAAGAAGTTCAGTACTTGTCCCGAGATTACACAGCTAATGGAGGACAGAGCTGACAGTGAAACAATGTAATCTTACTACAGAGCCATGTTCTTAACCACAGTGGAGAATTCCTTAGAAAGTCCAAAGATGAGTTTTCCTTTTGACTGCTTTTAGATTGAGGATAAATCATTTTCATAAAGAATTCATTCCCTCATCAATCATTTTAAGTTCTTACTATATTCTAGACATTATACCAAGTACCATGACTTTTTACTTATTAGTATGGATAAAAAGGCCTGACCTACAGTTACTTTGTTGTTTTCAGTAGCCAAGTTGTTTCCACTCTTTGTGACCTGTTAGACCGCAGCATGCCAGGCTTCCCTGTCCTTCACTGTATCCCAGAGTTGGCTTAAACTTACGTCCTTTGAGTCAGTGATGCTATCCAACTTTGCCCTCAATCGTTCCCAGTATCAGGGTGTTTTACAATGAGTTTTCTTTTGGCATCAGGCCAGTAAGTAAATAAATAAATAAACTAATAAGTAAGTAAGTCTATCAGAAGGTAAGCTAAGTCGGAAAGGAAATCAAAATTGAGACTATTTTAAGGTTTTAAAAAATTTTTAAACTTATTTTTCAAACATAGGCATTATAAACTAGGTGAAATAAAATTCACTTTCTCAATTTTATTCTTCATTAAATCTTTCATATCTTGGAACACATTGGCACTTTAAGACATATTTTAGGGACTCCACAAGGTTAGCACTAATTTCATTATGATATTAAGATATTATTAACATACAGTATTAATATAGTCATGGTTTAAGTGTTTCATTAAAATATTTAAAAAACAAAATAGAATTTCATTGTATTGGAATTCAACATTCTTTAGTAATCAGGTTTGATCCCTGGGTCAGGAGGCTTCCCTGGAGAAGGAAATGGCAACCCACTCCAGTATTCTTGCCTGGGAGAGACAAGAGGAACCTGGCAGGCTATGGTCTCTGGGACTGCAGAAGGGTCAGACACGACTAAATGACTAACAATCACCTATTAACGGGCATTTTGATTGTTTCTTTTTTCTATATTTCTTTGGCTCAATAATATATATATATATATATCATTTAAAACAAATTATTTATAATATGTATAAATCATATATATATATATATTATTGTGGACATTTGTGAGTATAGCTAAAGAACAGATATTTTTATATAGGAATTTAAAGGTGAGAAGTTAAATACATTTAAAATTTGTCAATATTTCCAAACAGCTTTCCAAAACTGGTTGTGCTAGCTCTTAATATATTTCCACAAGTAAAGTGTATTGGCCACCCTGTACTCTCATTTGCACTAGATATTATCAAAATTATTAATTTTTTAAACTCCAAAAAGCAGAGAAATATTTATTTATATTTTTCTGTTTCCTATGCATGTCTATTTACATTCTTTGCTATCTTATATTAGGTTAATTTGTCATTTTATTATTGAATTATACAAGTTCCTCATAATTTCAGTTGGCCTTTTTTTGTCATAAACATTACAAACATTAGCTGCAGTTGTTAATTGTAATTTAAATATTAATGATATGATTCTTGATATTGAGATGTTAATATATGATCATATATATAATTTTTAATATTCAACATTTACAGAATCTTCAACTCTTTGTTCCTCTGTGCTTTTCTTTGTCAAAAGAATGGACTGGTCAAAAACTCTGTGGTTGTTTCTGGACTTTACCATCCTGTGGATAATGTGTTTTTGAAGAGATGACAGTAGAATACATTAGGACAATTAAAGGGTTTTAGCAGGTTTCTTAATGACACCTTTTTTTTAACATTTATTTATTATTTATTTATTTATTTATTTTCATCCATCTTTATTCTTTGGCACGTGTGGGCTTCCCATTGCAGTGGCCTCTCTTGTTGCAGAGCACTGGCTCTGGGTGCAAGCACTCCAGAGCTCTGGCTCGTAATTGGACACACCTGCCCAGCCACTCCAGCAGTACATGGGATCTTCCCGGGCCAGGGATTGAACCGGTGCCCCTAGCTCTGCAAGGCAGATCCTTTACCCACTGGACCACCAGGGAAGCCCTCTTAGTGACATCTTAATTGTGTTTTAGTTATGATTAATAGGTAACTGAAAAACAGATAAGTCCAATTTATAGTATAAATTATTTTCCACAGCTATGTCAGATTAAGGTCTGACAAGGGACTCTAAGCTATTTTCAGATTTATAAAAACTTTCTGGGAAGAAGAGAGAATTGAACTATGATTCCCTATAAGGATGAATAGTTTTTAATGTTGTTTATTCTTTTTCTCTGGGAAGGTCAGATCTGGGCCTTTCTAAAGATGGAGATACTTGAAACTTTAAAGCAATCTAAGTCTACAAACACATCAAGCAGCGTTTATGTTTATAAACTTCTCTGGAAGGAAGATGAGCATTGATGCCGGACAGTACGCTTTGGATAAATGTCAGAGAGACAGAAAGAGGCCTTTAGAAATACTTAGTTTTCCTCAATACCTCATTGCTCAGGAGTGCTCACATGGACAAAAGCAGGCACATCCTTGTGAAATGCATTCATTCAGCTGTTAATTCAACAAACATTAAGTCCTCTCTCTCTGCCTTGTGTATTATATTAGACCACAGGGATGCTGCAGTTACTAATATCATTCCTCTCCACCTAATGCCACCTGATCCAGATATGTAAAAACCTAAGTAATGTAATGAATGTAATTTCTGTAGTGCCAGTGGCCAGAGTATGAGAGTGAAGAGAAGAGCCTCAGGGAAGTAGGGATCACAAGAGCTGTTTTCCTCAACCCCTGGATCGGCCGTACCCAGCAGTCTGCCAGGCTGGAGTGGATAGTCAATCAGTAGTCTTTAGGTTCCACGACTGTTTGGAATTCTCTTATGACTGGTGGCTTTATGAAGAAAGGGTAGGATTTTGTCTTGTGTAGTTTGGTAGTAAAAATTTCGATTTCATGAGGAACAAAACAAGAAAAACTCAGAAATGTGAGATTAGTAGAAACTTCAGGAAATAGGCCTTTGTTAAAACCCAAATAAATACTGAATGCATAGACGAGCTTGGGGTCTTCTGCATTGCAGGCAGGCTCTTTACCTTCTGAGCCACCAGGGAAGCCCTAATGTGGTCCTTACTGGGCACCAAATCATATGGGCATCCACAGACTGATCCATTTAATAGTAACAACCATGTAATCGTTTCAAACCTTTCTCATTGTAGGCTACTACAGCCCTACAGTGAAGCATCAGTATTGTCCCCCTGTTAGGGATGAATGAACCAATGCACAGAGAAATCAAGTAACCTATCAGGATATGAACCCATGTTCTTATCCTGTACTATTTGCTGCTTCATAAAAGGTTTGGAGAATAGAAGAAATACACATCTATATATACAGAGAATATGCTCTTACCCCAATATAGAGCAGCAGCTAACAGGGTAGGGGGGTATTTTGAACACTAGTCAAGCAGTGTGGTTACCGCAGCAGCAGGAGGTGAGTCAACTAAACAGAGTAAGATGGTGAAAATCTTAGCAAGCTCACAGGGGCAGGATGTGGCACAATGGGGTGGGGCTGGGGAGGGAGCAGGTGGAAGATGGGCAGTGAGGAATGGGGGAGGTGAAGGGTAGCAAAACCTGGACCAAATATTTGGAATAAGGGTTACAGTTTAGAGTGCCCAAATGCTTAAGCCTACAGTTTTAACTGATTCTCTTTTTAAAACTGTTTATTGAAAAATAATTGGTGTGGAATGTTGTGTTAATTTCAGGTGTACAGCAAATTGATTTACTTTAATATATAGTACATATATACAACTGAAAAATATGTGTATGTATTATTTTTAGATTCTTCTTCATTATAGATTATTACAAGATATTGAGCGTAGCTCCTTTTGCTGTATAGTAGGTTCTCGTTATTTATCTATTTTATATATAATAGTGTGTATATTTTAATCCCAAACTCCTAATTCATTCCTCCTCTCCTTTCCTTTGAAAACTGTAGATTAGATCCCAAACTCCTAATTCATTCCTCGTCCCTTTTTCCTATGTTTCATGAGGAACAAAACAAGAAAAACTCAGAAATGTGAGATTAGTAGAAACTTCAGGAAATAGGCCTTTGTTAAAACCCAAATAAATACTGAATGCATAGACGAGCTTGGGGTCTTCTGCATTGCAGGCAGGCTCTTTACCTTCTGAGCCACCAGGGAAGCCCTAATGTGGTCCTTACTGGGCACCAAATCATATGGGCATCCACAGACTGATCCATTTAATAGTAACAACCATGTAATCGTTTCAAACCTTTCTCATTGTAGGCTACTACAGCCCTACAGTGAAGCATCAGTATTGTCCCCCTGTTAGGGATGAATGAACCAATGCACAGAGAAATCAAGTAACCTATCAGGATATGAACCCATGTTCTTATCCTGTACTATTTGCTGCTTCATAAAAGGTTTGGAGAATAGAAGAAATACACATCTATATATACAGAGAATATGCTCTTACCCCAATATAGAGCAGCAGCTAACAGGGTAGGGGGGTATTTTGAACACTAGTCAAGCAGTGTGGTTACCGCAGCAGCAGGAGGTGAGTCAACTAAACAGAGTAAGATGGTGAAAATCTTAGCAAGCTCACAGGGGCAGGATGTGGCACAATGGGGTGGGGCTGGGGAGGGAGCAGGTGGAAGATGGGCAGTGAGGAATGGGGGAGGTGAAGGGTAGCAAAACCTGGACCAAATATTTGGAATAAGGGTTACAGTTTAGAGTGCCCAAATGCTTAAGCCTACAGTTTTAACTGATTCTCTTTTTAAAACTGTTTATTGAAAAATAATTGGTGTGGAATGTTGTGTTAATTTCAGGTGTACAGCAAATTGATTTACTTTAATATATAGTACATATATACAACTGAAAAATATGTGTATGTATTATTTTTAGATTCTTCTTCATTATAGATTATTACAAGATATTGAGCGTAGCTCCTTTTGCTGTATAGTAGGTTCTCGTTATTTATCTATTTTATATATAATAGTGTGTATATTTTAATCCCAAACTCCTAATTCATTCCTCCTCTCCTTTTTCCTTTGAAAACTGTAGATTAGTTTTCTATGTCTGTGAGCCTATTTTGTAAGTTCATTTGTATCATTTTTCTTTTGATTCCACATGTAAGCTATATCATATATCTTTCTCTGATTTACTTCATTTAGTATAATAATCCCTAGGTCCATCTATACTGTTTCAAATGGCACTATGTCATTCTTTTATGGCTGAGTAATAGTCCACTGTGTATATACATTGTTGTTATTGTTGTTTAGTCCCTAAGTTGTGTCCAACTCTTTTGCAACCCCACAGACTACCGTCCATTAGGCTGCTCTGTCCATGGGATTCTCCAGGCAAGAATACTGAAGTGGGGGTTTCCCTGGTGGTCCAGTGGGTAAGGACACCGCCTTGCAGTGCAAGGGGCGCTGGTTCGATCCCTGGCCTGGGAAGATCCCACGTGCCGCGGAGCGGCTGGACTGATGTGTCCAATTACCGAGCCGGTGCTCTGTGACAACAGAGGCCACCGTGATGGGAGGCCCACACGGGCCAAAGAACAAAGACGGATGAAAAATAAATAAAAATGAAAGACCAATAGAAGTGGCCCGCCTGCTCCCCCCCCTCCCCACCCCCAACAAAAAAAAAAAAAAAAAAAATCTTTTAAAAAAAAAAAAAAAAAGGAATACTGAAGTGGGTTGCCATTTCCGTCTCCAGGGGATCTTTCACACACACACACACACACACACACACACACACACACACACACACACACACACACACACTACAGAAGTTTGCAACCACAATAGATTTTGCCCAAAATAGACTAACTTATCCTTAACTTTGCAAACGTTTCCAATGTAGATTCCAAATTGCTCAAACATCCCTTTGACATATCCTATGGCATATCATTATGTGATAAATTTTGATGCAATTCCATGCATCTATGATATCATTTGTGTGAATATGTATATATATAATCACATATTCTTTACCTATTCATCTTAAATCCTCTTCTGATGTGGCTGGGACTCACCTTGGCTCAACAAACACTGACTCAGGAACTAAGTGAGATAAAGGTGGAGAAGGGAATGAGAAACACCCAACCTCTAGAAGTTCACAGTGTAGTTCCTCTTTTCCTTTGAAAACTGTAGATTAGTTTTCTATGTCTGTGAGCCTATTTTGTAAGTTCATTTGTATCATTTTCTTTTGATTCCACATGTAAGCTATATCATATATCTTTCTCTGATTTACTTCATTTAGTATAATAATCCCTAGGTCCATCTATACTGTTTCAAATGGCACTATGTCATTCTTTTATGGCTGAGTAATAGTCCACTGTGTATATACATTGTTGTTATTGTTGTTTAGTCCCTAAGTTGTGTCCAACTCTTTTGCAACCCCACAGACTACCGTCCATTAGGCTGCTCTGTCCATGGGATTCTCCAGGCAAGAATACTGAAGTGGGGGTTTCCCTGGTGGTCCAGTGGGTAAGGACACCGCCTTGCAGTGCAAGGGGCGCTGGTTCGATCCCTGGCCTGGGAAGATCCCACGTGCCGCGGAGCGGCTGGACTGATGTGTCCAATTACCGAGCCGGTGCTCTGTGACAACAGAGGCCACCGTGATGGGAGGCCCACACGGGCCAAAGAACAAAGACGGATGAAAAATAAATAAAAATGAAAGACCAATAGAAGTGGCCTGCCTGCTCCCCTCCCCCCCCCCCCCCCCCCCCCCCCCCCACACCAAAAGAAATAAATAAATAAATCTTTTAAAAAAAAAAAAAAAAAGGAATACTGAAGTGGGTTGCCATTTCCGTCTCCAGGGGATCTTTCACACACACACACACACACACACACACACACACACACACACACACACACACACACACACACACTACAGAAGTTTGCAACCACAATAGATTTTGCCCAAAATAGACTAACTTATCCTTAACTTTGCAAACGTTTCCAATGTAGATTCCAAATTGCTCAAACATCCCTTTGACATATCCTATGGCATATCATTATGTGATAAATTTTGATGCAATTCCATGCATCTATGATATCATTTGTGTGAATATGTATATATATAATCACATATTCTTTACCTATTCATCTTAAATCCTCTTCTGATGTGGCTGGGACTCACCTTGGCTCAACAAACACTGACTCAGGAACTAAGTGAGATAAAGGTGGAGAAGGGAATGAGAAACACCCAACCTCTAGAAGTTCACAGTGTAGTTCCTAGACACTAAGCATGGATGAGAAGTCCTCTGGTGGAAGCACCACAAGACCTGGGTGCAGACGACCTATGAGCACATCCTGGTTCTGCTTTCAGATGCTTGTATGACCCTGGGAAGGTTACTAAACCCATCCCAGCCATTTCCTCAATCACAAAGTGGTTGTAATATTGCTACTTTTCTCGTGGAATGTGACTTTCCAGTTTATAATGCACTACATGACAACTAGTTCTTGTAAAGAGAGGAAAGTATAAGGGACGTTTCTAACCCATATGCGATTTTTTGTTCTGTACTCACTATTTTCAAAGGCTTTCTAGGTTCAAGAACACTTCTTCAGTTCTCCTGTAGCCTGTCACTTGAGTGCATAGAAATCCCAGCTAGGTACTAACCTGAAACAAAACATTCCAGGAAGGGGAGGCCTGCCTTGCTCCTCGGCTGCAGATTAATTACATCTTTTGGAGTGACTTCTCGTTTTTAACCACTGATGAGGCTTCCTTTCCATTCTATTCCCCAAGCCTCTCCTGGACCATCCTGCTAAGAAGGCTGCCCTGACCTACATGCCTGCAAACCAAATGCCTTGCCAACTTGGCAGCTCAGAAACAGTCCACACAGAAGGCAGGTCCCTGGAGCTATGGAGTGAACAGCAGATTGCCTGTCTGCTGGTGATTGCAAGGCTGAAGTTGGCTCAGAAAGACAGAAATCCCAGAGTTAGGGAAGGAGGTGAACTCAGAAATCTGAGGAATGTCTGAAAGTCTGCTCTAGGAATCAGATCAGATGGCAGAGGAGGATCTCTCTTTTTTGGTTTCTTTTCATACTTTTGAATTCTGACCAGCTTTAAAGATATTCCCTGGACTTAAATCCCTAGAACAAGTAGCAGTTATACCACTGTACTCATGCTTATCCATATTTCCACAACTGATTTTGTTGCTGCTGGTATTATTGGATTTAGCTGTGATATCAGTTGCTTTGACTAGACTTAGCTTTGTCTGTCTCTCCCACTCAGTTTTGAGCTCCTTTAAGGCCACATCTGGGGCTTTCCTCGTGGTTCAGTAGTAAAGAATAGACCTGCAACACACAAGATACAGGTTAGATTCCTGGGTCAGAAAGATCCTCTCTAGAGGAGGGTAGAACCCACTCCAGTATTCTTGCTTGGAGAATCCCATGGACGGAGGAGCCTGGTGGGATACAGTTCATAGGGTTGCAAAGAGTTGGACACAACTTAAGTAACAGCACATATGAACAAGGCCACATCTATGTATTAATCATATGTAGCATTTAAACAAACACCAACACCTAACAAAGACCCTAGCACATAAGAGACATTCATGAGATACTTATTAAAGTATTGTTGAACTTGATTAATTGATGAAGAGGCCATGTACTATAACTAATACCCTAAAGAACGGTCCTCCTACAATGTGGGGAATCTCCCCACTCTTTGCAGGATTAGTATGTCTTAGTAGTAGGGAAATTAAATTGCATAAGTTAAAATCTTGATAACTTAAAAATCCCAAATGAAAGATGATAAAGAACATGAGTTGTGACTATTTTTGCTGAACTTTTAAATCTTAAAGAGAATTTTAAGATCCTAATCAATCCTCTCATTTGACAAATAAGACAATTGAGACCCAGAGAGCATTACTTACCCAAAGGAAATAATTTTTTACAAATTAGAGGGAAGACTGTTTCAAGGTCTTGTGGGGGCAGGATAGGAATGGAATATCTAACATGGCAGGGGCAGTTTAACTAAGGAAGACATAAATAAGGTGACTATAAGAAGGTCCTCACCATAATTATTTAGAGATCTGAAGTTCAGACCTGCTGGAATAGCACCAAATACCAGATTCAAGATGAATATGATTATAAAACTTATCAAAAGGTCAGAAATCAGGAGACTAGGAGGCTGTAAATCATGTGATTAAGATCACAGATTTTTGCATCAGACATGTGTCATTTTGAATCCCTAGGCTGCTACATCTAGCTATGTGATCTCTGGCAAGCTGCTTATTCTCCCCTATATCTTATTTTTCTCAGCCATAAATTACTGCTAATATTGGCAGCTATCTGATATATTTTTAAAATTTTGGCCTCTTTTATTGGTCTTTCATTTATTTATTTTCTAGTACTTAGCTTTGTCTATCTCTCCCACTCAGTTTTGAGCTCCTTTAAGGCCACATCTGGGGCTTTCCTCGTGGTTCAGTAGTAAAGAATAGACCTGCAACACACAAGATACAGGTTAGATTCCTGGGTCAGAAAGATCCTCTCTAGAGGAGGGTAGAACCCACTCCAGTATTCTTGCTTGGAGAATCCCATGGACGGAGGAGCCTGGTGGGATACAGTTCATAGGGTTGCAAAGAGTTGGACACAACTTAAGTAACAGCACATATGAACAAGGCCACATCTATGTATTAATCATATGTAGCATTTAAACAAACACCAACACCTAACAAAGACCCTAGCACATAAGAGACATTCATGAGATACTTATTAAAGTATTGTTGAACTTGATTAATTGATGAAGAGGCCATGTACTATAACTAATACCCTAAAGAACGGTCCTCCTACAATGGGGGGAATCTCCCCACTCTTTGCAGGATTAGTATGTCTTAGTAGTAGGGAAATTAAATTGCATAAGTTAAAATCTTGATAACTTAAAAATCCCAAATGAAAGATGATAAAGAACATGAGTTGTGACTATTTTTGCTGAACTTTTAAATCTTAAAGAGAATTTTAAGATCCTAATCAATCCTCTCATTTGACAAATAAGACAATTGAGACCCAGAGAGCATTACTTACCCAAAGGAAATAATTTTTTACAAATTAGAGGGAAGACTGTTTCAAGGTCTTGTGGGGGCAGGATAGGAATGGAATATCTAACATGGCAGGGGCAGTTTAACTAAGGAAGACATAAATAAGGTGACTATAAGAAGGTCCTCACCATAATTATTTAGAGATCTGAAGTTCAGACCTGCTGGAATAGCACCAAATACCAGATTCAAGATGAATATGATTATAAAACTTATCAAAAGGTCAGAAATCAGGAGACTAGGAGGCTGTAAATCATGTGATTAAGATCACAGATTTTTGCATCAGACATGTGTCATTTTGAATCCCTAGGCTGCTACATCTAGCTATGTGATCTCTGGCAAGCTGCTTATTCTCCCCTATATCTTATTTTTCTCAGCCATAAATTACTGCTAATATTGGCAGCTATCTGATATATTTTTAAAATTTTGGCCTCTTTTATTGGTCTTTCATTTATTTATTTTCATCCATCTTTGTTCTTTGGCCTGTGTGGGCCTCCCATTGCAGTGGCCTCTCTCCCTGCAGAGCACTGGCTCTGGGCGCAAGCACTCCAGAGTGCTGACTTGTAACTGGACACACCGGTTCAGCTGCTCCACTGCATGTGGGATCTTCCCAGGCCAGGGATCAATCCGGTGCCCCTTGCACTGCAAGGCAGACTCTTTACCCACTGGACCACCAGGGAAGCCCTATCTGATATTTTTAATAAATGCATATGAAAGTTGCTAGCCCACAATTACAGAACAGACAAGGTCTTTAACATTAGATGCTTACATTCTAATTTTCTCACAAGTGTGGAGTCTAGAATTTTGGGATCAGCAGGGTTAGTTTCTCTCTCCTTGGCATATATATGGCTGTCTTCTCTCAATATTTTCACATGGCCTTCTCTCTGTACATGTCTGTGTCCTAATTTCTTCTTATAAGAAGACCAGTCTGATTGGATAGAGAAGCACTCTAATGGCCTCGTTTCAACTTAATTCCTTCTTCAAAGACCCTATCTCTAAATACTTACATTCTACATTTCTGTAGATTAGAACTTTAGCATATGAATTTGGGGTAGGGGAGCATAATTTGAATCATAAAAAGTGGCAAGGATGAAAGACAAACAAGATGAAAACAGAATAAGAATTGAAAATAAATTAAATTAAAGTTTTTAACATGTGGTAACAAACTAAAATAGAAAGGACATAAGATTTTTTCAGGAGAGGAAAAATTAAGAAGAGCTTTTTAGAATGGTTTGTTTTCCCTTTAACAAACAGTAAGAGATGTCTGAATTTATAATTTGAGGGAAACAATGCTAAGAAATGAGAAAACAAGCATTAAAAGAAAGCACATTGAAATGCTTTAAAAAGTAAACTAAGGGGCTTCCCCTGGTGGTCCAGTGGGTAAGGACACCGCCTTGCAGTGCAAGGGGCGCCGGTTCTATCCCTGGCCTGGGAAGATCCCACGTGCCGCGGAGCGGCTGGACTGATGCGTCCAATCACCGAGCCGGAGCTCTGGAGCGCATGTGCCCAGAGCCAGCGCTCTGCAACGACAGACGCCACCTAGGTGGGAGGCCCACAGGAGCCGAAGAACAAAGACGGATGAAAATAGAGAAAGACCAATAGAAGTAGCCCGCCTGCTCCCCTCCCTCCCCAACCCGACCCCCGCCCAAAATAAATAAATAAATCTTTAAAAAAAAAAAAAAGGCAAACTAAGATAAAAAGATAGATGGCTTCAATTCTAAAAGATAATTCGCTAGAGGAGATTATCCCATATTTTTCCCAAAGGAAAATTAATCAAAGAATGGTAACTGATATGTAAACTATCCATAGGAAATGCCATATTCAGAACCTCATTTGTCAAATTATTCATAAAATGTTTTTCTACCATAAGCCTTTGTTTTATTAAGGTAATATAGATGATATGAGGCTTCTGGAAATATCAAAATAAAATGTTTGCATGTAGGATCGGCAAAATGGAGAACGGAAGAAACCAAGGATGTATGATACAAATGTTATTTCCATCCTGGAGTCAGCAAGGCCCAAGATAACTATTGTCAAGTACAAAATGTCACAATAGTCTAGAAATAACAGCAAGGATGTGAATCTGTTGGAATCTCAGACAAGACATGTTACTAGATTCACAAAGGCAAAATAGTAGTCATGAAAACTGTTTTCTGCAGCTGTATTCTTATACAAAGCAGTCTATGTGGAGAAAAATAAATATTTACCAGAAGAAAAGTTTCTAAAAAAAGTCCATTTTCTCAAAAAAGAAACAGCATAGCCCCTTTAATTTCAGGGAGAAAAGAAATAACAGAACAAGCTTTCAGATTCATATTGTGGGGGTGTGCTAATGTCAATTACAGCTTAGAGTTTGGTGGTGGAATTCTTATTCCTCCTCCACAGGCAGCTAATTTTTGTCTGGCAACAAGGCAGAGAGTGGGGTGGAGGTGAAAGGCTTCCCCCGGTTGAAGGAGCTCATCCAGAAGATGTGACTGCTGTGGTTTGTCTTTCCAGCTGAACCCAGGCAATTAGAGGCTCCTAACCTACTTCCCTGTTTAGGAATGGACGGTCTGCCTACCCTTCGTTCTGACAGTGGGTGGTAGTCCCAAGATCAGCCCCGAGACAGTGAAGTACAGTTGAGAACATCTGGATAGCATAGGTGACTGAATCCAGTTACCCAGTTGCACTACTATATATAAAATAGATGACAAATAAGGATCTACTCTATAGCACAGGAAACTCTACTGATACTCTGTAATGGCCTATATGGGAAAAGGAGCTAAAAAAGAGTGTGTGTGTGTATGTGTGTGTGTGTGTGTGTGTGTGTGTGTGTGTACATCTATCTATGAATCAATATATGATTCATTTTGCTGTGTACCTAAAACTAACAGAACATTGTAAATTAACTCTACACCAGTAAAATTAACAATACTAGTTTTGTAAAAGTCTCTATAAAGTTTTAAGATTCTGGTGGGCAGATGCAGAGATGTATTCATAAACAAGAGGGAGCAAGTCTCTTTTTCTTCTTCCAGGCTACTGTCTGTCTATCAGGGATCCAGCTAGCAAAGGAGCTCTGCAGCTTACAGGATCTCAGCCCCATTAGCTCATAGTAGAGTAGAAGACTGACAAGCACCAGCTAAAACTAGCAAAAGTCCACCCATTAGATATTTCATATTGAATGTTTATTCCTAGAAGATCTGAATTTTAAGTTATTTTGCCTTTTTTTGGTTGCTATAGCCATCCATTAAGTTACTACTAAATATAGAAACATTAAAAGCTCCCTAGAGAATGCTCTGAAATTCTTACATGATACTTCCTGCACTAATGTGTGGCAGAAACCCAAATACACCTGATAATCAGGATCATTAAGTGCAGACTCATTAAGCAGTATAGTAATCCTCTTTCATATACATATGCTCAGTGACATGAAGAATCCAAAATATTCTTTAAACTTCCAATTCAATGCAATATTTCTATGTACCCATGTGGAAGCAGTTCTCCTACTTTGGAAATTAATACCTAAAAAGCAGACAATTTGAAAAATATAGTGACAGGAAAAAAATGTGTTATTAGATGTTATTGTAAAAGGATACATTCACATTTCCACTCTTATTTCTAGTGCTTGTAGAGAATATACGTGGGAGAAATATAGATCAGTATTTCAAGCCATATACTGTCTTTATAAACTCTTGGGGCTGTTTTCTCCTAACTGGTAAGAACAATTGTGGTATTCTTCGTGATGATACAAGTTGAATATAATCAACATACCAGGTAAGTAAATTATCCTCTGTTTCAAAGGGATGTTGCTTTTTATCCGAACCTCATAATAGATCTTTGGTATTACCATAGTAGCAGATTTAGCACTCAGTGGTGGTAGCTAGGTCTGCCTTTGCAAGAAGGAAAAAATGTATGAGCTGTATGGTTGAAGGTTCAGTGGGCAGTTGATTATTTTATTAGACTGGTTGCTTTTAGGTAAAACTAATGAATTCCATGGGAAATAGCTGTGTTGTATTGGTTTTGTTCTGAGACAGATTCTGTAGTCAGAAGCAATGTGGAATGGGAGAATGGGGCAATAAAGAAACATTTCACAGGTCTAGGGGTGGTGGTGTTGGCAGATGAAGGACAGAGAAAGGAAACTGATACACAAATACTCATCCGTCCTGATGAAAGCAATAGGGCTATGCTTTATGATGGTAGGAGTTAAATATAATCCACACACCAGGTAAGGAAATGATCCTCTGCTTCAGAGAGATGTTACTTTTTAACAGAATCTCACCATAGATCTCTGGTGGTAGTGTATCAGCAGATCTGGCATTCAGTGGTTGTAAATAGGTTGGCCTTCGAGAAAAGGAATGCTGTATGAGCTGTATTGTTGAACCCATTTCCAGGCCTCTGTCTCTGTCACTATGGCTACTTTGTACATGGATTTACTGAGCAAACATTGCTGCAACTTGGGAAAGAGGATGGATGACCTCAACAGAGTGTACCAACTGTCCACCTTATTATTGAGAGTGGTAGGGTATATTTGGGTCTGTAAAGCAACAGCACAAGAACTATCACATGATCTAAATATAAACATCTCCCACCCCATATAAACCCCCCTAAAAGCAGACAATTTGAAAAATATAGTGACAGGAAAAAAATGTGTTATTAGATGTTATTGTAAAAGGATACATTCACATTTCCACTCTTATTTCTAGTGCTTGTAGAGAATATACGTGGGAGAAATATAGATCAGTATTTCAAGCCATATACTGTCTTTATAAACTCTTGGGGCTGTTTTCTCCTAACTGGTAAGAACAATTGTGGTATTCTTCGTGATGATACAAGTTGAATATAATCAACATACCAGGTAAGTAAATTATCCTCTGTTTCAAAGGGATGTTGCTTTTTATCCGAACCTCATAATAGATCTTTGGTATTACCATAGTAGCAGATTTAGCACTCAGTGGTGGTAGCTAGGTCTGCCTTTGCAAGAAGGAAAAAATGTATGAGCTGTATGGTTGAAGGTTCAGTGGGCAGTTGATTATTTTATTAGACTGGTTGCTTTTAGGTAAAACTAATGAATTCCATGGGAAATAGCTGTGTTGTATTGGTTTTGTTCTGAGACAGATTCTGTAGTCAGAAGCAATGTGGAATGGGAGAATGGGGCAATAAAGAAACATTTCACAGGTCTAGGGGTGGTGGTGTTGGCAGATGAAGGACAGAGAAAGGAAACTGATACACAAATACTCATCCGTCCTGATGAAAGCAATAGGGCTATGCTTTATGATGGTAGGAGTTAAATATAATCCACACACCAGGTAAGGAAATGATCCTCTGCTTCAGAGAGATGTTACTTTTTAACAGAATCTCACCATAGATCTCTGGTGGTAGTGTATCAGCAGATCTGGCATTCAGTGGTTGTAAATAGGTTGGCCTTCGAGAAAAGGAATGCTGTATGAGCTGTATTGTTGAACCCATTTCCAGGCCTCTGTCTCTGTCACTATGGCTACTTTGTACATGGATTTACTGAGCAAACATTGCTGCAACTTGGGAAAGAGGATGGATGACCTCAACAGAGTGTACCAACTGTCCACCTTATTATTGAGAGTGGTAGGGTATATTTGGGTCTGTAAAGCAACAGCACAAGAACTATCACAGGATCTAAATATAAACATCTCCCCACCCCCCCCCATATAAATTCTCACCGAGACTCCTCCCTTGAGAATTATTTCTGTTGAGAAAGGCATGTAAAATAGTCTTCAAAGTGTCTTTCACTCC
This sequence comes from Tragulus kanchil, assembly GCA_022376925.1. NCBI lineage: Eukaryota > Metazoa > Chordata > Mammalia > Artiodactyla > Tragulidae > Tragulus > Tragulus kanchil. The sequence continues at coordinate 93,908,793 of JAIOJX010000006.1, forward strand.
CTCTTAGACTAACAAATCCCACAGATTTTTCTATGTCGTGATGTATCATGAAGCTTCTTCCTATTTTGCATCTTCCTATTTTAGAGGCGTACAGTCCTCTAAATGGAGAGAAGGGCAGTATACAGCCTTTGAGGAGAGAATGAAAGATAGACACCTTAACTCAGGGCACCAAGAGTTTAAAGCAAAGTATACTTGCCTACTCCTCAAGATATCCCTGAGTGGAATAATTGCAAATGTGCCCCACTCCACAGGGCCTTTGAACAAACTGGTGTCTTTTCTCTGAAATTCTCCACTAGCTTCTCAGTCTTCATTTATCACCTGGTTTCCTAGCAACCTTTTGATCTCCAGCTCAAACACTGTTCTTTTCCATTTCTTTCCCTTCAATTAAAGCTGGTAATTTTCTCCTTTTTTACTGCCTTTTACTTTTCTCTATTATACATTAAAATGACTTATTCATTTATCTGTCTTCCTCTCCAGACTGTATGGCTTTTAAGCACAGGGACAATATTTTTGAGGTTTTTATGTGCAATAATCATAGTAGCCACTCAAATATTTGCTGAATTTTCAGGGGAAATTTGAGTGTGGGGATTAACAAGTACTAACTCAATTTTCAGAAGAAGAATATGTTGAATATAAGGCTTCTATTCTAGGCAGTGAATGGACAGATATCATGCTATTAGCTGCAGTTGAAAAGGATAGTCTGGCAATGAAAATTGCTTACTCAAATAGACTTAATTTGTGGCAATTGTGACACCCAATTGTCAAGAGAAATTTTGTTTTGATAGGTAGAGACTCAATTCTAGAAGAAGTTCACAAAAAAGTTAATAAGACAATAGTCAGATCAAGGAAGCATGGCAAAAAAAAGCACAGTTATCGAAATGGATATATGGTCAGGGTTAGTCTATAACAGGATTTAAGTTCTATTGTAGTGATGTACCAGGTCCTCCTGGGTTTCCCTGGTGGCTCAGCAGTAAAGAATCTGCCTGGCAAAGCAAGAGATGTAGGTTCGATCCCTGGGTCAGAAAGATCTACTGGAGAAGGAAATGGGAACCCATTCCAGCAATCTTCCCTGGGAACTCCCATGGACAAGGAACCTGATGGGCTACAGTCCAAGGGACTGTGAAGAGTTAAAGCACAAGTTAGTGACTAAACAACAACAAGTTATTCCTACTAAGGTCAAGATCAGTCCTCAAAACTGAGACAAGCCTGAACTCAGGGTGAAAATTAAGCAAGATGGGGGTGAAAGGAGATTGCTGGGGTTGGAAAAATAGGTGCGTGCTTGCTTACTTTGTCTACAATAAACTTTGTAACAATTATTATGTGTACAATAAAAGCAGTCTTGGGCTTTCCTGGTGGTCCAGTGGGTAAGGACACCGCCTGCAGTGGAATAATTGCAAATGTGCCCCACTCCACAGGGCCTTTGAACAAACTGGTGTCTTTTCTCTGAAATTCTCCACTAGCTTCTCAGTCTTCATTTATCACCTGGTTTCCTAGCAACCTTTTGATCTCCAGCTCAAACACTGTTCTTTTCCATTTCTTTCCTTCAATTAAAGCTGGTAATTTTCTCCTTTTTTACTGCCTTTTACTTTTCTCTATTATACATTAAAATGACTTATTCATTTATCTGTCTTCCTCTCCAGACTGTATGGCTTTTAAGCACAGGGACAATATTTTTGAGGTTTTTATGTGCAATAATCATAGTAGCCACTCAAATATTTGCTGAATTTTCAGGGGAAATTTGAGTGTGGGGATTAACAAGTACTAACTCAATTTTCAGAAGAAGAATATGTTGAATATAAGGCTTCTATTCTAGGCAGTGAATGGACAGATATCATGCTATTAGCTGCAGTTGAAAAGGATAGTCTGGCAATGAAAATTGCTTACTCAAATAGACTTAATTTGTGGCAATTGTGACACCCAATTGTCAAGAGAAATTTTGTTTTGATAGGTAGAGACTCAATTCTAGAAGAAGTTCACAAAAAAGTTAATAAGACAATAGTCAGATCAAGGAAGCATGGCAAAAAAAAGCACAGTTATCGAAATGGATATATGGTCAGGGTTAGTCTATAACAGGATTTAAGTTCTATTGTAGTGATGTACCAGGTCCTCCTGGGTTTCCCTGGTGGCTCAGCAGTAAAGAATCTGCCTGGCAAAGCAAGAGATGTAGGTTCGATCCCTGGGTCAGAAAGATCTACTGGAGAAGGAAATGGGAACCCATTCCAGCAATCTTCCCTGGGAACTCCCATGGACAAGGAACCTGATGGGCTACAGTCCAAGGGACTGTGAAGAGTTAAAGCACAAGTTAGTGACTAAACAACAACAAGTTATTCCTACTAAGGTCAAGATCAGTCCTCAAAACTGAGACAAGCCTGAACTCAGGGTGAAAATTAAGCAAGATGGGGGTGAAAGGAGATTGCTGGGGTTGGAAAAATAGGTGCGTGCTTGCTTACTTTGTCTACAATAAACTTTGTAACAATTATTATGTGTACAATAAAAGCAGTCTTGGGCTTTCCTGGTGGTCCAGTGGGTAAGGACACCGCCTTGCAGTGCAAGGGGTGCCTGTTCAATCCCTGGCCTGGGAAGATCCCACGTGCCGCGGAGCTGCTGGACCAATGTGTCCAATTATCAAGCTGGAGCTCTGGAGCGCATGCGCCCAGAGCTGGTGCCCTGCAACAACAGAGGCCACTGCGATGGGAGGCCCACGCGGGCCAAGGAACAAAGATGGATGAAACTGAATAAATGAAAGACCAATAGAAGTGGCCCACCTATCCCCATCCCTCCCCAACCCGCCCCTCCCAAAAAAAAAATTAAAAAAAAAAATAAATAAAAGCACTCTTATTTTTCTTAAATCCATCTAATATCTATCAACTTATATTTTATTTTTGTTTGTTTATTGATTTATTCACTCTCCCAATTTTTTGAGGTTTTTCCCCAAATACAGTCTGTGATACACATCATCAAAGGTGCCAAAATATGTGACACTTAAATCCTCATTTTTCTAGCCTAATATCTACATATAAAATCTTTTTATTTTTCACACTAAATAAGCATCATCCCCAGTATATTTTACTGTTTTTCCATTTTGCACATTTTGCTTTAGCCAGATGTTGGCATACAGGTGACAGAAAATTTTCCTTATATTCTTTAAAACAGGTTACTCTATCCATCAAACTTCTAGCAAAGAAATCAATTTTCTTTTTATTCTTGCTCGATTTGATGCAGACAGCTAATATGAAAATGCAATTTTTCCTCTTCACTGCCTTCAAGATATAAGGTGTCATAATTCTTAAAGTAATAAATAGTCAAATAAACAAAGACAAAAACACAACTTTTCTTCATCTATGTTCAGGTAGAGACTAACTGAGATTTTTTTTACCTTATGTACCCCATGGCCACAAAAATAAATACTGTGGAAGCAGTTAGAGCAATCTCTTGGAATTTTGTTTTTACCAAAACATAATTACACATTTTTAATTTTATGAGAACTGTGAAGGGCTTATTTTTAAAAAATCAATTGGTCAGTAGGCTTGCCAGCCCCACTCAGTTTGAGATCTTTAATATATTCTGCTCAGTGTCTGCCTCAATTGTTTTCTAAATCAAACCTGACAGAATAAGTAAGCCACTATGAAAGTGGATCTCATTTCATGAATAAATATGGACGCTTGGGCATCAGCATGTTAATGGGCTCAGAACAACTACATTCATGCCCATGAGTGGGTTAGAATTAGCAACATTTACATAACCACAGACATGCCCAAAGTGAATTTTATGAACACAGATAGCCACCATTCTATTAACCTCTTCTCTGCACACCTGGACTTCTTTCTTTCAAGCCTGTTGTTGTTTAGTTTTTCAGTCATGACTGCTTCTTTTGCAACCCATGGACTGTAGCCCGCCAGATTTTTCTATCTATGGGATTCTCCAGGCAAGTATACTATAGTGGGTAGCCATTTCTTTCTCCAGGATATCTTCCTGACCCAGGGATCAAACCAGGGTATCCTGCATTGCAGGTGGATTCTTTATTGCTGAACCACCAGAGAAACTCATCATATTGAGAACCAAATTCTTCCTTGTCACTAGGACACTAATATCTTGCCTAACTCTTCTTAACCTCTTTTTCAAGAAGGTTGGTGATATTTAAATCTCTACCACTGATTTAAAAAATTTCAAGCAGACAAGACTACCTACAACAATAAGAGTACCCATCAGCCCCTGACCCACAGATTGCCCAATAAATTAAGTCCTTTTGCCAAAAAGAAACAAATGTAAATAGTAAAAAATATGACTATTTATCTAATGTAGTTAGGTTTAGGGAAAATATCATTTATATGAAGAGCTGGTAGAAATAAGAGGACCAAAATGAATTATTATTACGTGTGAATTTGGGTAAGTCCAAGTCAAACCAGAGTCCATCATATCTCTTTGAATACTTGTGTTTAGATCCCAGGATTCCCTGTTTAGGCTTAACTGCCAAAAGCCAGGGAAAGGTTCCAACTTCATTTACTTGTGACTCTACTTTCTTTTGTCCCACATTGAAATTCAATTTTCTAAACATATTTGCTGATCTAATATCAGTAACTAATAATAGAAATATTTGAAACTTCTTAAAATATATTCCACTATTGTTGCACTAATTTTCTAATGCAATTATTTTAGGCTTGCCAGCCCCACTCAGTTTGAGATCTTTAATATATTCTGCTCAGTGTCTGCCTCAATTGTTTTCTAAATCAAACCTGACAGAATAAGTAAGCCACTATGAAAGTGGATCTCATTTCATGAATAAATATGGACGCTTGGGCATCAGCATGTTAATGGGCTCAGAACAACTACATTCATGCCCATGAGTGGGTTAGAATTAGCAACATTTACATAACCACAGACATGCCCAAAGTGAATTTTATGAACACAGATAGCCACCATTCTATTAACCTCTTCTCTGCACACCTGGACTTCTTTCTTTCAAGCCTGTTGTTGTTTAGTTTTTCAGTCATGACTGCTTCTTTTGCAACCCATGGACTGTAGCCCGCCAGATTTTTCTATCTATGGGATTCTCCAGGCAAGTATACTATAGTGGGTAGCCATTTCTTTCTCCAGGATATCTTCCTGACCCAGGGATCAAACCAGGGTATCCTGCATTGCAGGTGGATTCTTTATTGCTGAACCACCAGAGAAACTCATCATATTGAGAACCAAATTCTTCCTTGTCACTAGGACACTAATATCTTGCCTAACTCTTCTTAACCTCTTTTTCAAGAAGGTTGGTGATATTTAAATCTCTACCACTGATTTAAAAAATTTCAAGCAGACAAGACTACCTACAACAATAAGAGTACCCATCAGCCCCTGACCCACAGATTGCCCAATAAATTAAGTCCTTTTGCCAAAAAGAAACAAATGTAAATAGTAAAAAATATGACTATTTATCTAATGTAGTTAGGTTTAGGGAAAATATCATTTATATGAAGAGCTGGTAGAAATAAGAGGACCAAAATGAATTATTATTACGTGTGAATTTGGGTAAGTCCAAGTCAAACCAGAGTCCATCATATCTCTTTGAATACTTGTGTTTAGATCCCAGGATTCCCTGTTTAGGCTTAACTGCCAAAAGCCAGGGAAAGGTTCCAACTTCATTTACTTGTGACTCTACTTTCTTTTGTCCCACATTGAAATTCAATTTTCTAAACATATTTGCTGATCTAATATCAGTAACTAATAATAGAAATATTTGAAACTTCTTAAAATATATTCCACTATTGTTGCACTAAATTTTTTCTAATGCTAATTAAAAATTATTCTCATTATTTAACCCTATTATTCTCTTTTGTTAGGAGATCATGAATGAATTCCATTCATTGATTTTGGGATGTTAAATCAACCTTGAATTCCTACGATAAATCCCACTTGGTTACTGTGTATAATTCTTTTTCTATGTTTCTGGATTTGGTTTGGTAGTATTTTATTGAGTATTTTAAAACTATATTCATAATGAATGAAAAAACAGCGTATCCGATATACAGGGGAGAAAAAACAGTCAATGGAAACTGTGACTAAGGCAATCTAGATGTTAGACTGTCCAGTAAAGTAATAAATTATTATAAATATGTGCAGTGAGCTAAAGGATACTATATATAAAGAATTAAAGGAAAATATAAAAATGGTATTTTACCAAGCCAATAATATTAATAAATAATTAAACATTTATTTCTAAGAAGATATTTTGAAGTCAAAGAATGATCGATACATAATATATACAAATATAGCTTGGGACATAACAGCCTAAAGATGAGGAAATGCTCTATAGGAACATTTCAGGTTGGGTGACTGATCACTGACCTTTGTAAGAAATATATTCATCAATTTTTCTCAAATGGAATAGGAGATTAAAAGAGTAGGAAAGGAAAGATAGGACATAGTCATGAATGTAGATTTTAGCTGCAGAAAAAAATGGTGACTGGGTGGGCATGTAACTACTGTTTTTAAAGAAAATCACACAGAAAATAATCTCTTTGGTCCTGTGTTTTCCTGTGCTCCTTCCTTCCAACAGTCAGATTTGTTGTTACTGAGATGTCAGGTTGTCAGCTGCAGGTGAATTTGCATTCCAAAGAGTGTTTTACATTATCTTCTTTGTTGATTAGCCTAGACTTGAACACATTATATCTTTTTCTCATCTAAATGTCTAGTGATATTAGTATTATTACTTTATAAATTATTTATGTATTTGTGTTCCATATGTTTCTGTAATTGTACAACATCATAAACACTCTTAGACATGCATGAAATACTTGTTGTTCATTGAAATGCAGTTTTTGAGCTCAGAATGAATTTTCTGTCAGCCAGATGGCATCCCTGGTGTTCAAATATCTGTGACCTTCCTTGCTCTCTTATCTCATTTACACACATTACCTCTGATTTTTCTTACATTTTTAGTAGCGGCTCTAGATACTTAACTACCCATAAGTATGTATTGGTCTCTTACCTCTAATCACTACAACAACAAAAAAAATCCTCTAATTTCTCCAACTAAAAGAAGTGCAGCACTTTCATATAAATCCTTCTCTGCATAAGTTTTTTTCATGTCATTCATCTTCTTAAATGGCAACAAAGAATCATTACATGCAGAAAAAATACAAAGGCCTTAAACTGACACCCATAGATTTTTGTCCTGTCTGTTCTGTTTCCTCACTACTTCCATTTTAAATCCATGTATACCAAATTAACCTATTCAGTATTCTCACTATATGTTCTGGAGAAGAGATGGAGACCAGGATATATGAAAGTATGGAGTATTCATAAATTGACAAATGTCCTATTAGAGATCTATAAGGATCTTAGTGATTTCTGTTAACATAGACTCTTAGAGTCAGAATGGAAAATAAAATTGATTAATGGAATTACAGCATTTGTGTAACTGGGAATGCAGGTATCTCCAGGTTATGATGTAGGCTATTAGGTGAAGGAATAATTCCATAACTTCTCTGAGTTCCCATCAAACCAACCACTCTAGATTTTAGCTGCAGAAAAAAATGGTGACTGGGTGGGCATGTAACTACTGTTTTTAAAGAAAATCACACAGAAAATAATCTCTTTGGTCCTGTGTTTTCCTGTGCTCCTTCCTTCCAACAGTCAGATTTGTTGTTACTGAGATGTCAGGTTGTCAGCTGCAGGTGAATTTGCATTCCAAAGAGTGTTTTACATTATCTTCTTTGTTGATTAGCCTAGACTTGAACACATTATATCTTTTCTCATCTAAATGTCTAGTGATATTAGTATTATTACTTTATAAATTATTTATGTATTTGTGTTCCATATGTTTCTGTAATTGTACAACATCATAAACACTCTTAGACATGCATGAAATACTTGTTGTTCATTGAAATGCAGTTTTTGAGCTCAGAATGAATTTTCTGTCAGCCAGATGGCATCCCTGGTGTTCAAATATCTGTGACCTTCCTTGCTCTCTTATCTCATTTACACACATTACCTCTGATTTTTCTTACATTTTTAGTAGCGGCTCTAGATACTTAACTACCCATAAGTATGTATTGGTCTCTTACCTCTAATCACTACAACAACAAAAAAAATCCTCTAATTTCTCCAACTAAAAGAAGTGCAGCACTTTCATATAAATCCTTCTCTGCATAAGTTTTTTTCATGTCATTCATCTTCTTAAATGGCAACAAAGAATCATTACATGCAGAAAAAATACAAAGGCCTTAAACTGACACCCATAGATTTTTGTCCTGTCTGTTCTGTTTCCTCACTACTTCCATTTTAAATCCATGTATACCAAATTAACCTATTCAGTATTCTCACTATATGTTCTGGAGAAGAGATGGAGACCAGGATATATGAAAGTATGGAGTATTCATAAATTGACAAATGTCCTATTAGAGATCTATAAGGATCTTAGTGATTTCTGTTAACATAGACTCTTAGAGTCAGAATGGAAAATAAAATTGATTAATGGAATTACAGCATTTGTGTAACTGGGAATGCAGGTATCTCCAGGTTATGATGTAGGCTATTAGGTGAAGGAATAATTCCATAACTTCTCTGAGTTCCCATCAAACCAACCACTCTTCAGTCTTGTCTGACTTTTAGCGATCCTATGGACGATAGCCTGACAGGCTCTTCTGTCTTTGGGATTCTCCACGCATCAATACTGGAGTGGGTTGCCATGTCCTCCTTTAGGGGATCTTCCCTATCCAAGGATCGAACCCAATCCTTTTATATCTCCTGCATTAACAGGCAAGTTCTTTACCACTAGTGCCACCTGGAAAGCCCCTATGGCATAGAGATACAGTATTAAAAACAAAATTTACAGAGAAAGTTGGGAACCAGAGTATTGCCTTTGGCAGAAACATTAGGTCAGTGAAATTGTATTTGTACTAATTATTACCAGGAATGATGACTTTAAAAATATTGATACCCAAAAAAGGGTTTCCACCTCAGATACAGGTCCTGGATCCTTGACTAGGTCAAGTAGAGATGGAAAGTAAAGATAGAAAAAAATATGTGGGTATAAATCCTTCCTAAACACTGCTTATGAGAAGGACTCTGCCTTTTGCAGCCTTTTATCTTCCACAGTACAAGTATACATTGCCTAACTTGCCTACACAAGGAGATACTCAATAACTATTCAACAAATACCTGAAGAAGGAAATGGCAACCCACTCCAGTATTCTTGCCTGGGAAATCCCATGGGCAGAGCAACTGGGAGGGCCACAGTTCATGGAGTTGCAAGAGTCTGACACAACTTTGCATCTAATCCACGACCACCATTCCCTGAATATATATAACATATTCTCTTTATCAACATGCAGAAAAAGAATCATTACATGCAGAAAAATACAAAGGCCTTAAACTGACACCCATAGATTTTTGTCCTGTCTGTTCTGTTTCCTCACTACTTCCATTTTAAATCCATGTATACCAAATTAACCTATTCAGTATTCTCACTATATGTTCTGGAGAAGAGATGGAGACCAGGATATATGAAAGTATGGAGTATTCATAAATTGACAAATGTCCTATTAGAGATCTATAAGGATCTTAGTGATTTCTGTTAACATAGACTCTTAGAGTCAGAATGGAAAATAAAATTGATTAATGGAATTACAGCATTTGTGTAACTGGGAATGCAGGTATCTCCAGGTTATGATGTAGGCTATTAGGTGAAGGAATAATTCCATAACTTCTCTGAGTTCCCATCAAACCAACCACTCTTCAGTCTTGTCTGACTTTTAGCGATCCTATGGACGATAGCCTGACAGGCTCTTCTGTCTTTGGGATTCTCCACGCATCAATACTGGAGTGGGTTGCCATGTCCTCCTTTAGGGGATCTTCCCTATCCAAGGATCGAACCCAATCCTTTTATATCTCCTGCATTAACAGGCAAGTTCTTTACCACTAGTGCCACCTGGAAAGCCCCTATGGCATAGAGATACAGTATTAAAAACAAAATTTACAGAGAAAGTTGGGAACCAGAGTATTGCCTTTGGCAGAAACATTAGGTCAGTGAAATTGTATTTGTACTAATTATTACCAGGAATGATGACTTTAAAAATATTGATACCCAAAAAGGCTTTCCACCTCAGATACAGGTCCTGGATCCTTGACTAGGTCAAGTAGAGATGGAAAGTAAAGATAGAAAAAAATATGTGGGTATAAATCCTTCCTAAACACTGCTTATGAGAAGGACTCTGCCTTTTGCAGCCTTTTATCTTCCACAGTACAAGTATACATTGCCTAACTTGCCTACACAAGGAGATACTCAATAACTATTCAACAAATACCTGAAGAAGGAAATGGCAACCCACTCCAGTATTCTTGCCTGGGAAATCCCATGGGCAGAGCAACTGGGAGGGCCACAGTTCATGGAGTTGCAAGAGTCTGACACAACTTTGCATCTAATCCACGACCACCATTCCCTGAATATATATAACATATTCTCTTTATCTATAATCCCTCTGGGATAATTATTTATCCAACATTTATTGAGTACCAATTGTTTACAGGCACTATTCTAAGTTCTATGAATGTAGTAGTAAGCAGACTGAGCTTTCATTTCTAATCCTAAATGCCACAGGTTTTTCCACTCAAAAGCCCTTTTCCAACATTCTTTTTCTTTTCCAGACTAAATTGGAAAATGTTCAAGTCACACAGGACTACTGCGTGTGTGTGTATGTTTGCAAAACACACAATTGGAAGCACTTACGGGAAGTGTTGAGTGCAACAAAACTGAGCTTGATTCCTGCTGCTACATTTATTAACTAAATGAACTGAGGAAAGTTATTTAAACTCCTGCTTTTTGTTTGCTTGGTTTCTTTCTGTGGTTTAATATAAATATGATCATGAAGCCACACTTTTCTAAGGCTAAGAGCAGGTACTGAGATTAGACTGCCAGGATTTGAATCCTGCCAATTATTAGTAGTATAATCTTGGACCAGTATCATAACCGTTTGGTGCTTCAGTTTTCTTGTCTGTAAAACAGGAATAACAACAGAATCTCCCACATGAGTTATTTTGAGGACTGAGTTCCCATAAAGAAGTACTTAGAATGATATCAGATATAGTGAGTGTTATATGAATTAATTTTCACTACTGCTACAATTACTAATATTTCTCCTGCAGTATTGGTAGAGAAATAATACGATGATATATGTAAAAATCCCCAGCATAATACCAGATAAATAATAACTATCTTATAACTGGGAATCATTACTGAATTGATTAATTGTTTTATAAGCATCAGAACCATCACTGTAAAGATGAACAGTAGCAAGTGACAGAAAAGTTTAAAAGAAGAGAAATTTTGTATGAAAGAGTCAGCATAAATACCTAGAAAAAAAAATAATTCCCTGCATATGTTTCACTATTGGCCCACAGATGCACTGTGTGATCTCCAACAGGTAGAAGTAATAGATGTTGATTTATTATTATTTAACATATTATGCATATCCACTATGTATAATTTTAGAAAATTCAACTTCAGTCATGGTCACTCCTTATCAAATGTACTTAGATGGTAAATTAACTCTAAGGATTAAGATCAAGCTACCTCCCCAGCCCTACAACCTTTCATATCCTTGGTAGACAGATGGTCTTTCACAATCTGCCGCTTTTCACCTTTCTTGTCTCACTTCCTGTTGATCCTGCACAACTCTATATTCTATTCTAACACACCGAGCCACTTTCTTTTTTCCGTTGCAACATGCCCAGGTTCCCCGTTGGTCTGTGCAATGCCTTCCTCATAGCCTACCCATCCAGTTTAAATATCATCCCTGGTGTGAAGCTTTCCTTAACTCCAAAAGTTAGTTGCTTCCACTGTAATCCCATAGGTGTGATACAGATGCCCCCCGCCCAAGAGTGTTCACATTGCTTTGAAATTGTATATATGTCTTTATCATGATATGGAGTGATATTCTTGAGCATGGGAATGTTTCTTATCCATCCTTGGAGCTTACAATGTAGTGGGTTCAAGATAGAATATCTAATGAATTAGTAAATAAGGTACCATAGTGAAACAAGACAAGCTTTATCAGCATCACTTACCAGGTAAGAGCACAGAGACTTTGAAGGTCAATCAGTAACATCTACTGAGAGTTAAATTAATAGCCTGCCTCCCACTTGCACTGAACATTGTCTGGGAGGGCTGGCTCTTTAGGATACAAATTCATTCTGACTAGCCTAGCTATGGTCTGTGAGTGCAGCCTGGCTAGTTTGATTTGAATCAACTTTTGCCTAATGTAATGGCTCTCAATCCTGGGTGCATCTTATCAATACATGGGAAGCATTATGGCTTTTATTCAGGTTTTAAAAAATATTTATTAACTTTAATTGATGGCTAATTACGTCACAATATTGCTTTGGTTTCTTCCATACATCAACATGAATTAGTCATAGGTATACATATGTCCCCTTCCTCTTAAAACTCCGTCCTATTTCCCACCCTTTCCCATCCCTCTAGATTGTTACAGAGCCATGGTTTGAGTTCCCTGAGTCATACAGAGAATTTCCATTTAAAATTCTATTTTGTATATGGTAGTGTATATAGTCCTTAGTAGGGTGCTTTGCCACTTAATGTTATCCTTAAATATTTATGGGAAAAGAACAAAATAAGCAACTTCTGAAGCTGCCTTTTTTTTCTTAAACCTCTAGTTCACCGGTTCTTTTTGGTCCATTATCATTGATATTTTGGTTTGTACCCTAAATTCCTTCAAGTTTCATCATTAACTTAAGTGATTTTAGTCCACAAAGATTTGTTTACCCCTTCCTCAACAAAGCTAAAAAGTTGTAGAGTGTGTATTTGGAATTATAGTCAACTGAGGTTGAATTTCTTAGCTGTATAACAGGCTTTTCATTTGCAGCTACTCTTTCCTGACAATTTATGCTCTTAAAGTGTTCATTTCTTTTAAAAGTATTGCTTTTCAGGTTTTGTTTTACTTATAGCATTTTATTGAAAGTGGATTCAACTGTTAGTTGCTTCCACTGTAATCCCATAGGTGTGATACAGATGCCCCCCGCCCAAGAGTGTTCACATTGCTTTGAAATTGTATATATGTCTTTATCATGATATGGAGTGATATTCTTGAGCATGGGAATGTTTCTTATCCATCCTTGGAGCTTACAATGTAGTGGGTTCAAGATAGAATATCTAATGAATTAGTAAATAAGGTACCATAGTGAAACAAGACAAGCTTTATCAGCATCACTTACCAGGTAAGAGCACAGAGACTTTGAAGGTCAATCAGTAACATCTACTGAGAGTTAAATTAATAGCCTGCCTCCCACTTGCACTGAACATTGTCTGGGAGGGCTGGCTCTTTAGGATACAAATTCATTCTGACTAGCCTAGCTATGGTCTGTGAGTGCAGCCTGGCTAGTTTGATTTGAATCAACTTTTGCCTAATGTAATGGCTCTCAATCCTGGGTGCATCTTATCAATACATGGGAAGCATTATGGCTTTTATTCAGGTTTTAAAAAATATTTATTAACTTTAATTGATGGCTAATTACGTCACAATATTGCTTTGGTTTCTTCCATACATCAACATGAATTAGTCATAGGTATACATATGTCCCCTTCCTCTTAAAACTCCGTCCTATTTCCCACCCTTTCCCATCCCTCTAGATTGTTACAGAGCCATGGTTTGAGTTCCCTGAGTCATACAGAGAATTTCCATTTAAAATTCTATTTTGTATATGGTAGTGTATATAGTCCTTAGTAGGGTGCTTTGCCACTTAATGTTATCCTTAAATATTTATGGGAAAAGAACAAAATAAGCAACTTCTGAAGCTGCCTTTTTTTTCTTAAACCTCTAGTTCACCGGTTCTTTTTGGTCCATTATCATTGATATTTTGGTTTGTACCCTAAATTCCTTCAAGTTTCATCATTAACTTAAGTGATTTTAGTCCACAAAGATTTGTTTACCCCTTCCTCAACAAAGCTAAAAAGTTGTAGAGTGTGTATTTGGAATTATAGTCAACTGAGGTTGAATTTCTTAGCTGTATAACAGGCTTTTCATTTGCAGCTACTCTTTCCTGACAATTTATGCTCTTAAAGTGTTCATTTCTTTTAAAAGTATTGCTTTTCAGTAAAAAATTCCAAGTACTCCTTTAATGAGTGTCATAATATTATTAGCCAGTAATATGAAGAAAAGAAATTATTGAGGCATTGTTATTCCAAAACCAAAGAAGGCTCCAAGTTTTTTCAGTGGTCTCAGCACAAGCAGATAATGTAACTATTACCTGGCTACTTCCTTTGAGATCCTAAATTGGCTGTTGGTTCATTTAATTATGAATTCATTAAACATGATTATGTTGTTTCCTTGCTTAAAATTCTCCAATGTCTTCATAGATATTCAGAGTAATATTCAGATTTTTGACCTTTCATAATATGTAGAAAGGCCATATATCATCTTGGCTTAGCTACATGTAGCCACATATATGGGTTTCCCTGGTGGCTTAGTGGTAAAGAATCTGTTTACAATGCAGGAGACATGGGTTCAATCCCTGGTTTGAAAAGATCCCCTGGAGAAGGAAATGGCAACTCACTTCAGCATGCTTGCCTGGGAAATCCTATGGACAGAAAAGCCTGGTGGGCTATAGTCCAAGAGTTCGTGAAGAGTTGGACCTGACAGAGCAATTGAATGGCAGTAGCCTTATATATGCTTCCTCCAGCCCTCTGAACAGCCTGCGGGACTCCCAAAGCATACCTCCATTTTTCCTGCTTCCTAGAACATTCCTGTTCTTTCCTTCTATGACTTTGCCCATATTTCTTCTATTAACTCTTTGCTTTTAAGTGGTAGTGTATATAGTCCTTAGTAGGGTGCTTTGCCACTTAATGTTATCCTTAAATATTTATGGGAAAAGAACAAAATAAGCAACTTCTGAAGCTGCCTTTTTTTTCTTAAACCTCTAGTTCACCGGTTCTTTTTGGTCCATTATCATTGATATTTTGGTTTGTACCCTAAATTCCTTCAAGTTTCATCATTAACTTAAGTGATTTTAGTCCACAAAGATTTGTTTACCCCTTCCTCAACAAAGCTAAAAAGTTGTAGAGTGTGTATTTGGAATTATAGTCAACTGAGGTTGAATTTCTTAGCTGTATAACAGGCTTTTCATTTGCAGCTACTCTTTCCTGACAATTTATGCTCTTAAAGTGTTCATTTCTTTTAAAAGTATTGCTTTTCAGTAAAAAATTCCAAGTACTCCTTTAATGAGTGTCATAATATTATTAGCCAGTAATATGAAGAAAAGAAATTATTGAGGCATTGTTATTCCAAAACCAAAGAAGGCTCCAAGTTTTTTCAGTGGTCTCAGCACAAGCAGATAATGTAACTATTACCTGGCTACTTCCTTTGAGATCCTAAATTGGCTGTTGGTTCATTTAATTATGAATTCATTAAACATGATTATGTTGTTTCCTTGCTTAAAATTCTCCAATGTCTTCATAGATATTCAGAGTAATATTCAGATTTTTGACCTTTCATAATATGTAGAAAGGCCATATATCATCTTGGCTTAGCTACATGTAGCCACATATATGGGTTTCCCTGGTGGCTTAGTGGTAAAGAATCTGTTTACAATGCAGGAGACATGGGTTCAATCCCTGGTTTGAAAAGATCCCCTGGAGAAGGAAATGGCAACTCACTTCAGCATGCTTGCCTGGGAAATCCTATGGACAGAAAAGCCTGGTGGGCTATAGTCCAAGAGTTCGTGAAGAGTTGGACCTGACAGAGCAATTGAATGGCAGTAGCCTTATATATGCTTCCTCCAGCCCTCTGAACAGCCTGCGGGACTCCCAAAGCATACCTCCATTTTTTCCTGCTTCCTAGAACATTCCTGTTCTTTCCCTTCTATGACTTTGCCCATATTTCTTCTATTAACTCTTTCAAAGCTTAGATTCAAGTTTTACCTAAAGTGAAAGGCCCTACCTGATACCACCTGTGATGGTTAATTTTAATGTGTTACCTTGGTTAGGTCATTGTACCCAGTCATTTGAGCAAACATTATTCTATATGCTTCCATGAAGTTACTTTTTCAGATGCTATTAACATTTAAATCAGTAGGTTTTCAGTAAAGTAGATTATCCTCCATAATGTGGGTAAGTCTCATTCAGTTGAAGACCTTAAAAGGAAAAACTAACCTCTCCAAGTGAGAAGAAATTTTACCAGAAGATGGGCTATGGGCTTTTTCTGCAACTCTTACCTGGGTCTCCAGACTGTTGGCCTATCCTGTAGATTCGTGACTTTCCAAGTCTCCACAAGTATGTTTGAACCTCTTTCTCTCTGTGTTTTTTCTCTTTGTCTTTCTGTGTCTGTTTTTCATGTTCTCCCTTAATCTGTACGCATGGTCTCTTTCTCTCTCTGTCACACACTCACACACACTCACTCACTCACAACCTGTTGGTTCTGCTTTTCTGGAGAATTCTAAATGATACACCACCCATCCCCCACCCTCCAATCAGATGGTGTCTTCTCTCTTCCTCTAAGTTCTCCCAAGATGCTAGCTGGTAATGCCCCTGCCTCTCAACACAGCACCCATACTATATTGTGCTGTGTGACTGACTGGATTGCAGCTCTGTTGAAGACTGGGACAAGTCTTCATTTGACTTAGTATTTCTAGCACCTGTCACAATATGTATTAAATGCTAGACCCTGTGCCAACTGGTGAATCAGAGAGTAATCCACTTTTAGAGATAACCAACTGAAAATCATCAGCCTCTCTTGGATTTCTCCTTCTTTCAGTTCTAATAGTTAACCACTAAGTAAATGACTCTAATATTTAATTCACATTCTCTTTTGGAATTTGATAAAATGTGGACTCTTTCCCAGGAAGACTACAAAATTCTCATAAACATTACATATTTTTGAACTGTGTGAATCTAGCCCCCTTGTTAGTGAGTAGGTACTGTGACAGACATTTGGTCTGCAGTGATCAATAAGACAGCATCATTACTCTCAGTGAGTTCCCCATATACTGTTGGAGAATGACACATAGTCAAATAATTACAACCCAGAATGACATAGGTAATGATCAAGAGTAAATCTGTGATGTTTTCATGGAAGTGGCATTTGACCTAAGCCTTGGAGAAGCAAAAGATACAGTGGCAAGTAAACTTTTAAGGAAATCCTAAGAAAAGGGACTTCCCAGGTAGCTCCATGGTAAAGAATCCACCTGCAATACAGGAGACGCAGGTTCAATGCCTGGGTTGGGGAGATCCAGTAAAGGAGGAAATAGCAACTCATTCTAGTATTCTTCTCTGGGACACCACATGGGCAGAAGGAGTGTCGTGGGCTTCAGACTACGGGATTGCAAAAGAGTTGGACACAACTTAGCAACTAAACAACAACAACAAAGGAAGAAGAACTCAAAAACAGACATAGAGAACAGACATGTAAACCCAGTGGGGGAAAGGGATGGACGAACTGGGAAATTAGCAATGAAATATGTTCACTACCATGTATAAAATAGACAGCTAATGGGAGCCTGCTGTACAGCACAGGGAGCTCAGTTCAGTGCTCTGTGATGACCTTGATGGGTGAGAAGGGGTGGATGGGAGGAAGGTTTCAGAAGAAGGGGATATATGTATAGATAGAATTGATTCATTCAGTTGCACAGCATAAAACACAACATTGTAAAGCAATTTTAGGCCAATAAAAAATCCTAAAAACAAAGTAATTATAATTTTAATAAAAGTAACAACATTCTGTATTATATGTATTATTAAGTGATTTTACACATATTAATTCACTTAATACTTAGAGGAATCCCCTCAGATAAGCACTATTTTGCATTGGTCCACTATGACTGCCATGACACAGTACCACAGACCTGGTGGCTTAAACAGCAGAAATTTATTTTCTTACAGTTCTGGAGACTAGAAATTTAAGATCAACGTATGGGCCAAATTGATGCCTTTTGAGGCCTCTCTCTGTGGTTTCTTTATGACCCTCTTCTCCCTTTGTCTTTGCAGGGCCTTCCTTCTATACCTATGTCCAAATTTCTTCTTCTTATCAGGGCACCAGTCATAATGGAATCAGAACCCAGTCAATGATCTCATAGTCACTTAATTAGCTCTTTAAAAACCATATCTGTAAATACAACCACTTTCTGTCATCTGTAAAATATGAATTTTGGCGAGGCACAATTCAACCTGTATTATCATTGTGATTTCACTGACAAGGCAACTAGAGCACACAGAGAGTTTGTACAACTTCTGAGAATCACAACCAAAATTTGAATCCAAGCAATCCAGCCTCAGCATCTATGCAGCGAATCTCTATAATTAATTCACTCTCTGTTCATATAATTTCTTTTAAAAAGGGACTTCCCAGGTAGCTCCATGGTAAAGAATCCACCTGCAATACAGGAGACCCAGGTTCAATGCCTGGGTTGGGAGATCCAGTAAAGGAGGAAATAGCAACTCATTCTAGTATTCTTCTCTGGGACACCACATGGGCAGAAGGAGTGTCGTGGGCTTCAGACTACGGGATTGCAAAAGAGTTGGACACAACTTAGCAACTAAACAACAACAACAAAGGAAGAAGAACTCAAAAACAGACATAGAGAACAGACATGTAAACCCAGTGGGGGAAAGGGATGGACGAACTGGGAAATTAGCAATGAAATATGTTCACTACCATGTATAAAATAGACAGCTAATGGGAGCCTGCTGTACAGCACAGGGAGCTCAGTTCAGTGCTCTGTGATGACCTTGATGGGTGAGAAGGGGTGGATGGGAGGAAGGTTTCAGAAGAAGGGGATATATGTATAGATAGAATTGATTCATTCAGTTGCACAGCATAAAACACAACATTGTAAAGCAATTTTAGGCCAATAAAAAATCCTAAAAACAAAGTAATTATAATTTTAATAAAAGTAACAACATTCTGTATTATATGTATTATTAAGTGATTTTACACATATTAATTCACTTAATACTTAGAGAATCCCCTCAGATAAGCACTATTTTGCATTGGTCCACTATGACTGCCATGACACAGTACCACAGACCTGGTGGCTTAAACAGCAGAAATTTATTTTCTTACAGTTCTGGAGACTAGAAATTTAAGATCAACGTATGGGCCAAATTGATGCCTTTTGAGGCCTCTCTCTGTGGTTTCTTTATGACCCTCTTCTCCCTTTGTCTTTGCAGGGCCTTCCTTCTATACCTATGTCCAAATTTCTTCTTCTTATCAGGGCACCAGTCATAATGGAATCAGAACCCAGTCAATGATCTCATAGTCACTTAATTAGCTCTTTAAAAACCATATCTGTAAATACAACCACTTTCTGTCATCTGTAAAATATGAATTTTGGCGAGGCACAATTCAACCTGTATTATCATTGTGATTTCACTGACAAGGCAACTAGAGCACACAGAGAGTTTGTACAACTTCTGAGAATCACAACCAAAATTTGAATCCAAGCAATCCAGCCTCAGCATCTATGCAGCGAATCTCTATAATTAATTCACTCTCTGTTCATATAATTTCTTTTAAAATGAGGAATAAAATTGACTGATGTATTTATGTGTTAAGACAACTTCACCCATCTTGTGATTCACCCAAATTCCCAAAAAGTAGAAATATAAAATCTTTGCTTTAAGGGAATTAAAATTGGCTCCTTATATTAAACTGCAGAAATGATACTTTCTGATGTGTGTAAGAATAATAATAACAATTACTATTGGGTGTTTACTGTGTATTGGCATGATCCTGGGTGTCCTGCATACCTAATCTCAGTTGTATCTTTCAACATTTTGAAGTTGGTTATTATACACATTTTACAAATGACTAAACTGAGGCTTACAGAGATTATCCTCTCTTCCCTCACAAAACCAGTATCAGAAATCTGAATCGAGGTTTCTCAAGAAATTTTACTTTCTGGCTTTCTTCTGGGACTGCCCCCTCAATCCCAGGGCCATAATGAGGACTCTTTATTGAAACTTTGGGCTTCCTGGACAGCACCTGGAGCAAAGCATTAATGCTTTGTCCATCTTTCTGCCTTAAATAGTCATTACGAACATTTTGCTGATTAGTGGAAGAGTATTTACTTGCAATAGAACCACCTGGGGTCTGGTTGCAGCTCTGCAAATTTGGTATAATTGTAAAATTCACAGAAATCTGAAAAGAAACAGCAGATTTTCTACTGCAGTCTAGTTGAGTAAGAACTGGCAAATTTTCAACTCTTTGACTCAGCGTTCTCTTCTGTAAAATGGGATCAATAAAATAGTTACCTCTTTGAATTGTTGAGGCTTCGGTCAATTCGCAAGTTATACTGAGAGGTTGTGTTAGCAGAAATGGCGTTATTCATAATTCATTCTCCGGGCTTGGATTATAAACTCGGGAGAGCGATACAACCACTTTCTGTCATCTGTAAAATATGAATTTTGGCGAGGCACAATTCAACCTGTATTATCATTGTGATTTCACTGACAAGGCAACTAGAGCACACAGAGAGTTTGTACAACTTCTGAGAATCACAACCAAAATTTGAATCCAAGCAAT
The DNA here is from genome assembly GCA_022376925.1 of Tragulus kanchil. Classification (NCBI taxonomy): domain Eukaryota; kingdom Metazoa; phylum Chordata; class Mammalia; order Artiodactyla; family Tragulidae; genus Tragulus; species Tragulus kanchil. The sequence continues at coordinate 93,929,309 of JAIOJX010000006.1, forward strand.
CCAGCCTCAGCATCTATGCAGCGAATCTCTATAATTAATTCACTCTCTGTTCATATAATTTCTTTTAAAATGAGGAATAAAATTGACTGATGTATTTATGTGTTAAGACAACTTCACCCATCTTGTGATTCACCCAAATTCCCAAAAAGTAGAAATATAAAATCTTTGCTTTAAGGGAATTAAAATTGGCTCCTTATATTAAACTGCAGAAATGATACTTTCTGATGTGTGTAAGAATAATAATAACAATTACTATTGGGTGTTTACTGTGTATTGGCATGATCCTGGGTGTCCTGCATACCTAATCTCAGTTGTATCTTTCAACATTTTGAAGTTGGTTATTATACACATTTTACAAATGACTAAACTGAGGCTTACAGAGATTATCCTCTCTTCCCTCACAAAACCAGTATCAGAAATCTGAATCGAGGTTTCTCAAGAAATTTTACTTTCTGGCTTTCTTCTGGGACTGCCCCCTCAATCCCAGGGCCATAATGAGGACTCTTTATTGAAACTTTGGGCTTCCTGGACAGCACCTGGAGCAAAGCATTAATGCTTTGTCCATCTTTCTGCCTTAAATAGTCATTACGAACATTTTGCTGATTAGTGGAAGAGTATTTACTTGCAATAGAACCACCTGGGGTCTGGTTGCAGCTCTGCAAATTTGGTATAATTGTAAAATTCACAGAAATCTGAAAAGAAACAGCAGATTTTCTACTGCAGTCTAGTTGAGTAAGAACTGGCAAATTTTCAACTCTTTGACTCAGCGTTCTCTTCTGTAAAATGGGATCAATAAAATAGTTACCTCTTTGAATTGTTGAGGCTTCGGTCAATTCGCAAGTTATACTGAGAGGTTGTGTTAGCAGAAATGGCTTTATTCAGAATTCATTCTCCTGGATTAGATTATAAACTCAGGAGAGCGATACCGATGATCATGTAAATATTGAACACCTAGTATGTGTTAGGCACAGAGAAAAGTAAGATGAAAAAGATGAGGTTTCACAGCTAGTTGGTAGCCCTGATATTCTCTTATGTATTTCTGCCTGCTCTGAAAGCATCTCTGCCTCGGTCTGAATTTGTTCCTCCCACAGTGAAAGAAAAGAGAATGATGTGAACATTTCTGAAGTGGAGTCTTTAACTGATATTCTAGCATCTGCTTTTCTGTACCTTTCCAGTCCTGTTGCCAAACCCTTGCCCCGGATGCAAGGCTTAGTCAGTGACAAAAGTAATTCAGGACCCTCTCACGGAGAATAAGGAAGAAGCAGACACAATTCCAGGCAAGGGTGACGGAGTGTCAGAGGAAGAAGCCCAGGTACATCAGCCTGAAGACCTGGGTTCTTACCTGCCTCAGAATCCTTCCCAACTTTGTCTGCTGTTTCCTTTCTCTGCTTCCTTTCTGATTATGAGTCCCCATTAGCCAGAAAATGGGGAGACTTTGTGATGCCTTACTCCTGAGTTGTACCACTTGGAAAGCTACACATCATCTTTTTTTTTTTTTCAACCTGGATACAGTTTTCTTGCTGATTTCTTCACAGTGCAATCTTTAAAAAATTATCTGTTCATGTTATCTCTCAGCATCACAGATAAAACAGTGACTTCTTATTGCTCTCATGAGAAATTACAAATATTTCTCACATGTCCTCAACCGCCCTTCTTGATTTTGTCCCCTTTTCCCTCTTCTTCATTACGAACATTTTGCTGATTAGTGGAAGAGTATTTACTTGCAATAGAACCACCTGGGGTCTGGTTGCAGCTCTGCAAATTTGGTATAATTGTAAAATTCACAGAAATCTGAAAAGAAACAGCAGATTTTCTACTGCAGTCTAGTTGAGTAAGAACTGGCAAATTTTCAACTCTTTGACTCAGCGTTCTCTTCTGTAAAATGGGATCAATAAAATAGTTACCTCTTTGAATTGTTGAGGCTTCGGTCAATTCGCAAGTTATACTGAGAGGTTGTGTTAGCAGAAATGGCTTTATTCAGAATTCATTCTCCTGGATTAGATTATAAACTCAGGAGAGCGATACCGATGATCATGTAAATATTGAACACCTAGTATGTGTTAGGCACAGAGAAAAGTAAGATGAAAAAGATGAGGTTTCACAGCTAGTTGGTAGCCCTGATATTCTCTTATGTATTTCTGCCTGCTCTGAAAGCATCTCTGCCTCGGTCTGAATTTGTTCCTCCCACAGTGAAAGAAAAGAGAATGATGTGAACATTTCTGAAGTGGAGTCTTTAACTGATATTCTAGCATCTGCTTTTCTGTACCTTTCCAGTCCTGTTGCCAAACCCTTGCCCCGGATGCAAGGCTTAGTCAGTGACAAAAGTAATTCAGGACCCTCTCACGGAGAATAAGGAAGAAGCAGACACAATTCCAGGCAAGGGTGACCGGAGTGTCAGAGGAAGAAGCCCAGGTACATCAGCCTGAAGACCTGGGTTCTTACCTGCCTCAGAATCCTTCCCAACTTTGTCTGCTGTTTCCTTTCTCTGCTTCCTTTCTGATTATGAGTCCCCATTAGCCAGAAAATGGGGAGACTTTGTGATGCCTTACTCCTGAGTTGTACCACTTGGAAAGCTACACATCATCTTTTTTTTTTTTTCAACCTGGATACAGTTTTCTTGCTGATTTCTTCACAGTGCAATCTTTAAAAAATTATCTGTTCATGTTATCTCTCAGCATCACAGATAAAACAGTGACTTCTTATTGCTCTCATGAGAAATTACAAATATTTCTCACATGTCCTCAACCGCCCTTCTTGATTTTGTCCCCTTTTCCTCTCTATCTTCATCTCAAACTGTTCTCTCCATAGACGTATCAGTCACTTTTCACATTTTCTGGCTGAACAGATATTTTTTATTTCTAAATTTATAGACCAGTGGTGAAGGGTAGCATAAGGAACGGATGTTAATGTCATGATTTGTGAAAATGCTGTGTGCTGTGCTTTAAGAAGCTTTTCTGATATTTCAATGGGAATGCCAGTTGGGCAGCTGGATACTTGGGCTGAGATTTCAGAGCAAGATTTACTCTGAAAATTTAAATTGAAGTCATCAGCTTGGAATAGTGAGACAGATAAGAGAATCTGGCATCTCATTGAAGGCCCTTGCAAATTCTATTCTCTTTTTCAGAAACACTCTTCTACCATTCCTCTAAATATTCATTCTTCAGCACCGTCACAGACTTTTCCAGAGGCTTCTGAAGCAGTGAAGCCTACTTACTAAATTGTATTACCATGCTGTTTTAGTGTTTGCCAGCCTGTAATTATAGTTACATTTCTGAAATTACTGGTTAACATCCATCTCCAGCACTAGATCTAAGTGCCACAAGGACAGAGAACTATATCACTACCTGGCGGAAAACCAGTTTATAGATACAATATATGTATTCAACTATTTATGAAATGGTTGAATAAATCAATGAAAAAGGATTCTTATTGTATTTGTACATTTTTGTTGTAGCAGTAAATGTACTGAAGCAAATCAGTTCCCTGATAGCCAACCACATCAGGTTTCTTTGTAATTCTCTTGTTATAGATATTTAGCAATTATGTTCCTCAAGCTCCTTCTTGACTGCTGTTTCCTTTCTCTGCTTCCTTTCTGATTATGCCCCATTAGCCAGAAAATGGGGAGACTTTGTGATGCCTTACTCCTGAGTTGTACCACTTGGAAAGCTACACATCATCTTTTTTTTTCAACCTGGATACAGTTTTCTTGCTGATTTCTTCACAGTGCAATCTTTAAAAAATTATCTGTTCATGTTATCTCTCAGCATCACAGATAAAACAGTGACTTCTTATTGCTCTCATGAGAAATTACAAATATTTCTCACATGTCCTCAACCGCCCTTCTTGATTTTGTCCCCTTTTCCTCTCTATCTTCATCTCAAACTGTTCTCTCCATAGACGTATCAGTCACTTTTCACATTTTCTGGCTGAACAGATATTTTTTATTTCTAAATTTATAGACCAGTGGTGAAGGGTAGCATAAGGAACGGATGTTAATGTCATGATTTGTGAAAATGCTGTGTGCTGTGCTTTAAGAAGCTTTTCTGATATTTCAATGGGAATGCCAGTTGGGCAGCTGGATACTTGGGCTGAGATTTCAGAGCAAGATTTACTCTGAAAATTTAAATTGAAGTCATCAGCTTGGAATAGTGAGACAGATAAGAGAATCTGGCATCTCATTGAAGGCCCTTGCAAATTCTATTCTCTTTTTCAGAAACACTCTTCTACCATTCCTCTAAATATTCATTCTTCAGCACCGTCACAGACTTTTCCAGAGGCTTCTGAAGCAGTGAAGCCTACTTACTAAATTGTATTACCATGCTGTTTTAGTGTTTGCCAGCCTGTAATTATAGTTACATTTCTGAAATTACTGGTTAACATCCATCTCCAGCACTAGATCTAAGTGCCACAAGGACAGAGAACTATATCACTACCTGGCGGAAAACCAGTTTATAGATACAATATATGTATTCAACTATTTATGAAATGGTTGAATAAATCAATGAAAAAGGATTCTTATTGTATTTGTACATTTTTGTTGTAGCAGTAAATGTACTGAAGCAAATCAGTTCCCTGATAGCCAACCACATCAGGTTTCTTTGTAATTCTCTTGTTATAGATATTTAGCAATTATGTTCCTCAAGCTCCTTCTTGACTGTGGCAGTTTTTCAAACTTTGCTTACTTTTGAAAACATTGACTATTTTGAGGAGTACTGCTCAGGTATTTTATAGAATGCCCCTCTAGCGGAATTTGGTAGACTGGAGTTACATGTTTTGTGGAGGAAGATGACAGAGGGTAAACCACTATTCTCTTCCCATCATATCAGGGGTATGTATGCGTGTTAATTGCTCAGTTGTGTCTGACTCATTGCTACCCTATGGACTGTAGCCCACCAAACTCCTCTGTCCATGGGATTCTCCAGGCAAGGATACTGGAGTGGGTTGCCATTTTCTTCTCCAGGGGATCTTCCTAACGCAGGGATCGAACACAAATCTCTTATGTCTCTTGCAATGGTAGGCTGGTTCTTTACAGCTAGCCCCACCTAGGAAGCCCTAAGTACATGCTATCAACATGGCTTACGATGGGTAATGTCAACTTTGATCACTTGGCAGATGTCATATTCATCAGGTTTCTCCAACTCCTAAATGGTTCTACCATATTGTATTCTTTGGAGGAAAGTTGCTATGCATAGTCCATACATAAGGAGTGAGGAGTGTGCATTACTCTTTTGTGTACTCTACATAATTATCTGGAATCCTTCCACATGGTAGATGCATGTATGTATGTATATCAATATGCATTCATCTATATTTCTTTTACACATTTGGTTATAATCAAACATTTATTCTATGGCTCAAGTTGATCCTATTCCTCAGAGACTATTTGTCTTACAGATCTTCTAGCTATAATCCACTGTTACCATACTGGAACTCTGTTGGTATCATGGTAAAGTACAGAGGAGGGAAAGTGTTCTACACTTTACAGATTAAATTTCAATATTTTAGTTGGCCAGTGTCTTGGGGCTGTGATTTTCATGAGTGTTTCTGCAGTGGAATAACTTTTTCCCCTCTGACCGCTACTCCCTTTTTAGTTGTAGCATTCCCAATCTATTTCCTTGAAGCCCTGATCTATGTGGGCTTAGGTGAGACAGGAAGGCTGAAAGAGGCTGGACTGAAGCAAATCAGTTCCCTGATAGCCAACCACATCAGGTTTCTTTGTAATTCTCTTGTTATAGATATTTAGCAATTATGTTCCTCAAGCTCCTTCTTGACTGTGGCAGTTTTTCAAACTTTGCTTACTTTTGAAAACATTGACTATTTTGAGGAGTACTGCTCAGGTATTTTATAGAATGCCCCTCTAGCGGAATTTGGTAGACTGGAGTTACATGTTTTGTGGAGGAAGATGACAGAGGGTAAACCACTATTCTCTTCCCATCATATCAGGGGTATGTATGCGTGTTAATTGCTCAGTTGTGTCTGACTCATTGCTACCCTATGGACTGTAGCCCACCAAACTCCTCTGTCCATGGGATTCTCCAGGCAAGGATACTGGAGTGGGTTGCCATTTTCTTCTCCAGGGGATCTTCCTAACGCAGGGATCGAACACAAATCTCTTATGTCTCTTGCAATGGTAGGCTGGTTCTTTACAGCTAGCCCCACCTAGGAAGCCCTAAGTACATGCTATCAACATGGCTTACGATGGGTAATGTCAACTTTGATCACTTGGCAGATGTCATATTCATCAGGTTTCTCCAACTCCTAAATGGTTCTACCATATTGTATTCTTTGGAGGAAAGTTGCTATGCATAGTCCATACATAAGGAGTGAGGAGTGTGCATTACTCTTTTGTGTACTCTACATAATTATCTGGAATCCTTCCACATGGTAGATGCATGTATGTATGTATATCAATATGCATTCATCTATATTTCTTTTACACATTTGGTTATAATCAAACATTTATTCTATGGCTCAAGTTGATCCTATTCCTCAGAGACTATTTGTCTTACAGATCTTCTAGCTATAATCCACTGTTACCATACTGGAACTCTGTTGGTATCATGGTAAAGTACAGAGGAGGGAAAGTGTTCTACACTTTACAGATTAAATTTCAATATTTTAGTTGGCCAGTGTCTTGGGGCTGTGATTTTCATGAGTGTTTCTGCAGTGGAATAATTTTTTCCCTCTGACCGCTACTCCCTTTTTAGTTGTAGCATTCCCAATCTATTTCCTTGAAGCCCTGATCTATGTGGGCTTAGGTGAGACAGGAAGGCTGAAAGAGGCTGGACTGAGAGGAATTCTCCTCCCACTACTAGGGTAAGGGTCTGATGTAGTTGTTTCCTCTGGATGAAAGGGCTTTGGTGCGGAGAAGGTGTCTGGGCGTATTTTACAACGGTTACTCTCTCCCCCACCTGACACAGCCAGGAGAGGATCTTTTTCAGATTTTTATGGTGAAAATCTGACAGAGTTCCTGAAGGTAAAAGCCCCAAGCATGTGAGAATCCCCCTAAGACTATCGCTCCCAAGAGTTTCTCTCATCACTAGTTGCCCATAATCCGCCTCCAGTCATTCATCAAAGTGTTTAAGTTTATGGATCCAGCTGCTTCTCCTCCTGGTTAGCAAATAATAGTTGAGTTCCTCTGCTTGCACTGATCTCTGCAGTTTGGGGAGAAATAGTCTGCTTTGTGACCTGGGTTCTCGCATGAGTCCAAGAAAAGTTATTGCTTTTCTACTTGTATAGCTTTGTTCTGTTGTAGGGATGGAAGTGTTCTTTTATACATAAAACATAAAACACATTCCTCTTTGTTTTCATCTGTGATCATGTTAACCTTTTCCTAAACCCCCTATTGTACATTTCATTGCTCTCAGACTTCCAGAAAACCATCTAGAAACAATTTAAATAAATCTTTAGTAAGAAGATAATTTGCTCCCCAAAATGTCAGTGTGGTTATCCAAGTTAAACATTAATATTCTGATATGAGCCATTCTAGACATGGTTTGATGATATTAACTGAAGACGAGAACCACTGATAAAGAATTTAAATAAGATTAATACCTTCATTTAAAAAGGTTGATAAGGTGTGTGAGCACATTAATGGTTTCATCCATTACATCTTTTGGTGCTAAAAACTGATGTCCTGTCCTACCCAGGTAAAGAATTTTTTATTTCTTGACAGAAACAAGATTATTTATAAACTGAACTATAGGAGTAATTTTTCTTAATTGACAAAAGGCACAATGTTTGACACCTAGTAACTTCTGTTGGTTTTTTATTCCATGGTTTAAAAGTACAGAGGAGGGAAAGTGTTCTACACTTTACAGATTAAATTTCAATATTTTAGTTGGCCAGTGTCTTGGGGCTGTGATTTTCATGAGTGTTTCTGCAGTGGAATAACTTTTTCCCCTCTGACCGCTACTCCCTTTTTAGTTGTAGCATTCCCAATCTATTTCCTTGAAGCCCTGATCTATGTGGGCTTAGGTGAGACAGGAAGGCTGAAAGAGGCTGGACTGAGAGGAATTCTCCTCCCACTACTAGGGTAAGGGTCTGATGTAGTTGTTTCCTCTGGATGAAAGGGCTTTGGTGCGGAGAAGGTGTCTGGGCGTATTTTACAACGGTTACTCTCTCCCCCACCTGACACAGCCAGGAGAGGATCTTTTTCAGATTTTTATGGTGAAAATCTGACAGAGTTCCTGAAGGTAAAAGCCCCAAGCATGTGAGAATCCCCCTAAGACTATCGCTCCCAAGAGTTTCTCTCATCACTAGTTGCCCATAATCCGCCTCCAGTCATTCATCAAAGTGTTTAAGTTTATGGATCCAGCTGCTTCTCCTCCTGGTTAGCAAATAATAGTTGAGTTCCTCTGCTTGCACTGATCTCTGCAGTTTGGGGAGAAATAGTCTGCTTTGTGACCTGGGTTCTCGCATGAGTCCAAGAAAAGTTATTGCTTTTCTACTTGTATAGCTTTGTTCTGTTGTAGGGATGGAAGTGTTCTTTTATACATAAAACATAAAACACATTCCTCTTTGTTTTCATCTGTGATCATGTTAACCTTTTCCTAAACCCCCTATTGTACATTTCATTGCTCTCAGACTTCCAGAAAACCATCTAGAAACAATTTAAATAAATCTTTAGTAAGAAGATAATTTGCTCCCCAAAATGTCAGTGTGGTTATCCAAGTTAAACATTAATATTCTGATATGAGCCATTCTAGACATGGTTTGATGATATTAACTGAAGACGAGAACCACTGATAAAGAATTTAAATAAGATTAATACCTTCATTTAAAAAGGTTGATAAGGTGTGTGAGCACATTAATGGTTTCATCCATTACATCTTTTGGTGCTAAAAACTGATGTCCTGTCCTACCCAGGTAAAGAATTTTTTATTTCTTGACAGAAACAAGATTATTTATAAACTGAACTATAGGAGTAATTTTTCTTAATTGACAAAAGGCACAATGTTTGCCCGAAGCTCTTACCTAGTAGTTCATTGTATATTGGGCTATTTCTAAATCAGTCAAATTTTAATAGGGATGGGAGAGATTAATTATCAGAGGGCCTCCTTCTCATTAAAGAACAGATTTACCACTTGAAAACTGGTGAACATTTTTATAAATATCACATAAACAATGTTTAGTACAAGGAAAATATAAAATAATGTCTATGATATAATTCTTTTTTGTTCAAAAACATATATAATGTTATATTTGCATATTTTAAAAATTATAACAAAAATATTGAGCAAACACATGGACTTTTTTCTCCTTTTGTGAATTTTGTGAATATTTTTTGTGTTATATTTTGTGTTATATTTTGTGAATTTTGTGTAATGAATAAGTAATGCTTTCATGAAAAGAGGAAAACTATAAATGTCAAAATAAGAAGGATAATTCATAAAATCACAGGACTTGAATAGAATTTGGGATTTATTTGTTAAGCCAGTTAAGCCAGTTCCTAATTTCTTCAGTTGAGGAAATGGAGGTACAGAGCAAAAATACAATATTCTTGAATACCCTGTTTCACTATTTCTGCTTAAAAATAAGAACCATTTTAAAAGAACTAACTCAACCATGGCTTTGGCATTTCTATTATGGCATGTCTCACATCTCTCAGCAATTGTAAAGTTCTTCCAGTATAATGAGTCATGAGGAAGAGGAAGAAATGCTGTGAGGGTGAGGATGGCATCTGCTTGCTGTCTGTTTGACACTTAGCTAGTGGTCAAGAATCCTCCTGCCAATATAGGAGACATAAGAGATGTCTTGAGATATCCAAGTTAAACATTAATATTCTGATATGAGCCATTCTAGACATGGTTTGATGATATTAACTGAAGACGAGAACCACTGATAAAGAATTTAAATAAGATTAATACCTTCATTTAAAAAGGTTGATAAGGTGTGTGAGCACATTAATGGTTTCATCCATTACATCTTTTGGTGCTAAAAACTGATGTCCTGTCCTACCCAGGTAAAGAATTTTTTATTTCTTGACAGAAACAAGATTATTTATAAACTGAACTATAGGAGTAATTTTTCTTAATTGACAAAAGGCACAATGTTTGCCCGAAGCTCTTACCTAGTAGTTCATTGTATATTGGGCTATTTCTAAATCAGTCAAATTTTAATAGGGATGGGAGAGATTAATTATCAGAGGGCCTCCTTCTCATTAAAGAACAGATTTACCACTTGAAAACTGGTGAACATTTTTATAAATATCACATAAACAATGTTTAGTACAAGGAAAATATAAAATAATGTCTATGATATAATTCTTTTTTGTTCAAAAACATATATAATGTTATATTTGCATATTTTAAAAATTATAACAAAAATATTGAGCAAACACATGGACTTTTTTCTCCTTTTGTGAATTTTGTGAATATTTTTTGTGTTATATTTTGTGTTATATTTTGTGAATTTTGTGTAATGAATAAGTAATGCTTTCATGAAAAGAGGAAAACTATAAATGTCAAAATAAGAAGGATAATTCATAAAATCACAGGACTTGAATAGAATTTGGGATTTATTTGTTAAGCCAGTTAAGCCAGTTCCTAATTTCTTCAGTTGAGGAAATGGAGGTACAGAGCAAAAATACAATATTCTTGAATACCCTGTTTCACTATTTCTGCTTAAAAATAAGAACCATTTTAAAAGAACTAACTCAACCATGGCTTTGGCATTTCTATTATGGCATGTCTCACATCTCTCAGCAATTGTAAAGTTCTTCCAGTATAATGAGTCATGAGGAAGAGGAAGAAATGCTGTGAGGGTGAGGATGGCATCTGCTTGCTGTCTGTTTGACACTTAGCTAGTGGTCAAGAATCCTCCTGCCAATATAGGAGACATAAGAGATGTCTTGAGATGGGTTTGATCCCTGAGTCGGGAAGATTCCCTGGAGGAGAAAATGGCAACCCACTCCAGTATTCTTGCCTGGAGAATCCCATGGACAGAGGAATCTGACAGGCTACAGTCCATGATGTCGCAAAGAATCAGACATGACTGAAGTGACTTAGCATGCATGCAGACATATATCTTCTTGTTGTTCAGTCACTAAGTCATGTTCAACTTTTTGCAACCCCGTGGACTTCAGCATGTCAGACTCCCCTGTCCTTCACTCTCTCCTGAAGTTTGCTGAAATTCATGTCCATTAAGTCAGTGATGAAATCTAACCCTCTCATTCTTCACCGCTCCCTTCTACTTTTCTCTTCAGTCCTTCCCAGAGTCAGGGTCTTTTCCCAATATCTTACTTATGTGATTTTAGTTAACCCCTTAAAATCTAATTAATTGATTATTTATTGAAGTATAGTTGACTTATCATGTTTCAGGTATACAGTAAAGCAATTATGTTGTACATATATGTGTGTGTGTATGTATTATTGTTTAGTCGCTGAGTCATGTCTGACTCTTTCACAACCCCTTGGGAGGTAGCCCATCAGGCTCCTGGGTCCATGAGATTTTCCAGGCAAGAATACTGGAGTGTGTTGTCATTTCCTTTTCTAGGGAATCTTCCCAATCCAAGGGTTGAACCTGCATCTCCTACACTGGCAAGAAGATTCTTTATCACTGAGCCACCACAGATGCCCATGTGTATTCATATATACAGATCCTTTTTAAGATATTTCCCCCTATGGGTTAATATAAGATACCGAACATAGTTCCCATTATAAGTTATTAGAGGACATTGAGTACAATAAGTCCTTGTTATCTATTTTATGCATAGTAGTGCATATCAGTTAATCCCAATTCCTAGTTTATACCTCCAATTCCTTCCCCTTTGGCAAACATAAGTTTTTCTATATCTTTTTTTTTTTTTTGAAAAATTTTATTTGCTTTTTTTTTTATTTTAATGAGGAGAAATGCTGTGAGGGTGAGGATGGCATCTGCTTGCTGTCTGTTTGACACTTAGCTAGTGGTCAAGAATCCTCCTGCCAATATAGGAGACATAAGAGATGTCTTGAGATGGGTTTGATCCCTGAGTCGGGAAGATTCCCTGGAGGAGAAAATGGCAACCCACTCCAGTATTCTTGCCTGGAGAATCCCATGGACAGAGGAATCTGACAGGCTACAGTCCATGATGTCGCAAAGAATCAGACATGACTGAAGTGACTTAGCATGCATGCAGACATATATCTTCTTGTTGTTCAGTCACTAAGTCATGTTCAACTTTTTGCAACCCCGTGGACTTCAGCATGTCAGACTCCCCTGTCCTTCACTCTCTCCTGAAGTTTGCTGAAATTCATGTCCATTAAGTCAGTGATGAAATCTAACCCTCTCATTCTTCACCGCTCCCTTCTACTTTTCTCTTCAGTCCTTCCCAGAGTCAGGGTCTTTTCCCAATATCTTACTTATGTGATTTTAGTTAACCCCTTAAAATCTAATTAATTGATTATTTATTGAAGTATAGTTGACTTATCATGTTTCAGGTATACAGTAAAGCAATTATGTTGTACATATATGTGTGTGTGTATGTATTATTGTTTAGTCGCTGAGTCATGTCTGACTCTTTCACAACCCCTTGGGAGGTAGCCCATCAGGCTCCTGGGTCCATGAGATTTTCCAGGCAAGAATACTGGAGTGTGTTGTCATTTCCTTTTCTAGGGAATCTTCCCAATCCAAGGGTTGAACCTGCATCTCCTACACTGGCAAGAAGATTCTTTATCACTGAGCCACCACAGATGCCCATGTGTATTCATATATACAGATCCTTTTTAAGATATTTCCCCCTATGGGTTAATATAAGATACCGAACATAGTTCCCATTATAAGTTATTAGAGGACATTGAGTACAATAAGTCCTTGTTATCTATTTTATGCATAGTAGTGCATATCAGTTAATCCCAATTCCTAGTTTATACCTCCAATTCCTTCCCCTTTGGCAAACATAAGTTTTTTCTATATCTGTGAGTATATTTGTGTTTTATAAATAAGTTTATTTGTGTCATATTTTAGATTCCACATAGAATATTATATGGTATTTGTCTCTATCTATCTGATTTATTTCATTTAGTATGATAATTTCTGGGTCTATCCATGCTACTACAAATGGCATTATGTCATTCTTTTTATGGCTGAGTAACATTCCATTGTATGTATATATGTTTATGTATATATGTGTGTGTGTATATATAGATAGATAGATAGATATAGATATATCACAACTTCTTTATCCATTCATCTGTCAATGGACATTCATGTTACTTAATTGATCTTTATAATACCTCCAAGCAATAAATGTTATTTAAGACATTTTAAAAGTTTACAAGTTTGAACAACAAAACTCTGTAAAATCTTAAAATAAAGAATTAAAAAAAAAAAGTTTACAAGTTTGTCACAACCCATAGAACTCAGGTTTTACACAGATTCATGTTTATCCAACACTTGTTGCTGTTGTTGTTCAGTTGCTCGGTCCTGTTGGCGCTTTGTGACCCCATGGACTGCAGCTCACCAGGCTTCCCTGTCTGTCACCATCTCCTGGAGTTTCCTCAAACTCATGTCCATTGACTCCAAAACTTAACATACCGTAAATACTCAGAAAACATATTTAATGATTAAACCATTCAGGGACTATTTTGGTGTTCATAGACCAGGTTTTCAGTGTTTATCAACAGCCTGCTGATCCTTCAGTTAATTCACATAAAAACAATTTTGACCACAACTAGTCTTTGAAATCCAGATTCTCTAAGCAAATAGAATTGTTTTCATCACACACACAAAAAAGTGATCACCACTGCTGCCATATGGTTTCCTTGTTCCCTTCTTTATTGTACTTCAAAATGATTTTTCAAAAAAATGATCTGTTTGCTTGAAGCATCATCACTTTCTTTTTTAGACACCAATGTCTTTCACTAACCTTTTACCTCCAAGCTTAAATTCTAGAGGTAAATAGCAATAGCTTATATATGTAGTACTTTCCTAAAATTATCACATTGAATAATTTGGAAATAGATGGGATAGATATTATTACGTTCATTTTAAGGATGAGAATGCTAAGTCTTCAAGAGTTCCTGTGATTTGTTCATGAGCTTGTACAACTTATACAGCTCTTAAACTACAGATCTACAACCCAAGGGGAGTTTTGACTCCAAGTCTGGTGTTCTTCCCTCTATGTTATATGGTCTGATGATACAAAGTCATTCTCTTTGTCATACCTTTAATTATCCACTGTACGTTCTGTTGTAGCTTAGTTTCATTTCCATTCTTACTGGACATTTTTGATCTCTTAGTTTTTTATCTTTTATTCTAGTTGGAATTTTTAATTGTGTGCAAAACAGAAACTCCCTCTGGGTAATTTAAACAGGAATCAAATTTGCCGAAAGGATATTGGATAAGTCAGGAGATCAGGGAGATGGAGGTTGAGAAACAGGTGAAAATAGGAGAGGAGGACAGCAGCCAAATTATCTGGCAATACTATGTTATAGAACACAGGGAACCTCTGGACAGTGGCTACCTTAATACCTCTGGTCTCATTGCCCTTATAAACAGGATGTTGCTAGCACAACTGCCATCTCCCACTGCTGGAATGGTTTTCCATTGTCCTTGCTTCCTTGTGTCAGTGTCTCTTGTTTCAAAGTCATGAATAGGTCCTTATGACTGACTGATTATTGATTATGTGGTCATATTCTAGCTTCCTAGGAAGTTGGAAAACCACAAGTGTAAGTATTTTCAACTTCTATCATGGAAAGTGAGCTTTTTTTGCTACCAAGATTCATTAAGCATGCATGCATGTTTGCATACTGAGTTGCTTCAGTCATGTCAGACTCTTTGTGCCCTTATGGACTATAGTCCTCCAGCCTCCTTTGTCCATGGAATTCTCCAGGCAAGAATACTGGAGTGGGTTTTCATGGCCTCCTCCAGGGGATCATCCCAACACAGGGATCAAACCCAGGTCTCCTGTGGCTCCTGCTTTGCAGGCAGAGTCTTGACTGCTGAACCACTTGGAGCAGTCCTCATTAAACAAATACACTTTCTTTTTAGACACCAATCTTTAACCTTTACCTCAAGCTTAAATTCTAGAGGTAAATAGCAATAGCTTATATATGTAGTACTTTCCTAAAATTATCACATTGAATAATTTGGAAATAGATGGGATAGATATTATTACGTTCATTTTAAGGATGAGAATGCTAAGTCTTCAAGAGTTCCTGTGATTTGTTCATGAGCTTGTACAACTTATACAGCTCTTAAACTACAGATCTACAACCCAAGGGGAGTTTTGACTCCAAGTCTGGTGTTCTTCCCTCTATGTTATATGGTCTGATGATACAAAGTCATTCTCTTTGTCATACCTTTAATTATCCACTGTACGTTCTGTTGTAGCTTAGTTTCATTTCCATTCTTACTGGACATTTTTGATCTCTTAGTTTTTTATCTTTTATTCTAGTTGGAATTTTTAATTGTGTGCAAAACAGAAACTCCCTCTGGGTAATTTAAACAGGAATCAAATTTGCCGAAAGGATATTGGATAAGTCAGGAGATCAGGGAGATGGAGGTTGAGAAACAGGTGAAAATAGGAGAGGAGGACAGCAGCCAAATTATCTGGCAATACTATGTTATAGAACACAGGGAACCTCTGGACAGTGGCTACCTTAATACCTCTGGTCTCATTGCCCTTATAAACAGGATGTTGCTAGCACAACTGCCATCTCCCACTGCTGGAATGGTTTTCCATTGTCCTTGCTTCCTTGTGTCAGTGTCTCTTGTTTCAAAGTCATGAATAGGTCCTTATGACTGACTGATTATTGATTATGTGGTCATATTCTAGCTTCCTAGGAAGTTGGAAAACCACAAGTGTAAGTATTTTCAACTTCTATCATGGAAAGTGAGCTTTTTTTGCTACCAAGATTCATTAAGCATGCATGCATGTTTGCATACTGAGTTGCTTCAGTCATGTCAGACTCTTTGTGCCCTTATGGACTATAGTCCTCCAGCCTCCTTTGTCCATGGAATTCTCCAGGCAAGAATACTGGAGTGGGTTTTCATGGCCTCCTCCAGGGGATCATCCCAACACAGGGATCAAACCCAGGTCTCCTGTGGCTCCTGCTTTGCAGGCAGAGTCTTGACTGCTGAACCACTTGGAGCAGTCCTCATTAAACAAATACACTTCTTCAAATATAACAAGGAAATTGAAATAATTGAAAGTCCCCTACCATGACCAAAAAATTTCTAATACTGACTCCAATTTATATATATATAGCCCCTAACTCATCGTTTATTCTTCATCCATCTTTATTCTTTGGCCTGTGTGGGCCTCCCATTACAGTGGCCTCTCTCGTTGCAGAGCACTGGCTCTGGGCACATGCGTTCCAGAGCACTGGCTCATAATTGGACACACTGATCCAGCTGCTCCGCTGCAGGTGGGATCTTTCCGGGCCAGGGATCAAACCAGTGCCCCTTGCACTGTAAGACAGACTCTTTACCCACTGGACCACCAGGGAAGCCCTCCAAGATAGTTTTGTCTGTTCTTTCTTTGGGTGAACTTTCTTTGAGATACGAGACATATATAATTTACAACTATGTCTCAGTTGTCACTCAACCAATAGTTACACTTGCTCTGTGCATTCCAAAGTGATTTAACTTGTCATTTAAGTTTCACTTATCATCTAAGAAATTTCTTTTTCAAAATTATCCTCTAATATTTCTCTCAAATGAGTGAATTTCATCAGACCCTGACAGCATGAACTGGAGCCCTACAAAATATTTTTGAAGCATGAAAACTATGTTTGTTGTATTTCTGTGGCTTTAGATTTTCAAGATACATCTGGCTATTTTACTTTAACAATTTCAAATATTTCTTTAACCAAAAATATGTTTCTGACTCTGAACAATCTTTTACTCCACAGTATCTTTGAGCAGTGGCTTCGAAGGCACCGTCCTCTTCAAGATGTTTATCCAGAAGCTAATGCACCCATTGGACACAACCGGGAATCCTACATGGTTCCTTTCATAACTCTCTATAGAAACGGTGATTTCTTCATTTCATCCAAAGATCTGGGCTATGACTATAGCTACTTACAAGATTCAGGTAAAACTTAGTTTCTTTCCTATGCATTGCTGAGTCTGGTGTGACTGATTTCTTTTGAGAGAGCACAAAACTTCATGTATTTACAGTGTTATCCCCAAATTCTTTAACTTGGGGAAGTGCTTTACAGTCTTTATCTCATTATGGATTTATAAACAAAGATACAAGAATCTTTAAATTCTTATCCATTCTGCTTATTATAAGCATCCACTCTGCTAACTTTTGTGTGGCAATCATGGGAAGAGCAGTAGGATTAAAATCAGAGAACAGCTAGTGTGAGACATGACACACTAATGTGACTTTTAAGTGACCTTGGGAAATACAACTTCATTTCCTGAATTTCAGTTTCTTAACCTAAAATATAAGGAATAGAATACCTCAAAGAGATACTGTGATAACTAAGCACACTGAGAGCCTAGTGCAGTCAGCACAAGAGAAACATCTACCAGTTTTAGTGCCCCTTGCACTGTAAGACAGACTCTTTACCCACTGGACCACCAGGGAAGCCCTCCAAGATAGTTTTGTCTGTTCTTTCTTTGGGTGAACTTTCTTTGAGATACGAGACATATATAATTTACAACTATGTCTCAGTTGTCACTCAACCAATAGTTACACTTGCTCTGTGCATTCCAAAGTGATTTAACTTGTCATTTAAGTTTCACTTATCATCTAAGAAATTTCTTTTTCAAAATTATCCTCTAATATTTCTCTCAAATGAGTGAATTTCATCAGACCCTGACAGCATGAACTGGAGCCCTACAAAATATTTTTGAAGCATGAAAACTATGTTTGTTGTATTTCTGTGGCTTTAGATTTTCAAGATACATCTGGCTATTTTACTTTAACAATTTCAAATATTTCTTTAACCAAAAATATGTTTCTGACTCTGAACAATCTTTTACTCCACAGTATCTTTGAGCAGTGGCTTCGAAGGCACCGTCCTCTTCAAGATGTTTATCCAGAAGCTAATGCACCCATTGGACACAACCGGGAATCCTACATGGTTCCTTTCATAACTCTCTATAGAAACGGTGATTTCTTCATTTCATCCAAAGATCTGGGCTATGACTATAGCTACTTACAAGATTCAGGTAAAACTTAGTTTCTTTCCTATGCATTGCTGAGTCTGGTGTGACTGATTTCTTTTGAGAGAGCACAAAACTTCATGTATTTACAGTGTTATCCCCAAATTCTTTAACTTGGGGAAGTGCTTTACAGTCTTTATCTCATTATGGATTTATAAACAAAGATACAAGAATCTTTAAATTCTTATCCATTCTGCTTATTATAAGCATCCACTCTGCTAACTTTTTGTGTGGCAATCATGGGAAGAGCAGTAGGATTAAAATCAGAGAACAGCTAGTGTGAGACATGACACACTAATGTGACTTTTAAGTGACCTTGGGAAATACAACTTCATTTCCTGAATTTCAGTTTCTTAACCTAAAATATAAGGAATAGAATACCTCAAAGAGATACTGTGATAACTAAGCACACTGAGAGCCTAGTGCAGTCAGCACAAGAGAAACATCTACCAGTTTTAGATTTGTCTTTGGGAACATCCTGCTAGGATTACCAAGAAAATTTGTGAACATTTTGATGTTAAGTTCAATTAATAATGATAATAATGTGATAGCTATTATAATAAAAATAGCTATGACTCTGATTAAGGCAGTGTTATAAAAGTCTGGGATTATAACTATATCTAGGCTGTAAATAATCTTCCTTAATTTAACTATGTGTGTATCTTCTTGATAAATGAGGAACAGACAGCAATGCTCCCACAAGTGAGAGCCTGTTCCATACCATACCTGCATTGTTAGTCAACTATATATTAAGTACTATTATCTCTTGAATGAGGTGTGTGCATTGATGCTAAAATAATTTAAATGACTTTCCCGGTATCAAATACCAGTGCGGAAGAGCCAGATTTCAGTACTACAAGATCCACTCCACTGTAACACAACAGTCAACAACTAAGAACCAGTAGGACAACCCAGAGTTTGTGGACAAGAGGTATTCAACAATCATTGGTGTTTCATTATATTCATGGGTAATTAATGAAAATGTAAACAAATTAGTAACATAAAGTGAATAAATGAATCACATTTACCAACTTCTTACCTCTTGGTAGACTTTGGTGACACATAAATGAATGACATATCTGCAGATCTCAAGAAGGCTCGAAATTCAGTGTGGAAGTCAGACAGCTGAGCATAGTATCAAATATCAGCCTGTGCTGAGTGCAGTAACAGAGCTGTAAACAGAATCCTACAGGAGCAAAGAGGAGAAAGCAATGATTTCAGAGTAGTTCAAATTAGAGAAACAAGATAAGATTTTAAAGGATAAGCAAGCAGATAGCATGTAGAAAAGAGTAGGGAATATTTTAAACTAAAAAAAAAGTAACAAAACAGAGCTATAAAACATCGTATATATTTCTGGAATGCTAAAGTCTCCCATTTGAGTAGTATGAACAACAGAAAATTATACTGAGGAGGTAAACTGAGTCACTCCATAATAGCTAACACAGAATACATTTTTTTAGGTGCCATGAACTCTTCCAGGTGTGCTGTATGTGTTATTTGCTTTAATCTTCATAACTGTTCTGTGAATTAGGTACTATTATTTCTTTTTCCTGATCACAGATGAGAAAATAGAGGCTTAAAGAATATGAATACCTTGTCCCAGGTCATCTAGGTAGTATGTGGCATAGCAGAACCACATCTTAAGGTGAACAGGAGAATATCTATCAATATTTTCTTGCCATTTGGAGAGTCATTAGTTGGACAGATATAGGTTTAATTGATCTGTTTTGCTTTATCTGAAGGTCATAGCCAATGAAAGGAGTAGTAAAATGGCTGGTGGAGATCAGTTCTTTGAAAACCTTGAGGTCACTGAGAATAGAGTAAAGATGAGATAAGGGTAGGAGATAAAGATAGGAGGAGTGGGTTCCTGTGAATCAAAAACAATGACAGTCTCAGGAAACATGTTTCCCCTCCTTCTAAAAACACCCACAGTACATAAAGAAAGGAGCATAATTGTAAGTGTTTTTCAAAAATTCAGCATAGGGATTTTATGATTTCCATTTCCAGAACATAGTAGACTCTTTCTTCTTTTTTTGGCCTATTTTATTGTTTTTTAATTTATTTATTTTCATCCATCTTTATTCTTTGGCCCCTGTGGGCCTCCCATTGCAGTGGGCTCTCTCTTTGCAGCAGCACTCCAGAACACTGGCTGGGAATTGGACACACTGGTCCAGCGGCTCCATGGCATGTGGAATCTTCCCTGGCCAGGGATCGAACCAGTGCCGCTTGCACTGGAAGGCGTACTTTCTACCCACTGGACCACCAGGGAAGCCCCATAGTAGACTCTTTCATGGACTCATGCTTTTGATAACACCATTCTCTCTGGCTAAATTCTGATCCTCTTCACCTATTTGTCTCACTCACAGATATGAAATCATTTCATATATATATGTGTATATATATATATATATATATATATATACATAGTCATGTTTAATCACTCTGTCATTAGAGTTACACAGAAATTTTTCTACATATGAATTGTTCCCCTCTCTACATGTGCTGTGAGCCCTACAAAATAAGAATTGAAATCTTGCCAGCTTCCCTAGTCTAAACACCAAGGAATATCTGGTATGGGGTGAAATAGATGAGTTAAATTGAATGCAAGTGATATTTATCATGAAGGATAAATACACATAAGTACAGTTTACACATAAGTATATATAAATAAAGTAAATACATGTACAATACATATAAGTAAAGCTTGCTAGGAAAAAGTGTCACATCTCTTAATATCCAGGTCACTTTTAGGTATTTTAGTGTATTTCAAGTCTTATATTGCACTGGGTATTTTCTAGGTGATTTTATTGGTTTATTTATTCTTTCTACATTACCTATGTTTACTAACTACCTTGCATAAGACATTCTTTTAGACACGATGGATACAGTGGTAAGCAACATAGTCTCCTTCTAATGAAAGAGAAAGACCTTAAATCACTACTTGCCTAATAACTCATTTATTTAAAGATGTGCCTTTGTCTAGGAGTCAATGAAGTGACATTTCAGAGAATATCCATGACAGGAGGAATTCATTAGTTGAAAAGGGAGTCTTGATTATGCATTGGGACCATATTGCTAGGATAATAGAGCCAGTAATGAATTTTCAGCAAATCAGGGTCCAGTTTGAGTTTTCATAAGGTCATGTTTGCTGCAACTTATAGGAAGTTTTATGGCAGTAGCAAAGCACATTCAGGGAAGCTGATGAAAATGCTGTTATAAGTCTACAGGGAAGAGCTGAAGGAAATTTGCATTGCAGTGGTGGTGGTAGGGGGTGAGGCAGAAAGGACAAAGGAATTTGAAGTTACTTTGAAAATAGAATTTATGGGATTTGGAAAAAGATTTATATAACAGATGAGAAACAGGAGATATTAGAGATGTCTTTAAACTTTCTGGTCTATGATGAATGGTAGTTGAATTCACTGAGACAGTGGCACTAGGAGCAGGGCCAGGCATGGAGAGAATCTTGAGATGGGATCTGTTACACAGTGGAATGGGGTAAACTGCACATCAAGGTAAATATGTTCTTTGAGGGAGATGGATGGCCTTGAACCTCAGAAGAGATTCTGGCCCTGCAGACACTAAGGTCAGAAACATCAGTATATTAAGTTGCCCACCTCTACTAACCTTTATGATTGCAATGTGGTAGTGACTTTCATGTTCCATCTCTTTGCATGCATGCATGCTCAGATATGTCCGACTCTTTGTAACCCCATGGAGTGTAGCCGCCAGGCTCTACCTCATCATTCCTTTACCAATGTTCAAATGGATACTTTTTACTGAAAAGGTGACAAAGGGAGGAGAAAATGGAAAGGAGGGTTAAGGAGTCACATTAAGGGATTAGTGGTATTCATTATTTCTTTATAGTCAAATTTTTAAAAATAAATTGATTTAAATGTTTTATGTATTTAGAGCATTTTCATACAGTTGTGAATTTACATCCCAAGGTTTAGAGAAGCTTCACTTTAAAATAACAATTGCCAATTTTCCATTTCATCAATTATTCTATTGGTCCTTCTGCAGTACTTTCAAGGAATTTAAAATTTATTCACTGCTAAACTTTAAGCTTACTAAAAAGTTCTTCAAAATGTTTGATATAATTTAGTTTAGGCAGTTAATTATTCATCATTTAGGCAGTCATGTTTATAAGTACTTAAGTATTTTCCATAAAAGGCAGCTGATGTCTTCTTGCTTTAGTCAAACATTTTCTCTTATAATTGAATTTGGTGATGTTTTCAAAAATTGAGCAGCAGGTGATTTTGTTGCATGCATGACTGATCAAAAGATGAGGCCAAAATGGGTTGAATTCTGTTAGCAAATGTAATTCTGCTTTTTATATGGCACTACTTTGCAAAGAGCTTCCTTCTTCTAATCTATTCCAAAACACTTGACATTTGATTTTAAAAATGAGTGGAGGAGGCATGTTCACAGTAATTGGAATATTTCTTTTTGTACATGGGATTTGACAAGGACTCTATTATTCATGGATTTGTTCACTTACACTTGCCTATGTGAATCCAAAGGTGCATATTGTTCCTCCCGCCAGGGACGGGCTTGCCATCAGCATCCCACATTCAAGATCTAATTCACTCTTCTACTCAGTGGAATAGTCTCCTGCGCTGACTCTCCAGGCAGGTACAGGAAGTCTTTTCCCTATGGCATCATTGTATCTTTTACATACTTTCATTGGGATATCACAGCTCTTAATTTTGTTTACTTGTCAGCCTCCTCTTACTGTTACTGTTTTCTTCAGGCCAGGGGCTCTGATGACCCCTCCTTTCACATGTGTGGACCACCTGACATATATTGTGTCTCAGTAAATATTGTTGTATGAATAAATAAACAAATGAAGATATGAATGAAAAATAAATAAAGACATACTAGTTGCTCTCAAGGATTTATGATCGAGCTTTCAAAGTAAGACACACATATAAATAACTATAACAGGGGGCTTCCCTGGTGGTCCAGCGTGTAAGGACACTGCCTTGCAATGCAAGGGGAGCCAGTTCGATCCCTGGCCTGGGAAGATCCCACGTGCTGCGGAGAGGCTGGACCGATGTGTCCAATTACCGAGCCGGAGCTCTGGAGCGCATGCGCCCAGAGCCGGCGCTCTGCGACGACACAGGCCACTGTGATGGGAGGCCCACACGGGCCAAAGAACAAAGATGGATGAAAATAGATAAATGAAAGACCAATGGAAGTCTACCCCACCCCCACCAAAATAAATAAATAAGTAAATCTTTAAATGACTACAACACAAAGACAGTTGTGCCCAGTGCCACAGGAACAGAGAATGAAAGAGTCTAGGAATCCAGAAGAGAGAGCTGAGCAGAATCAGTGACCAAAGCAAGTTTGATAGAGATAAACTCTTATTGGAAACTGGTTCAGTTGAAATACTGATGGAGTTATTTTGGAATAAGAATAATAAATTAGAGTTATAAATTACTTCTTATGTGGAAAACATCATACCAAAGCTAATACAGACTTTGTCAAGTTCTAAATATTACAGGCAAACTTCCTGAGTTACAGATCATGAATTCATTAGATAGGATAATGATGCTTTACTACCTCATCCATTTTTTGCATGGATAAATAGTCATGTGAATATGCTTTGGAAATGAAAAAACACCAAACTATATGATTATTCTAAAGAGAAGCGGTAACAAAGAAAATGAAACAAGTAGGTATAAATAATAGAAAACTTTTGATATTAAGAAATATTTTAAGGAAACACTACTGAAGCTCAAAAGCAAATAACTGAGAAGGAAAAGTCTAAACGTTTAGGTTGATGCCATTGAGAAATACAAAGGGTTTCGAAGAAGACAGTCCACTATGACAGTAAAATCTGCGACCACTTAAACTGAAGTAGAGAAATATTAAAGAAGTTGGAGAACAGAAGGACAGACATAGAAATAGTAATTTTTCCCCCATCATGACTCTTTTTTTTTTAATTACTATTTATTTTCATCTATCTTTTTATTCTTTTTCCTGTGTGGGCCTCTCATTGCAGTGGCCTCTCTCACTGCAGAGCGCCGGCTCTGGGCGCATGCGCTCCAGAGCGTTGGCTCGCAACTGGGCCCAGCGGCCCAGCGGTTCCTCTGCATGTAGGATCTTCCCAGACCAGGGATCAAACCGGTGCTCCTTGCACTGCAAGGCAGGCTCTACCCACTGACCACCAGGGAAGCCCTAGAAATAGAATATTTAAAAATTTTGAATGCATTTGAGCTGCGCCTCAAGCAATAAAGAAAATCATATTTATTATACAATCTACCTTTTGTCAGTGAAAACACATGATATATTGAAGTGACTAATAGCAAGGCAAAGTAAACATTTATAGTTTCATTTTCAATTTAATTCTTAAATGTATTAAAACAGTGACTTTTATGTTTGATTAAAATATTTTTTACTTTTTAAAATTTATTTTATCTTTGTAAACTTTCCTTTTTTAGATTTGTATTACTACTAATTCAAAGTTACAAATATTTATTATTATTATTATTTATTTTACAATGTTAATTATTTGCAACTTATTTCCCCTTCATGATGAGGAGAAACACTAATTGGCTGTATTTTTCTAATTATGCTTAATGGAGCCTAAGAATGTTAAAGGCATCTTAGTGACAGCTGGCAAGACAGTGAGTTAGGACAGAGGGAAGGTAAGGGGAGAAAGTAATGGGGTAAATGGACAGGGTCTGAGCCTTTTAGCCCCACTTAAGTCAGGAAAGCTCCACTTCTATCTTCTTTGAATGAAGATTGAGATTTAATATCAAATTGATTTTAACAAAGCCTTTTGGTTTAATTGTTCTGAACTCTTGAGTTTATGGTAAACAATGAGACTCACACTTTACATTTCACTACATGGTGCTACCCATTCTTGCCAAGATAGTTTATAAAACAATATTGATTTTCTTTTTATTTCATTGATCTAATTTTTATGATAATGTAACTTTCATATAACTGTAATTTCAGAATATCCTAAGGTACTTACTCTATGTTTTATTGTTGCAGGAATCAAATTAACCTTTAAAAATAATTAGGACTTTTGGAAGTGCAAATGGCAGAAACTCCATAGAAACAAGATTAGATGAAAAGATAATTTGTTTGTTTATGAAGCCCAAGGAAAGAATGAACACTTGAAATTTAAGAAAGATAAAAGTGCAGCTAAGACTGAAGAACGGGGGACCCAGGATGTTAAAGCAATCTAAAGATAACTCTCTCTCTCTCTCTCCCCTTCTCATTTTCCCCTCCACATTTCTTCTCTAGCACTAAGACTATTATCATCTCCTGAGTCACTGGACTCTCGATTCCACACAGTGAATTCTGAGTAATGGCCAATTCTGATACGATCATCTTAAGTCAGTGGTTCACTATGAACTAATCAATTGTAGCCAATAAAATAGGTCGTTAAAAAAAAAAAAGAACCTGTTATAGTTCTCATATTAGCAACAGTAGGAAGGTAAGAATGGGGAGTAGATACAGGTTCAAATATCCATGGCCTAGATAAGTTTATTGCTCAAATAGCAGTCTTGGTATGTTTTCAAATACATGATGCATAATTTCAGGGACCAGAGCTGCTTCTCGTAGTTCTGTAAGACCTAGGGTTTATCCTTTATCACATGATCTGTGCTGATTCACCAAAATACTATTTTCATTAGTTGAAAGAAGAAAGGGGAAAAAAAGAAGACATACCTTTTTTTTTTTTTAAATAAAGGGAACTGTCCCAAAGTTACATGTATTACTTTTGCAAAAGACTTAAGTGACATAGCCATAATTTCCTGCAAAGTAAGCCCAAGATACACTCTCTTCTTTTCTTTGCATTCCAAAATGGATATAGAACATTTTAGAGTGTCTTGTAGTTATGATTTCTTTAAAATCAAGCAGATACATATATATAATAAATTATTAACTCCAGGAGGAAAATAAGATGATAAAGGAAATATAATCATAGAATAATATTAGGTTCAATTATGAATCAAATTTAAATGCTAAAAATAATGAAATCCTAGATGTGGATTTGACCCCAAATCGTGACATTATTATACTGAAAAGATGGAGGAAAGAAAAGAAGTTGTAAGAGAGTAAAAATCATTGCTCATGCATGATGAACTCCAGACATAAACTTGAGAAATTAAGGGATAGTAATATTTGACTATTATTTAGAAATACGAGTCAAATAACAATAAATATATAAAGGAGTTAACAGTAGCTGACGGGATGCAGGCACTCTGCAATTCAGATATTATCTATGAGGATTAAAACATCCAAACAAGGTGGCATTGCTTTCCTATTTTCCTGATGAAGAAACTGAAGCTTAGGGTATGAGGTGTAACTTTCCCAAATCTTATAGCAAGTAAGTATCAGAGCTGGCCTTCAAACTTGAGCATCTGACTCCAAAGTATGGAGCAAGGATGCTGCTGCTGACGATGATGATAGTAAAAGCATTGAAATGTCTTTCTATTTCAGAACCGGACATTTTTCAAGATTACATTAAGTCCTACTTAGAACAAGCAAGACGGATCTGGCCGTGGCTCGTTGGGGCAGCTGTGATAGGGTCTGTCCTCACTGCGGTGCTCGGAGGACTTGCTAGCCTGTTATGTCATCAAAAGAGAAAGCAGCTTCCTGAAGAAAAGCAGCCACTCCTCATGGAAAAAGAGGATTCCCACAATTTGTTGTATCAGAGCCATTTATAAAAGACTTAGGCAATAGAGCTGGGTCCAAAACACCTGATCCCACTTAAATGATGTTGAAGTTCCCAGGAGATGTCCCAACAGAAATCCTTGGCATGTGTCTATGAAGACCATTGTCAGAATTGTCTTAATACAAAGTGCGCCTCCCACAGAAACCTTTTGCAAAAGACTTAAGTAACATAGCCATAATTTCCTGCAAAGTAAGCCCAAGATACACTCTCTTCTTTTCTTTGCATTCCAAAATGGATATAGAACATTTTAGAGTGTCTTGTAGTTATGATTTCTTTAAAATCAAGCAGATACATATATATAATAAATTATTAACTCCAGGAGGAAAATAAGATGATAAAGGAAATATAATCATAGAATAATATTAGGTTCAATTATGAATCAAATTTAAATGCTAAAAATAATGAAATCCTAGATGTGGATTTGACCCCAAATCGTGACATTATTATACTGAAAAGATGGAGGAAAGAAAAGAAGTTGTAAGAGAGTAAAAATCATTGCTCATGCATGATGAACTCCAGACATAAACTTGAGAAATTAAGGGATAGTAATATTTGACTATTATTTAGAAATACGGAGTCAAATAACAATAAATATATAAAGGAGTTAACAGTAGCTGACGGGATGCAGGCACTCTGCAATTCAGATATTATCTATGAGGATTAAAACATCCAAACAAGGTGGCATTGCTTTCCTATTTTCCTGATGAAGAAACTGAAGCTTAGGGTATGAGGTGTAACTTTCCCAAATCTTATAGCAAGTAAGTATCAGAGCTGGCCTTCAAACTTGAGCATCTGACTCCAAAGTATGGAGCAAGGATGCTGCTGCTGACGATGATGATAGTAAAAGCATTGAAATGTCTTTCTATTTCAGAACCGGACATTTTTCAAGATTACATTAAGTCCTACTTAGAACAAGCAAGACGGATCTGGCCGTGGCTCGTTGGGGCAGCTGTGATAGGGTCTGTCCTCACTGCGGTGCTCGGAGGACTTGCTAGCCTGTTATGTCATCAAAAGAGAAAGCAGCTTCCTGAAGAAAAGCAGCCACTCCTCATGGAAAAAGAGGATTCCCACAATTTGTTGTATCAGAGCCATTTATAAAAGACTTAGGCAATAGAGCTGGGTCCAAAACACCTGATCCCACTTAAATGATGTTGAAGTTCCCAGGAGATGTCCCAACAGAAATCCTTGGCATGTGTCTATGAAGACCATTGTCAGAATTGTCTTAATACAAAGTGCGCCCCTCCGCCAACTCAGGTAGAAACCACCTGTGCTTGCTTTGCTGTATTTTGATCATTTCCTTAAGAGTTTTCCTCAAGCTCATATTTCCAAGGAAAGAATGCTATTTGGTAATAAGTAACTGCTAGTCATATCTGAATGAAAGTGCTCTTATAAAATACGGGAACAATTGTGATTATTTTCCTTCTGATTGTTTAATGACATGTTTCTTTTATTGTCCCCTTTCTTTACTTTGAATAAAATAGTAACTAATTTGCACTAATTGACTTCTTTGAGCTTGATAAATGCATTTAAATTTTCTTAAGAAAGCATATTTTTCCCTTATATTTTACATTCTTGCTCCAAAATCTGTTATGGACATCAAGTGGAAAACAGTCTTTAGATGTTTGCTGTCATAGTTCTGACTGTACATTTGAAGGTCACTGAAATTTCCTACCTTTCTCCTACAAAGAATCTGGCTAAGAATCTGTCTCAACATGGTCTCACTAAATGCGTTGACAGTAAGGATAATAATCTTATTATAGAGCATTTTAAAAATCTTCTAATAACTTAATTTTATTAGAGAATGTTTAAAATGCTGCAAAACATTTGCTAGTAGAGAATAATTATGTGAATATCAGCCTGTCTGTAGTTTTAGTAAAACAACTTATTTCTATTTTTCCTGGCAATTAAGACCTTAAATTAGGATGTCCAGATAATCTTGCTACTTGAATTTTTGTTCCAGTTGAATTTCTAAAAATAGTGCTATTTATATTTCATTTTTATTATTGCTATGTAGAGCATAAACGACTAGCACAAGTGGGTGTGAGTTATGGAGGACCCATTTTGGTGTAATAAGAGACAAAACTGTCCAATATTCAGAGCTTTCCAAAACCAAAATGGACATCTTCGAAATAATAAGTGGTTGCCACTAGTATTCATCACATAGAGGCTGGATGGCTAGTTTGGCTTGAATTCTACAAAAGAGCTGGGTCCAAAACACCTGATCCCACTTAAATGATGTTGAAGTTCCCAGGAGATGTCCCAACAGAAATCCTTGGCATGTGTCTATGAAGACCATTGTCAGAATTGTCTTAATACAAAGTGCGCCCTCCGCCAACTCAGGTAGAAACCACCTGTGCTTGCTTTGCTGTATTTTGATCATTTCCTTAAGAGTTTTCCTCAAGCTCATATTTCCAAGGAAAGAATGCTATTTGGTAATAAGTAACTGCTAGTCATATCTGAATGAAAGTGCTCTTATAAAATACGGGAACAATTGTGATTATTTTCCTTCTGATTGTTTAATGACATGTTTCTTTTATTGTCCCCTTTCTTTACTTTGAATAAAATAGTAACTAATTTGCACTAATTGACTTCTTTGAGCTTGATAAATGCATTTAAATTTTCTTAAGAAAGCATATTTTTCCCTTATATTTTACATTCTTGCTCCAAAATCTGTTATGGACATCAAGTGGAAAACAGTCTTTAGATGTTTGCTGTCATAGTTCTGACTGTACATTTGAAGGTCACTGAAATTTCCTACCTTTCTCCTACAAAGAATCTGGCTAAGAATCTGTCTCAACATGGTCTCACTAAATGCGTTGACAGTAAGGATAATAATCTTATTATAGAGCATTTTAAAAATCTTCTAATAACTTAATTTTATTAGAGAATGTTTAAAATGCTGCAAAACATTTGCTAGTAGAGAATAATTATGTGAATATCAGCCTGTCTGTAGTTTTAGTAAAACAACTTATTTCTATTTTTCCTGGCAATTAAGACCTTAAATTAGGATGTCCAGATAATCTTGCTACTTGAATTTTTGTTCCAGTTGAATTTCTAAAAATAGTGCTATTTATATTTCATTTTTATTATTGCTATGTAGAGCATAAACGACTAGCACAAGTGGGTGTGAGTTATGGAGGACCCATTTTGGTGTAATAAGAGACAAAACTGTCCAATATTCAGAGCTTTCCAAAACCAAAATGGACATCTTCGGGAAATAATAAGTGGTTGCCACTAGTATTCTTCACATAGAGGCTGGATGGCTAGTTTGGCTTGAATTCTACAAAAAGAATTTAAGTATTGATTCTATAGTCATACTTCTTTAAATTGTGTCAGGGCTTATAACAAATTCCCATTCAGAAATGAGGTCAATCGTGTTCTAGAAAAAGTCCTTGTGATTCTGCATAATATTTCAGGGTGTTTCACCAGATTCCAATTTCCACCCTTCCATACAAACTCAATACCTCTATCCTGGAATCCTGAGACTCTTTGGTTCCCTTCTGTCTAGCCTGTATCCAATTGCTCAGCATTTTTGACTATGTATCTCAGTTTGACTACTTGACTTATACTTCCAGCCTCATGCCTAAACATTATCTTTTCACTCTCTTAAGATGGCCATGCTTTTAAGACAGATTTATCCAGTTCAAGCTCCAGAAACCTGCCTGAATCTGACACCAAAACCTCTACATCTGTGGGATGGTATTTAAGAGGAGACCCACTAAGCAGTATGGTACCTTTCAATTAAAATATCCTACAATTCCTATAAAGTCTGCCGTGTAGTGTTCAGACTATTTATGAATGCATTTAGAAATTTAGAGAAAAGTAAAATATCATCTCTTATACACACAGGTCAAATAATCGTGGCTAACTTTCATCTAGAACAAATAAAAACGTGCAATTCCTACTGAAGTAATAGCATTGACTCTCAGAGATTACTAGTAGCTAATAAACTCAGTTTATAGAACAACATTCATCTTCTAACTCACTTTTGTTGTCAGTCATCATTTGCTGGCTTATCTAATTTCTGATTCCTGGATGAGAAAAGTCAGGCAAGGGGTGGGGATCAGCATATTTACTGACACAGAGGAGCTCTGTGGGATTAGAGGGCAAATACAAGGGTTTATATCTGCCACTTGGTACATAACCCAACTACAAGATTTAAAATAAATTAGCAATAGCATTTGAGAACTGGATTCAATTTAGTTAGGAATTTTGTTGTTTTCGTTGTCCCAGCTGCTAAGCTGTGTCCAACTCTTCATGACCTCAAGGACTACAGCACACCAGGCTCCCCTGTCCTTCACTGTATCCCAAAGTTTGCTCACATTCATGTCCACTGGGTCAGTGATGCTTTTGAACCAGTTCATCCTCTACTGTCCTGTTCCTTTTGCCTTCCATTTTCTCCAGCATCAGGGTCTTTTCCAATGAGTCATCTCTTCACATCAGGTGGCCAAAGTATTGGAACTTCACCTTCAGCATCAGTCCTTCCAATGAATATTCAGGGTTGATTTCCTTTAGGATTTGATCTTCTTGCAGTCCAAGGAACTCTCAAGAATCTTCTCCAGAACCATAATTTGAAAGGAACTAGTACAACAGAGCAAACAGTGGCAAAAGAAATTTGGATGGGATCTGAAGACAATTCCAGAGAAACAGGAATGATGATTGTGGTTAACCTGCATTCTGATCTCAGAATGCTAAAGAATTATTCAGCTAAGTTTGATTTGAAAGAAATTTTCAGTTCAGGTGATATTTTAAATCATTTTACAAAGTATCTTGAATAAAAGTCAACCCACGGAATGTTCATTGCTGCTGACTGGATCTGTATAACCGCATTCTCTTATGACAAGGCAATTCCCTCATCACTGAACATCAATGGAGAATATCATTTTGTTTCTCTAGAAGTTCAAGTTGTCCACTTGTATAGCAGCAACATCTGTGATAAAATCATCACCACATTGATTTTGTAGTTTTCTCGGTAAGATACCAAAATTACATCTAGAACAAATAAAAACGTGCAATTCCTACTGAAGTAATAGCATTGACTCTCAGAGATTACTAGTAGCTAATAAACTCAGTTTATAGAACAACATTCATCTTCTAACTCACTTTTGTTGTCAGTCATCATTTGCTGGCTTATCTAATTTCTGATTCCTGGATGAGAAAAGTCAGGCAAGGGGTGGGGATCAGCATATTTACTGACACAGAGGAGCTCTGTGGGATTAGAGGGCAAATACAAGGGTTTATATCTGCCACTTGGTACATAACCCAACTACAAGATTTAAAATAAATTAGCAATAGCATTTGAGAACTGGATTCAATTTAGTTAGGAATTTTGTTGTTTTCGTTGTCCCAGCTGCTAAGCTGTGTCCAACTCTTCATGACCTCAAGGACTACAGCACACCAGGCTCCCCTGTCCTTCACTGTATCCCAAAGTTTGCTCACATTCATGTCCACTGGGTCAGTGATGCTTTTGAACCAGTTCATCCTCTACTGTCCTGTTCCTTTTGCCTTCCATTTTCTCCAGCATCAGGGTCTTTTCCAATGAGTCATCTCTTCACATCAGGTGGCCAAAGTATTGGAACTTCACCTTCAGCATCAGTCCTTCCAATGAATATTCAGGGTTGATTTCCTTTAGGATTTGATCTTCTTGCAGTCCAAGGAACTCTCAAGAATCTTCTCCAGAACCATAATTTGAAAGGAACTAGTACAACAGAGCAAACAGTGGCAAAAGAAATTTGGATGGGATCTGAAGACAATTCCAGAGAAACAGGAATGATGATTGTGGTTAACCTGCATTCTGATCTCAGAATGCTAAAGAATTATTCAGCTAAGTTTGATTTGAAAGAAATTTTCAGTTCAGGTGATATTTTAAATCATTTTACAAAGTATCTTGAATAAAAGTCAACCCACGGAATGTTCATTGCTGCTGACTGGATCTGTATAACCGCATTCTCTTATGACAAGGCAATTCCCTCATCACTGAACATCAATGGAGAATATCATTTTGTTTCTCTAGAAGTTCAAGTTGTCCACTTGTATAGCAGCAACATCTGTGATAAAATCATCACCACATTGATTTTGTAGTTTTCTCGGTAAGATACCAAAATTACATAACTGATATTTCAAGATACTTGGCAGTTTCATTAAATGCTAATCAACATTATATTCTGTGGCATTGTTTTATAGTGTGGATTTATAAATTACTCCATTTAGGGCTCTGCTCTTTTTCCACTGCTACATTATAAGTCACATTTTGTTACAGAGAAAAGAAATAAGCAGCTGCCTCTCTTTTTTGTTCCTCTTTCTGTATTTTATTTTTTGAAAAGAATATTTTTAGTACTCAACCTTTCCAACAAGTCAAATGTATAATTCTCCATCTGTAGAAATAAATATGTGATGGGTAGGAGTCATTTCAACCCGTGTCTCTTGCTGGCTGACAACTGGCATTGATTGTGAATATTTTTAAATAGCCTTTTCCTTGTTTATATGGGTTTTTATTTGTAGGAACAGCTTTCTTTGTCATCATGAAAAAAAAAGGGCCTCATTGGGGCCACCTATTGTTAGCTTGTGCTATTTTGGAGGGCATGTCAGTAGAACAAAGGTCCACTCCCTTTCTGATTAGACTCCTTTTGAAAGCTGCTAAAATGCAAGTAAAAAGGATTTTTTAATTTTTTTTATTTTTTAACACTGTGTTGCTTATTTTCAAAAGCATTTGCCTGTTTGTACAATATAATGAATTTAAAATTGCCTTTGGCAAGCACTGAAGGCGTTAAGGGCTTTCAAAGCCTTTAGCTATTTAAAACTATTTAGAAACCTTTTAAGTATTTTCTTATAAATCAAAACCTTATTAAAACTCTATATAGTACATGTTTTTCTAGTTGTTTTATGAGTCCTTTTCTTAATAGCAATGTAAGAAGTTATTCTTGTAACTTCATATCAATCTACCAATTCCTGTACCTTTCATAGTCATTTTTATGGTGATTTCTAATTTCTTATTTTAAAATGAGTAACGAAGATGTTAATGCAGTGAGTGGTTATGATGTTTGAAGAACTGTGGAAAACACAGCATATTAATGTATGATAATTATCTAATCTTCATGTTATCAGTATGAGAATAAGTATAATTCATGTTTTTAAATGAGGATACTGAGACCTAAATAGGAGACTTGCCTTCCCTATTTACATATGTATTCAGTAGTTTAGGTAATTTAGCTGAGGGGATTTGAATCCAGTTCTTCATGACTTTAAATTTTGTTATTTGTTATTCATTTATGTTGATATGCTTTATTAATTGTCTGTCTCTGAATGTTTAGATTTCATCTCGTTTTAAATTATCTTTAGTTCTGTATTGAATATTCTGGAGCATCTGACATCTTATTTCACTTAAATTGTTTACTAGGAGTAGAATTTATTGGTCAAAGCAAATGAATATTTTCATGGCTTTTGTAATGAACAGCCATGGTGTCTTTGAAAAGGGTTGCATCGATTAAAAAATGCAAAGAGATGGAGTCTAAAAATCAAATGGAATGAAGAAGACAATGAAAAGGTGAAGAACTTAGAGGAAGGAAGAAGAGTTTCAAGTCTCTCTGAGAGGAACTGAAGATCCTAATTAACACTCCATGTAGTGCTTCTTTTCATGAATTTACCTTTTTCAAATTATAGCATCTATTTAATCAGTATTATCTCTCATTAAAATTAGAAGAAAATACAGACAGGCCATTTCAGAAAGGTAAAGAATAATAATCATGTACATTTGTTTTCAGGTAAGATTTTTAGAAATGAATACATCTTGGTTAGGTAGAAATATGTGTTTACCATTCAGAATCACAGAGCAATAAAAACAGCAAAATCAGAAATCCACACTTGGAAGAATAAGCACAATGTATCCAAATAGTCTGAATCAAAGCAGAGTCAGTGTCAGCTTTTAGGATAGACAGGAGATCATGTGATAAGGTAAGAAAGGCTGCAAAAACCATAAAAACCAAGTCCAAGTCAAGTTTGAATCATTTGTTTTTACTACTTTTTGAGAAAGTGCTGCATTCTGCCTTGAATTTGGTTGTGTGCTAAGTCGCTTCAGTCGTGTCTGACTCTTTGTGACTCTATGGACTGTCGCCCGCCAGGCTCCTCTGTCTGTGGAATTCTCCAGGCAAGAATACTGGAGTGGGTCGCCATGCCCTTCTCCAGGGGATCTTCCCAACCCAGGGACTGAACCCAGATTTTTTGTCTCCTGCATTGGCAGGTGGGTTCATTACCACTAGCGCCACCTGGGGATTTGGTCAGTCTTCCTTATCAAATGATTTTAAAACATTCTTGTCAAAAGGTAAAAGGAGTAGTTATGTCTGTGTGAGTGTGTATGTGTGTGTGAGAGAGAAAAGGGAGACAGAGAAAATACAGAAAGAATGAAAAAATGTATCGCTCTCTAATACTGAAAAGAACATTTTGGTGATTATATAGGTTTTTTCACTTAAATTGTAGGAGTAGAATTTATTGGTCAAAGCAAATGAATATTTTCATGGCTTTTGTAATGAACAGCCATGGTGTCTTTGAAAAGGGTTGCATCGATTAAAAAATGCAAAGAGATGGAGTCTAAAAATCAAATGGAATGAAGAAGACAATGAAAAGGTGAAGAACTTAGAGGAAGGAAGAAGAGTTTCAAGTCTCTCTGAGAGGAACTGAAGATCCTAATTAACACTCCATGTAGTGCTTCTTTTCATGAATTTACCTTTTTCAAATTATAGCATCTATTTAATCAGTATTATCTCTCATTAAAATTAGAAGAAAATACAGACAGGCCATTTCAGAAAGGTAAAGAATAATAATCATGTACATTTGTTTTCAGGTAAGATTTTTAGAAATGAATACATCTTGGTTAGGTAGAAATATGTGTTTACCATTCAGAATCACAGAGCAATAAAAACAGCAAAATCAGAAATCCACACTTGGAAGAATAAGCACAATGTATCCAAATAGTCTGAATCAAAGCAGAGTCAGTGTCAGCTTTTAGGATAGACAGGAGATCATGTGATAAGGTAAGAAAGGCTGCAAAAGCCATAAAAACCAAGTCCAAGTCAAGTTTGAATCATTTGTTTTTACTACTTTTTGAGAAAGTGCTGCATTCTGCCTTGAATTTGGTTGTGTGCTAAGTCGCTTCAGTCGTGTCTGACTCTTTGTGACTCTATGGACTGTCGCCCGCCAGGCTCCTCTGTCTGTGGAATTCTCCAGGCAAGAATACTGGAGTGGGTCGCCATGCCCTTCTCCAGGGGATCTTCCCAACCCAGGGACTGAACCCAGATTTTTTGTCTCCTGCATTGGCAGGTGGGTTCATTACCACTAGCGCCACCTGGGGATTTGGTCAGTCTTCCTTATCAAATGATTTTAAAACATTCTTGTCAAAAGGTAAAAGGAGTAGTTATGTCTGTGTGAGTGTGTATGTGTGTGTGGAGAGAGAAAAGGGGAGACAGAGAAAATACAGAAAGAATGAAAAAAATGTATCGTCTCTCTAATACTGAAAAGAACATTTTGGTGATTATATAGGTTTTCTTTGGCTACTGTGGGGGCTTCCCTAGTGGCTCAATGGTAAAGAACCTGCCTGCCAATGAGGGGGGTCAATGGGTTTGATCCCTGGGTCAGGAAGATCTTCTGGAGAAGGAAATGGCAACCTACTCCAGTATTCTTGCCTGGAAAATACAATGGACAGAGGAGGCTGGTGGGCTGCAGTCCATGTGGTTACAAAAGAGTCAAACATGACTCAGCAACTAAACAACAAAATTGCTACTGCTACCACAAACACAGAGCCTTAAAACACCACAAATTTCTTATCTTGCAATTCAGTAGACCAGAAATCTGATACAGGTCTCAAAGGGCTGAAATCAAAGTGGCAGTGAGATCATGTTCTTCTGGAAACTCCAGGAAAGAATTACTTTCCTTGTCTTTTTCCGCATCTATAGGTCACCTCCATTCCTTCCTTGTCATGTGGCCTCCTTCCTCCATCCTCAAAGACAGGTAATTTTATATAACACTGATCATTATTCTGTAGTCACACTTCTCTCTCTCTGACTAACTGCAGGCAGGAAAAGTTTTCTGCTTTAAGCATTCAAAATAGTTTGAAGTAGTTTGGGTCATCCTGGTACTCCTAAAGACTCCATTTCTAGATCCTTAATTTTAATCATATCCAAAAAACTCCTTTTGCTATGTTAGTATAATGTACATAAGTTCTGGGGAGTGGGGCAGGGGCATTTGGAGGGGAGATGGGAAAAAGTATTATTCTGCCTACAGTATGGCAAATCCGATCGTGTCTGACTCTTTGCGACTGTATGGACTGTAGCCCGCCAGGCTTCTTTGTCCATAGGATTCTCCAGGCAAGAATACTGGAGTCGGTTGCCTTGCTCTCCTCCAGGGATCTTCCCAACCCAGGGACTGAACCCAGATTTTTGTCTCCTGCATTGGCAGGTGGGTTCATTACCACTAGCGCCACCTGGGGATTTGGTCAGTCTTCCTTATCAAATGATTTTAAAACATTCTTGTCAAAAGGTAAAAGGAGTAGTTATGTCTGTGTGAGTGTGTATGTGTGTGTGGAGAGAGAAAAGGGGAGACAGAGAAAATACAGAAAGAATGAAAAAAATGTATCGTCTCTCTAATACTGAAAAGAACATTTTGGTGATTATATAGGTTTTCTTTGGCTACTGTGGGGGCTTCCCTAGTGGCTCAATGGTAAAGAACCTGCCTGCCAATGAGGGGGGTCAATGGGTTTGATCCCTGGGTCAGGAAGATCTTCTGGAGAAGGAAATGGCAACCTACTCCAGTATTCTTGCCTGGAAAATACAATGGACAGAGGAGGCTGGTGGGCTGCAGTCCATGTGGTTACAAAAGAGTCAAACATGACTCAGCAACTAAACAACAAAATTGCTACTGCTACCACAAACACAGAGCCTTAAAACACCACAAATTTCTTATCTTGCAATTCAGTAGACCAGAAATCTGATACAGGTCTCAAAGGGCTGAAATCAAAGTGGCAGTGAGATCATGTTCTTCTGGAAACTCCAGGAAAGAATTACTTTCCTTGTCTTTTTCCGCATCTATAGGTCACCTCCATTCCTTCCTTGTCATGTGGCCTCCTTCCTCCATCCTCAAAGACAGGTAATTTTATATAACACTGATCATTATTCTGTAGTCACACTTCTCTCTCTCTGACTAACTGCAGGCAGGAAAAGTTTTCTGCTTTAAGCATTCAAAATAGTTTGAAGTAGTTTGGGTCATCCTGGTACTCCTAAAGACTCCATTTCTAGATCCTTAATTTTAATCATATCCAAAAAACTCCTTTTGCTATGTTAGTATAATGTACATAAGTTCTGGGGAGTGGGGCAGGGGCATTTGGAGGGGAGATGGGAAAAAGTATTATTCTGCCTACAGTACTGGCAAGAATTGGCCAGATGATAAATTATCCTTTGTATGTGATTAACATGGCATTGACTGTGATAGTCAGTATATTAAAGATATAAAAAGGACTCCCCTGGTGGTCCAGTGGGTAAGGACACTGCGTTGCAGTGTAAGGGGTGCCGGTTCGATGCCTGGCCTGGGAGGATCCCACGTGCCACAGAGTGGCTGGACTGATGTGTCCACCTGCTGGGCTGGAGCTCTGGAGCGCAAGTGCCCGGATCTGGCACTCTGCGGCAACAGAGGCCACTGTGATGGGAGGCCAACACAGTCCAAAGAACAGAGATGGATGAAAATAGATAAATGAAAGACCAATAGAAGTGGCCAAAAAAAAAAAAAAGATATAAAAATACGTTTAACATGCATGGAATCTGATTTCAGACTCTACGAATTTGAGCTATGGCTCAGTCTCATTAGCTGTATGACCTCGTATGAATTATTTTACCTGTCCATTCCTTGATTTTTGCATATTTAAAATGTAGAAAATAAGAGAATTTTTCTCAAGGTACTCTAGAGAATAAATTCAAAGCATTTTTAATATAATAGTAATTAAGTACTAAATGTTACTTAATAAATTCTCATATAGCATATTAACTTAGCACAAGTTAACTATCTTTAAAAATGAGAGACAAAATATAATCATATATTTTGTTTCTGCAAAATCATTTTTCATAACATGAACATTAATGTAGCAGTCCTATTTAATGAAATGATATCATAATAAATGGGTTTCCCAGGTGGTGCTAGTGGTAAAGAATCTGCCTGATAATGCAGGAGATGCAAAAGAGGTGGGCTCGATCCCTGGGTTGGGAAGATTTCCTGGAGTAGGAAACGGTAACTGCCTGAAAAATTTCATGAACAGAGGAGTATGGAGGGATACAGTCTATGGGTCCACAAACAGGCGAATATGACTGAACACACACACATCATGATAAATAAAGTGTATACTCTAAGACAGAGAAACATTTAAGACATAGAAATATACATCATGCCAGTAACAGGCTCTCACAGTTCATAAACAGAAGCTTGCTATTAAACCACCTGTGAATGTGGTACTGAACTTGAACCTAATAAACAACCTGGGCCAACTGCCTCATCAGGAAGGACTTCTATTTGAGTTGGACGGCATGGTTCACACTTTGTTCATTTGTTCAATGAACAAATATTTATAGGACTTCTACTCTATGTTGGTACTGTTCTAGGGATACAAAGGTTAATTGGATTTGATCTGCATTCAGAGTGAAATAAGAGTAAAATACATACATTATTGCATAATAATATTATCATAAAGAAATAATGTAGTTATTTTAAGAATCCTATAATAATACCATTTGTTGTAGTTTAGTCATTACGTTGTATCTGACTTTTTTGTGATCCCATGGACTATAGCCCACCAGACTCCTCTGGCCATAGAATTTCCTAGGCAAGAATACTAGAATGGTTTGCCATTTCCTTCTTGAGGGGATCTTCCCAACTCAGTGATTGAACCTGTGTCTCTTGGCTTTACCACTGAGCCACCATGGAAGAGACACAGTTAATAGGAGCAAGAGATACACAGGAGACTTAAAAGATAAACTGATTGCTGAATTGAATTCATCAAGGTCACCCACGAGATGAGGTGGTTGATAGCCTCAACAAAATCATGGCAAGGAGGAAAGTCAGTGTGTACGATGATGGCCCATGGCTTAAAGTCTGCCTGCCATCTGTTTTTGTTTATGAAGTTTCATTGGAACACAGCTGCACTCCTTCATTTATGTTACATTCTGTCTATGGCTGTTTTCATGATACAATGATAGAACTGGATAGTTGCAACAGAAACCATATGACTCACAAAACCTACAATATTTATGATCTGGCCCTTTACTGAAAATTTTTCCTATCCCCAACCTTAAGCCAAATCAAGAAATTCAGAGTAGCTGAAGAGAGATAAAGGCAGTTATAAAATCATAAAAGAGTTCAACCTTAACAAATGTGACAAAAATAGTTCATTAATGTTCTTGTTATTCCATTATAATACCAGTTTGTTAAGATAGAAAATTCTTTGGTACGGATAGAAATAAAGATATATCTATAGACGGAGCTACAGATATGTATATATTAGTATTATAGCCACAATGCTAAATTTTGTGAATAAAGTATGTGAAACTTTCATCATTGTTTGAATATGAAACTGCCCAATAGGAAATCCTCTATTTTTCTCCCTGAAGCTATATAACATCCTATATTTCAGCTTTACTCATCTTCTTTTTTAAACCCCCGCTGTTTCTGTATACATGACTTTCCTATCCCATTTCTCTATAGTTTTGGGATCCCAACCATTCTGAACTTCCTGGGGTTTACTTCATCAGTTTTCCTCATCCTTCCTTGCATCTTCAGGTTTTCCCACTCTGTAGGATCCTTATCCTTTTAGTATTTAGACAGGTTCATCTTACAAAGAGCCCCATTTTCCCACTTTTTGTAGGATCCTTATCCTTTGGCCATAGAATTTCCTAGGCAAGAATACTAGAATGGTTTGCCATTTCCTTCTTGAGGGGATCTTCCCAACTCAGTGATTGAACCTGTGTCTCTTGGCTTTACCACTGAGCCACCATGGAAGAGACACAGTTAATAGGAGCAAGAGATACACAGGAGACTTAAAAGATAAACTGATTGCTGAATTGAATTCATCAAGGTCACCCACGAGATGAGGTGGTTGATAGCCTCAACAAAATCATGGCAAGGAGGAAAGTCAGTGTGTACGATGATGGCCCATGGCTTAAAGTCTGCCTGCCATCTGTTTTTGTTTATGAAGTTTCATTGGAACACAGCTGCACTCCTTCATTTATGTTACATTCTGTCTATGGCTGTTTTCATGATACAATGATAGAACTGGATAGTTGCAACAGAAACCATATGACTCACAAAACCTACAATATTTATGATCTGGCCCTTTACTGAAAATTTTTCCTATCCCCAACCTTAAGCCAAATCAAGAAATTCAGAGTAGCTGAAGAGAGATAAAGGCAGTTATAAAATCATAAAAGAGTTCAACCTTAACAAATGTGACAAAAATAGTTCATTAATGTTCTTGTTATTCCATTATAATACCAGTTTGTTAAGATAGAAAATTCTTTGGTACGGATAGAAATAAAGATATATCTATAGACGGAGCTACAGATATGTATATATTAGTATTATAGCCACAATGCTAAATTTTGTGAATAAAGTATGTGAAACTTTCATCATTGTTTGAATATGAAACTGCCCAATAGGAAATCCTCTATTTTTCTCCCTGAAGCTATATAACATCCTATATTTCAGCTTTACTCATCTTCTTTTTAACCCCTGCTGTTTCTGTATACATGACTTTCCTATCCCATTTCTCTATAGTTTTGGGATCCCAACCATTCTGAACTTCCTGGGGTTTTTACTTCATCAGTTTTCCTCATCCTTCCTTGCATCTTCAGGTTTTCCCACTCTGTAGGATCCTTATCCTTTTAGTATTTAGACAGGTTCATCTTACAAAGAGCATTACTCTCCACTGATTTCATTTCCACTCAACTTTTGCCCTATTTCTTGTATGCAGTCAGGCTTCTTAACTGTATAATTTCTTGCATACCCACCCGAATTTATTTGCTTTCTCCATCTCTCCATGAAGATTCTTACCAAGATCCCTAATGGTTTCTATGTGCCAGATCAGAGAACATAGTCTGATGCATTTTCTTGGTTCTTGTGCATCATTATAAACTTCTCTAATACTTTTATTGTGGTTTCTAGGAGACAATCTGTTTATGGTTTTCCTCGGTTTGCCTGTTTTTTCCTTCTCAGCAGCTCTAATAGTTTCAACTTTTCTGCCTCTAAATATCGGAGGATTCTTAGTTGCAGTTCTCTAAGAAATGGACTAAGACAGAAGTTTTCCTGCAGGAAATTTGTTAGGGAGTAATTGCAGGATTATCACCTCTAAGAGAGTAAAGGAAGTAGGATGTGGAAATAAGAGAAAATATAATACAATAGGGTGCTTCCCAGGCAGTGCAAGTGGTAACAACCTGTCCATGCAGGAGATATGAGAGACATGAGTTTGATCCCTGGTTTGGGAAGATCCCCTGGAGAAGGGACAGCAATCCACTTACGTATTCCTACCTGGAGAATCCCACGGACAGAGGAGCCTGGCAGGGCACAGTCCATAGGGTCTCAAAGAGTTGGACATGACTGAAACAACTTAGCACACATACATGTAATACAATAAAGCCCTCAGCCAACCCTACAGGGAACTCTGTACATAAGATGAATATCTATATCTCTATATCTATCTACTTGTTTATTATAAGGAATTGTCTTACACAACAAAAGATTGATGAGATAATCTGAAGTCTTGATGTCCAGCAGTCAGGAAGGGAAGATAAAGCAAGCTGGAACCCCAAGGGCAAGAGAGGAAACGTGTTCATAGGGGCGGGTCTCTTCACTCAACAAAGTTCAAAACCCTGTTAAAAAGACTTTATAACTGATTGAGAGGCCCATTGAGAATAATTTCCTTTTTTAATAGCATAAAATCAGCTGATTAGAAACTTTAATCATATCTGCAAAATCCCTTCACAGTAGCACTTAGATCAATGTTTGACTGAATACCTGCAGAAAATATATGCATGCTGCTGTATACTTCCTCCAATTCTTGGAGAGAACATTTCCTGGAAAGGGAACTCTGGGAAGTGTGATTCATCATAGCCAAGGTAACACAGCAAACACCATCACACATGGTAAAACCAAGCTCTCCATACTCAGAATCATTCTCTGGCCACAGCTACTGCACTTGTTCATTTACCATCCAATGGACAAACTAGCAGCTTCTTGGTGGTGAACCATTGCATCCAAAAGTCATATACCCACTGTCCCATCATCTTTGCCATATA
Organism: Tragulus kanchil; assembly: GCA_022376925.1. NCBI lineage: Eukaryota > Metazoa > Chordata > Mammalia > Artiodactyla > Tragulidae > Tragulus > Tragulus kanchil. Next base: position 93,972,419 of record JAIOJX010000006.1, read on the forward strand.
GTGTTAGTGTCCTGTGATTCCCCTCTGGAAGCACAGTTCCTGGGGACAGACTCAGTTATGAACAATTAACAGCCAACCTTGACGGTAGCTGCAGAAATAAGTGCCTCAGTACTGAAGAGGGATTCTGTTCACAGCGGCTACTACACATGGATTCTCTTAGCATCCCAGTTTACTTTCTTTTGAAGACTTCTTTTCCAAATGTTCATAATTGTTGATGATTCTCCAAGTTTGCATCTCTAGGTCAAACTTCTTTTCAGAGTTCCTGAGTGATATAACATGCTGCTTATTTTTAAATTTGCATAAATATTCTACAAGATTTAAAACGTACATCCAAAAGTGAAGTTTTAATGTTCTTCTAAAAATTGGTCCCTTCTCAAACTCACACAAGTCAATAAATGGCACCTGTACCCAAGCTGGGCTTCATAGGTGGTGCTAGTGGTAAAAAATCGTCCTGCCAATGCAAGAGACTCAGGTTCAATCCCTGGGTCAGGAAGATCTCCTGAAGGAGAAAATGAAAACCCACTCCAGCATTCTTGCCTGGAGAATCCCATGGAAAGAGGAGCCTGGCCAGCTACACTCTGTAGGGTCACAAAGAGACAAAAATGATGGAATCAACTAAGCACAACACTGCATACCCAAGACATTTCTCACGAGAGAAGCTTGAAGTCCTGTTTAATACTTCATGCTTCTTTACTCTCCACATCTAATCTATGAGTGGTACTCTTGATTCTATCTTTAATATACAGTAAGTTTGGAATGCCTCCACTGCCTTCTAACCTTCTCCTCATAGTAGAGTAATCTCTCTTCTAAGCCATTATCATCTGTTGTTACAAATTACTATAATAACCTCTTGACTGGATTCCACTTTCTTCACCTGTCCTTTTCTAATCCACACACTAACTGAGGTGACAGTTTTCAAGCATGATTATAACCCGTTAGAAGCTTAACATTTTTCTCCAGTTAAATTCCAAATCCTCAACAAAGACTTCCCTGATGTGGCCCCTGCCAGTCTTTCCACTCTATCTCATGCAAGTCTGTAACTTACCTGCAGGGCTCTAGTGACATGTTTTTAGCTCATTAAACATGTGATTTGTCCTACTTATATTTTTAGACCTCTTCTTAAATGCCAGTTTCTCCAAACAGCCTTCCCATTCTAACTCTAATCTTACTTTCCTAACCTCTCATCACCTATGTTTTCTTTCATAGAATTTACCACTTTTCATTATATCTATTTGTGTGCATAAAGTTTAATGTATTTTCTTCCACTAAGCTACAAGCTCCAAGAAGACAAGGCTTGCAGTGATTTTCAGATATGATATGTCTAGTGACTGACCTCTAGTAAGCACGTGATAAAGAATAAGTAGAAGAATGAAAGCGCAAGTCACAAAAGTTAGACTTCAGCAAATAGAGAAAAACAAAAAGGAAAAAAACACAGTTTATATTATACTTAGAAAATAATAACATCAGGTTCACCTCAGAATATCAAGAACTTTCATAAAGTAAGGGCTTCTGATTGTTCTAGAAAGAGTCATGCTTGTATAAAATGAAGGAATACTCCTAATAAAAAGATGGAGAGCTGAACCTGGTGAAAAGAGTGACCCAGAGAAGAGAGAAAAAAATCCTTAGTAGGAGTTGAAAGCATAATGATGTGATAAATCTGCTAGCAGTTCAGGAGACAATGTTCTCAGATGCAGATGGTGAACATTCCCATTAAAGCTTCTATTGCATGATAAATCATGATGAAAAGGCCATTAATGATAGACAATAGTGGAATCATGTATTTAAACAAAAGTTTAGTTCTTGATTCTATCTTTAATATACAGTAAGTTTGGAATGCCTCCACTGCCTTCTAACCTTCTCCTCATAGTAGAGTAATCTCTCTTCTAAGCCATTATCATCTGTTGTTACAAATTACTATAATAACCTCTTGACTGGATTCCACTTTCTTCACCTGTCCTTTTCTAATCCACACACTAACTGAGGTGACAGTTTTCAAGCATGATTATAACCCGTTAGAAGCTTAACATTTTTCTCCAGTTAAATTCCAAATCCTCAACAAAGACTTCCCTGATGTGGCCCCTGCCAGTCTTTCCACTCTATCTCATGCAAGTCTGTAACTTACCTGCAGGGCTCTAGTGACATGTTTTTAGCTCATTAAACATGTGATTTGTCCTACTTATATTTTTAGACCTCTTCTTAAATGCCAGTTTCTCCAAACAGCCTTCCCATTCTAACTCTAATCTTACTTTCCTAACCTCTCATCACCTATGTTTTCTTTCATAGAATTTACCACTTTTCATTATATCTATTTGTGTGCATAAAGTTTAATGTATTTTCTTCCACTAAGCTACAAGCTCCAAGAAGACAAGGCTTGCAGTGATTTTCAGATATGATATGTCTAGTGACTGACCTCTAGTAAGCACGTGATAAAGAATAAGTAGAAGAATGAAAGCGCAAGTCACAAAAGTTAGACTTCAGCAAATAGAGAAAAACAAAAATGGAAAAAAACACAGTTTATATTATACTTAGAAAATAATAACATCAGGTTCACCTCAGAATATCAAGAACTTTCATAAAGTAAGGGCTTCTGATTGTTCTAGAAAGAGTCATGCTTGTATAAAATGAAGGAATACTCCTAATAAAAAGATGGAGAGCTGAACCTGGTGAAAAGAGTGACCCAGAGAAGAGAGAAAAAAATCCTTAGTAGGAGTTGAAAGCATAATGATGTGATAAATCTGCTAGCAGTTCAGGAGACAATGTTCTCAGATGCAGATGGTGAACATTCCCATTAAAGCTTCTATTGCATGATAAATCATGATGAAAAGGCCATTAATGATAGACAATAGTGGAATCATGTATTTAAACAAAAGTTTAGTTCAGACCAATTTTTGGTAGAAAGAGATGGATGAAAGCTTCAACTGAAATTAGATTCTTCTGGCTTGGATTTGGGGGATACAGAATAAATAAACAGAAATTCTGCCCTTCGGAGTGCATAAAGATATGTAATAAATATACACACAAACTATAAACATAGAGCAGATTTAGCTTATGATCAAAGGAGAATTATAGATGTTGATAGTTTATAGAATTAATATTTAAGTAGAGTTTTATCATATGATATGACAGAATCTGGTTTTTAAAGCATTTGATCACATTTCACTGTCACTGAAATTCTGAGTTTAGTATTATCTTTACTTTCCTTGAATGATAAGGAAACTAGAATGCCAAGAGATTATGCCCAAGGTTGTAGTGCTAGTACGAAGGTGTGATCTAAACCTACATCTGGCTCCAAGGTTCGTGTACTTTCTAATAATTCCATGTTGGTATAGCTTATTGCTGCATGTGTGTTCTGTGTGCATCTGGTGGTAGCACCAAGAAAAGTTCAAGGAAGAAAATATACTTAAGCTAATCTTTCTGGTTATAAATCAACATCTGAAGACAAGACAGAAAGGAGTGTGTTTGAGAATGATGAATTTGTTTCCTTTGATAATAAGAGCTATTTTCTAGCAAAGCAAAAATAAACAATGCTTTCCTGATCCTCAGATATCTATAGATCACTGGGATGAATATCCTGGAAGCTTTTCATCGAGATACATCTCATGTGTGCTCAGTTACTCAGCTGTGTTTGACTCCTTGATACATTATAGATTGTAGCCCATCAACCTCCTCTGTCCACAGGATTTTTCAGGCAAGAATACTGGAATGGGATACCATTTTCTCCTCTAGGTGTTTTTCTTGACCAAGTGATTAAGCCTGTGTCTCCTGAGTCTCCTATACTGACAGGCAGATTCCTTACCATTGAGCCACCTGGGAAGCCCAAGATATATCTCAGCTGCTGACAGGCAAAAGATTTATGGTGAACATTCCCATTAAAGCTTCTATTGCATGATAAATCATGATAAAAGGCCATTAATGATAGACAATAGTGGAATCATGTATTTAAACAAAAGTTTAGTTCAGACCAATTTTGGTAGAAAGAGATGGATGAAAGCTTCAACTGAAATTAGATTCTTCTGGCTTGGATTTGGGGGATACAGAATAAATAAACAGAAATTCTGCCCTTCGGAGTGCATAAAGATATGTAATAAATATACACACAAACTATAAACATAGAGCAGATTTAGCTTATGATCAAAGGAGAATTATAGATGTTGATAGTTTATAGAATTAATATTTAAGTAGAGTTTTATCATATGATATGACAGAATCTGGTTTTTAAAGCATTTGATCACATTTCACTGTCACTGAAATTCTGAGTTTAGTATTATCTTTACTTTCCTTGAATGATAAGGAAACTAGAATGCCAAGAGATTATGCCCAAGGTTGTAGTGCTAGTACGAAGGTGTGATCTAAACCTACATCTGGCTCCAAGGTTCGTGTACTTTCTAATAATTCCATGTTGGTATAGCTTATTGCTGCATGTGTGTTCTGTGTGCATCTGGTGGTAGCACCAAGAAAAGTTCAAGGAAGAAAATATACTTAAGCTAATCTTTCTGGTTATAAATCAACATCTGAAGACAAGACAGAAAGGAGTGTGTTTGAGAATGATGAATTTGTTTCCTTTGATAATAAGAGCTATTTTCTAGCAAAGCAAAAATAAACAATGCTTTCCTGATCCTCAGATATCTATAGATCACTGGGATGAATATCCTGGAAGCTTTTCATCGAGATACATCTCATGTGTGCTCAGTTACTCAGCTGTGTTTGACTCCTTGATACATTATAGATTGTAGCCCATCAACCTCCTCTGTCCACAGGATTTTTCAGGCAAGAATACTGGAATGGGATACCATTTTCTCCTCTAGGTGTTTTTCTTGACCAAGTGATTAAGCCTGTGTCTCCTGAGTCTCCTATACTGACAGGCAGATTCCTTACCATTGAGCCACCTGGGAAGCCCAAGATATATCTCAGCTGCTGCCTAAAAGATTTTTGCATGTAGCCATTGGTATTAAGTAAAAAAGAAGACTGAGATATAGTAATATTAATTTTTTTAATAAAAAATATTTTCACATATACATGGAAAAATCATTTCTACTATGTAATCAAAGCAGTCTCAGATTTAATGCTATTCTATATTTTGGCCAATGAATCAATGAGCTAGTGTTGAGGCTGTATCTACAACTAAGATGCTGGATATGGGAAGAGAAAAGGACAGATGCAAGAAATTCCAAAAAAGGAAAAAATTAAGAATACTTGATGCCATAAGTAACAGAGAAAAACAATAAAAATTAATATTCAGTTTTGAAGTCTGATACTATCTTTTCCTTAACTACTCAAATAATTTGCTGTGTAAGTGCTAAAAAATAATCTTTTGATCATATAAATTCTTAACTGATTCCTTCTAGCTTTTCTCTATAATAGCTTTCTTTCTCGAGGACAACCATTTTAGAATGCTTTCTGTGCTTATGAGTAGGTTCCAACAGTACCCAATACTTCCTTTTAGTTATGCTCCTTAGCTGTAATAGCACAATGAGAATTAGACTTAATTTAGCAAACAGTTACTGAGAACCTATTGAGGATCAGATATTTTGCTAAGACCAAGAATACAAAGATGATTAAGACTGTAAGACTGTGCACTTCATTGAAGAAATGAACAATTAATGTAGGTGACAGGAAAGCAGACAAAACTATGAAATTGTAATGGAAATGTAATCACCTCAGAGCAACATTTTAAAACATACTTTCATAAATCATAATACAGAAAAAGTCATGAATTATCTATGGCCTACTACCGGATTTCTTCAGGTTAGTCTAATTTCTTCCATAATAATTAAAATAGTTACCTCTTTGTGGGGAAACAAGCCGGTGGAGGTTTTCACAGTCTTGACTGAGCCATGGAAAAACATCTCAGAATGGAAAAGAAACAACTATGAGAAAGGAAACAGAAAGAGCGAAGACAAAACCAAGTTGATTCGATTCACATGGGCTCATTAGCTGATTCATAATGATCTGCAAGAACAGGTGGGATATCTGCTGTTGATGTAGGGACGCTCGGTCAGCGCACGTCGGAACACTGCGTGGGCAAACGGAACCGACTTCTAAACGTCTTGCCTGTCTATTTGCCCCTGAGTTGTAGTACGCCCTTTCCATTAAGGAGATAGAATAAACAACCTAGAGTCACAAGGTTAATTACTGACTAGGGCTTTGAGTCCCAGCCTGTGCATTTCCTGCAAACACCTGAAGGCTTAAGCTCTCAATACAAGCCGACTGTGTGAATGTGTTGGGGCTCTTGACACAAGTGGTCTGGAGCCTCCGTTCCCATCCTTTCTGTCTATGCATGTTTCTTAATGTCTCCTCACACCCACTATTCTCTATGCATCTGGCTGATGTACTACGGCACATAAAGAGGTGCCACAGCACATCAGCTGATCAGTATGACCCAGCTAATGAACCCATGTGAATCGAATCAACTTATTTTTGTCTTAGTTCTCTCATTTCCAAGATGTTTTTCTCCTGGCTCAGCCAAAGCTGCAAAACCCTTCACTGGTTTGTTTCCCCACATTTATATATTATATGGTAGACATAATTTTAAACAATAATTGCTAGTTCTCATATACTCTAAAAGTAGATTTTAATCTTAACTTTAATAAGGAAAAACATGAATAACAAAGACCTGCCCAGAGGTCACAAATCTCATAAGAGTGTGGAACCAGGAATTTTAATTCATACTACTTCCAGACTTTCATACTCACCTTTATGTACTTATTAAAATTGTTACTGTTATTAATAGCAATGAGTACTTATTTAGTGTCCCTAAATACTTCACATCTGTTAATTTATATAACCCTCATTCTACAAATAGGAAAACGAAAGCTGATGAAAGGTTTCTTAAAAAATGGCCCACATAATGGAGCTCACGTGAGTGGAGGCAAGATTTCAACTTAAGCAGTAAGAATCTAAAATTCAGGGGATTGACGTCAAAAGGAACTCTTAACTTCATATTGCATTATATGACCAATTTTGGAATTCTGTAGGTCCAGAAAGACACTAATCTAGGAAGTCAGGTGAAACAAATCATCAATCTTCCTATTGAGAAAAATCTAAAGGCTCCTTGATAAGGTGTAATACCAAAAACAGGACACCTGATAAGCAATCAAAACAGAATCACTGTATTGTGTATTGACTCTAAAACTACTGTTTCAGGTATAGCGATTCTTCTTTGTTGAAATAAACCAAATATTGGTTGGAAAACTAGTAAGTGGTGGTTTTCTGAAGTGCCATAAAAAATGACTGATGGGATAAAGTTGGGGTTTTTTTTGGAATATAACCTCTTCTATAGGTTACAGTTGGAATTACGAGGTTTGATGAAAGGGGGTGGGAGGTAACAAAGGTATAACAAAGAGAAAAAGGAATATCTTAGAGAAGAGCTAATTCTACCAACACAGATCACATTCACCACAATCCACTCAAGAGAAAGATGGAAACAAGTAGGTTGAAGAAGAAGATGAGTAGAAAAAGGAGAAAAACAGACATGAGTATGGGGGTTTATGGTAGATACTTTTCAAAGGGGATCAAAGAAAGTTTGGAATCCCACCTTACCTCCATTTTGTACCCCTTATTTTTGCATGTCAGTTTTTTTTAAGAGGCCTAATACACAATATTAGAAGAGGAGAGAAAGTGGTTATCTGTAATAGGGCCAGTGTCTAACCCCAATTTGGGCTTCCCTGGCAAACTTAGGTTAGTGTGTGAGGCTTAAAGAGTCCCACCTGGAGCTTTCAACTGTTAGTAAAGGATGAGTCCAAATCTGGGACACTTACAGCCCTTAATCTGTCAAATGGAAAAAAAAAAAAAAAGAAGAAGAAGATAAGAGAGAAAAGAAACACAACAAAGAAAGCAGCAAGGGGGCAACTATATGAATAGAACAGAAGAAATGGAAGGGAGACCTGAGAGTAGCAGATAAGGGTCTACATTCACTTCCCTCTCAGGTACATAGAGGAACAGTGAGAATACAAAGTATAGTGGTCTCTCAGTATGCATGGGAGATCGATCCCCAGAGGTCCCATGGATACCAAAACCTGCAGGTGCTCAAGTCCCTTATGTATAATTACATGGTGTAAGGAACACAGTGGACCCTCCACATCTGTGGGGTTCACAACCATAGTTTCAGCCAAATTTGAAGTGATCTGCCTGGTTAACTCTTCAGATACAAAACCTATGGAGGCTCAACTTAACTAAGAGTCACACAGGTTGTGTCAGAGGAGCCCAGTATGACTTAGGTTTCAAGATCCTTACTTAGGACTCACAAGACTCAGCACGTAATTGCACTCAAGGCTAAAATTTATTACAGCAAAAACAATACAGAGCAAAATCAGCCAAAGGAAAATATGTGTGGAGTCAAGCCTGGAGGAAACCAGGCACAAACTTCCAAGACTCTTCTCCCAGCAGGTTCATATAAGACATGCGTAAGTCCTCCAGCAATAAGTTGTCACGAACTTTGTGAAATGTTATGAACCAGGGAAGCTCATTAAAGACTGAGTACCCAAGGCTTTCTGGGGGTTGGTCACATAAGCACCCTTGGCTGAGCATTCATTAAAATTCCAGGCTCTCCAGAGGAAAGCAGTTCAGTACAAAACTCACTGTTTTTACAAAAAAAAAGTTTAGTTACATTGAGCCATTCTTAGCAATTATGGAGGTGGGAATGCACCTGAAATTTAGGTTTCCAGATGGCCAATCCTGCAAGAAGGTCTTCCTAAGAAAAACGGCAGCCTTAGGCCTGGTATGTTAACCTTTCTGAACACAAGTATATGTACATTTTTAAACATAATAACATATCTATTAATAATACATGTAGGCCAATAAAAATTTCATACTTTATCCATTATGTGTCTCCTGAAGAATATACACGTTAGACAAGTTTTATTCAGGCATGAGTTATAGTGTCATTGGCCAAGAACGCATGAATCAACCATGTATATTACATAAAGGTGTCTTTAAACAGAAACACATAAACAATATAGGTCATACATTGACTTGATAAAAATATTGTGATGAGAGGCTATCAAGAACCTAATTGGAGCAATCATTCACTATTTACTAATTCAGTGTGTGTGTGTGTGTGTGTGTGTGTGTGTGATTTTTAAAGAACAGAACTACCAGGAAAAAAAAGACTCAATTGTACTTGCAGTATCATTTCCTATGTAAATAAACTACCAAAAAGCCTGGCATAAAGGCACCTATTTCTCTAGTATGTTGGTAATATGTGATGGGCAGCGACAGCAGCCAGGGGCACCGAGGGGCTGTTGCCAAGCAAGGCGATGATTTTCCTAAGCTCTGAGGCAAAGGAAAACTCAGAACTAAGGATAATACGATAATTGAGCAGCTGACTGGGAAACAGACAGAAGGAGAGCCCGGGCTCAGGTGGCACAGTGGTGAAGAATCTGCCTGCTAATGCAGGAGATGCCAAGAAATGTGGGTTCAACCCCTGAGTTGGGAAGATTCCCTGGAGTAGGAAATGTCAATTCACTTCAGTATCTTTACTGGAAAATCCCATGGACAGAGGAGCCTGGAGGGCTCCAGCCCAGGGGGCCACTAAGGGCTGGACTTGACTGAGCACACACAGCACATGCTGAGTAAAGCATAGAATGTCAAGGCTCTAAGGTCTATAGCTGGGCTGAGGAAGCAACAGTAAAAATGTATATAAAGCATTCTTGATAAATGTTCTAGATTAAAGCTGGGTTCAAGGAAACAGGTGAGGAATGGAGTTTATATTAGACTACTGTGAAGAGAAACTGTAGTTACAGTTCAGCTTCAGAACATCGGTATGGCTTGCAGGGCTCTGCCCAGCTAATCTAATTTGGGATACACTTCCTGTTACTAACAGAAAGGGTTAAAGAGTATAGATAATTACTCCAAAGGCAAAGCTTACAGAGCCTACACAGTTGTAGCACATTACTAGACGTGTTATTTCCATCTGCTTTGGGAGACCAAAATGTACTTTTTCGCAAGTATCCTATTAGAAGTTTAGATAAACAAATAACCCATTTCTCACTGCCACAATTTTAAAAAAAGTGAAAGCATTAGTCTTTCAGTTGTATCTGCCTCTTTGTGACCCCATGGACAATGGAGCCTGCCAGTCTCCTTTTTCCATGGGATTCTCCAGGCAAGAACACTGGAGTGGGTTGCCATTCTCTTCTCCAGTGGATCTTCCTGACTCAAGGACTGAACCCAGGTCTCCTGCATTGCAGGTAGGTTCTTCACCATCTGATCCATGGAATCAAAAGAAACCGGGCTTCCTTGGTGGTCCAGTGGGTAAGGACACCGCCTTGCAGTGCAAGGCACGCCAGTTCGATCCCTGGCCTGGGAAGATCCCACGTGCCGCGGAACAGCTGGACCGATGTGTCCAATTATCGAGCCGGAGCTCTAGAGCACATGCGCCCAGAGCCAGTGCTCTGCGACAACAGAGGCCACTGTGATGGGAGGCCCACACGGGCCAAAGAACAAAGATGGATGAAACTAGATAAATGAAAGACCAGTGGAAGTGGCCCGCCCGTCCCCCTCCCTCCCCACCCCTGCCAAAGATAAATAAATAAATAAATGTTAAAAAAAAAAAAAGAAACCCAAGGCATAGAGCTATTCTAAAAGCTTGAAGTCTAAATTTGTCTATTAATCAATACTTCTACCAAAGTCTTCAGTCAGTACAAACCTGGAATTTGATTTCAGAAATCATCTTGTCAAAATGTGTATCAGGTGACTCGGAATTCTGTCACAATTAACAGTCACTCTAAATCAAAAATACTGTTTTACACAATACCATGGGGTCTTATCTGAAATACAAAACCATTTAATACTGGAAACAGGTGAGGAATGGAGTTTATATTAGACTACTGTGAAGAGAAACTGTAGTTACAGTTCAGCTTCAGAACATCGGTATGGCTTGCAGGGCTCTGCCCAGCTAATCTAATTTGGGATACACTTCCTGTTACTAACAGAAAGGGTTAAAGAGTATAGATAATTACTCCAAAGGCAAAGCTTACAGAGCCTACACAGTTGTAGCACATTACTAGACGTGTTATTTCCATCTGCTTTGGGAGACCAAAATGTACTTTTTCGCAAGTATCCTATTAGAAGTTTAGATAAACAAATAACCCATTTCTCACTGCCACAATTTTAAAAAAAGTGAAAGCATTAGTCTTTCAGTTGTATCTGCCTCTTTGTGACCCCATGGACAATGGAGCCTGCCAGTCTCCTTTTTCCATGGGATTCTCCAGGCAAGAACACTGGAGTGGGTTGCCATTCTCTTCTCCAGTGGATCTTCCTGACTCAAGGACTGAACCCAGGTCTCCTGCATTGCAGGTAGGTTCTTCACCATCTGATCCATGGAATCAAAAGAAACCGGGCTTCCTTGGTGGTCCAGTGGGTAAGGACACCGCCTTGCAGTGCAAGGCACGCCAGTTCGATCCCTGGCCTGGGAAGATCCCACGTGCCGCGGAACAGCTGGACCGATGTGTCCAATTATCGAGCCGGAGCTCTAGAGCACATGCGCCCAGAGCCAGTGCTCTGCGACAACAGAGGCCACTGTGATGGGAGGCCCACACGGGCCAAAGAACAAAGATGGATGAAACTAGATAAATGAAAGACCAGTGGAAGTGGCCCGCCCGTCCCCCTCCCTCCCCACCCCTGCCAAAGATAAATAAATAAATAAATGTTAAAAAAAAAAAAAGAAACCCAAGGCATAGAGCTATTCTAAAAGCTTGAAGTCTAAATTTGTCTATTAATCAATACTTCTACCAAAGTCTTCAGTCAGTACAAACCTGGAATTTGATTTCAGAAATCATCTTGTCAAAATGTGTATCAGGTGACTCGGAATTCTGTCACAATTAACAGTCACTCTAAATCAAAAATACTGTTTTACACAATACCATGGGGTCTATATCTGAAATACAAAACCAGATTTGAATACTGGCTTATGTCTCCCAGTTGATGATGTATTTATCACCAAGCTGCAAACAGGGTCTCCGCAACACAAGCCACTTAAAAAGATTTCTTGTATATTTCATTGCCTAATAAAAAGTCTGATGAGAACTTTTATTGTCACACATTTTCATATTTTTCAGCTCTGGCAAACACATTCCTGATAGCAAGGTAATCAATATGAATAAAGAAAGGCATTTTAGAGGAACTTTTCATCTTCAGAATTGAGGTTTGCATCAAAGTCTCCATGATTTGCACACCCTCCCCAAACATTTTTTCCCAATTATCTTTGGTGTTCTTTCTGGCCGGTGCTGATGAGTAATTTTACAACCCTAATGCTGTTAAAACATGCACTCATGACCCCATTGTGACACAAAGCAAATACTGCACATGGGGAATGCAACCACATAACTGCTAATCATGCTTCTAAATGCATTTGAACTTGACCTATTGGAATGCCCATTATAAAATGCATGACAGCTTGGCAAAACACAGGGGGCAAGACACCATCTCAGGAAAGCAGATTCCCTGAAAATAAATCAGTTGAAAGATTGTAAAGTGGTAGGAACTGATTGAGAAAAATGCAGTACCTCATAGTGAAGTAACCTGCTTAAACCCTACAAACAAGTCACCACTCCTAAAACTCTATATAAATGAGAGCACTGTGACATCTGATTTGATCAATGAATGACTTTTAGATAAAAGAAAACAATGAATAACAATGGAACATCAAGAGCATACATTTAGATAGCATAATGTCTTTTGTTGTCATTGTTTTTGTTTAGTTGCTCAGTCCTGTCCCACTCTTTGTGACCCCATGGACTGTAGCCCACCAGGCTACTCTGTCCATAGGATTTTCCCTGCAAGAGTACTAGAGTGGGTTGTCATTTCCTTCTCTATGGGATCTTGTTGCCCCAGGGACTTAACTCTCACCTCCTGCACTGACAAGTGGATTCTTTACCACTGAACCACCAGCAGGTCTTTTATTCTGAAGCAAATATTGTTTCATCCTGATGCAAGAAAATGTTCCAATTTGGGGGCTTCCCTGGTAGCTCAATGGCAAAGAGTTTGCCTGCCCATGCAGGAGACACAAATTTGATCCCTGATCCAGGAAGATCCCACATGCTGTGGAGCTCACTAAGCCTGCAAGCCACAACTACAGAGCCCATGTGCTGCAACTATTGAAGCCCATGTGCCCTAGAGCCCGAGTTCCATAACAAGAGAAGTCACTGCAACAAGAAGCCTGCTCACCTCAATTAGAGAGTAGCTCCGACTCCCTGCAACTGGAGAAGAGCTTGCAGGAGCAATGAAAACCCAGAATAGCCAAAAATAAATAAATAAATAAACAAACAAGACATGACAATTATATGGAAATTACTACACCTGAAATTGGAAAAAAAAAAGATGTTCCAATTTTGCATACCTTGAAACTAATGCTGTTAAAACATGCACTCATGACCCCATTGTGACACAAAGCAAATACTGCACATGGGGAATGCAACCACATAACTGCTAATCATGCTTCTAAATGCATTTGAACTTGACCTATTGGAATGCCCATTATAAAATGCATGACAGCTTGGCAAAACACAGGGGGCAAGACACCATCTCAGGAAAGCAGATTCCCTGAAAATAAATCAGTTGAAAGATTGTAAAGTGGTAGGAACTGATTGAGAAAAATGCAGTACCTCATAGTGAAGTAACCTGCTTAAACCCTACAAACAAGTCACCACTCCTAAAACTCTATATAAATGAGAGCACTGTGACATCTGATTTGATCAATGAATGACTTTTAGATAAAAGAAAACAATGAATAACAATGGAACATCAAGAGCATACATTTAGATAGCATAATGTCTTTTGTTGTCATTGTTTTTGTTTAGTTGCTCAGTCCTGTCCCACTCTTTGTGACCCCATGGACTGTAGCCCACCAGGCTACTCTGTCCATAGGATTTTCCCTGCAAGAGTACTAGAGTGGGTTGTCATTTCCTTCTCTATGGGATCTTGTTGCCCCAGGGACTTAACTCTCACCTCCTGCACTGACAAGTGGATTCTTTACCACTGAACCACCAGCAGGTCTTTTATTCTGAAGCAAATATTGTTTCATCCTGATGCAAGAAAATGTTCCAATTTGGGGGCTTCCCTGGTAGCTCAATGGCAAAGAGTTTGCCTGCCCATGCAGGAGACACAAATTTGATCCCTGATCCAGGAAGATCCCACATGCTGTGGAGCTCACTAAGCCTGCAAGCCACAACTACAGAGCCCATGTGCTGCAACTATTGAAGCCCATGTGCCCTAGAGCCCGAGTTCCATAACAAGAGAAGTCACTGCAACAAGAAGCCTGCTCACCTCAATTAGAGAGTAGCTCCGACTCCCTGCAACTGGAGAAGAGCTTGCAGGAGCAATGAAAACCCAGAATAGCCAAAAATAAATAAATAAATAAATAAACAAACAAGACATGACAATTATATGGAAATTACTACACCTGAAATTGGAAAAAAAAAAAAAAGATGTTCCAATTTTGCATACCTTGGAAACTAACCTTGACCATAATCATGTATACTGAAGCATTTTTACTCATTCTGTCCACTCTAAAGTGATAGGTTCACAGCCAACACAGAAACACAAAATGGAATAAATCTTAGAGAAAATTCTGTTTCGCATTTTTCTGAAGGAAAAATCATACAGCTGGTTTTCAGATGGTACTGGAACACAGGGTTCTATGACAGCAAACCACTCACATTCCACCTTGGTAAATGTCAGACATACCTATGAATTATTATCCTATTTTTCTTTATTTGGTGCAATGCATGATTTTCAAAAAAGGAGATGATGATATATTGGGGAAAATAAACCAAATTCTTTAAGCAGAAGTTTCCACATGGGTATAAACATTTACCGTGTAGTCAATGTTTAGGCAAATAGAAATTCTCAGCGACCAAGTATGAAAACTCATCATATAAAATTCATAATAAACATATTATTTTCTATTTATTTTTATGCAGAGAAATATGTATAGTTTTGATATCTTAAAATTATATAAATATCTCAATGTTTTAATGAGCACAGTTACGAGCATGGAGAATAGTACCAAAACAAACCAAAAATAAAATCCAAATCCCATACCCAGCACAGTAAATTTAGAGATTAATAAAATTAATTCCATAATTAATTAATAAAATTATGGAATTAATTACAGAATTGGGAAAATTCCATAATTCCCAATTATACATCCTGTTGAACTGAAAGTTACAAGAATGGTGAGAAGGTTGGAATATTTTAAAGGTACATTTCTTAAATATTACTTGTTTAGTATCTTCACCAGTAAGACTAATGTGATCACCTGGTCTTTCATTAGGATGAAAACAACACTAACATACTCAAAATTCTGGAAAAATATTCTTGATTATTACTGCAAATGGTGAGAAAGTAGTTTCTATGAAAGGAATTTTAAGAATATTTACCCAACCTTTATTTGTTTAGCAAAACAATGAAGGTTTTCTACAATGTACCATAATTTTACAACAATAAAATTACATATATAAATAAGTATATTTTTCCCCAATTCTTTGTAAGTATTGGGTACAAGTTAGTGCTTCTTCTCCAGCACCATGTAAACTCATACTTGCACTTAGCCCAACAAGAATCAAATCCCTAGACTGCTGAGTATCTCACATTGTAATGAGTGAACTATGCTTCCTCCATTTGTGAGCCTGCTAGTATTGAATGCTTATTAATGAAAGTTGAAAAGTATCATTATGCATTATTGAAAAGTTTTAAAAAATCTGTTTCGCACTGAAGGAAAAATCATACAGCTGGTTTTCAGATGGTACTGGAACACAGGGTTCTATGACAGCAAACCACTCACATTCCACCTTGGTAAATGTCAGACATACCTATGAATTATTATCCTATTTTTCTTTATTTGGTGCAATGCATGATTTTCAAAAAAGGAGATGATGATATATTGGGGAAAATAAACCAAATTCTTTAAGCAGAAGTTTCCACATGGGTATAAACATTTACCGTGTAGTCAATGTTTAGGCAAATAGAAATTCTCAGCGACCAAGTATGAAAACTCATCATATAAAATTCATAATAAACATATTATTTTCTATTTATTTTTATGCAGAGAAATATGTATAGTTTTGATATCTTAAAATTATATAAATATCTCAATGTTTTAATGAGCACAGTTACGAGCATGGAGAATAGTACCAAAACAAACCAAAAATAAAATCCAAATCCCATACCCAGCACAGTAAATTTAGAGATTAATAAAATTAATTCCATAATTAATTAATAAAATTATGGAATTAATTACAGAATTGGGAAAATTCCATAATTCCCAATTATACATCCTGTTGAACTGAAAGTTACAAGAATGGTGAGAAGGTTGGAATATTTTAAAGGTACATTTCTTAAATATTACTTGTTTAGTATCTTCACCAGTAAGACTAATGTGATCACCTGGTCTTTCATTAGGATGAAAACAACACTAACATACTCAAAATTCTGGAAAAATATTCTTGATTATTACTGCAAATGGTGAGAAAGTAGTTTCTATGAAAGGAATTTTAAGAATATTTACCCAACCTTTATTTGTTTAGCAAAACAATGAAGGTTTTCTACAATGTACCATAATTTTACAACAATAAAATTACATATATAAATAAGTATATTTTTCCCCAATTCTTTGTAAGTATTGGGTACAAGTTAGTGCTTCTTCTCCAGCACCATGTAAACTCATACTTGCACTTAGCCCAACAAGAATCAAATGCCTAGACTGCTGAGTATCTCACATTGTAATGAGTGAACTATGCTTCCTCCATTTGTGAGCCTGCTAGTATTGAATGCTTATTAATGAAAGTTGAAAAGTATCATTATGCGTTATTACAGAATGCAATTTTGTATAGGCAATTTTCCTTCAACCCATCACAGAAACATTCTCTCATATACATATACACGTATATAATTTAAATACAAATATCTACAAAATAATGTAAGCTTTGATGAAAATATATAATATAGTGTCTTTGCTAAGAGTAAGAAAAAGATAATTTTATTTCCACCTAGGGAAAAAATAGCTACAGAGCAGGCCCTTTTAAGAATTATTTCTACAAAGCTTTATTAGAATTATTTCTAGTTCTATGATAAAGGCCTTGTTTTAATTCACTAGATCGTCTTAAAAGCACCTGCTTTTTTCATCATCAAACCTTAAATAAGCAGGTAATTTGTATCCCCTGCTAGCAATTCCTAGTTTAACTCTCATTGATCAACACAGCTATCTGCAGCCATGCTGTACCTGAGCAAAAATAGTCAAGAGGAACTCAGAAGGCCGTTATACTGGACAAAAAGTTGGCTTGGCTTATAGAAATCTCAGAACAAGAGAGAGAGTGGTGCCAATATGCTTGTGGGTATTTCTTTACACGCCCAGAAAATATACATTCTTTCAGTTGAAAATAGCTGGGACTCAGAAACGCCTGTTTTCATTTAGTGTTTTGACTGTGCTATCAAAACACCTGTTCAGGAAGATTGGTCCCAGAATGTATCTTTTTCACCACCTTTTCCTCCTCCTCTCTGCATTCTTGCCCCAATGCATCCCTGGAAGGTGAGCAGAGGTAGATATTATATCTATTTTTATGTACTTGGTCGAATACTTTTCAAGGATAAAGGCTACAAGTCTTCTGATTTCTAACCCAGGATCCTGTTCTCCTTACACACTAGAGGTGGCTGAATAAAATAATAAAATGACATATATAAATAAGTATATTTTTCCCCAATTCTTTGTAAGTATTGGGTACAAGTTAGTGCTTCTTCTCCAGCACCATGTAAACTCATACTTGCACTTAGCCCAACAAGAATCAAATGCCTAGACTGCTGAGTATCTCACATTGTAATGAGTGAACTATGCTTCCTCCATTTGTGAGCCTGCTAGTATTGAATGCTTATTAATGAAAGTTGAAAAGTATCATTATGCGTTATTACAGAATGCAATTTTGTATAGGCAATTTTCCTTCAACCCATCACAGAAACATTCTCTCATATACATATACACGTATATAATTTAAATACAAATATCTACAAAATAATGTAAGCTTTGATGAAAATATATAATATAGTGTCTTTGCTAAGAGTAAGAAAAAGATAATTTTATTTCCACCTAGGGAAAAAATAGCTACAGAGCAGGCCCTTTTAAGAATTATTTCTACAAAGCTTTATTAGAATTATTTCTAGTTCTATGATAAAGGCCTTGTTTTAATTCACTAGATCGTCTTAAAAGCACCTGCTTTTTTCATCATCAAACCTTAAATAAGCAGGTAATTTGTATCCCCTGCTAGCAATTCCTAGTTTAACTCTCATTGATCAACACAGCTATCTGCAGCCATGCTGTACCTGAGCAAAAATAGTCAAGAGGAACTCAGAAGGCCGTTATACTGGACAAAAAGTTGGCTTGGCTTATAGAAATCTCAGAAGAAGAGAGAGAGTGGTGCCAATATGCTTGTGGGTATTTCTTTACACGCCCAGAAAATATACATTCTTTCAGTTGAAAATAGCTGGGACTCAGAAACGCCTGTTTTCATTTAGTGTTTTGACTGTGCTATCAAAACACCTGTTCAGGAAGATTGGTCCCAGAATGTATCTTTTTCACCACCTTTTCCTCCTCCTCTCTGCATTCTTGCCCCAATGCATCCCTGGAAGGTGAGCAGAGGTAGATATTATATCTATTTTTATGTACTTGGTCGAATACTTTTCAAGGATAAAGGCTACAAGTCTTCTGATTTCTAACCCAGGATCCTGTTCTCCTTACACACTAGAGGTGGCTGAATAAAATAATAAAATGAGCACACTCTCAGGGAAGAACAAAACAGCTGCCAATTATTCCAACACTGCTTAAAGTGATTTCTACTTTTCCCAACTCTGAATTTAAATTTTAAGAAAAGAGCAGAACCTAAAGACAATTTTCTCCTAAGGCCATTTGGTAAGCAAATCATGGTTTTCTTTAAATAAGGATACCATTGTACCTTGTGGAGTCGTCGTTAGGTGATCCAAGATGCCAAGCTGACTCAAGAGCTGGTATTTTCTTGAAGTGGATAGTCTCTGGGAGTCTGGAGCATAAACTGTGTAGCACATCTAATTGCAGAACATAGCCTGCAACCCAGGTCAGGTTCCAGCACATGTGTGATAAGGTATTTTGCATTCTGTAAGGCCTAGCTGGAGAGGACACCCTGAAATATTTAACCATTTTTCCCTAGCCAATGCATTGGCTGATATTATATATATAGGCAAGCAAGTCTCACATTTTATGCCTTGTGGATATTTCTCACCACTAAAATGAATTTTATATTCATCCCAGAATTATAACTAGGTTCAGATGAACATGCTGATGTAGGTGAATAGATAACACTGTTAATGATACAGCAAAGAGAATGTCTTTCTCAGCATCTGCCTGTTTAGGAAGATTTCACTCCCTAGGTAGAAGGATAAGCACTGAGAAATACGACCTTGCAATGACAGAATGTTGATGTGCAGTTCAAGCAGCTGAAGCAGTGCCAGGTAGGCTCCCCATCTTTATTGCCACATATACTAAAGTATTTATGTGGCGCTGGTTCTCATCTAAATATCGGGGTTGTCTCCAGGTCAACCGGCAGCTCGTCAAAGCTCTCCTTCTTATAAAAACCTAATAGAATTCTGATCAAAAGGAAGGTTTCTACTAAAATTCAAGTAGCAGTGAAAGTGAGAGGATTCCTAAAGGTAAACCAAACACAACATTCTTTACATTTTTCCAAACCAGAGTAATAGCTAGTTTTGCCACACATTTGAGCATCTATGTTATGAAAAAAAGCATTATCTTGTCCAGATCTATTAAACAGTTTTTCTTTCTTTGATTCTCCTTTTTTCCCTCCTAGTTTTGCTCCTATGAGGCATTTTCCGCCCTTACCAATTTTTCAATAGTGGCATTAAGATACTGCATTAAGACTTACTGGGGATTTTGCACCAGTGTAAAATACAATAAAAATCTACTTTTTTTAAGAGAAGAGCAGAAACTAAAGACAATTTTCTCCTAAGGCCATTTGGTAAGCAAATCATGGTTTTCTTTAAATAAGGATACCATTGTACCTTGTGGAGTCGTCGTTAGGTGATCCAAGATGCCAAGCTGACTCAAGAGCTGGTATTTTCTTGAAGTGGATAGTCTCTGGGAGTCTGGAGCATAAACTGTGTAGCACATCTAATTGCAGAACATAGCCTGCAACCCAGGTCAGGTTCCAGCACATGTGTGATAAGGTATTTTGCATTCTGTAAGGCCTAGCTGGAGAGGACACCCTGAAATATTTAACCATTTTTCCCTAGCCAATGCATTGGCTGATATTATATATATAGGCAAGCAAGTCTCACATTTTATGCCTTGTGGATATTTCTCACCACTAAAATGAATTTTATATTCATCCCAGAATTATAACTAGGTTCAGATGAACATGCTGATGTAGGTGAATAGATAACACTGTTAATGATACAGCAAAGAGAATGTCTTTCTCAGCATCTGCCTGTTTAGGAAGATTTCACTCCCTAGGTAGAAGGATAAGCACTGAGAAATACGACCTTGCAATGACAGAATGTTGATGTGCAGTTCAAGCAGCTGAAGCAGTGCCAGGTAGGCTCCCCATCTTTATTGCCACATATACTAAAGTATTTATGTGGCGCTGGTTCTCATCTAAATATCGGGGTTGTCTCCAGGTCAACCGGCAGCTCGTCAAAGCTCTCCTTCTTATAAAAACCTAATAGAATTCTGATCAAAAGGAAGGTTTCTACTAAAATTCAAGTAGCAGTGAAAGTGAGAGGATTCCTAAAGGTAAACCAAACACAACATTCTTTACATTTTTCCAAACCAGAGTAATAGCTAGTTTTGCCACACATTTGAGCATCTATGTTATGAAAAAAAGCATTATCTTGTCCAGATCTATTAAACAGTTTTTCTTTCTTTGATTCTCCTTTTTTCCCTCCTAGTTTTGCTCCTATGAGGCATTTTCCGCCCTTACCAATTTTTCAATAGTGGCATTAAGATACTGCATTAAGACTTACTGGGGATTTTGCACCAGTGTAAAATACAATAAAAATCTACTTTTTAGATTCTATAAACAAAAATATGAAACATTTGTATAGAAGAAAACAAAAGTCCTTTATATTAGCTTCAAAACATGTACTGATGTCTGTTCTAAAACAACATTGCTTAACTCTGCTAATTTTTAATGATTCACACGGTCTTTTTCTCTCTTTTCCCTTAATGGACCTTTCTTTGCTAAATATTGGAAGTCTGCATCTTTGGAAAACCTCATCTAGCTAGCTTTTGCAACCCTGTCCTTTGAGAATACTATAGAATGAAATAAAGAAGCTGGGGTAATGGAAGGGAGATTTAGACAGAAGGAAAAAGAGTTCTCGTTGTTTTGTGGTAGTAGAAGTAAATGTCGATCTCATTATGCTTGATTTAATTTATTTCCTGTCTCAGGAGTTTACAGAAAGCTGACTCTTTTCTGAACAAGAAGCATGCTACGGTCATGTGAATAGAGAATAAAAGTCATTTGTTTTAATATCAACATTTCCCTGGGTAGTTAGAAAACCGGTGAAGTTTTATGACTTTGGTCTATGAATCTAAATTTAAACTTACAATATTAGCATTTCCTAGAAACTATACTGTTTCTCTGTTACAAACTCTTCGAAAAGGTTCCTTTACCACAATTGACATGTTTTAAAACTGATAACTAGAAACAGGTTCTCATTAGCAAAACATACAAGATTAAATAAGAAATTAGAAGATACATAGGGAAAGACTGATTTTCTGTATCTCAACCTGGAATGAACACTCATACGTTATTTTCTACCCAGAACTAACTAGAGTTTATAGGGAGGTTCAAGCTAATAGATGTGACTTAATAGATGTGTATGTCATAGGGAGGAAAAGCCACTTTCAGTAGCAGAGATTATAAAAGTCTAGTTTCCACCCTGCAACAGACTCAGTGAATGCCCTCAAGCAAGTTTTTTTTACCTCCCTTTGGGTCAAAGATTCTTCAACCGCACAATTAGTACTTCCAACTTCAGCACTTTGTTGTTCAGCTGCTAAGTAATTTCTAAATCTTTGCGACCTTATGAACTACAGCCAGCCAGGCTTCCCTGTCTATCACTATCTCCGGAGTTTGCTCAAACTCATGTCCATTGAGTCAGGGATGGCATCCAACCATCTCCTCACTTTACGTTTCTATAATATATGAAACTATCCTGGCTAACACAAGAAAAGGAATCTGCTTATTGTGAATAGGACAACATTGCTTAACTCTGCTAATTTTAATGATTCACACGGTCTTTTTCTCTCTTTTCCCTTAATGGACCTTTCTTTGCTAAATATTGGAAGTCTGCATCTTTGGAAAACCTCATCTAGCTAGCTTTTGCAACCCTGTCCTTTGAGAATACTATAGAATGAAATAAAGAAGCTGGGGTAATGGAAGGGAGATTTAGACAGAAGGAAAAAGAGTTCTCGTTGTTTTGTGGTAGTAGAAGTAAATGTCGATCTCATTATGCTTGATTTAATTTATTTCCTGTCTCAGGAGTTTACAGAAAGCTGACTCTTTTCTGAACAAGAAGCATGCTACGGTCATGTGAATAGAGAATAAAAGTCATTTGTTTTAATATCAACATTTCCCTGGGTAGTTAGAAAACCGGTGAAGTTTTATGACTTTGGTCTATGAATCTAAATTTAAACTTACAATATTAGCATTTCCTAGAAACTATACTGTTTCTCTGTTACAAACTCTTCGAAAAGGTTCCTTTACCACAATTGACATGTTTTAAAACTGATAACTAGAAACAGGTTCTCATTAGCAAAACATACAAGATTAAATAAGAAATTAGAAGATACATAGGGAAAGACTGATTTTCTGTATCTCAACCTGGAATGAACACTCATACGTTATTTTCTACCCAGAACTAACTAGAGTTTATAGGGAGGTTCAAGCTAATAGATGTGACTTAATAGATGTATATGTCATAGGGAGGGGGAAAAGCCACTTTCAGTAGCAGAGATTATAAAAGTCTAGTTTCCACCCTGCAACAGACTCAGTGAATGCCCTCAAGCAAGTTTTTTTTACCTCCCTTTGGGTCAAAGATTCTTCAACCGCACAATTAGTACTTCCAACTTCAGCACTTTGTTGTTCAGCTGCTAAGTAATTTCTAAATCTTTGCGACCTTATGAACTACAGCATGCCAGGCTTCCCTGTCTATCACTATCTCCGGGAGTTTGCTCAAACTCATGTCCATTGAGTCAGGGATGGCATCCAACCATCTCCTCACTTTACGTTTCTATAATATATGAAACTATCCTGGCTAACACAAGAAAAGGAATCTGCTTATTGTGAATAGGACTTTTTAAAATGTATCTCAGTGTGTTTAGAAAAAAATCACTGTTCAGTTGTTTGCCATCTTTAAGGAAAAAAAAGACACACCCTTCTTTTTTTTTATTTTGTACCTTTCTCTTAATATAATGAACATTCTTTAGCACCAACTTGATGTACTGATGACAACCTTGCCCCTTTGCTTCTAGTAAGCGTCTTTAACAATGGCTTATAATGTAAAAGCATTACATCCTGAGAATGCTTCAGATAAATTCTGATTTGGGGAGTTATGAGTAACATGGATACATGGATTAAATCAATTCAACCTATACTTTGTTAACATTGCTTTTATTTGTTTTAAATGTTTATACTATCACAAGGCCTGACTAGTGCTAAAAGTCACTAAATTAAAAAACCAAACAAAACAAAAACTATCAATCATTTCAACTTTAACTTAAATAATAAAAAAAAAACGAAAGTGAAAAAACACAAAAATCAAGGTCTAAATGTATGTGAGTGGTGTATGTGTGTGTGAATCTGAGTTTACGATATTATTTTTTTTTTAAAGATTTATTTATTTATTTATTTTGGGCGGGGGTCGGGCTGGGGAGGGAGGGGAGCGGGCGGGTCACTTCTATTGGTCTTTCATTTATCTAGTTTCATCCATCTTTGTTCCTTGGCTCCTGTGGGCCTCCCATTGTGGTGGCGTCTGTCGTTGCAGAGTGCTGGCTGTGGGCGCATGCGCTCCAGAGCTCCGGCTTGGTAATTGGACATATCAGTCCAGCCACTCCGCGGCACGTGGGATCTTCCCAGGCCAGGGATCGAACCGGCGCCCCTTGCACTGCAAGGTGGTGTCCTTACCCACTGGACCACCAGGGGAAGCCCTACGATATTATTGATATGTAAAAATCCCAGCATTGCCTTACACAAAACAAGAGACTCACAACCAAATGGAAAATTCCATTGGATTCTTAGTTTGGGGCACCATAAAGAGAATTTCCTTTTCTTTCTCCACACAGTTCATTTCTTAGCAAAATCCTATTAAAAAAAAAAAAAAAAAAGACAGTTTCCTCAAAAAATAACTGAAACCATATAAAATAAAACCATATAAAAATCACATAAAATGTTAAAAATCATATAAAGGGCTTCCCTGGTGGTTCAGTGGGTAAAGAGTCCGCCTTGCAGTGCAAGGGGCACCGGTTCCATCCCTGGCCAGGGAAGATCCCACATGCCCTGGAGTGGCTGGACCAGTGTGTCCAATTGCAGGCCAGTGCTCTGGAGCACATGTGCCCAGAGCTGGTGCTGCAGGGAGAGAGGCCACTGCAATGGGAGGCCCAGAGAGGCCAGAGAATAAAGACAGGTGAAAATAAATAAATAAAAAACCAATAAAAATGAGGCCATAAATGTATATATGATTCTTTTGGTCATGTGTGTATGTTAAGTAGCTTCTGTCATATCTGACTTTTTGCTACCCCATGGGCTGTAGCTCGCCAGGCTCTTTGGTCCATGGGATTCTTCAGACAAGAATACTGGAGTGGGTTTCTATGTCTTCCTCCAGGGGATCTTCCCAAGGGATGGAACCAGTGTCTCCTCTGTCTCCTGCACTGCAGGCAGGTACTTTACCCACTGGGCCACCTGGGGAGGCCTTATTTTGTTCAGAGGGTCTAAAACTATATGTAATATTTTGTACATGTGTCTTAATATTCCTTTAAATGAAGTTCTCAAGAATATACGTTACTAAGAAGACAAATACTCATCTAGTCTAAATGAGAAATCTTCATCCTAGTGTGATTACAATTTCCTGTAGTCCCATCATTAGTCCCAGCAACATTAAAAGCCTGGGAACCCAAATCCCTAAGGTTACTCATCCTAGTGCACACTCAAATAAATAGTATTTCTTAAACTTGTGCTATCTTGTGAGGAAACTCTGCCTGCTTTATCTTTTGCAAACCTAAAGTGAGCTTACAGAGATTTCAAACATACCATTTCAATTTTAAAATTTATTGATCTTAAAATTATTTTCTAACAATTGGTCTGACAAGAATTAGCCCCAGAGAAAGAATTCCTCAAACCAAAGCAAAGCTTTCTTATGCACGCAGGATGAAGTTCTAGTTTCATTCCTACTTACAGAAGCAAAAACTACCTCTGTCTAACACCCAATGTTTGAACATTCACTGGAATTTAAATAAAATAGCCAAAGAGTCTCAACTATTAGAGCAGACCTACTTGGAAAGATCATTCGTCATCTACCAGTTTTACTGAAATTAGGTGTATTAATATAACCACATAAATAAAATATACTTAGTAAAGAATAGTGCATGTAAACCTGTATATTTTATTTCCTTTTAACATTTTTTCCTGTGATGTGCTTTTATGAAAATTATTTTTATTTTAGAATGTGTTGCCAAGAATGTACTGTTTATTAAATATGCCTTCAGAGCTAAATCTGCAGGAATAT
Organism: Tragulus kanchil; assembly: GCA_022376925.1. NCBI lineage: Eukaryota > Metazoa > Chordata > Mammalia > Artiodactyla > Tragulidae > Tragulus > Tragulus kanchil. Next base: position 93,998,168 of record JAIOJX010000006.1, read on the forward strand.
AGCATATTTCCCATATCCTTTTCTGACTCACTTTCCTTCCAGAGAAGAAGAAAGTGTTCCAAGGAGAGGAAGAAATAGCTGTAGTACATTTATAGGCATTTAATGCTAGATGGTTTAACATGCTTGATTGCTATTGGTGACAGTCATATCTGTCATGTTATGTTATATCACACAAAATTTTAACAAAGGTAAAACAAGCTATGCTGCTGATTTCAGCAATGTGTTGTATTTGACAGCAACTGATAGATGTCTACAAAAGAAAATCACTGCATTATAAAAGTGCCTTAATTCTTAAGGTAGTGCAATATATTCTCCGGGCAGAGAATATAATGGTCAGGGAGCATAAACTGATAAGATCACACTACACAGTCCCCAGAGTGACTTTAAATTCAATAATTCTTTCTTAAGACCCAGGATCCCAGATAGTGCAACATTAATATTCTTGATTCAGAAATTAAACTTCAATACACAATAAAGTATTTCTTCTTGTATAAAGAGTAAAATACAGATTTCCTAGTCAAGGAAGTGACTACACTTTACGTGTCTCCAGCATAAACCAATGTGTGAAAAAAGAGAATTTATCTCAGGGACCACTGGCAGACACAACACCCTTTGGTCTTCAAAGTGCAAACTAAGAGGCTAAAACCTATGATAAAGTACGCTGAGGGGAAGAAAAGAAATAAATAGAGGTCAAAATGCCGAAAAGGAAAAAGATATGAATATGTATGTCCCTTTATTATTTATGTTAACGACATTTCCTCATTAAAATACAAGAGTAATAGAGTAAATAAACTGGGAATGGAAAGGACTGATTAAATCATTGTGTCTAACACATGGCAAGGGAGGGCAGATTTCCCTAGACAAAGGAACAAAGATTAAAAAATATATAAAATGAATATCAATATATAATGTATCAACATCTGCAAAAGGTTCATTGAGCATAAGGCCTAGAGATATCAAGTAAAGATATTAGCATCAGTAGTGAGCAAGATTAGATATTGACGCAAAGTACCCGTTTCAACACAGAGTTCTGTGCTGTATTTTCAGACACCTAATATATTTGCCTGGAGCTTTTCTAAATCAAAGCTTCTCTGTTTAGACTCATGTAGAAAATGTAATCTGAGTTTCAGTGAATTTTTAATTTTTTTCAATCTTGCATTTGTTCAACCAGAAACAATTTAAAGAGAACCAAGGTTATCAGCCTCAAATGAACAAGTGCAACTCCTCACTAGGGAGTTCCTGAATCTGCCATAAAAATCAACAGTGTGCATCTAATAGTTTTCTTTTAATTTGAGCACTGAAAAGTGAATAATCACATCAAATATCCTTCAGGGCCTCTTGGGTTTCCAGATTAAACGTGTAAGTGACCTGTCATCTTGCCACAATTCTCTGTGCATTTCCATTTTAAATAATCATAAATTAAAAAAAAACCAAAACCTTGCTCCTCTTTGGCATGACATAGCTGTTTGATTCAGCTGCATTTCAAAGTCTTAGAAATTGCACTCATTCCTTCTTTAGAGTCCTTGCTCATCTCAGAGGTTTTCAACTGAAAGATTCTTTATTGTACTCAAATTTTGTCCCATAAGAATTCCTTCGATTACTCAGTTTATGAAGAGTCTTAGAAATTGAATTGGGTCCACAGCAAAAAACACCAACTGTTTTCCTAGAAGACAAAGAGAGAAAATGAAAAATCAGATGGAAAATTAGGCAGGACATGACAAGAAGTTTGTATCAGTAGTGTGTTTCAAGTGTTAACACTGTTAATTTCTTGCTGCTTTGTATACAAATAATTTTCCAATCACTTATTACCAAGTGTAAGTGACCACCAGGAATATTTTATTTAACTCATGCATTTTTAAATTTAACTCATGCATTTTTATGCTAGAAATTAATATAATTCAAAAAACATAAATATGAGCACATATTTGCTTATTATCAGACAGACCAAATTGTCTGCATGCCATTAATGAGGGGAGAAACCAAGTCAAGAGCAGCAACTAATAGATGTCAACTGCTTCTCATATGTGATATATGAATAGATTTCCATTTACCCTGGGCCATGTCAGTTCTTCTCATGCTAGATGTTTAACAGACATTTTTTCCCTGAATATCCCATAGATTTTCATCAGATGTGGTGAATAAGACAAAGGACAAAGAAACTACTAAAAATCTGGAGAATAATTTTAAGTGACTAATTTATATCCGCCTTAAAACAAAAAGAATATTAATCTAGATACATTTTCTTTTTTATTTATGTTCCACAATAATTGTAACAAATGCCAAACAGGTTTTATTATTCACTAATATAAAAGTTTAGTAATAAATTATACATATCCTTATAAACAGAATAAATAAATCCCATTAAATTACTACTATTTCTCATTGATTTCCACCAAAGTTTGTTGATTTGTATTGAATTCTTCCTAGAATATCAAAATGATTAACAATTCTAATCATATCTTGGACAAATACACTATATATTCATTATCTGAGAAAAACTGTTGCTGAACAAAAAGACAGTGGATCCAGTTAAATGGGTAACCGAATTTGTAATAAATATTGAAAAAAAAATTTATAAAAATATTTTATTAAAAACTTTTCACCTTGAAAAATGAAACAAAGAACTACAAAATAAACTTTTACTTGAAGCCATGATGGAATAATAGGGACTAGATTGACCCTCTTGCATTAAAAAAAATGACAAAACAAATAATATATGAAACTATTACTTCCAGATACTGGAAAATGAGCAGTACAGAACTGTTCATGCCTCAGGAAAAAGAAAAAAAATAAGGTGAGCCCAACAACTATCTCTACTTGTTGCATGAAGGCAATTTAAAAGATGAAGGACAAGACGTGTGGAATGAGGGGAGGCTCACCAAGGAGGGGATATATACATAAAATTATGACTGATTTGCACTGATGTACGGCATACTACCACAACATTGTAAAGTAATTACCTTCCAATTAAAAAATATTAAAAAAAATTATGTAGGGCTTCCCTGGAGGTCCAGTGGGTAAGGACACCGCCTTGCAGTGCAAGGGGCACCGGTTTGAGCCCTGGCCTGGGAAGATCCCACGTGCCGCAGAGCGGCTGGACTGATGTGTCCAATTACCGAGCCGGAGCTCTGAAGCGCATGCGCCCAGAGCTGGTGCTCTGCGACAACAGAGGCCACCGCGATGGGAGGCCCACAAGAGCCAAAGAACAAAGACGGATGAAAATAGAGAAATGAAAGACCAACAGAAGTGGCCCACCCATCCCCCTCCCTCCGCACCTCACCCCACAAAAAATAAATAAAATACATGTAAAAAAGAAAATAATGTAACAAACAGCACACACACAAAAAGGCAGTTTAAGCAAATTTGAAAGGTGAAAAAGCTCAATAAGAGGGTGCCTCACAAGCTGTCTGAAAATCAAAAAAAATTATTGAAGTGTCATCTTCTCTTATTCTACTCAATAATGAGCCATTTCTTGATCAAATTGTGATGTGTGATGAAAACTGGGTTTCAGATGACAACCAGCCACAACTAGCTCAGTGACAGAACTGAGAAGAAGCCCTGAAGCACTTACCAAAGTCAAACTTGCACCAAAAAAAGGTCATGAATGCTGTTTGGTGGTCTGCTGCCATTTTGATTCACTACAACTTTCTGAATCCCAGTGAAACCATTATATCTGAGAAGTATGCTCAGCAAATGGATGAGATACACTGAAAACTGCAATGCCTGCAGCCAGAACTGTTCAACAGAATGGGTCCAATTCTCCACGAAGATGTCCAACCGCACAACTAACAACTAACACTTCAAAAGCTGACACAAATTAGGCTACAAAATTCTGCCTTGTCCTCTATATTCACCTGACCTCATGCCAACAGACTAACAATTCTACAAGCTCCTTGTCAACTTTTTGCAGGGAATATGCTTCCACAATGAACAGGATACAGAAAATGCTTTCCATGGGTTTGTCAAGTCCTGAAGCATGGATTTTATGCAACAGGAATAAACAAACTTGTTTCTCATTGAAAAAAATGTGTTGGTTGTAATGACTCATTTTGATTAATATAGATGTGTTTGAGCCTAGATATAATGATTTAAAATTCACAGTCTGAAACATCAATTACGTTTGTACCAACCTAATATATTGGCAATAAATAGCAGACTTAAAAAGATATTGTCTTATTTGCAAGAGAAAGGGAGGATATTAGTAAAACTAGCCTTAGATTAGAGGTTGCTTTGGACTCATACTGTGTATACATGTGTGATCAGTTGCTCAGCTGAGTCCAACTCTTTGTGACCCTATGGACTGTAGCCTACAATACTCCACTGTCCATGGAACTTTCTGGGCAAAAACACTGGAGTAGGTTGACATTTCTTCCTCCAGGGGAGCTCCCTAACATTACTAACAAAGCTTAAAAGCAAATTTTAAGCAAAACAGCAAACTGAACCCAAGCAGAGACATAACTTTGCTGACAAAGGTCCATATAGTGAAAGCTATGATTTTTCCAGTAGTCATGTACAAATGTGAGAGTTGAAACAAAGAAGGCTGAGTTCTGAAGAACTGATGCTTTTGAACTGTGGTGTTGGAGAAGACTGTTGAGAGTCCCTTGGACAACAAGATCAAACTAGTCGATCCCAAAGGAAATCAACCCTGAATACTCACTGGAAGGACTAACGCTGAAACTGAAGCTCCAGTATTTTGGCTACCTGATGAGAAGAGCTGACTTACTGGAAAAGACCCTGATGCTGGGAAAGATTGAAGGCAGGAGGAGCAGGGAACAACAGAGGACAAGATGGTTGGATGGTATCATTGACTAAAGGGGCATTAATTTGTGCAAACTCCAGGAGATGGTGAAGGACAGGGAACCCTGGCATGCTTTCATCATGGGGTTGCAAAGAGTTGAACATGACTGAGCAACTGAACAACAAAATGAACTATAACTAGAAGTGTTGTGGGTTGAATTCTCTCCCCTCCCTCAAATTCATAGGTTGAAACTCTTAACTCTCAGCACCTCAGAATGTGGCTAGACTTCTAGTGCCTAGAACAGTGAGAAAACAAACTTATTTAACCCTTCAAGTCTGTAGTATTTTATTATGGAGGTCCTTAAACAAGTTTAGTAAAAATGATCAGGATGAGGATGAGAGCAAAAAACAAACTTGTTTCTCATTGAAAAAATGTGTTGGTTGTAATGACTCATTTTGATTAATATAGATGTGTTTGAGCCTAGATATAATGATTTAAAATTCACAGTCTGAAACATCAATTACGTTTGTACCAACCTAATATATTGGCAATAAATAGCAGACTTAAAAAGATATTGTCTTATTTGCAAGAGAAAGGGAGGATATTAGTAAAACTAGCCTTAGATTAGAGGTTGCTTTGGACTCATACTGTGTATACATGTGTGATCAGTTGCTCAGCTGAGTCCAACTCTTTGTGACCCTATGGACTGTAGCCTACAATACTCCACTGTCCATGGAACTTTCTGGGCAAAAACACTGGAGTAGGTTGACATTTCTTCCTCCAGGGGAGCTCCCTAACATTACTAACAAAGCTTAAAAGCAAATTTTAAGCAAAACAGCAAACTGAACCCAAGCAGAGACATAACTTTGCTGACAAAGGTCCATATAGTGAAAGCTATGATTTTTCCAGTAGTCATGTACAAATGTGAGAGTTGAAACAAAGAAGGCTGAGTTCTGAAGAACTGATGCTTTTGAACTGTGGTGTTGGAGAAGACTGTTGAGAGTCCCTTGGACAACAAGATCAAACTAGTCGATCCCAAAGGAAATCAACCCTGAATACTCACTGGAAGGACTAACGCTGAAACTGAAGCTCCAGTATTTTGGCTACCTGATGAGAAGAGCTGACTTACTGGAAAAGACCCTGATGCTGGGAAAGATTGAAGGCAGGAGGAGCAGGGAACAACAGAGGACAAGATGGTTGGATGGTATCATTGACTAAAGGGGCATTAATTTGTGCAAACTCCAGGAGATGGTGAAGGACAGGGAACCCTGGCATGCTTTCATCATGGGGTTGCAAAGAGTTGAACATGACTGAGCAACTGAACAACAAAATGAACTATAACTAGAAGTGTTGTGGGTTGAATTCTCTCCCCTCCCTCAAATTCATAGGTTGAAACTCTTAACTCTCAGCACCTCAGAATGTGGCTAGACTTCTAGTGCCTAGAACAGTGAGAAAACAAACTTATTTAACCCTTCAAGTCTGTAGTATTTTATTATGGAGGTCCTAGCAAACTAATACAAGAATTAAAGATCAGTAAAAAATGATCAGGATGAGGATGAGAGCAATGATGGAATTAGCAGGTATGGTCATTGAAACTATGATAAGAAACATGCTTTGCATATTTAAGGAGAAGCATCAACATGATGAGGAAAGAAAAAAGATTTTTTAAAGGCCTAAATGCAAATGCTTGACCTCACATCCAACATTTAAAATGATAAATATACTAATGGTTTAACAGGAAAATGCACATTGAAGAAGAAAAGATAAATAAACTTGAAGATATAGCAGAAGAATCTATGCAAATGGAAACACAGAGAGAGGAAAAAATTGGGCAGAAAAGTGAACAGAGCTTCAACGTCCTGTGGGACAACACCAGCCATTCTTTCATATATGTAATCATAGTCTCAAGAGAAGACAGAAAAGAAAGAAAAGAAAAATTGAAAAAATAATTGCCAAAATTTTCATAAAATTTGATGAAAACAAATAGATCCCATAAACTAATGAACCCCAAGGAGGATATGCACAGATATCTTTGTGGTGTTCAGAAAACTGTATAGCATGGAAACAACCTTAGTGTCCATCGATGGATGAATGGACAAAAACAGTGTGATGTGATATGACACACTCATACACTGAAACATAATTTAGTCATAAAATATATGAAAATCTTGCCACTTGCAAGAGTATGGGTGAACCTGAAGCCATCATGATGAGTGAAACAAATCAGACAAAGAAAGACAAATACTGTATGATTTCACTCATACATGGAATCTAAACAACCCAAACTCATAAAAATAGAAGGCAGATTGGAGGTTGCCAGAGGCAGGTGGGAGAGGTAGGGGATAAGAGAAGACTGATAAAGGTTTACAAATTATAGTTACAAGAGAAATAAGTTCTAGGATGTAATGGGTAACATGATGACTATAGTTAGTAATATTATATTGTATATTTGAAAGTAGAGAAGATAGTAGATCTTAGAAGTTCTCACCCCACAAACACTGTAACTACCTGAGGTGATAGATATGTTAACTAACTTTATTTCGGTAGTCATTTTGCAATATGTACATATCAAGTTGTTGCATTGCACACAATTATATGTCAATTATTTCTCAATAAAGACAGAAAAATGAACAATATTTTTAACCTATGTAGTGATAAATGTAATTTATTTTGTAATGAATGCAATGTAATAATGATATAGTTTAAACACTATAACTAAACCCTAGAATTAAAAAGCTTCAATAAACATGTAGCAAAAACCGATAGAACTATAAAGAGATACATTTAGAATTACGGTTACTGATTTCAACACTGTTCTCCTGGTAACTGATAGCCAAGTAGACAGGAAAATAAGTCAATGCATTAAAAATTTAACATATCACTATCAACCAACTGGAGCTAATTGATATTTGTAGTATATTATACACCCAAATAATGGAATACAGATTCCTTTTGAGTGCACATGGAACATTCACCAAGACAGACCACATTCTGGGAAGTAACACAGGTCTCAATAAAGGATTGAAATAACAAGGAGTATGCTTCCACTTGTATGAGAAATTAAAAACAACTTGATAACTCTAAAATATCTCTGTATCTGGAAATGAAATAACCAATGGGGCTTCCCTGGTGGATCCGTGGCAAAGAATTCACTTGGCAATGCAGGAAACATGGGTTCAATCCCTGATTTGGACAGATCCCACATGCCGTGGAATAACTAAGCCTGAGCGCCTCAGCTACAGAGCCTGCACTCTAGAGCCCAAGAGCCACAACTACTGAGCCCAAAGGTCACAACTACTGAAGACCAATCCCTCTAGAGCCTATGCTTTACCTGTCATTAACATGAAAGGGAATGAGACATTCTGTCTCATTTTTGAGGCAGTGTTTGTATAGAGTTTGTATACAGTTTCTGTCAGCACTGCATTATGACAGTAAGATACAATTATTTTCTTTTGGGGGGTTTCAGAGGGCAAATACAGTTAGATTTTCAAATTATGCAGATTTCCTAAAGGCTTATCTTAAATACTTCATAATAAAACATTATTTTTAAAGCATCATAAATGATCTTTTTACATTTGTCATCCAATTACTGTGTAGTTTAACTCTAGGAGACCGTTGCATAATTTGAGGGGTTCATCCCATGTCATCTTCACTACAACTTTTCAAGATCTATACTTAATCTTTGTAATTAATTTGCACTACATCTTCATTAGGTTAATGCAGTCCAACAAACATCTAATCTGTCAAATCACAGAGACTTATCTACAACAGCTTTGTAGACATGGGTAGAGATAGACTTTGAGCAGAGCATGTTGTTTGGGGGCAGATGTCAGCAACTAGTTCCATAAACGTTCAACATACTTGTGAATAATTTCCTGTTATACCAGCACTCATTTTTTCTGTGCACTTTTAGTGTATGATCTCATATAATGAAAGTTTATTCACTCCTAGAAATTATTCACTCCTTGTATTACTCAAAAGGTCTTGAGTGACTTGACCCAGAGACATAGGAACAAAGGTCACACACCAAACCCAGGTACCCTTAATCTGTTTTGTTTTCAAAATATCACTAAGCAGTAAAATACGTCTCAGACATTTCATCTAATTCCAGAAGAGTTTTCTCTACTCCAAAGTTCACATAAAAGTTAATTCTTTATCTTCTCCTTTGCGTGATGCACACATATAATTAAATTAAGATAGGATATATATGTTTGTATATATATATATATACACACACATATGTATATATATTTTATTATAAATAATAGGAAACTGGATCTCAGGTGTAATAAATAATTTTTAAAAAGACATACAGGGAAGAGACCACTTTCATACATATTTTCAAATTTATACGCTTCTCTTCCTTATGTTTATCCCTTTATATTCTATTAGGAATTTACGTCTTTGAAGTTAACCAACATTTTATGTCTAAAATGGAGCCTCCTGTTTAAACAGTGCCTTTTTCCAGTTAATGAACTTTAAGATGTTGATTCATTTTTGTCCCAGTAAGGCTATACAACAATCCTTCAAAAAATAACGCATTTTAGGTGCCTGTCCAGAGCAAAAACACAAAAAGCACCTTATTAATACAAAATGTCAACAGTAGATGGTGCACACTTGCTCTTCTCAAATCAGCTTTGCTTTTTAAAGAAAATGAACAATCAACACACACACAAAATCCCTCACAATATGAACAGCGTAACAAAGGAGAACTCTTGAGAACTAACCAAAGAAACCAAAAATTCCAATACAATTTCTTGCAAATGATCCTCTGCTGTTTGGGGGTTTGGTCTTAGAACTGAGCCCAAACAAGCAAAACAAAGAAACAAACTATGCAAGTAGTATACTATGAAAACTAATAAAAGAGTGCTTGTTTGAGGTCAGTTAAATGTCATTAGGGAAGAAGGAGTCTGTGGTGCACAGCAAGACCGAGATGAGTATGACAAGATTATCACATCTAAACTGGATGATTTTGGAGAAAGAATGAAAAGAAGTATTAGTAAATCTGGATTGACTTTATTTTTTATCCTACAGTTCACCTTTAACTAGGGCCTTGTATATTACAAAGGACTTCTGCTTTCTAAAAAATGTTTTCCTCTTTAGCCCAGAATCATTTCATCAAGGGAAGAAAATACAGAAGTGCATTCTGTATTACATGGGTTACCATATTCCATTTTAGATTTTGCTTCAAGGGCTTTCACATTATGACTCCTAAAACAAAATCTTTGAAGATGATGCCAAGCACCGTGATGAATCACTGATGAATCACAGTACATCATATTCATTCATATATTTATAAGCTGGGGCTTTAAACAAAACCTTTTCATCTAATAAGCTGCTTCATTCATTTAAAATCAAATGTTTTCTTTTTATATTTATCAAAATACACTTTAAAATTATGAATGGATCAATTATACGCTATCAACTGTAAGAAAAATTATCAGTAATACCTTAGTCACAGGAAATTGTAACACTTAAATCTTCAATTTATATACATTCTTACTGTGGAAGTATAGTGAGTTTAGCAATAAAAATATAATTAATTACAGGGTAAAATTATACTGAAATTTTGATAAAATTATCAGTTCAATGTTGATTCATTTTGTCCCAGTAAGGCTATACAACAATCCTTCAAAAATAACGCATTTTAGGTGCCTGTCCAGAGCAAAAACACAAAAGCACCTTATTAATACAAAATGTCAACAGTAGATGGTGCACACTTGCTCTTCTCAAATCAGCTTTGCTTTTTAAAGAAAATGAACAATCAACACACACACAAAATCCCTCACAATATGAACAGCGTAACAAAGGAGAACTCTTGAGAACTAACCAAAGAAACCAAAAATTCCAATACAATTTCTTGCAAATGATCCTCTGCTGTTTGGGGGTTTGGTCTTAGAACTGAGCCCAAACAAGCAAAACAAAGAAACAAACTATGCAAGTAGTATACTATGAAAACTAATAAAAGAGTGCTTGTTTGAGGTCAGTTAAATGTCATTAGGGAAGAAGGAGTCTGTGGTGCACAGCAAGACCGAGATGAGTATGACAAGATTATCACATCTAAACTGGATGATTTTGGAGAAAGAATGAAAAGAAGTATTAGTAAATCTGGATTGACTTTATTTTTTATCCTACAGTTCACCTTTAACTAGGGCCTTGTATATTACAAAGGACTTCTGCTTTCTAAAAAATGTTTTCCTCTTTAGCCCAGAATCATTTCATCAAGGGAAGAAAATACAGAAGTGCATTCTGTATTACATGGGTTACCATATTCCATTTTAGATTTTGCTTCAAGGGCTTTCACATTATGACTCCTAAAACAAAATCTTTGAAGATGATGCCAAGCACCGTGATGAATCACTGATGAATCACAGTACATCATATTCATTCATATATTTATAAGCTGGGGCTTTAAACAAAACCTTTTCATCTAATAAGCTGCTTCATTCATTTAAAATCAAATGTTTTCTTTTTATATTTATCAAAATACACTTTAAAATTATGAATGGATCAATTATACGCTATCAACTGTAAGAAAAATTATCAGTAATACCTTAGTCACAGGAAATTGTAACACTTAAATCTTCAATTTATATACATTCTTACTGTGGAAGTATAGTGAGTTTAGCAATAAAAATATAATTAGTTAAAGGGTAAAATTATACTGAATTTTGATAAAATTATGCAGGTTAAACAGGATAGAAGTACAAGTTCAAATAGACAAAGGAATGCTGTAAAATTTCCAACAACTGATCCTGAAAGCTACAAGAGAAACAAATATACGATGTTGGTATCAAGAAACTATGATATTTAGATTCCAGTAGACATGTTTAAAAGAGCTACATTAATTTTAAAATGTTAATATATGCAATATGTTAGAAATTGCAGCCTTTGGAATTACTTAAACTTATAATGAAATTTTTTTGATGCCAACTTTAAAATGTGTGAGTGGGTATATGATTTTCAAAATGCTTTTAGAATTCTTATAGATCATTGCCCTACACTATGATACTTTTACAGAAGACAAACTCCCTAGCCTGTATCCTAAAATGAATGCTTTCCTTCAATATTAGTCTCTCTGGATCATAGACATATAGCCCATAAGGCTAAGATTCTTTACAGGATTAAAACTTCCAAGAAAAAAATGTTTGGGAATATTTCTTATTTAGAGACTGTATATTAAAATCTCTAAAAGTTTTCAAACTGTTTTTTAAAAAATGTATTCATTCTAGTAAAAAGTACCAAAAAACTAATTTTTAAGTACATTCACAGAACTATCTGAAGAGCTCCCTTGTTTACTAAGGTGAGTTAAAAAGCTTTCCCAATGATGACCTAATTTATGCTATGGGAATGAACACTCTTTTTAATATGGATCTATGCAAATTTAAAAACAGGTTTAAGAGTTTGTTTCATAAATACTTTATGGACTATGTTAAGCCAACTTTTAATGATTTGGCATTACAGACACTTGAGGTGGTTTTCACTTTGCTTCCTCCTTTGGTAGGGATAATTAAGTGTTTCAGTGAGTCTGTCATTTGTAAACCCATTACTAAATAATCTTAAAAAACTCCACATGATGACTTTGGAATATTTTGATTTGATCATTAGCCACATGTCAAACTTTTTGAGGAATAGTACTTACCCTCTGTTACATTTTGATATTTCATCAAACAGAAGTTTCCACCGAGGACGTCCAATAAAAAGTCTTGAATTCAGTGCTTGATATTTTTCTCCAATTATCTTCTGCAAAAAGGAAAGCACTATATTTTATATGACCCACAGTTGGGCAAATAACTCATTTCTCTAACATTATCTCTGCTGTTGTTGGGGCTTCCTACCAAATTGCTGTGACATGAAGAATCTAAGTATCAAATGGCAACCGATTAAGTACAGTCATTTAGAAGCATCATTTTCTCCCTCTTTCTCTTTAAAATCCATTAACTTCTTGAATACCATTATCATCAATGACTGATTTTCCCAGACTTCAGTTAGTTGCTTCATTCTGAAGCAACTGCAGTGTTAAAGAATGCATTCTAACTGCCTACTCTCAAAGAGGGCGCAGCACATAAGCTTTATTGAAGCATTTTTGTACTGCCAAGTTGTCATATTTAGATCATTATATGAGTAAAATACTACAAATTGTCACCATACATTTGGGGAAATGATCCTGAACATGACAGCCTAATATAGCAGCACTCCAAATTTGGGATCTATCAAGAAACAACTTTTAATGGACTGGTGTTTGCAATTAACAAGAGTGTTAGATCTGAATTGATGGTAAAGAGAGTAAAGAAAGAAAGAAAAGTGTCCAAGACCCAGGCAGACAGATTTAGAACCAGATGTAATTTATGCTTTGTATCTTAATCACAGCGAAACCATGAGGCATAATGATATTTATTTGCTTCATGAAAGTATAAGATAATGTTTTTAGATACCAAGTAGGGTAGAAATCTGACTTAAAAAATAGGCTTAGATTAGCTTTGAAGTAACAGACAAGCATTCATATTTTGTATTCAAAGCATTGTAGAAAATGTATGATGGAAAAATATGATAGTAAAACTTGTGTAAGTATTTGTGCCCAGGTTTGTACAGTTATACATCTCTTCAATGTTGTCTATAAACTGTTTCTTCATCCATGATATGGGGATCGCAGTATCATTTACCTCTTAGATTTACTGAAACTACATGAGATAATGTATATAAGGTGCACAATACAGCATCTAGCAGTGAAGTAAACAATGTGCGATGGATGTTACATGTTTTAGTTTCCCTTGAAGAGAAACAAGCTTAATTATGTAGGACCTTTTATCTTCTCTTGCCACATAAAACCTCTCCTCGATGAACACAACCATAAGACTGTTCACTTATGTTCTCATCTCTAGATGAAGTGATGGTGAAGAGGAGAGAGATGAACTCAAAGGTCTGCTCCCGCTCCTGGTGAGGACAAATGAAAGGCATAATACGGCTGACTTCAAGGACAAGCCATGAGCTTGCTGGACAGATGCCCAAAGAGGCTTTCTTCTGGGAAATGTATCTTCAAACCACCTGCAGAAATTTTCTTCTAGCACAGCCTCTACACTACATCTTCTGTTCTCAAGAGGCTCGTTTAATTTACAATAACATCCAGTCACATACCTGTATCCCATCTGTCTGACTAAGGTACAGCTGGATGTTGACATAGTCAGGTCTGTTCTCTTGCCAAAACTGAGGACATAAAAGTAAATAGACATCAAAATTTGTTCTGTATTCACAGACTCTCTCCTGTGCTAACATATGTGATTCTACAATTTGTTAAGATGTCTCTGGTCTCATCACAGTCAACATCCGCAAGCAAATGTGTACACATAGATACATATATATGCACCACTTACATGGCAGAGTCTGACATTAATAACCTGCCCCTCACTGATTTAATTAGTTATGATGAAGGAAATGGATGGGATTAGTCATGTTATCTTCATAAATACAAAATCAAATATGCTAAATGTTAATAGGAATAGTCCTTTAAATTGCCCCCACTTATTTCTTATTTTATTCCCTAAGAGTCTCTAAATTTTATTCAAGATTTCACTAGGAAAGAATATGGTTTTCTTAAAAAACAAAACAAAAAACAGTTAAAAGTGATACATAAAATGCATACTAGGAATCACAAAAATGAAAACAAACAAAACCTGGTTCTCATTCCTACCTTCTTCCTATTCAGGACCTATTCCTTAAATCAAAATGTATGAGGCAGGGAGTGTACTTGCCGAAATAAGAGACTTGAAAAGCTCTCAAAGATTTTGATATCTTGAAAAATAAACTGACCAAGAAAAATATCTGAAGAAAAATTGATTCAACCAAGGGGGTAAAAGGGTTTTGTCTCCAGACGCTTCCTTTACCCAGAAGAAAAAAAATGTGTTCATGACTTGGACCTTTCTTTGGTTAAATCCTGACTTCTGAAATCTACATTTAAAAAGTATTATTCTTCTTAGAGCCTCCTTTTAGAGATGAAAAAGGACTCAAAGGTCTGCTCCCGCTCCTGGTGAGGACAAATGAAAGGCATAATACGGCTGACTTCAAGGACAAGCCATGAGCTTGCTGGACAGATGCCCAAAGAGGCTTTCTTCTGGGAAATGTATCTTCAAACCACCTGCAGAAATTTTCTTCTAGCACAGCCTCTACACTACATCTTCTGTTCTCAAGAGGCTCGTTTAATTTACAATAACATCCAGTCACATACCTGTATCCCATCTGTCTGACTAAGGTACAGCTGGATGTTGACATAGTCAGGTCTGTTCTCTTGCCAAAACTGAGGACATAAAAGTAAATAGACATCAAAATTTGTTCTGTATTCACAGACTCTCTCCTGTGCTAACATATGTGATTCTACAATTTGTTAAGATGTCTCTGGTCTCATCACAGTCAACATCCGCAAGCAAATGTGTACACATAGATACATATATATGCACCACTTACATGGCAGAGTCTGACATTAATAACCTGCCCCTCACTGATTTAATTAGTTATGATGAAGGAAATGGATGGGATTAGTCATGTTATCTTCATAAATACAAAATCAAATATGCTAAATGTTAATAGGAATAGTCCTTTAAATTGCCCCCACTTATTTCTTATTTTATTCCCTAAGAGTCTCTAAATTTTATTCAAGATTTCACTAGGAAAGAATATGGTTTTCTTAAAAAACAAAACAAAAAACAGTTAAAAGTGATACATAAAATGCATACTAGGAATCACAAAAATGAAAACAAACAAAACCTGGTTCTCATTCCTACCTTCTTCCTATTCAGGACCTATTCCCCTTAAATCAAAATGTATGAGGCAGGGAGTGTACTTGCCGAAATAAGAGACTTGAAAAGCTCTCAAAGATTTTGATATCTTGAAAAATAAACTGACCAAGAAAAATATCTGAAGAAAAATTGATTCAACCAAGGGGGTAAAAGGGTTTTGTCTCCAGACGCTTCCTTTACCCAGAAGAAAAAAATGAATGTGTTCATGACTTGGACCTTTCTTTGGTTAAATCCTGACTTCTGAAATCTACATTTAAAAAAGTATTATTCTTCTTAGAGCCTCCTTTTACCAACCTAAAATAAGGAAACGCTGAAAGATAAGGAAAATAAGTCAAAAGTAGAAGAGAAGGAAGGAACACACAACCGTGGTGCATTCTGGAGAACAGAAATGAGTATCTGATGTGTAGAACCTGCAGAAAGACCTAAAAGAGACCAGCACTTCTTCAACAGCCAAACTATTTCCTGAGCTAAGAGGCATAGGAAGTTTGCTGGAGATGGGACGGTTTTGCTGGCCCTTACTGCAGCAAATGGATCAACTGATTTCAAGTACTGTTTTTATTATTGATTGGAAGGATTGTTATTGAAGCTAAAACTCCAACAGAGTGGCCACCTGATGCAAAGAGCCGACACTGGAAAAGACCTTGATGCTGGGAAACACAGGGCAGGAGGAGAAGGGGCGGCAGAGGACAAGATGGTTAGATAGCATCACTGAATTTGAGCAAACTCTGGAGGACAGAAGAGCCTGGCATGCTACCATCCATGGGTTTGCAAAGAGCTGGACATGACTTGGCAATTGAACGACAACTATTTCTATAGAGTGCAAAAGTAATTATTTTTAAGGGCTATATTGGGATGCAAAGTAAAGTTTTAGGAATGCAAACAAAGTCATTTTGCAAATAGGGAGCGACTAAATGAGGTTATTACAATATTCTTCTGGCACCCTTTACAATAGTAAAGGCACCTGACAGGTAACTGAGAGAGTGTTTGTAGTGCCACCATTGTCTAACCTTGAGACATGGGGAGTTAATTTACAAAGCCTTCAGTTTCTCCATTGGGATGATGACATTGTCTCCCAGGTTTCCTCCAAAACTAAAATTACACATTTTCTGACAGGTGGCAACTCTAAATTATAGAATCCCAATAAAAACCCATTTTACTTTCAAAGTGGTAAGTGATTATTCTCAGCACTCATAATGTTTTTAAAGTGTAAACATTAAATTCCATGCCACAGATGCCTCAAGGTACATGCAGACACTAAAGTCATTTTAAGGCCCTTTAGGAACTGAATTGGGGTGCATGAATCTTAATTGTGAGGAAACTGAGGTATTACCTGGTGCTAGTAAAGGATAGTACCTCACAAAACACATAATCTGCAATTGGTTTTTGTCTTAAATGTCTTTCAGGATGCTGCTCTGAGATCATCCCATTAACTGCTGAATCAATAACTGGTGCTTGGTGCCTATAACCTCCAGGGAGAGGAATGCAAACTTAAATAGTATTTATTAATTTCAATGTCTAATTTTAACTTATCCTTCACTGAAGACAAGCAACAGTATCTGTTAAAATATACACACACTGAATTTGGTAATTAATTTGCTAACACAGCAAACAGTAAAAGTCTTTTCTTTTTAACATCATCGTCAGAGGCACTACGGAAGGACCTCTTGATGTAAAAAATCAAAACAACTATGCAGAGGTGTGTGTAGAAGATAATCATCACATGTCCACACTAGCTTTAAGCTTTTGTATTATATATTCTATGGATTACTAAAGGCAAAACAGATCCGCCAAAAACCTTGAGAAGAAATCTTAAGATTTGACTACTTTTTCCAACAATTTATATATATTTTTTCTTTCTGTTATTCCTTTCCTGCCTTGCTACTTGCCTTATAAAGCATCTAATATTCAAATGGGGCTTCTCCTCATGGTTCAGAGGTAAATCTGCCTGCAATGCTGCAAAGGAGACATGGGTTCAATCCCTGGGTCAAGTTCAATCACACTAGTATTCTACAGAAAATACAGTATCCCCCTGTTTACGAAATACATACAAATTTAAATGATGGTCAATATAAGGTTTGGAATAATTTTCTCTTATACCCTTTTATGGAAATGTAAATTGCTTTAGCATCTTTGAGGGACATTTTGTCAGTATATATTAAAATCTAAATTCATTCTTTAAGTCTTCACAACCTCCAACACAGGAAGTTCAGTTTCAGGTGTTAACCTAGAGAAAACACACACTTGAGAGCAGTGATATTGCCCTCTTGAAAGATTTTCCTCCCTTAACCACATGTACCTCACTGGCTCACTGGTAGGTTTCCTACCACTTCAGTGGTCACACTGACCAGTCTCCTTCCCTGACTTATTACTCATTTTCTACTCCTCTAGAAGCTGTGGTACCCCCAAGACTTGATATTTTCACACACACTCTCAAGATGACCTACAATCATATCAGTCTGCTCAAATCCTTTCAATGGCTTCTCATCTTTCTCTCTCTCTCTCTTTTTGGCCACTTCTGTTGGCCTTTCATTTATTTCCATCTTTGTTCTTTGGCCTGTGTGGGCCTCCTGTTGCAGTGGCCTCTCTCATTGCAGAGCACCGGCTCTGGGCACGTGTGCTCCAGAGCTCCGACTGGGTAGTTGGACACATCAGTCCAACCGCTTTGTGGCACGTGGGATCTTCCCAGGCCAGGGATTGAACCAACACACTTTGCACTCCAAGGCAGTGTCCTTACCCACTGGACCACCAGGGAAGCCCTCTGTCTGTCTGTCTCTCTCTCTCTTTGTTTTTCCTCCTGATTTAGCAAGCCCTTGGCAAGTCCCAGGAATCTGCACAGTTTTTTATTGTGGTAAAATACACATAGCATAAGATGGATCATTTTAATCTTTTTTAAGTTCACAGTTGATTAGCATTAAATACAGTCACACATTTGTGTGGTCATCACCACCAATTCATTTCCAGAATTTTTTCATCTTTCCAAACCAAAACTCTATATCCATCAAACAGTAACTCCCTATTGGCCCTCCGGGAAACCTCTGGCAACTACCATTCTCCTTTTCATCTCTAAGAATTAGACTACTCCAGGTCCTTTATATAAAAGGAAGCACACAATATTTGTCCTTTTGCATCTGGTTAAATAGAAATGTTTTAAAATAGTAACTTGCAGAACAATACGAATAGTATGCCCAAATGGGGTTTTTTAACCTATTTTGCTTTAGCATCTTTGAGGGACATTTTGTCAGTATATATTAAAATCTAAATTCATTCTTTAAGTCTTCACAACCTCCAACACAGGAAGTTCAGTTTCAGGTGTTAACCTAGAGAAAACACACACTTGAGAGCAGTGATATTGCCCTCTTGAAAGATTTTCCTCCCTTAACCACATGTACCTCACTGGCTCACTGGTAGGTTTCCTACCACTTCAGTGGTCACACTGACCAGTCTCCTTCCCTGACTTATTACTCATTTTCTACTCCTCTAGAAGCTGTGGTACCCCCAAGACTTGATATTTTCACACACACTCTCAAGATGACCTACAATCATATCAGTCTGCTCAAATCCTTTCAATGGCTTCTCATCTTTCTCTCTCTCTCTCTTTTTGGCCACTTCTGTTGGCCTTTCATTTATTTCCATCTTTGTTCTTTGGCCTGTGTGGGCCTCCTGTTGCAGTGGCCTCTCTCATTGCAGAGCACCGGCTCTGGGCACGTGTGCTCCAGAGCTCCGACTGGGTAGTTGGACACATCAGTCCAACCGCTTTGTGGCACGTGGGATCTTCCCAGGCCAGGGATTGAACCAACACACTTTGCACTCCAAGGCAGTGTCCTTACCCACTGGACCACCAGGGAAGCCCTCTGTCTGTCTGTCTCTCTCTCTCTTTTGTTTTTCCTCCTGATTTAGCAAGCCCTTGGCAAGTCCCAGGAATCTGCACAGTTTTTTATTGTGGTAAAATACACATAGCATAAGATGGATCATTTTAATCTTTTTTAAGTTCACAGTTGATTAGCATTAAATACAGTCACACATTTGTGTGGTCATCACCACCAATTCATTTCCAGAATTTTTTCATCTTTCCAAACCAAAACTCTATATCCATCAAACAGTAACTCCCTATTGGCCCTCCGGGAAACCTCTGGCAACTACCATTCTCCTTTTCATCTCTAAGAATTAGACTACTCCAGGTCCTTTATATAAAAGGAAGCACACAATATTTGTCCTTTTGCATCTGGTTAAATAGAAATGTTTTAAAATAGTAACTTGCAGAACAATACGAATAGTATGCCCAAATTGATAGAATGCTCACGAGCTGCATCTAGTTACTTGGACTAGATGGAGATTTTTTTTCATGTGGTTTATTACAAAAATCTGTAGCAAGGATGCATATGTATATTACTTAAATAACTTAAATAAAGACATATTAATAGATAAGTAAATGTTATAGGTAAGAGATAAAAATTTTGCTTTTATCTCTGTAAGGAATACAACTTAAGAGTTTGGGATTTTTAAAAAACATTTTTTTTGGTGGGATCTCTTTAATCGTTTCTTTTTATTTATTATTTTTCATCCATCTTTATTTTTTGGCCTGTGTAGGCCTCCCATCGCAGTGGCCTCTCTCCTTGCTGAGCACCAGCTCTCGGTGCATGCACTCCAGAGCACTGGCTCAGTAGTTGGACACATCTGTCCAGCCGTTCCACAGCACGTGGGATCTTCCCAGGCCAGGGATCAAACCAGTGCCCGCTGTACCAAGGTAGACTCTTCACCCATTGGGTCACCAGGGAAGCCCAGAATTTGGGATTTTTGAAATTCTGTATACTGTGCCAGTAGTTGGCTGATAATACTTGGAATGTTCCAATTGGAGATATGAACTATCCGAATAAAAGCTGAAAAGTGTAATAGTAATTGTCTGCTGATGTTTTCCTCCATCTGTCCTCTGTCACAGTCTCATATGCATTCATATTTACATATATATGTATCCTATATGCATTTATCATCAGTCATATGCATTCATTCCTATGTTAAAACATGTCTTAGATATACAAATTCACAGATAACAATATTTTAATCTTTTTTAAGTTCACAGTTGATTAGCATTAAATACAGTCACACATTTGTGTGGTCATCACCACCAATTCATTTCCAGAATTTTTTCATCTTTCCAAACCAAAACTCTATATCCATCAAACAGTAACTCCCTATTGGCCCTCCGGGAAACCTCTGGCAACTACCATTCTCCTTTTCATCTCTAAGAATTAGACTACTCCAGGTCCTTTATATAAAAGGAAGCACACAATATTTGTCCTTTTGCATCTGGTTAAATAGAAATGTTTTAAAATAGTAACTTGCAGAACAATACGAATAGTATGCCCAAATTGATAGAATGCTCACGAGCTGCATCTAGTTACTTGGACTAGATGGAGATTTTTTTTCATGTGGTTTATTACAAAAATCTGTAGCAAGGATGCATATGTATATTACTTAAATAACTTAAATAAAGACATATTAATAGATAAGTAAATGTTATAGGTAAGAGATAAAAATTTTGCTTTTATCTCTGTAAGGAATACAACTTAAGAGTTTGGGATTTTTAAAAAACATTTTTTTTGGTGGGATCTCTTTAATCGTTTCTTTTTATTTATTATTTTTCATCCATCTTTATTTTTTGGCCTGTGTAGGCCTCCCATCGCAGTGGCCTCTCTCCTTGCTGAGCACCAGCTCTCGGTGCATGCACTCCAGAGCACTGGCTCAGTAGTTGGACACATCTGTCCAGCCGTTCCACAGCACGTGGGATCTTCCCAGGCCAGGGATCAAACCAGTGCCCGCTGTACCGCAAGGTAGACTCTTCACCCATTGGGTCACCAGGGAAGCCCAGAATTTGGGATTTTTGAAATTCTGTATACTGTGCCAGTAGTTGGCTGATAATACTTGGAATGTTCCAATTGGAGATATGAACTATCCGAATAAAAGCTGAAAAGTGTAATAGTAATTGTCTGCTGATGTTTTCCTCCATCTGTCCTCTGTCACAGTCTCATATGCATTCATATTTACATATATATGTATCCTATATGCATTTATCATCAGTCATATGCATTCATTCCTATGTTAAAACATGTCTTAGATATACAAATTCACAGATAACAATATCTGAAAAGATATATACCAAATTATTAACAGATGTTCTCTCTGTTATTTTTTAAGTTTAAGAGATACTTTTTCCTCCTCATTACTCCTCTGCATATTTTGTTTTATTCTATGGTGAACATCTTTAACTTTTATAATTATATATATATAATATATATATTATTTATATATAAATTATGTGTATATAATTTGATATACTTTTTAAGATTCAAAAGGCTGCAAAATTAAAAACAAACCTAATTTTACCTTGTTATACAACACACAGAGTAAGTCTGCAAACCAGCGGAAGGATTGGATGTCTCTGCACACCCAAATAAAATACAGTCTTCTAAGCTTGTACAGTTTCCAGTCATCCCTTTAAAATTAAAATCACATGATAGTAATTATGATGGCAACAAATTAAGAATCCCTATATCCTTGAAATTTTGCTTCTCATTAGTAAGTAACCTACAGAAAGCACAGTCATTTACATTCTAGCACCTGACACACCACAAACTCTAACCCTCAAATTAATTGAAAATGTAATATACTGAGTTAAAGATATGATATACATAACCCATGAATTTAAGTGCTCATGCATGCGGATATTATATGCATATCTTTCATTTCCATTTGAAGGCAATAAGCTAAACTCCTGGGTCAGATCAGCTCTGTATCTCAGAAAAAATAAATAAAAGTTTTCTATTTTTCTGTTAATTCTATCACTCAGCATGGCTCCAATGGTCATCTCGCCCTGTCTTCCAGGCAAAATGAGCCAAAACCATTCCAGAAAGTTGGTTGTTTATCCCCTTCTTCATAATCACTAAAGAGAGAGATTTCACAACCACCTACTATGTAATGCATTCCAGCAGTTCACAGTTCCAAGTCTGGATTCCTCCTTATAATTATGAAGTAAGCCTGAGGTTAACAGAATATTACTCCCTTTTTTAAACTTTAGGTATCCAAATAACTTAAAATATGTTTTCAGAAATAACTAATTTCTGGCTTGGAATGTAGTTATTTTTCTAAGAACCTCCCAAAAGCCCCAAATATCTATCAAGGTTTTAAAATTGAAAAGAAATAACATTCAAACACATCACTTCAATGTATTTTTTTTTTCGTAGTTCATGAACCAGACTTTTAATGCTAATTGTTTTTCTTTTTTAAAAAAAAAGGACTGTAATAGATTTTGTGGCTTCATGGTAATTCCTGTCAATTAATTTTTGCTTATAAATCTAGAACTAAAATAACAATATAGATATCCTGGGTAAAGAATCTTACCTTTGAAATGTGTATTCTTCAGTCTGTTACAAATTTGCTGAGAAAGAGACCCAAGAATGATGTGCTCATTTGTCATCTCCTAAGAAAGGGTTTCCTGACAATATTTCTACAATAACCCTGACCCTTTATTTCTATATCCCATTAATCTCTCTTCTCTTCATCACACTTATAACATTTTCTGAAAGGACATTATTTATGAATTTTTCACTGGCTTATTTTCTGCCTGCCCTATCTGAATGTAAACTTTTCAAGGGCAGGGACTCTGCTCAGTCATTGCTGTATTACCAGTATGTATAAGATCAACTGGCACATAGATGCTCCAAAAGTATTTGCTGACTAAATGAACTAGTAATGCTACTTACCCTTGATGAGAAAGTAGAGAAATATGGTCTGGTGGAATGACTTTAACAGAGGAAAAGGACAGAGGAATGCACAACTATGACATGGATGTTATTTTGCGAGAGAACATGCTGGAAGCCACAGACCATGTTTTGATAACCACTGAATTATTCCCCTTATCCATCAGTGAATGGAGTTTTTTCAACAAGGAGAAGAAATCTGTAATGAAGCACCTCTCACTAAAAGAAATGTCTGAAATACTGACAGTTCTCTATGTGGATAATATAATGGATCAAGATGACATACAGCAGAGTGTTGAGTATTGACGCAAATGGAGTTACTCCAATGCCTCCAGCCACAGAGGCTAACCTCATAGTTCAGTGATTCTTCAAATGGACTTCCAAAGGGACCATCGATGTATAGCCTGTGTGAGATAATTATGAAGTAAGCCTGAGGTTAACAGAATATTACTCCCTTTTTAAACTTTAGGTATCCAAATAACTTAAAATATGTTTTCAGAAATAACTAATTTCTGGCTTGGAATGTAGTTATTTTCTAAGAACCTCCCAAAAGCCCCAAATATCTATCAAGGTTTTAAAATTGAAAAGAAATAACATTCAAACACATCACTTCAATGTATTTTTTTTTTCGTAGTTCATGAACCAGACTTTTAATGCTAATTGTTTTTCTTTTTTAAAAAAAAAGGACTGTAATAGATTTTGTGGCTTCATGGTAATTCCTGTCAATTAATTTTTGCTTATAAATCTAGAACTAAAATAACAATATAGATATCCTGGGTAAAGAATCTTACCTTTGAAATGTGTATTCTTCAGTCTGTTACAAATTTGCTGAGAAAGAGACCCAAGAATGATGTGCTCATTTGTCATCTCCTAAGAAAGGGTTTCCTGACAATATTTCTACAATAACCCTGACCCTTTATTTCTATATCCCATTAATCTCTCTTCTCTTCATCACACTTATAACATTTTCTGAAAGGACATTATTTATGAATTTTTCACTGGCTTATTTTCTGCCTGCCCTATCTGAATGTAAACTTTTCAAGGGCAGGGACTCTGCTCAGTCATTGCTGTATTACCAGTATGTATAAGATCAACTGGCACATAGATGCTCCAAAAGTATTTGCTGACTAAATGAACTAGTAATGCTACTTACCCTTGATGAGAAAGTAGAGAAATATGGTCTGGTGGAATGACTTTAACAGAGGAAAAGGACAGAGGAATGCACAACTATGACATGGATGTTATTTTGCGAGAGAACATGCTGGAAGCCACAGACCATGTTTTGATAACCACTGAATTATTCCCCTTATCCATCAGTGAATGGAGTTTTTTCAACAAGGAGAAGAAATCTGTAATGAAGCACCTCTCACTAAAAGAAATGTCTGAAATACTGACAGTTCTCTATGTGGATAATATAATGGATCAAGATGACATACAGCAGAGTGTTGAGTATTGACGCAAATGGAGTTACTCCAATGCCTCCAGCCACGCAGAGGCTAACCTCATAGTTCAGTGATTCTTCAAATGGACTTCCAAAGGGACCATCGATGTATAGCCTGTGGAGAAGGCAGACAAGGGTACAGAAAAGGAAAATGAGTTAAATTACATCTCTGTAATATGTGGCAAACATACTAAATCTAGTGCCTAGGCTTTGCAATAGCCCGAGCTTCATTTCATTGTTTTTCATAGTCATACGCCCAAAGGAACAAGAAGTGTTGTTTATGAATTATCAATACTAAAACAAGTACATGTTTCAGTTTCAAAGCATTCTTATTTTGAGGAAAATAGTCATTAAAGTGTTGGGCAATATAGATAGGACCATAATGGTGAGTCAAGGACTAGTCAAAGTTTTGACCTATTTTATTACTATATATTGGACTAAATTAAAATATCTTACTTTACTGTGTCTGAATTCAATAATGCTATCCTCCATGGTAAAGTGAGAAGCAAAAATATTCCTTGAAACCTTTACCATGTAAACAGAAAAGAAGTTAACCTTGTTCTTCTTCTTGCTCTGGTTGTGTTTATTAGATAGAAGTAGTCTGTAACAATCTTACAAGGATTTCTCATTACTTTGTATATTCAAATGTGTACTTGTGTGTATGCATGTATATTTCCATGTATGTGTGAAGTCCTCAACTACAATGAAACTTGTGCTTTGTTCACTCAGTATTCATCCTCTTATTCTTTCTCTTTATTTATTCTCTTATTCTTAAATTGACAAATAGTTGACTTACAATACTGTGTGAGTTTCTGTGTACAGCACAGTGATTAAGTTATACATATACATGTATTTATTCTTTTTCAGATTATTTCCTTGTATAGGCTATTGTAGAATGTTGATTAGAGTTCCCTGGGCTATATAGTAGGTCCTTTTGGTTATCTATTTTATATACAGTAGTGTGTACATGTATGTTAATCCTAAATTCCTAAGTTGTCTCTTCCCCTTTGATAACCATAAATAAATTTTCTATGTCTGTGAGTCTTTCTGTTTTGTGCATAAGTTCATTTGTATCATTTTTTTAGATTCTACATATAAGCATTGTTATATAATATTTGTCTTTGTCATTTCAATTTAGTATGATAATTCTAAGTCCATCCCTATTGCTGTAAATGGCATGATTTCATTCTTTTTATGGTTGAGTAATATTCCATTGTTATTACTTTATCCATGTATCTGTTGATGTTTAGGTCTTATTGCTTACTGACAAAACATCAATGTTATTCAGGGAAACAATGTGTCCAGCCAAAATACTACACATCCCAGACTAACTTCCATCTATTTTGGCTGTCTGACTATGTTTAGCCTAATGTGATATAAGTGGAAGTGCAATTAGGAAATCTGCAGCAGTGTTTACAATAGCCAAGTCATGGAAGCAACCTAAATATCCATTGATAAAGGAATGGATAAAGAAGATAAGTACATAGATACAATGGAATATTACTCAGCCACTTAAAAAAATGAAATCATGCCATCTGCAGCAAAATGGATGGACCTAGAGACTAACATATAGAGTGAAAGAAGTCAGGCAGAGAAGGAGAAATACTGTATCACATCCCTTATATGTGGGATCTAAAAAGAAATGATACAAATGAACTTACAAAACAGAGTTAAACAATGAACTTATGCTTGCCAGGAGGGAAGAATAGAGGGAAGGGATAGTTAGGGAACTTGGAATCAACAGGTACACATTGCTATTCTTAAAATGGATAATGAACAAGCACATACTGTATAGTACAGTGAACTCTGCTAAATGCTGTGTGGCAGCCTGGATGGGAGGGGAGTTTGAGGGAGAATGGATACATGTATTGTATGGCTGAGTCTCTTTGCTCTCTACCTGAAACTATCATAACACTGTTAATCAGGGATACTCCAATAAAATAAAAATTTAAAACATACCAATCACTCCATCCCTCCCTATTTTTTTTTTGAAATTAGAGTTCCCTGGGCTATATAGTAGGTCCTTTTGGTTATCTATTTTATATACAGTAGTGTGTACATGTATGTTAATCCTAAATTCCTAAGTTGTCTCTTCCCCTTTGATAACCATAAATAAATTTTCTATGTCTGTGAGTCTTTCTGTTTTGTGCATAAGTTCATTTGTATCATTTTTTTAGATTCTACATATAAGCATTGTTATATAATATTTGTCTTTGTCATTTCAATTTAGTATGATAATTCTAAGTCCATCCCTATTGCTGTAAATGGCATGATTTCATTCTTTTTATGGTTGAGTAATATTCCATTGTTATTACTTTATCCATGTATCTGTTGATGTTTAGGTCTTATTGCTTACTGACAAAACATCAATGTTATTCAGGGAAACAATGTGTCCAGCCAAAATACTACACATCCCAGACTAACTTCCATCTATTTTGGCTGTCTGACTATGTTTAGCCTAATGTGATATAAGTGGAAGTGCAATTGGGAAATCTGCAGCAGTGTTTACAATAGCCAAGTCATGGAAGCAACCTAAATATCCATTGATAAAGGAATGGATAAAGAAGATAAGTACATAGATACAATGGAATATTACTCAGCCACTTAAAAAAATGAAATCATGCCATCTGCAGCAAAATGGATGGACCTAGAGACTAACATATAGAGTGAAAGAAGTCAGGCAGAGAAGGAGAAATACTGTATCACATCCCTTATATGTGGGATCTAAAAAGAAATGATACAAATGAACTTACAAAACAGAGTTAAACAATGAACTTATGCTTGCCAGGAGGGAAGAATAGAGGGAAGGGATAGTTAGGGAACTTGGAATCAACAGGTACACATTGCTATTCTTAAAATGGATAATGAACAAGCACATACTGTATAGTACAGTGAACTCTGCTAAATGCTGTGTGGCAGCCTGGATGGGAGGGGAGTTTGAGGGAGAATGGATACATGTATTGTATGGCTGAGTCTCTTTGCTCTCTACCTGAAACTATCATAACACTGTTAATCAGGGATACTCCAATAAAATAAAAAATTTAAAAAAACATACCAATCACTCCATCCCTCCCTATTTTTTTTTA
This sequence comes from Tragulus kanchil, assembly GCA_022376925.1. Classification (NCBI taxonomy): domain Eukaryota; kingdom Metazoa; phylum Chordata; class Mammalia; order Artiodactyla; family Tragulidae; genus Tragulus; species Tragulus kanchil. Next base: position 94,025,977 of record JAIOJX010000006.1, read on the forward strand.
TTGAAATGGCCAGGTAGAAATTTCACTTTCAAATTCAATAATATAATTGCTGTGTTCTTTGATGGAAGTATAACTTTGTAACTAAGACCTATAAACCAGTTGACCAAAATTTCTATAAATGAATTTTAGTGTAATTATAAAAGGAGGCATCTGCATATGTGAAAAAAAGAAAGAAAAAGAAAAACTGGAAGGCTCCTTGATCATCTCTTTATGCCTGTCACCTTCTTCCTTTCTTGGTGCCTGAAATGTTGCCTTGATGGCCTAATCACTTAACTTTGATGACTATAAAAGTGCCATACCCTCTATGGACTGCCTTTACATTAAAAAAAAAAAAACACATATATATATAACAGTGCCTTTTAAATATTTCTTGCCTATTACATTAAAAAAAAAACCTTCTTAAAAAAATAGTAACGTCCAAAATAGTAAATTTGTGTAGTCAGTCTTATGCTATAAATATCTTTACTGTTAATACTGCTAATCTGTCTTATTACTGTAGGGGAGCTTCAGTCAAGAACCTAGAAAGGTAAAGAAAAACAACATTTTTCATCCTCAACACTTCTTAAAAGGTATAACAAAGAACAGACTGAGAAATCATGAAATAACTTCTTTCCTACTTGTCTGCTTTCCAGCCAACCCCCCATACTGTCCCCACACCCTAAATAACTACTCTCCGGTATTCTGAAACAGCTTCTGGGCAAAAAAGACAAGAACCTGGGGTTCTAGTGATATACCAGCGTTAGGGGTCACAGGAGGTTTTTTATGTCAAGAAAATGAACTTAAAAAATTGCTAGCCAGGAGGGAAGAATAGAGGGAAGGGATAGTTAGGGAACTTGGAATCAACAGGTACACATTGCTATTCTTAAAATGGATAATGAACAAGCACATACTGTATAGTACAGTGAACTCTGCTAAATGCTGTGTGGCAGCCTGGATGGGAGGGGAGTTTGAGGGAGAATGGATACATGTATTGTATGGCTGAGTCTCTTTGCTCTCTACCTGAAACTATCATAACACTGTTAATCAGGGATACTCCAATAAAATAAAAAATTTAAAAAAACATACCAATCACTCCATCCCTCCCTATTTTTTTTTATTGAAATGGCCAGGTAGAAATTTCACTTTCAAATTCAATAATATAATTGCTGTGTTCTTTGATGGAAGTATAACTTTGTAACTAAGACCTATAAACCAGTTGACCAAAATTTCTATAAATGAATTTTAGTGTAATTATAAAAGGAGGCATCTGCATATGTGAAAAAAAGAAAGAAAAAGAAAAACTGGAAGGCTCCTTGATCATCTCTTTATGCCTGTCACCTTCTTCCTTTCTTGGTGCCTGAAATGTTGCCTTGATGGCCTAATCACTTAACTTTGATGACTATAAAAGTGCCATACCCTCTATGGACTGCCTTTACATTAAAAAAAAAAAAACACATATATATATAACAGTGCCTTTTAAATATTTCTTGCCTATTACATTAAAAAAAAAACCTTCTTAAAAAAATAGTAACGTCCAAAATAGTAAATTTGTGTAGTCAGTCTTATGCTATAAATATCTTTACTGTTAATACTGCTAATCTGTCTTATTACTGTAGGGGAGCTTCAGTCAAGAACCTAGAAAGGTAAAGAAAAACAACATTTTTCATCCTCAACACTTCTTAAAAGGTATAACAAAGAACAGACTGAGAAATCATGAAATAACTTCTTTCCTACTTGTCTGCTTTCCAGCCAACCCCCCATACTGTCCCCACACCCTAAATAACTACTCTCCGGTATTCTGAAACAGCTTCTGGGCAAAAAAGACAAGAACCTGGGGTTCTAGTGATATACCAGCGTTAAGGGTCACAGGCGAGTTACTTATGCTAACTCTGATTTTCTTCTTCTAAAAAAAAATGGATCAATCAGATGCAATGACACAGAAAAAGTCTACTAAGAATTGTACAGGGCCACAAATTCCATGGACAGAGGAGCCGGAAGGCTATAGTCCAGGGGGCTGAAACAAGTCAGACACGACTGACTTTCACTCACTCACTCACTCACTCACAAATATCAAACATGTTTTAATTTAATGGCATCAGCAAGTGCCTCCAGTGTACCATCAGGCCCTCAGAGAGTCCAGCATCAACACAAGAAATGATACACGTTCAAGGTGAGGTGAGAAATATAGGTAGGAATTTGGTCTGAAGGAGATTAAATTAATGAGGGCAAATTAATGTGCTCTGATGTAATTCAACATATAATAATGGAAGGTCTACTCTGAGTAAGGTACATTATTATCTGCTGCAGCAAAAAGACAAAAAAGAATAAAGGAGAAAAACAGAAAGAGATTAGTAATTGAATGACTGCAGGGAAGTGGCTAAGACAAAAACCGCAATTTGAGAAGTGGGTTATAGAGCCATATTACATACACACGATGTACTTTTCACATATAATGTTATACCCTCAACACTTTATGATGTGAGCACAGTCTTATTATCCCCATTCAATAAACAAGGAACTTAAGACAAAAAGTGCCCTGACCCATCTGAAGGTTTCTGCCTCCTAGATGGAATACTGGGCTGGAGGATAGGCTGCGAGGAAGAGTAAAAGGGGAAGAAAGATAAACCAGCATCTAGTTTGTAAAGAGAATCTTTTAGGTTGTGTGATTCAGTCATAGAACGGAATACAACATTCTGCTAGGAAATAAGATGTACTTTGGTGACAGTTTAAGTATTTCCTCGAGGCCACACATCTAAGTGGTTTATGTTTATCACCAAAACAAACTCCATTTCTGCTTATGAAATCAAACAAACCAGACTACCTTCCTAAAAAGGATTTAATTCTAATTCTTTCAACCATAGAAATCATCAATAGAACCTTTTTACCAATGAATATTAACTCTCTTTGTACCTGAAAACAGTTCTACCTTAAAGTCTATTATATCTAAAACATTTCTTTGGTTATAATCATTTCTCTGCTGTGTTCTTCACTTTCTTTAACTTTCAGCCTGTTTTTTATCTTCATGTTCTGAGTGGATCTCTTGAAAACAGCTTATCACTCTCTTTCATTGTCTTATTCCAGCCTGACAGTCTTTTCCTTTGAACTGTAGAATCTGGTTCAACAATGCTGAATTACCACAACACTGCCTTGTACTGTTTGTCCAACTTTTGGTTTCTTCCCTTTCTTTTCTTTTCCTGACTACTTTTATGTTAAGTGTTGGTCTTGGCTTTTAATTTTCTGTAAGTAAGTAATGATTTTTCCGAGAGGGAATTTATTTTTATTATGTTAACTGGGATTTCTTGATATCCCCAAATTTGAAGTATTATCTCTTAAAACATTATATCACCTTTCACAATCTTTTTTCATACCGTTTAAACCTCTAATGTACAGTGAACTAAAGTGAACTTCTCACTCCGTTTATCGTATCTCAACCTTCCTTTCATGTTGCCCATATTTTTGTCTCTGTGTGCTGCATTTTGGATAATTATTTCAATTCTATTTACAAATTCATTTATTCCCTCCATGGCTGTGATAACGGCTCAGGTTTTTGATCACATTACTTCTCACTTCTAGAAGCTCTAGTGGCTCTTTGTCAAATATGTCTTGAGAAGTTTGATTGTCCTTTGTCTCATTCATTATTTTAATACTCTCTTTTATTCTTTAGACATATTAAACATTTCCTTTATACTTTTAAAATATACACCCTTGCTAACAAGGGGCCCCTTTTATTTCTTATAGGTTGTGTGATTCAGTCATAGAACGGAATACAACATTCTGCTAGGAAATAAGATGTACTTTGGTGACAGTTTAAGTATTTCCTCGAGGCCACACATCTAAGTGGTTTATGTTTATCACCAAAACAAACTCCATTTCTGCTTATGAAATCAAACAAACCAGACTACCTTCCTAAAAAGGATTTAATTCTAATTCTTTCAACCATAGAAATCATCAATAGAACCTTTTTACCAATGAATATTAACTCTCTTTGTACCTGAAAACAGTTCTACCTTAAAGTCTATTATATCTAAAACATTTCTTTGGTTATAATCATTTCTCTGCTGTGTTCTTCACTTTCTTTAACTTTCAGCCTGTTTTTTATCTTCATGTTCTGAGTGGATCTCTTGAAAACAGCTTATCACTCTCTTTCATTGTCTTATTCCAGCCTGACAGTCTTTTCCTTTGAACTGTAGAATCTGGTTCAACAATGCTGAATTACCACAACACTGCCTTGTACTGTTTGTCCAACTTTTGGTTTCTTCCCCTTTCTTTTCTTTTCCTGACTACTTTTATGTTAAGTGTTGGTCTTGGCTTTTAATTTTCTGTAAGTAAGTAATGATTTTTCCGAGAGGGAATTTATTTTTATTATGTTAACTGGGATTTCTTGATATCCCCAAATTTGAAGTATTATCTCTTAAAACATTATATCACCTTTCACAATCTTTTTTCATACCGTTTAAACCTCTAATGTACAGTGAACTAAAGTGAACTTCTCACTCCGTTTATCGTATCTCAACCTTCCTTTCATGTTGCCCATATTTTTGTCTCTGTGTGCTGCATTTTGGATAATTATTTCAATTCTATTTACAAATTCATTTATTCCCTCCATGGCTGTGATAAACGGCTCAGGTTTTTGATAACATTACTTCTCACTTCTAGAAGCTCTAGTGGCTCTTTGTCAAATATGTCTTGAGAAGTTTGATTGTCCTTTGTCTCATTCATTATTTTAATACTCTCTTTTATTCTTTAGACATATTAAACATTTCCTTTATACTTTTAAAATATACACCCTTGCTAACAAGGGCTCAGGATGATTTGCTTTCACATTTTCTAAAAACATGAGCTCTTTGGTGCCTCTGGTATAGGAATTCTTACAGGATTAAAATGTATTCTCCTAAAAGTGGATTTTCATTTTCCTCTTCCAGGCCACAAGAGGATGCCATGAATCTGGAATCACTTTAAAGTAAATTTTTGTCTCTGTGTTTATTGGGCTATGTACATATTACGAACTCACTGTTCCAACCCAAGTGAGATGGAGCTTGTGGTCACAAAGTATTAAGGGGAGATTTCGTTTCCAATTCCTTTTAGAATCAAGGAAAAAACAGGTCAATTATCTCCACTACTTCCTTCTGCAGAGCAAACTATTTAATCACTACTTTATTCACCAAAGATGTTTTACTTGAGGAATCTGGGTCATTTGCAGGAATCTCTGATCTGCTCTCCAAACCTATTCAGAACCCATACCTTAGCTCTTGTCCATCACACATATGGCCTAACCTTTGGGGGATAAGTTGTTAAGAGCAAATATGGGTTATAGCATTCACTTCACTTATTCATCTAGATAGGATATTCTTTATGGCTTATGACCTCAAGCAATGATTTTTATCTCCTACCATATCAAACATGTATTAAAATTATTAATATGTGTGTGCTTAGATTTTTAGGCTTTCTATATACTAGTCTGATTATTATTGAGCATATAGTATGCTATATAACGCTTATTTTTCACTCTTAAAGTGAAAGTGAAAGTCGTTCAGTTGTTTCTGACACTTTGCAACCCATGGATAAGCCATGGGATTCTCCAGGCAAGAATACTGGAGTGAGTAGCCTTTGCCTTCTCCAGGGGATCTTCCCAATCCAGGGATCAAACCCAGGTCTCCCGCATTGCAAGTGGGTTCACTCTTAAATACACACATACATATACATAAGGGGTTTCCCAGGTGGCGCTAATGGTAAAGAACACATCTACCAAGGCAGGAGACCTAAGAGTCATGGGTTCGATCCCTGGGTGGGGAAGATGCCCTAGAGGAGGGCATGGCAACGCACTCCAGTATTCTTGCCTAGAGAATTACATGGACAGAGGAGCCTGGCAGACTATAGCCCATGGGGTCACAAAGAGTCATACGTGACTAAAGCAACTTAGCATGCAAACATATGTATAAACAGATAGCTAGATCCTCACTTATAGATTTAGTTCCTATAGAAAGCTAAGGAGAACTTTTTTTGGCCCTTTGTTTTGTGTGTTGGCTAATGTAGCCTTGATCTGCTAATATGTGACTTGAAATATTTATTAATATGCTGAAATTAGTTCAAATAATATAACAAAAAGCTATCAAATCGTTCTAACTGTCCACACACTAGGCAGTTACCTGGAAGTATAAATTATAACTTGACAAACCCTTAGTGAATTTTCAAGTAAAACACCTAGCCACATTTGACACTGCATTCTAAGGTATATTTAAACCCAGCTACAACCCATATTAAAATAAAACTACTTCTGAAAGCTTTTGGAGAAAATACATTCAGTTAAAATCAACACTTTAAGATTGAATTTAGATCCTTTGACTTGAATACTACACAGCCTTTCTAACGAAGAATGCTATTTTCAAAGTGGTATTTAATTTGAACCATTTATTAAGATGATAGTTTTTCTGTTCTGTCTATTTATATATCTTTTGATTCAAATATTTTACACTTTCTTTTTCTCAAACAAATCATTCCATTCTTTTCCTGTGAAGTGAGGGGAAGTCACTCAGTCGTGTCCGACTCTGCAACCAGGGACGAGCCATGGCATTATCCAGGCAAGAATACTGGAGTGGGTAGCCTTTCCTTTCTCCAGGGGATCTTCCCAACCCAGGCATTGGAGACAGGTCCCCCGCATTGCAGATGCTTTACAGTCTGAACCACCAGGGAAGCCCCATTCTTTTCCCGGCTCTCCTCTTTTTTCCATGCAGCTTATCCTCCTGCTGGAAGCAAGACAGAGAGTGGGTCTTTATCTTAGCTGCTGGGTAATTTTAGTTTGAATAAACTTTTTTTTTAAACATTTATTATTTATTTATTTATCTTTTGGGGGGTAGGGTGGGGAAGGAGGAGGACAGGTGGGCCACTTCTATTGGTTTTTCATTTCTGTATTTTCATCCGTCTTTTGTTCTTTGGCTCCTGTGGGCCTCCAATCGCAGTGGCGTCTGCCGTCGCAGAGCACCGGCTCTGGGCGCATGCGCCCCAGAGCTCCAGCTTGGTAATTGGACACACCAGTCCAGCCACTCTGCTGCACGTGGGATCTTCCCAGGCCAGGGATCGTACCAACGCCCCCTGCACTGCATGGTGGAGTCCTTACCCACTGGACCACCAGGGGAAGCCCTGAATAAACTTTTAAAACTCAAATTTATTTGTGCTATACTTTGCTTTGCCATTTCTTTTCTATTAGTGTACAGAGCTCAGTTCAATTAAGAAATAGACCACGGCTTTCATCATTATTATACATATTATCTTCACAGCTTTTTTTAAAAGAGAAAAAGACCAGAACATAAAATGTGAGACAAATCATCAGTATAAAATATTATAAAATGTAATTCAATGTAAATGAACTAAAATCTCAAGTTCAGTAAACTACTGAAAGATGAATAAGACCATAAAATAGAATAATGGATCTTTTCAAGAGATTCACCTAAAACTATGAGGGTATATAAGGTTGAAATTTAAAGAATAAATACATAAGAGGGAAATTTATTCAAAAGCAAAATATTTGTAGTTTACAGTTCAGATGAAATAAAGTTTAAGAAAATTATAGATATGTTATTAATCACTGATAATTCAGCAGGGTGGGGCATGTTTTCAGATTCTCCTTGGTTATCAAAGATAGGTGACTGTGAGAAGAGAGACATCTTTATTCTGCTCTCTTCTCTGTTTAGAATGCTGAACACTTCTCTCTTCACACAGATGTGATAAAATTTTCATCTTGAAAGGGATGAAATGCCCTTCACTAGTCTGAACCACCAGGGAAGCCCCATTCTTTTCCCGGCTCTCCTCTTTTTTCCATGCAGCTTATCCTCCTGCTGGAAGCAAGACAGAGAGTGGGTCTTTATCTTAGCTGCTGGGTAATTTTAGTTTGAATAAACTTTTTTTTTAAACATTTATTATTTATTTATTTATCTTTTGGGGGGTAGGGTGGGGAAGGAGGAGGACAGGTGGGCCACTTCTATTGGTTTTTCATTTCTGTATTTTCATCCGTCTTTTGTTCTTTGGCTCCTGTGGGCCTCCAATCGCAGTGGCGTCTGCCGTCGCAGAGCACCGGCTCTGGGCGCATGCGCCCCAGAGCTCCAGCTTGGTAATTGGACACATCAGTCCAGCCACTCTGCTGCACGTGGGATCTTCCCAGGCCAGGGATCGAACCAGCGCCCCCTGCACTGCAAGGTGGTGTCCTTACCCACTGGACCACCAGGGGAAGCCCTGAATAAACTTTTAAAACTCAAATTTATTTGTGCTATACTTTGCTTTGCCATTTCTTTTCTATTAGTGTACAGAGCTCAGTTCAATTAAGAAATAGACCACGGCTTTCATCATTATTATACATATTATCTTCACAGCTTTTTTTAAAAGAGAAAAAGACCAGAACATAAAATGTGAGACAAATCATCAGTATAAAATATTATAAAATGTAATTCAATGTAAATGAACTAAAATCTCAAGTTCAGTAAACTACTGAAAGATGAATAAGACCATAAAATAGAATAATGGATCTTTTCAAGAGATTCACCTAAAACTATGAGGGTATATAAGGTTGAAATTTAAAGAATAAATACATAAGAGGGAAATTTATTCAAAAGCAAAATATTTGTAGTTTACAGTTCAGATGAAATAAAGTTTAAGAAAATTATAGATATGTTATTAATCACTGATAATTCAGCAGGGTGGGGCATGTTTTCAGATTCTCCTTGGTTATCAAAGATAGGTGACTGTGAGAAGAGAGACATCTTTATTCTGCTCTCTTCTCTGTTTAGAATGCTGAACACTTCTCTCTTCACACAGATGTGATAAAATTTTCATCTTGAAAGGGATGAAATGCCCTTCACTAGGCTTTGACTAGTATGTGGCATGTTTCCATTCAAAGTGTGGTTCTTGGGCCAAAAGTATCAATTTTACATAACAACTTGTCAGAAAGACAGAACCTTAGATCCAACCTCAAACTTACTGAATCAGAATCTGTGTTCTATTAAGGCTTCTGGGTGCTTTGTAAGCACTTTACAGTCTGAGATGCATAGTTCTTGTGCTTCCCTGGTGGCTGAGACAGTAAAGAATCTGCCTGCGGTGTAAGAGACTCAAGTTTGATACCTGGGTCAGGAAGATCCCCTGGAGAAGGGAATGGCTACACACTCCAGTATTTCTGCCTGGAGAATTCCATAGACAGAGGAGCCTGGTGGGCTACAGTCCATTGGTTCACAAGAGTCAGACCGACTGAGTGACTAAGCACACACAGTGCATTGTTCCAGTGTGTGTGTTAGTTAAGAATTTGGTTAATGTTGATAATAAGGTGGGATATTCCATCTATTTTTCTTTAGTTTTCTATGAGACTTTATTGAAAATGATAATTTACTTCTTTCAAGATCTGGAGGGTAATATCTGCTCTATGAATGTGAATCTTCCCCCAAATTCTATAGTTATTAAAGAATGAAAATAAAGTCCAACATAATTCACATTAGCGTTACCAGGAGGCAGAGAATAACTATTGTAGAAAAATGAGCACTAAATACCAAAAGAAAACAAAAAACATAGTTGAAAAGGAAAACAGACAAGTTACGGTATATAAATCATTGTAGACTCTGAAGCAAAAAGGAAAAACAAGAACCAAAACAATGACATAGAACCGTATTTAAAAATATAACCCACAAAAGTAAGAATTCAGAAATGCCATCAACAAAACCTCAACCTATAAAATTAAACAGTCTTTGGCAATTAAGTGTAATATTATCCTATTTTGTGAGTATATGGACTTTAATGTTTTCTCTCACCTTTCTCGGCCATCATTTTTCTCTTCCCTAGGCGATTTTGGGATAACATAACCCCTTCTGCTCTCTTCTTTGTTTAGAATGCTGAACACTTCTCTCTTCACACAGATGTGATAAAATTTTCATCTTGAAAGGGATGAAATGCCCTTCACTAGGCTTTGACTAGTATGTGGCATGTTTCCATTCAAAGTGTGGTTCTTGGGCCAAAAGTATCAATTTTACATAACAACTTGTCAGAAAGACAGAACCTTAGATCCAACCTCAAACTTACTGAATCAGAATCTGTGTTCTATTAAGGCTTCTGGGTGCTTTGTAAGCACTTTACAGTCTGAGATGCATAGTTCTTGTGCTTCCCTGGTGGCTGAGACAGTAAAGAATCTGCCTGCGGTGTAAGAGACTCAAGTTTGATACCTGGGTCAGGAAGATCCCCTGGAGAAGGGAATGGCTACACACTCCAGTATTTCTGCCTGGAGAATTCCATAGACAGAGGAGCCTGGTGGGCTACAGTCCATTGGTTCACAAGAGTCAGACCGACTGAGTGACTAAGCACACACAGTGCATTGTTCCAGTGTGTGTGTTAGTTAAGAATTTGGTTAATGTTGATAATAAGGTGGGATATTCCATCTATTTTTCTTTAGTTTTCTATGAGACTTTATTGAAAATGATAATTTACTTCTTTCAAGATCTGGAGGGTAATATCTGCTCTATGAATGTGAATCTTCCCCCAAATTCTATAGTTATTAAAGAATGAAAATAAAGTCCAACATAATTCACATTAGCGTTACCAGGAGGCAGAGAATAACTATTGTAGAAAAATGAGCACTAAATACCAAAAGAAAACAAAAAACATAGTTGAAAAGGAAAACAGACAAGTTACGGTATATAAATCATTGTAGACTCTGAAGCAAAAAGGAAAAAAAAAAAGAACCAAAACAATGACATAGAACCGTATTTAAAAATATAACCCACAAAAGTAAGAATTCAGAAATGCCATCAACAAAACCTCAACCTATAAAATTAAACAGTCTTTGGCAATTAAGTGTAATATTATCCTATTTTGTGAGTATATGGACTTTAATGTTTTCTCTCACCTTTCTCGGCCATCATTTTTCTCTTCCCTAGGCGATTTTGGGATAACAGAACCCCAAAATGTTGGATTTCAATTGGGACACAATTTACCAATGGCAACATGTTTTCAGACAGAAAGAAATAATTTCTCTACTGTAAGTTTCCATCATTCTAATGTCTATGCTTACTCTTCGGCTAGAAGCTTTCAATATATGGGGGGAACATTATATTGCATCGGCTAAAAAGTTCAACTGGGCTTTTCCATAAGATGTTACAGAGAAAACTGAATGAACTTTTTGGCCAACTCAATATAAGTAAGAGAAAACACAGAATAAATGAGTGTAACAAGCAAAATATGACACGTGAAAGTGCTTTCAAAATAAGAAAACACCATAAAAATAAAATGTATTTTTATAAGTACAGCTAGCCTATTTTCTAGGAATCACTAGGTTTCCTCCTTGGATTTTACTACTAACTTAAAAACCCAGGACAACAGGATGCTGTGTTGAAACAGTTTAGCCTAGTTGTTATCTCTCGTTGATGGCACAGAATAGGCACCAAAAAAAATTGGTTGAAAAGAACCCACAGAATGGGAGAAAATGATAGCAAATGAAACAACAGACAAAGAATTAATCTCCAAAATCTACAAGCAACTCAGACAACTCAGCACCGGAAAAATGAACAACCCAATCAAAAAATGGGAAAAGGACCTAAACACACACCTCTCCAAAGAGGACATACAGATGGCCCAAAAACACATGAAATGATGCTCAACTTCGCTTATAATTAGAGAAATGCAAATCAAAACTACAATGAGATATCACCTCACATCCGTCAGAATGGCCATCATCCACAAATCGACAGACAATAAATGCTGGAGAGGGTGCAGGGAAAAGCGAACACTCTTGCATTGCTGGTAGGAATGTAGATTGATACAGCCTCTATGGAAGACAGTATGGAGATTTCTTAAAAAACTAAAAATAGAAGCACCATACGACCCAGCAATCCCACTCTTAGGCTTATACCCTGATGAAATCAAAACTGAAAGAAGCACCTGTACCCCAATGTTCATTGCAGCTCTCTATACAATAGCTAGAACACAGAAGCAACGTAGATGCCCATCAACAAATGAATGGATAAAGAAGCTCTGGTACATATATACAATGGAATACTACACAGCTATAAAAAGAAATGCAGAAGAATCAGCCCTAATGAGGTGGCTGGATCTAGAACGTATCATAAAAAGTGAAGTTAGTCAGAATGAGAAGGACAAGTACAATATACTAACACATATATATATGGAATCAATAGATATAGTGAAGCAACAGGCTAAAGTTCAACTGGGCTTTTCCATAAGATGTTACAGAGAAAACTGAATGAACTTTTTGGCCAACTCAATATAAGTAAGAGAAAACACAGAATAAATGAGTGTAACAAGCAAAATATGACACGTGAAAGTGCTTTCAAAATAAGAAAACACCATAAAAATAAAATGTATTTTTATAAGTACAGCTAGCCTATTTTCTAGGAATCACTAGGTTTCCTCCTTGGATTTTACTACTAACTTAAAAACCCAGGACAACAGGATGCTGTGTTGAAACAGTTTAGCCTAGTTGTTATCTCTCGTTGATGGCACAGAATAGGCACCAAAAAAAATTGGTTGAAAAGAACCCACAGAATGGGAGAAAATGATAGCAAATGAAACAACAGACAAAGAATTAATCTCCAAAATCTACAAGCAACTCAGACAACTCAGCACCGGAAAAATGAACAACCCAATCAAAAAATGGGAAAAGGACCTAAACACACACCTCTCCAAAGAGGACATACAGATGGCCCAAAAACACATGAAATGATGCTCAACTTCGCTTATAATTAGAGAAATGCAAATCAAAACTACAATGAGATATCACCTCACATCCGTCAGAATGGCCATCATCCACAAATCGACAGACAATAAATGCTGGAGAGGGTGCAGGGAAAAGCGAACACTCTTGCATTGCTGGTAGGAATGTAGATTGATACAGCCTCTATGGAAGACAGTATGGAGATTTCTTAAAAAACTAAAAATAGAAGCACCATACGACCCAGCAATCCCACTCTTAGGCTTATACCCTGATGAAATCAAAACTGAAAGAAGCACCTGTACCCCAATGTTCATTGCAGCTCTCTATACAATAGCTAGAACACAGAAGCAACGTAGATGCCCATCAACAAATGAATGGATAAAGAAGCTCTGGTACATATATACAATGGAATACTACACAGCTATAAAAAGAAATGCAGAAGAATCAGCCCTAATGAGGTGGCTGGATCTAGAACGTATCATAAAAAGTGAAGTTAGTCAGAAAGAGAAGGACAAGTACAATATACTAACACATATATATATGGAATCTAGTAGGATGGTGATGATGGCACATGCAGTGAAGCAACAGAAAGACAGACATGGACAGTGGACATATGGACACTGTGGGGAAGGAACAGTGGGTGAGAGGCATAAAGGAAGCAGCATGAAGACCTGTACTATCATATGTGAAGAAAATAGCTATAGCCATTGCTCTGTGAGAAAAAGAGATACTTCAGGGGAGCTGTATGACGGTCTGGAAGGGTGGGATGGGAGGAATATACATATGACTAATCTGGGAACATACATATCTGTAAACAACAAAACTCTGCAAAAGTTTAAAGTAAAATAAAAGTTTTTTTAAAAAATTTGGTTGAAAAGAAGTACTGAAAGAATAAAATATGCTCCACACATTCACTTGCCTTTAACATAGAGACTTCACACACTTGCAAGCTCATTCACTATAAGGGAGAATGCTCATGGTAGCGTAAAAATTTCTGTTCTCCATATTGTCACAGCAATTCATTTCGATACAGATTTCAACTGCAAAAATTAGCCTTTTAAAATTTCAAGTAGAAGGAAAATAGAGCTTAAAAGCTATCGAAAGAGGCTTCCCTGGTGGTCCAGTGGATAAGGACACCGCCTTGCAGTGCAAGGGCACCACCGATCCCTGGCCTGGGAAGATCCCACGTGCCACGAGTGGCTGAACCGATGTGTCCAATTACCGAGCTGGAGCTCTAGGCGCATGCGCCCAGAGCCGGAGCTCTGCGACAACAGAGGCCACAGGCGATGGGAGGCTTACGGGCCGAGCAAGATGGATGAAAACAGATAAGAAAGACCAGTAGAAGTGGCCCACCCAGCCCCCCTCCTGAAATCAAAACTGAAAGAAGCACCTGTACCCCAATGTTCATTGCAGCTCTCTATACAATAGCTAGAACACAGAAGCAACGTAGATGCCCATCAACAAATGAATGGATAAAGAAGCTCTGGTACATATATACAATGGAATACTACACAGCTATAAAAAGAAATGCAGAAGAATCAGCCCTAATGAGGTGGCTGGATCTAGAACGTATCATAAAAAGTGAAGTTAGTCAGAAAGAGAAGGACAAGTACAATATACTAACACATATATATATGGAATCTAGTAGGATGGTGATGATGGCACATGCAGTGAAGCAACAGAAAGACAGACATGGACAGTGGACATATGGACACTGTGGGGAAGGAACAGTGGGTGAGAGGCATAAAGGAAGCAGCATGAAGACCTGTACTATCATATGTGAAGAAAATAGCTATAGCCATTGCTCTGTGAGAAAAAGAGATACTTCAGGGGAGCTGTATGACGGTCTGGAAGGGTGGGATGGGAGGAATATACATATGACTAATCTGGGAACATACATATCTGTAAACAACAAAACTCTGCAAAAGTTTAAAGTAAAATAAAAGTTTTTTTAAAAAATTTGGTTGAAAAGAAGTACTGAAAGAATAAAATATGCTCCACACATTCACTTGCCTTTAACATAGAGACTTCACACACTTGCAAGCTCATTCACTATAAGGGAGAATGCTCATGGTAGCGTAAAAATTTCTGTTCTCCATATTGTCACAGCAATTCATTTCGATACAGATTTCAACTGCAAAAATTAGCCTTTTAAAATTTCAAGTAGAAGGGAAAATAGAGCTTAAAAAGCTATCGAAAGAGGCTTCCCCGGTGGTCCAGTGGATAAGGACACCGCCTTGCAGTGCAAGGGGCACCACTTCGATCCCTGGCCTGGGAAGATCCCACGTGCCACGGAGTGGCTGAACCGATGTGTCCAATTACCGAGCTGGAGCTCTAGAGCGCATGCGCCCAGAGCCGGAGCTCTGCGACAACAGAGGCCACGGGCGATGAGAGGCTTACACGGGCCAAAGAGCAAAGATGGATGAAAACAGATAAGAAAGACCAATAGAAGTGGCCCACCCGCTCCCCTCCCTCCCCAACTCGCCCCCTCCTCCAAAAAATATCTCCTCCTCCAAAAAATATCTATCAAAAGATTTAAGGAAGATAAATAAAATTATGTGTTTAGTATATAATAATATAGTAAATTAGACTGTAGGTTCTAAATCAAGTCTAAATCATAGCTTCACCAGCTAGCAGCCAGGCAATAATGAGCAAGTCACCTATCACTGTATACCTCAATTGCAATTGTTGTAAACAGAAGGTGATACAAATAATACATACCTCACTGGCTATTGTAAGGATTAAATGGGATAGTTCAGGTAAAGACCACTGTTTCTACGACCATTATCTGTTTTCCCTTCTTCATTCTCAATCGGTGGTGGTGTTACAGTAATATATTCACTTAAGAAAAAAAGAGACACATGTGCCCCATTGTTCACTGCAGCACTATTTACAATAGATAGAACATGGAAGCAACCTAGATGTCCATTGACAGATGAATGGATAAAGAAACTATGGTACACATACACAATGGAATATTACTCAGCCATATAAAGAAATGCATTTGAATCAGTTCTAATGAGGTGGATGAATCTAGAACCTATCATACAGAGTGAGGTATGTCAGAGAGAGAAAGATAAATATTGTATACTGACACACGCATATGGAATATAGAAAGATGGTGCTGATAAATGAATATGCAGAGCAGTAGTGGAGAGGTGGACATAGAGAACTGTCTTAGGGACATTGGGATGAGGAAGGAGAATATGCTGTGGGACTAGAGGATCTCAAACAAGGGCTCTGCAGTGACCTGGAGGGATGGGATGGGGAGGGAGATTGGGCGGGGAGGTTTGGGGTGGGGGACATACATATACCTATTTGGGTTGATATGTGGCAGTAAGCAACAAAACCCTGTAAAAAATAACAATAAATAAAATTTGTATGGAATAAAAAAAAAAAGAAAAAATGACTATTAATATTTTCCACCTTTTCTTACAAAGACCAAAGACCCACTTTAGGCTAATATGATGTAAGATGTTGGGGCTGGGGTCCTAAGTAGTTCCTTGAGAAAGAGGACACTGACTCAACTTGCCTGTACATTTCACGCCCTCTGCTCTTCTTTCTTCTGTCTGGAAAGCAAGTATGATGGCTGAAGCCAAACAAGTCATCTTGTAACCAACAACAGGAAAGGGGACAGGCGTTACAGACACTTGAGATGTAATACAGAGCTTCTCTGGTGGTGCTAGTGGTAAAGAACCTGCCTGCCAGTGTGGAAAGCATAAGAGATATGGGATCGATCCCTGGGCTGGGAATATCCCCTGAAGGAGGGCGTGACAACCTACTCCAGTATTCTTTTTTTTTTTTTTTTTTTTAGGTAAGAAATGGATTTATTCAGATTTAGTGAAAGCACACTTCACAGACAGAGTGTGGACCATGGTAGAGCAAATCCAGCGGCCCCGAAAACATGGCATTCTTAGCTTTTATAGGCTGGGAGTGAGGATGTGGGTGCCTAATCGGTTCAGTTCAGTTCATTTCAGTTCAGTCACTCAGTCATGTCCAACTCTTTGCAACCCATGGACTGCGGCACACCAGGCTTCTCTGTCCTTCATCATCTCTTGGAGCTTGCTCAAGCTCATGTCCATTGACTCAGTGATGCTGTCCAACCATCTTGTTCTCTGTCTTCCAGCAGGGGAGGGCTGGGGCTCCTGATAGGCCTCTTTTTTCCCCCATAAAGTTTAAGCCCTTATTTTACTTGCTCATTCACTGCAGGGAGAAGGCTGGGCCTCCAGTTCTCATCCATGGGCAGAA
This sequence comes from Tragulus kanchil, assembly GCA_022376925.1. Classification (NCBI taxonomy): domain Eukaryota; kingdom Metazoa; phylum Chordata; class Mammalia; order Artiodactyla; family Tragulidae; genus Tragulus; species Tragulus kanchil. The sequence continues at coordinate 94,042,901 of JAIOJX010000006.1, forward strand.
ATCAGTGTTATAGTCACGTTCAGATCCGAGACTCTGGGCTTCCCTGGTGGTCCAGTGGGTAAGGACACCACCTTGCAGTGCAAGGGGCGCCTGTTCGATCCCTGGCCTGGGAAGATCCCATGTGCCAAGGAGCAGCTGGACCAATGTGTCCAATTACCGACCTGGAGCTCTGGAGCGCATGCGCCCAGACATGTGTTCTGCGACTGTGTTCTGCGACAACAGAGGCCACCACGATGGGAGGCCCACAGGAGCCCCAGTATTCTTGCCTAGAGAATTCTATGGACACAGGAGCCTGGTGGGCTACAGTCCATGGGATTGCAAAGAGCTAGATATGACTGAAGCAACTTAGTACACATACATGAGATGTAATATGCTGACTCTCAAACAATGTAAGATACGATTTTTTTTTTTCAATTTTTGTTTGTTTGTTTTTTGCCCTCACCACCCAGTTTGTGGGGTTTTAGTTCCCCAACCAGGGATTCATCCTGGGCCTTTGACAGTGAGAATGCAGAGTGCTAACCACTGGACTGTGAAGGAATTCCCTATACTGCTACTTACTTCAGTACTTCTCATCACGTGAGAAAAATAAGTCCTCATCATTTTTGGCTATGATTTTTTTTATGTAGTTGAATACTTGATGAAAGTTTTAACAAGCTGCCTGGACATTGTATGCAAATGATAAAAGTTAGATATTATTATTAACAATAAAAAGTTACAATTTATATCCATTTAATGCTGATGCAAATGTACATTGGAAAATTATTTGCCTTTTTAATCTTTATCTGATTAGCTTTTAATTTAAAAGTTATTTTAATTTAAATAAAGTCAAAAACTATCTGAGACCCTTACCTCCTGAAACCTAAAATAAGGTGTCATAATAATAGATTTTCTTCATTGAACATCTATTTGATTTAATACTTGGACTATCTAAATGTTCTATATATATCTTCCCTCCTAATCCACATCACAGCCTTCACAGGAAGGTACAATCACTCTTTTACTGGAATAGGAATTAAAATTCAAAATGGATGGTAATTTCCTCAAGGCCAAGCTTCTTCTAACAGAAGAAAAACTGTTTCTCACTGTTTCATATATCCAGGAAGCAACCTAAATGTCCATTGACAGAGGAATAAAGAAGATATGGTACATATTAGGAATGGAATATTACTCAGCAATTAAAAAATGAAATAATGCCATTTGTAGCAGTACAGATGGACCTAGTGAATGTTATGCTGAGTAAAGTAGGTCAGACAGAGAAGGAGAAATACCATATGACATTATGTGTGGAACCGAAAAAGAAATTATATAAATGAACTTACTTACAAAGCAGAAACAGACTCACAGACTTAGAGAATTAACTTATGGTTGCTAGTGGGAAGAAATAGTTAGGCAGTTTGGGATGGACATGTACACACTGCTTATTTAAAATGAATAACCAACAAGGTCCTACTGTATAGCACAAGGAACTCTGCTCAATATTATGTGACAGACTAGATGGGAAGGGAGTTTTGGAGAGAACAGATACATATATATGTATGGCTGAGTCCTTCTGTTGATCATAAATAATCTACTATTAATATAATATAATATATATTACATAATGTACTATTAATATCAATATAAAAGAAGAAGTTTAAAAAAATCTTAAGAAAATATCATTCTTTTCCTTAATAACATTTTTAAACAATAAAATAAAAAGAAGACTGTTATTAAATTCTAGTAAGACTGACTCTAAAGTTCATATTCTTAATGATCACAATATTAATGATTACAATCAATTATAAATTATTTTGATTAGAGATAAGACAAAGTGTTAGTCATTCAGTCATGTCTGTCTTTTTTCGACCCCAAGGACTTCATCTCTGTTCATGGGATTCTCTAGGCATGAATACTGCAGTGGGTAGCCATTCCCCTCTCCAGGAGATCTTTCCAACCCAAAGAACATAAAGGCAAAACAAAATATGAAAAGGGCACATTGTGTGGGGAACCCTGGAAAAATCCTGCATTGCAGGATGGAAGAGTTTGGTGCCATCTCTCATATAAAAGGTGGTTTTTTGTTTATTTTTTTGTGTGGGAGGAGATGAATGTGATTAACTATTTCCCTGAGAAAGATTATTATAGTTTCAGACTATTCATTCCCAGTAAGTACTCCTACCAATAAAAACACTGAGAAGTGGGAAGGAGTTAAAAGACTTGAGAAAGTCCTTGAAATTTTTCTTTCTCTCTTTCTCTAATGGTCCCCAAATGGTAGTGTGCATCAGGACTTTTTTGGAGGGCTTGCTACAACACAGAGTGGTGGACTACACCCTCAGATTTTCTCTGTAAGTAAGCCTGGGGTGAAGACTGAGAACCTGCATTTCTAACACTAGCCCCTGTGACACTGATGGTGCTAGGGAAGTAGGTAAGGAGGATAGAGAGTGAGCTGGCACAGGTGGGAATCTTAAAGTTAAGAGTTGGTCGGAGGTGGTGGGTGGTGGGCCACATTGTTTGCAATTTAGGAACAACTTAATGCAGGAAATTTCACCAGTAGAAGGCTAAGAAATCTCTGTAATTAATGAGTGATTAATACTAATGCAATCTCATGCATAAATAAAAGCAACATTGTTTGAAAAACTGCTTTGATTGATAACTGTTTTTCAGCGTTCTGAATCATTCATCAAGGTTTTCCAAACAGAAACCATTAATTAAGTTAATGGCTACAAGGAGAAAAATTCTTTAGCAAGAAATTCCCATAAAACAAGCATATTATCAAAATTATACTACCATAACATTAAGAATTGATTAATTTTTAACTGCTTTTTAAATGTTCGTTTATATTATAGTCTCATAAGGAAAAAAGAAGAAGGGGGTGGTAGAAGTTGAGACTGTTGGATGGCATCACCAACTTAACAGACATGAGTCTGAGCAAACTCTGGAAGATAATGAAGGACAGGAAGCCTCGTGTGCTGCAGTCCATGGTGTTGCAAAGTCGGACATGACTTAGCAATTAATGAACAACAACAAATAGGTTCATAAACTGTCTCTAAAATCATGGTTTAATTCTGATAACATTTCTCTCTTCTAGAATTGAGAATACTGTTGAGGAGCCATATATACATCACCTTATGCAAAAAGGAGTTTATTTCTATCCAAGGATGTTAAGGTAGGATTCTAAGATTTTTAACAAAGGAAGAACTTCCGGCTACTTTCTCTCTCAACTGATAGACAATTTCTGAATAAAAAATAAACAGGATTCCTTTGATTTCTTTCTCTTCTCTTATTGCTGTTGCTAGAACTTCCAGGACTATGTTGAATAAGAGTGGTGAAAGTGGACACCCTGTCTTGTTCCTGATCTTAGAGGAAATGCTTTTAGTTTTTCATTATTGAGGATAATATTTGCTGTGGGCTTCTCATATATGGCTTTCACTATGTTAAGATAAGTTCCTTCTATGCCCATTTTTTGAAGAGTTTTTATCATAAATAGATGCTGTACTTTGTCAAAGGCTTTTCTGCATCTATTGAGATGATCATGTGATTTTGTCTCTCAATTTGTTGATATGGTGTATCACATTGATTGATTTGCGGATATTGAAGAATCCTTGCATGCCTGGAATGAACCCACTGTAGCTTTTTGATGTGTTGTTGAATTCTGTTTGCTAAGATTTTGTTAAGGAAGTTCAAAGACCATTTAAGTAAGGCTAAGTTTTAATTTGAGTGATTAATACTAATGCAATCTCATGCATAAATAAAAGCAACATTGTTTGAAAAACTGCTTTGATTGATAACTGTTTTTCAGCGTTCTGAATCATTCATCAAGGTTTTCCAAACAGAAACCATTAATTAAGTTAATGGCTACAAGGAGAAAAATTCTTTAGCAAGAAATTCCCATAAAACAAGCATATTATCAAAATTATACTACCATAACATTAAGAATTGATTAATTTTTAACTGCTTTTTAAATGTTCGTTTATATTATAGTCTCATAAGGAAAAAAGAAGAAGGGGGTGGTAGAAGTTGAGACTGTTGGATGGCATCACCAACTTAACAGACATGAGTCTGAGCAAATTCTGGGAGATTGTGAAGGACAGGGAAGCCTCGTGTGCTGCAGTCCATGGTGTTGCAAAGTCGGACATGACTTAGCAATTAATGAACAACAACAAATAGGTTCATAAACTGTCTCTAAAATCATGGTTTAATTCTGATAACATTTCTCTCTTCTAGAATTGAGAATACTGTTGAGGAGCCATATATACATCACCTTATGCAAAAAGGAGTTTATTTCTATCCAAGGATGTTAAGGTAGGATTCTAAGATTTTTAACAAAGGAAGAACTTCCGGCTACTTTCTCTCTCAACTGATAGACAATTTCTGAATAAAAAATAAACAGGATTCCTTTGATTTCTTTCTCTTCTCTTATTGCTGTTGCTAGAACTTCCAGGACTATGTTGAATAAGAGTGGTGAAAGTGGACACCCTTGTCTTGTTCCTGATCTTAGAGGAAATGCTTTTAGTTTTTCATTATTGAGGATAATATTTGCTGTGGGCTTCTCATATATGGCTTTCACTATGTTAAGATAAGTTCCTTCTATGCCCATTTTTTGAAGAGTTTTTATCATAAATAGATGCTGTACTTTGTCAAAGGCTTTTTCTGCATCTATTGAGATGATTATGTGATTTTTGTCTCTCAATTTATTGATATGGTGTATCACATTGATTGATTTGCGGATATTGAAGAATCCTTGCATGCCTGGAATGAACCCAACTTGATCGTGATGAATGAGCTTTTTGATGTGTTGTTGAATTCTGTTTGCTAAGATTTTGTTAAGGATTTTGGCATCTAGATTCATCAGTGAAATTGGCCTATAATTTTCTTTTTTTGTGTTGTCTTTGCCTGGCTTTGGTATCAGGGTGATGGTGGCCTCGTAGAATGTGTTTGGAAGTGTTCCTTCCTGTGCAATTGTTCGGAAGAGTTTTAGAAGGACAGGCATTAGCTCTTCTTTAAATGTTTGGTAGACTTCACTTGTGAAACCATCTGGCCCTGGGCTTTTATTTTTGGGTAGATTTTTGATCACAAGGTTGATTTCTGAGCTTGTGATTGGCTTGTTCATAGTTTCTATTTCTTCCTGGTTGAGTCTTGGGAGATTAATCTTCTCTAAGAAACTGTCCATTTCTTCCAGGTTGTCCAGTTTGTTGCCATAGAGTTGTGAATAATAGTCTCTTAGAATCCTTTGGATTTCTGCATTATCTGTTGTAATCTCTCCTTTTTCATTTTTGATTTTGGTGATCTGGTTCTTCTCTCTCTTTTTCTTGATGGCTCTGGCCAGTGGTGTGTCGATTTTATTGACCTTTACGAAGAAGTCAAACTCTCTCTATTTGCAGATGACATGATATTATACATAGAAAATCCCAAAGACACTATTACAAAACTACTAGAGTTAATCAGCGAGTTCAGCAAAGTCGCAGGATACAAAATCAATATACAGAAATCACTGGCATTCCTATACACAAACAATGAAAAATCAGAAAACGAAATAAAAGAGGCAATCCCCTTCACCAATGCAACCAAAAGAATCAAATATCTAGGAATAAACCTACCCAAAGAAACAAAAGAACTGTACACAGAAAATTACAAGACACTCATGAGAGACATTAATTAAACAGATGGAGAGATATTCCATGTTCCTGGATCGGAAGAATCAATATTGTGAAAATGACCATACTACCAAATGTCATCTATAGATTCAATGTGATCCCTATCAAACTTCCAATAACATTCTTCACAGAACTAGACCAACGAATAACACAGTTCATATGGAAACACAAAAGACCTCAAATAGCCAAAGCAATCTTGAGGAAGAAGAATGGAGCTGGAGGGATCAGCCTTCCCAACTTCAGACTCTACTACAAAGCAACAGTCCTCAAGACAGTATGGTACTGGCACAAAAACAGAAATATCGACCAATGGAACAAGATCGAGAACCCAGAGATAAAGCCACGCACCTATGGGTACCTTATTTTTGACAAAGGAAGCGAACATATAAATGGGACAAAGACAGCCTCTTCAACAAATGGTGCTGGGAAAACTGGACAGCTACGTGCAAAAAAATGAAGTTGGAACATACCCTGACACCACGCACAAAGATCAACTCAAAATGGATTAAAGACTTAAATGTAAGGCCAGAAACCATCAAACTCTTAGAGGAGAATATAGGCAAAACCCTCAAGGACATCAATCAAAGCAAGATCTTCTCTGATCCACCTACTAGAATAGTGGAACTAAAAAGACAAATGAACATGTGGGACCTAATGAAACTTAAAAGCTTTTGTACAGCTAAAGAAATTACAAAAAAAGCTGAACAGACAGCCCACAGAGTGGGAGAAAATCATAGCAAATGAAACAACAGACAAAGAATTAATCTCCAAAATCTACAAGCAACTCAGACAACTCAGCACTGGAAAAACGAACAACCCAATCAAAAAATGGGAAAAGGACCTAAACACACACCTCTCCAACGATGACATACAGATGGCCCAAAAGCACATGAAACAATGCTCAACTTCACTAATAATTAGAGAAATGCAAATCAAAACTACAATGAGATATCACCTCACACCCATCAGAATGGCCATCATCCACAAATCGACAGACAATAAATGCTGGAGAAAAGGGAACACTCCTGCATGGCTGGTGGGAATGTAGATTGATACAGCCTCTATGGAAGACAGTATGGAGATTTCTTAAAAAACTAAAAACAGAAGCACCCTATGACCCAGCAATCCCACTCTTAGGTTTATACCCTGATGAAATCAAATCTGAAAGAAGCACCTGTACCCCAATGTTCATTGCAGCTCTCTATACAATAGCTAGAACATGGAAGGAACCTATATGCCCATCGACGAATGAATGGATAAAGAAGCTCTGGTACATATATACAATGGAATACTACACAGCTATAAAGAGAAATGCAGAAGAATCAGCCCTAATGAGGTGGCTGGATCTAGAACATATCATCAAAAGTGAAGTCAGTCAGAAAGAGAAGGACAAATACAGTATATTAACACATACATATGGAATCTAGTAGGATGGTGATGATGGCACATGCAGTGAAGCGACAGAAAGACAGACTTGGACAGTGGACATATGGACGTTGTGGGGAAGGAACAGTGGGTGAGAGGCATAAAGGAAGTAGCATGAAGGCCTGTACTATCATAAGTGAAGAAAATAGCTCTAGTCATTGCTCTGTGAGAAAAGGGGATCCTTCAGGGGTGCAGTGTGATGGTTGGGAGGGGTGGGAAGGGGAGGATATACATATGACTAATCTGGGAACATACATATCTGTAAACAACAAAACTCTGTAAAAGTTAAAAGCAAAATAAAGGTTTAAAAAAATAAATAAATAAACAGGGCTTTCCTGGTGATGCAGTGGTAACAAATCTGCCTGCCAATGCAGGAAACACGAATCTGATCCTCTGTCCAGGAGGATTCCACTCACTACAAAGCAAGAATCCCGTGCACCACAACTACTGAACTCATACTCAGCAACAAGAGAAGGCACCAACAAGAAGCCTGTGCACCACAACTAGAGAGTAGCTCCCTTCTCGCTACAACTAAAGAAAAGCCCAGGCAGCAAAAAAGACCCAGTATAACCATAAATAAATACATACAATTATTAACAAACAAACAAAAATCTAAAAACAAATGATGTCTGAGAAGATGTCTGACAGCTGAGAATGCAAGATGAGGCAGAACAAAGAAAGTAAATAACTCTCAAAGGCAGTGGATGGAGAATTCACTGTACTTAATCTCATAGAAAGTGTTTACTTCCTCAGCCTATTCTAAGATTTCAGCTGCTTGACCTCCTAGCTACAACTCATCTTGGCCCCATCCTGGAACCAGTTCCTACATGAGCCCAGAATGTGTTACTCTCACTCAACACTGAAGCATCCTTATTCCATGCCCACCAGTCTTGCATTAATAGAACTCCTTGACCTATGTCTGAGCAGAATCTTTGCAATTTCAGCAGTGCCTCACTTTCTGTGAAATTTTACTTTCGGTGGTTCCCTTGCTTTTGCAGTCCTGATGGCAGAGTTTTTACTTCTGAATCCCAGTCGATGGGCTGGGACTTACTATCTATGGATACTTAATTCCTTACCTTTTTGATTGGTCAGAGATTTCATTTAACACATACTGAGAAAAGGCGATCACGAAAGACAGACTTGGACAGTGGACATATGGACGTTGTGGGGAAGGAACAGTGGGTGAGAGGCATAAAGGAAGTAGCATGAAGGCCTGTACTATCATAAGTGAAGAAAATAGCTCTAGTCATTGCTCTGTGAGAAAAGGGGATCCTTCAGGGGTGCAGTGTGATGGTTGGGAGGGGTGGGAAGGGGGGATATACATATGACTAATCTGGGAACATACATATCTGTAAACAACAAAACTCTGTAAAAGTTAAAAGCAAAATAAAGGTTTAAAAAAATAAATAAATAAACAGGGCTTTCCTGGTGATGCAGTGGTAACAAATCTGCCTGCCAATGCAGGAAACACGAATCTGATCCTCTGTCCAGGAGGATTCCACTCACTACAAAGCAAGAATCCCGTGCACCACAACTACTGAACTCATACTCAGCAACAAGAGAAGGCACCAACAAGAAGCCTGTGCACCACAACTAGAGAGTAGCTCCCTTCTCGCTACAACTAAAGAAAAGCCCAGGCAGCAAAAAAGACCCAGTATAACCATAAATAAATACATACAATTATTAACAAACAAACAAAAATCTAAAAACAAATGATGTCTGAGAAGATGTCTGACAGCTGAGAATGCAAGATGAGGCAGAACAAAGAAAGTAAATAACTCTCAAAGGCAGTGGATGGAGAATTCACTGTACTTAATCTCATAGAAAGTGTTTACTTCCTCAGCCTATTCTAAGATTTCAGCTGCTTGACCTCCTAGCTACAACTCATCTTGGCCCCATCCTGGAACCAGTTCCTACATGAGCCCAGAATGTGTTACTCTCACTCAACACTGAAGCATCCTTATTCCATGCCCACCAGTCTTGCATTAATAGAACTCCTTGACCTATGTCTGAGCAGAATCTTTGCAATTTCAGCAGTGCCTCACTTTCTGTGAAATTTTACTTTTCGGTGGTTCCCCTTGCTTTTGCAGTCCTGATGGCAGAGTTTTTACTTCTGAATCCCAGTCGATGGGCTGGGACTTACTATCTATGGATACTTAATTCCTTACCTAGATTTGAAAATATTCAAGAATTAAGAGTCCTTATTGATGCATTCTACATTCTAGGCAGAATATCAATGTTTTTAGATCACTTGCCAGCCAGGTATTGGATTATCATCTACTATAGGAAGATCTGTCACTTGTCCTTAGTCAGGGGGACAGTAAAACAGGATGTGATACAAGAGAAACCCAGGATTCCTTCCTTTAAGCCCTTCCTCTTGCCTTACCTCCCCTCACCCTTTTCATTTTCTTTCCCTCTCTTCTTTTGGTCCAATAGGCATCCCATTCTGCTGACTGTGCCTCCTCAATCCTCAGACCTCTATCAGCATTTCCCTCTTACTCTTATGACAGCACTGAGCCTTTATCACTTCCCTCCTGAATATGAAATATCATCCCTCAATGAACCACCCACTTTCAGTCATGGTTCCATATGTTGTTATGCATTTTGTTCCAGCTAAAAAGACTCTTCATCTGGCTCCATAGCACTTGTCAAGATTATAGCCAAAGGGAAAATTAAACTTTACATGAATTATCTAGACAGGAAGGCATTGTATCTTCCCTTCTCCCACTGAATTTAGTGTACATCTCTGTAAGTTAAGGATTTATCATATTGCTGTCATTAAAATCTCCATTTAAACTTTGACTCTGCTTTTCTCCCACTGGACTTTAGATCTCTCAAAACTATATACCCTGTCCTAACTATTTTTGCATTTTCTGTCATCATGAGCACTTCTGGTTTAACTTTAATTTTTCAATAAATATTTGAAAATGAAAAATGGACAGCCTATTCTAAGATTTCAGCTGCTTGACCTCCTAGCTACAACTCATCTTGGCCCCATCCTGGAACCAGTTCCTACATGAGCCCAGAATGTGTTACTCTCACTCAACACTGAAGCATCCTTATTCCATGCCCACCAGTCTTGCATTAATAGAACTCCTTGACCTATGTCTGAGCAGAATCTTTGCAATTTCAGCAGTGCCTCACTTTCTGTGAAATTTTACTTTCGGTGGTTCCCCTTGCTTTTGCAGTCCTGATGGCAGAGTTTTTACTTCTGAATCCCAGTCGATGGGCTGGGACTTACTATCTATGGATACTTAATTCCTTACCTAGATTTGAAAATATTCAAGAATTAAGAGTCCTTATTGATGCATTCTACATTCTAGGCAGAATATCAATGTTTTTAGATCACTTGCCAGCCAGGTATTGGATTATCATCTACTATAGGAAGATCTGTCACTTGTCCTTAGTCAGGGGGACAGTAAAACAGGATGTGATACAAGAGAAACCCAGGATTCCTTCCTTTAAGCCCTTCCTCTTGCCTTACCTCCCCTCACCCTTTTCATTTTCTTTCCCTCTCTTCTTTTGGTCCAATAGGCATCCCATTCTGCTGACTGTGCCTCCTCAATCCTCAGACCTCTATCAGCATTTCCCTCTTACTCTTATGACAGCACTGAGCCTTTATCACTTCCCTCCTGAATATGAAATATCATCCCTCAATGAACCACCCACTTTCAGTCATGGTTCCATATGTTGTTATGCATTTTGTTCCAGCAAAAAAGACTCTTCATCTGGCTCCATAGCACTTGTCAAGATTATAGCCAAAGGGAAAATTAAACTTTACATGAATTATCTAGACAGGAAGGCATTGTATCTTCCCTTCTCCCACTGAATTTAGTGTACATCTCTGTAAGTTAAGGATTTATCATATTGCTGTCATTAAAATCTCCATTTAAACTTTGACTCTGCTTTTCTCCCACTGGACTTTAGATCTCTCAAAACTATATACCCTGTCCTAACTATTTTTGCATTTTCTGTCATCATGAGCACTTCTGGTTTAACTTTAATTTTTCAATAAATATTTGAAGAATGGAAAAATGGACAAATGAATAAATGAGAGTCTGTACAACCCAATTAGGTATAATTGGGGAGGCCAAAGAGACTTGAGTCTGAGATCCAGCTCTGCCATGTGACTTTGGGTAAATCATTTAACCCCCTGAAATTGATAGTCCCTTAATCTGTAAAAGTCTGTAAAACTGAGGAAATGGTCCTACCTAACTCATGGGGAAATGGTAAAGATTAAATGAAATAATGCATATAAAACACATAACATGATCCTGGCATGGAAAAAGTATCGTGTTGTTATTCTTATTATGAATATGGGCAACTTAGTTCAGGTGACAAAAATATTACAGAGGTATAGACTGAACAAAAATTACTGAAGAGGGAATGAGGGTCTCTGGAAGCAGAGGAACTCAAAGCTTTCAAGGGAAGACAACTTGAAGAATAGATAACATCTGGAAAGTTCATGTGAGGCTCTGCAATTTAAGTGTTTTACTCACTATCACTGTTTTAAGCCATTTTTAAGCAGCCCATTGGAAATAACACTGGGTTAAGAGATTGATTTCATTGTCCAAATAACCAAGGTTGCCCTTTGGTGGCAAACCAAACCAAAAAGAAAGAACTCTGAAGTTTGTCATAAATAGTATTGTCCTTTTTAAGCAGTTCTGACAGTAGGTGTTCCAGAGAATTTGATCTTTATGAGAACCAAATAAAGATATGCAACATTTTATTCCTATTTTTCCTAATATTTTATAAATACTATGATTAAAACTTCAAAGGCATTAAAATATGTTTTGCTATTCTAACTGCCAAAATGGTTGCAGGTCATCTGCGAGTAAAATTATGCCACATGTCCTCAACCATTTTATGTGCCCAAGCTGCATTTGCAAGGATATGAATATTTACAGCTACCCTCTATTCTAAATACATTATAAACTTAGATCCTTAAAGTTAATAACAATGATGCTAAGAAATGAGCAACAAAACTGAAGCCTCATTATCTTCATTTCTTTCCTCTAACCTATGAATCAACATGTATTTTATATTAAGTATGCCTTCAGTTCCTTCTTTTCACTTATCCATTTCTGACACACTAAGCCTGCTCTGAGAATTTTCATGGTGCAATGTCTTCTCTGACATCCTGAAGAAAATGTATGGGTCCAGTTTTCACCCTTTTTCATGTTTTATTATCTGTTAGGGGTCTCTTGATAAGATGTTTAAATTATAGGGACACTGTGCTCACTAGAGGACCTATTCCCCCAATCCAAATTACATGGTCCCTTTATCAG